>CM050415.1:40655208-40812708 GCA_027564155.1 Gymnocypris eckloni scoliostomus
TAGTGAAACTGTGAGCATCTTGAGTACCTTCGAGCAGAGCGATTCACACACCTCCATACACTCCTACTCAAGTGCACTCGACGATCAGCAGAGAGCCCAAGCGACAGAGAGTGAGATGGTGCGAAGTTATGCCAGGTCACGGAAAAGGCATTCGGAGACCGACAGTCATTCTGACTGTACGACATCTGGGGGTTTTCAGGCGGTCTTATGAAAGTGTTTTGATACTTTACATCATCTTTCATTGCATTCACAGAGACCGTGATTGAGATCATGCCTTGGCTGCTTTTGTAACACTAACTGATTCATATAGCCTACTTTATAGCATTTGGACAATGAACCCCCACCTGAACTGTTCTGCATCAGATCAAATGTCTGTTTCTGCACATCTCAAATGCTCCAGGTCTTTTCTTAGTCTCTGAAGTCTCAACGTGTTTGAATCAGGTGGTTTTAGTGGATGTGTGAAGTCAGTTCTCCTCAAGTTCACAAAGGTGTCCTATCAGAGGAACCACAGGTGGAGAATCACATTAACAATAAACATAGACCACAAACCACACACAATACTGGCAGTCTTCATCTTCAACATTTGTCTTAGCATTTCAAACCACCAATTGTATGTCTGTCAAATGTTTTGCATGTTTGTAAAGTGTGTTTGTGCTTCTTTCTTCACAATAAAAGACTGATAAAATGTGCCGTTTAAAAGTGTGACTTTTTCTGGGCTGCTATCTTCTGTTCATACACGCTGCATCTGTTTTTAAAAGATTGACATCAAGAACGAAGAGTATTTGCGAGAAGAAGAAAGGTGGGTCGTGAGAAAGTGACACATTTATTTGTCACTCTTCCTCTGTTTTCTCACTGCAACCACAAAGTGGTAGCTAATGCAAAGCAGAGATATTCAGAGGAAAACATGACAGAATAATATAATCCAGTCCATGGTGACGTTTTTGTATGAACTCATCTCTCGCCGTTTGGTGAGGCTAAACGTGTTTGGATTTTAAGCTGATAAAAACTGTGGTCATGTCACATCAAATAATATTTGTGACCCTCTCTGTGAAACCCCTTTTGTGATTTACTGTTTTCTACAGAAACTAATCCTTCATATGGTAAAAAAGTCTGTGAAAATTTAACCTTCATATCTTTACAATTGACTGAGTAAGGCCATGTCAAAGATTGAAATTATAATGAAATTAATGGTTGAAATTCAACTTTGATGCTTGTTAGCTCATAATTAGATTTTGAGACTTTAGCCTGGATTTCACAGAGCGGGTCACATTTCTGGCCTACAGTTTTCAACAGAAGCGCCCGTTCATAACCAAGAACGATAGCTAGAAGTTTATTAGCTAGATAGCACACGTACGTCTGCAAGATGTCTGTTAAAGATCTCTTGATCTGGAAAGCATCTGCTGTCTACAAACATCTTTCAGATGTCAGTTTTACATACAGTCTAAATCATAAACATCTTTAAGACATCTAATAGATGTCTATTTGACATCTAAAAGGAAACGTCCTATAGACGTATTGCAGATGATTAAACATGTTAAAAATACATCTTGCAGATGTAAATGCAAACGTCAAATAGACGTCTCAGAGATGTGTGCTATCAGGACACACCAGCTGGCGATAACTTAACAATATAGGCTAAAAAGAAAGCTAGGCCTAGCTGCTAGGCCTACATACCAAAGAACAGCTAGCCATTTTAGCGTAGCACATAGAAGAAATTGTTTGTTTATTCATACGTTTTGCCGCTTTAAATCCCTGAGCTCTTTAAAGCTCAAATGGATAGCTGTGTTTTATTCATAAAATGCAAAAATCGATCTGGATCCAAATGCATTAATCCTTTGTATTTATCTTGTAGCCTAGTGTGGATTTGCTTTTCCTAAATTCAAACGTAGCCTACTGTTGTTCGGCGAATTTCGCGGGAGATTTCCGCGGGAGAATTCGAGTCGAATTCACGCGATCGGGAATTTTGCGTTCAAGGTTGTCACACTGATTTGCTGTGCTTCAGACATTTGTGAAATACATTTTTAATAGAAGGTTGCCTTTTTTCGCCTAAATAATGTGACAGCGCTTTTATTAAAGCTTTATCTGGGTCTGTACAGGCTTTACTCCAAGTTTATGTAGGACGGTTTATACAACGTATTTCACACAGGTGTTTTAAAATCATTCAAGATCATAAAAGATTCTTGCACTTTGTGTTTTTTTCCTGACCTGCACAGCTGGTGAATCTGACTTAGATGAACTAGATGAATTTCTCCAGTGTTCAATCCCCTGAGCCACAAACCCTCAGAGACTCGCGATGCTTATCGCGAACCCCTTCCCTCCGTGTCAGGAGCGTCGCTCCGCGGTGAGGGCGGCGCGTCTGCAGATGGAGCAGGTGAAGCGGTGGGCTTGTGGCTAAACACGAGCAGGAGCTCTAGGGGGAGACGGTGGGCTTCTTTGTTCGCCTTGATCTCTTCATTTTTCAGCATTGTCTTCTGTGCATCTTTCTAGGAACTCGAAACAACGCGCTGTGTGCGCTTTCTTGAAAGTGGCTTTGAAAGTGTGTGTAAGTGAAAACTCTTTGCAAAGGAATGAACAGCTACATATAAGCTGAATGCCTATGTTATACACTCCTTTTTAAGAGGTGTTATTGACTACCTCTAGAGCACATTTCATTCAAATTGGTAATAAAAATAATCATAAAATAAATTAAACATTTTACATGTATTTTATGTAGGCTATGAAAATGACCGTTCACACAATGGATGAAAACTATGCAATAAAGATAAAAACACATTTTAATTTTCCATTTGGGCTATATAGGAATAACACTTAACATATGCCCCTTACGAAAATTAACCATGGTTTTGCTTTCTTTTAATCCTCTCTTGAATTTCTGCAATTTTTCTCCAGTTTTGTAGTTGGTCTTCCCTTGTTCTGCTGAAAAGCTTTCTGCTAAAATATTCAAAAAGTAAAAACTACAATGCCTTTGTCTCTCGGCATGCTGGGTAATCTCCCTCAGCCCTCTGTTCACACCAAAATCACAAACCAAACCAGACTAGAAATCACACAGTGGGTCGGTGTGGGCGCAGTGTTCACATCTCTGTGGTCTCAGATACTCATAAAGCCTTAACCCACCATCTCTCACAGCTGCTAAATATTCAGTGTTTCTGATAGCCTATATTTGATCATAAGCCCAGAGAGGAGTTCAGAGCCGCTGATGCTGGTGTGAAGGTCTGGAGCATCTCTCAGAGGAACACCGTATCCATCAGAGGTTAGTTTTTCATCTTTATGTACTTTCACTAACTCTGTTTCTCAAAATGACCCAAATGGACCAGTAGTTACAGTTAGTTAAGAGTTTAGAGCAGATACGATGAGAAGGGTTTGATGAGGTGTTTGCATTCACATTCACTGCAACAACAAAAAAAGTGGTTTTCTTCATATTTTAGTCAAGTTTTTCAGTACAAATATCCGAAATGAAAATATATTTACTTGATATAAGTAAAAAAAAAACTTGTTTGCTGAAAACAAACTTTAATTTCACTCTCATATTGTTCAAAACCTGTATGAGTTTTTTCTTGAGTTTCTTTTTTGAACAATGACTTCCATTATAAGTCATGGGGGGGGCAATGCAAGTCAATGGTTACCTGTAACGTTTTTGTCTTTTTTCTTGTTTTAAACTAATGAAAGAAACTCATACGAGTTTGGAACAACTTTAGGGTGAGTAAATGGTGGCAATTTCCTTTTTTGGGGGTGAACTATCCCTTTAAGGGGAGTTTATGCTTTAAAAAAGAAGAAATATTTGCCAATGAATTCAGAAAAAGGAAGTTAACAAGGGAAAATTGATCTAATTTTAAGCATAAAAAATCACTTAATTTGAATGATTGTGTTATATAATGTTCTATCTCTGAGGAATATCATCATGTACTTTTTGCATTGTCGAGATCACTGATTAAACTTGGATTAATGAGTGTATCCTTTAGACTTTCAAATGAGTTCAATTAAAATCTATTTAAAATATTTCAATATTAACTCAAACATTTATCTTCCAATGATCAAGAGGCTCCAGAAAAAAAAAGTTTCAGAATGATGTATTACTGTTTTTTGTGCAAATATTTGAGAATGTTATTAAAGATAGATAACTCTGATTGTAAGTTCTATTAACATTACTAGAATAACGCTTGTTGATAACTTTAATAGAGCATCGCCAGGACATTCAGAGAACATGTCCTATTAGTGACTCATTCATTTCTCCCAAGCAATTGAGAAATATTCGACAGGTTGAAACATAATTCAGATGCATTTTGTGCATTGGGAGATTTGTTTAAATGCAGAATGAAAGTGGCATTGATTGGCACGTTCTGCTCTTTTCTGATGCACGGCAGTGATGCTGAATGAGCAGATTTACCCGGCGTCCTGATTTGAGGAGGACACATCAGAAAACTCTCGTACTTCCTTTAGCAGCGTCAGAACCGAATCTCAACTCTCACAACCAGACGCATCTGCATCGCCGGACGCCCGAGGGTGAGGCTGACACAACACACATACAGCTACTGTAAATATAAATACTAACCAAAATAAATAGACAAGAGCATGGTTGTGCATCTAAATAGTTTATCACTTTTAACTTTTTATGTGGAGCTTTTCTTATTATCGTCTTATTAATGTGGCTCTTATTAGTGCATCAATAAAAAAACACACACACATTCTTACTATGCTTAATGGTTTAAGTTTAGTGTAGTTTTAGCATAAATCATTTATTAATTTTTTTAACTTGGTCAAAATGCATTTCATTTGAGTTTGTAATGTAGAGAGCTAGTTGAAGTGAACAGATCAAGTCTTTGTGAGCTCGTTTGCACAATGCCTCTGATGATCTGGATGAGTTAGGAGGCGTTTGGAGATGCAGGTGAGCTGCTGCAGGTGTCGATGCTGCTTCACGTCTCTAAACCTCAGATTCTGTCGCTCTAACTGAATTCAGTCTTCAACAGCTGCATCGCCAGCAACATTCACATCTGTTTCGCTGTTCGAGCACAACAATATTCATACCAGAGTCAAAAATCTGCATCAGGATTATTAGGATTTATACATTCTTATTCTGAGGAGCAGAATTCATCAAAATAATATACATATACAAATTATAATATGAATAAAGATATGACAATTAAATTCACATTTTATATATTTTTATCTTTCCTTATCGTTTGAAATTATAATATTTACCTTCCTCATTTATCGTCTAATATGGAAAAATTACGAAAAGTGACAATACTGATTTTAATATATTTAATATAAATTGAATAAATCTATATTTTGTTTAACATTATGATCATTTGTATATATTCATATTATGAAATAAAATTAAAATACTGATACTAAATACCAAAACGCATATTAATATATTATTTCCTATATAGTATTTCTCTACTCTTATGTATTAATGCTATATCCTGTTATGAATAAATGTATACTATATGTAGTATATTATGAGGATGTTTATGTTATATGTTAATGTTTATATTCATTAAAATATTATATTAAAATACCTAAATATTAATTTAAAAAGTTAATATTATATTAAGTATATTTTATAGTATTTAGCTTTATTTGTTCATTTATCTTCTAATGTGGAGAATCAAAATAATATTGATGAATAGTTTGACAGCACAATTATAAATATTATATTGTTGACTGAACATATTAACAATGATTATTATGAATAAAGATGACAGATTTGGGATTTGTTGTGCTTTCATTTCAGTTTGTAACCTGACCTCATCTGTCCTGGCTTCAGTTTTGAAATGCCACGATCGTTTCTAGTGAAGAGTAAGAGGGCGGGGCATCACTCCACACGCTCCGCCCCCTCTCAGCTTCGGCATCATGAGGGATGGACGTCCAGCACATCCAGCGACAGCAGCCGAACACATGACAGCACTGATGGAGCTGGAGCTGAACCCTGGCCTTCATCCCCTGCAGGTATGTGAAGACCAGCTCAGCACAGTTCAGCACCAGCAGGGACTGGAAGAGTTCGGCAGATCGAGCATGATATGCAATAAATGCATTGCTAGAGTTACGCACGACATGTGAAGATAGAAAATAGGGTCTGAATTACAATCTTTACTCATGAGACAGCTTACAACAACTTACGAGCACTTAACTTGAACAAAACCCTCGTAAATGACTCCCATGAATCGATAGAATCAACTTGAATGACTAAGAATATGTTGCTAATGTCCCCATCAAGTTATGTTTTTTTTTTATGTTCTCTGAACGTTCAAAACGACCTGTTTTTAAAACATAATATTTTTTTTTGCACTTATGCAAAAGTTAAGGGAACATTGTGTTATCGTTTTGCAATCGTTATAGGAACTTTACTTTGAACAACCTGGAACAACTAGTGATATTTACATTTACAATGAATCATTTAGCAGACACTTCTATATGAACCGACTTACAAATGACGAGAACAATAGAAGCAATCAAACCAAAAAGATAGCAACGGCATACAAGAGCAGTGACAATTCTCTGTTAGTCTAGCACAGTACAAAATGTTAAAAATGTTAGATGAACGTCCAAATAAATGTTTGTTTTTTGTGCTTACATTTTCAGAACATTATTAAACACTTGGTAACTTTAAACAAAAGTTCGACTAACATTGTAACATTTGTTCATAACATGGAGAACCTTGCCGGAACATTCAGAGAACATTCCATGTTAGCTATGAATATTCATCAATGTTTAATAATAACAACACAAACTGTTCCGACTGCCTTGAATTGCGCTGTTCAGTTTAAGAATATACTTCCCATGATGCTTTGCGGAGAGTGAGCCTGAGAGCTGTAAAGGCCCATTCAAACCAAGGGCAATATAACAATAATCATATAATTCCAAATGTTTTAATATATTCTACAGTTATAGCAAAATCGACACAAAGTAATGATGTCATTGGAATCCTTTTCAGCACAATTTTTCCAGCTAATTAACTATGCAACTTTGGCAGCCAATCAGAATCCACCCAGCTTTAATGAGCTTAAAGTGCCAGACAAAACGTCAGCGCGTGCTTAGAATAAACTAACCCGATCTCATGAATGTGCATTTTAATGGCACGATTGTCTGTTTCTATTTTGCTTACTATTTTTTGCAAAAATGGACTTGGTGTGCATGTGATACGCAATTGGTAGATTTACGCGTGTGGGGTAGGTGCGTATTATATGCACGCCAACAAAGTGCGTATCGAATGCACGCCAAAGTCAGTTTTTGCATATAAATAGCACGTAAAAAAAAGGATTGCGCTATATGCATTTTCATGAGACTGGGCTCAATAAACTAATCTTTACTATATAATTGTTGGTGTAAATGGCCCTTGATCAAGAGAAACGAGTGAGTGATTCAATGCATGTGCTCCAAAAATGATTAAATCTGCACAAAAATATCACTTAACATTGTTTTATTTTAATTAATGTGGTCGGTCGTCATTTTTTGCATGCTGTACGTATTCCATTCTGTTGTATTGTGTGTGATGGCAGTGAATCAGTCGGGAGTTTGTCCATTGTCCAACCTGTCATGCTCTGCTGCGGTGGAGAGACAGAGCGAGCTGGAGCGTCTGATTCAGGCTTTACTCAGTCACCATCAGCTGAGCAACGTCCAGACGCCGCTGTGTGAATGTCCACACTGTGAGAAGGTGAGTACACACCTCTATTGAACACAATGCAATTATCAGCTCGACAGCACAAAACAAATGCATTTAGATTAGGCTGCAGCTGATGATGTGAAAACTGTACCTGTTTGGGTTTTGTTCATTGTTTTCATGTCTTTTAATTTGTAGTTTGGCCACAGTCATGTGAATCCCTTGTCTGTGTGTTATGTTTTGAGTGGGTCTTCGGTTCATGTGTCATGTTCTCAGTGGTTGGTTCTTGTCATGTGACCTGCATTGTTTGATATAAATAGCCCTCATGTGGCATTTGTTCTTGGTTGAGTATTGAACTGTGTAACCTGCTGTGTTGGTGAGTTTGTTCATGGCTGGATTCTTGTTTTGCCAAGCCATGCCACATATTTGTCTTTTGTTCCTGCTCACTTTTGGGACTAAATAAAAGCGGCACTTGGGTTCTACAACTCGCCTTCCAGTGGAAAATCATTACATACACATTATTCATTCAGCCGATGATTTATGAATCTGTTTCCACCACGGAAATGTGTGTGTGTGTGTGTGTGTGGGTGTGGGGTGGGGTGTGGTGTGTGTTTGTCTGTGTGTGTGGTGTGTGTGTGTGTGTCTGTGTGAGTGTGGGGTGTGGGGTGTGTGTGTGTGTGTGTGTGTGTGAGTGTGGTGTGTGTGTGTGTGTGTGTGTTTATGTGGTTTATGAGGACAAAAATTTGTACAATGCCATGGGCGTGACAGGTATTAATGAGGACAGGTGATTTATGAGGACATTTTCAGTGTCCCCATAATTCAAAACGCTTATAAATCATACGGAGTGAGTATTTTTTTTGGGGGGGGGGGGAGTAGAAATGCACCGTCTCCTGTGAGGGCTAAGTTTAGGTGTAGGGTAGGTGTAGGGCAATAGCACATACAGCTTGTACAGTATAAAAACCATTACGCCTATGGAGAGTCCCCGTAAACCATAAAAACCAACATGTGTGTGTGTGTGTGTGTGTGTGTGTGTGTGTGTGTGTGTATGTGTGTGTGTGTGTGTGTGTGTGTGTGTGTGTGTGTGTGTGTGTGTGTGTGTGTGTGTGTGTGTGTGTTTTCTTCTCGGAATTCTGATATTATATCTCGCAATTATGAGAAAAAAAGACAGAATTGTAAAATTGCAGTTAGGCTACCTTTCTTGTTTATATTCAGTGGCTGGGAAATAAACTGAATTGTGAAATATAAATTCAAAATTGCAGAAGAATTCTGAGATGTAAAAAATCATAGGTAATTAACTTTTCTATTCATTTACTTTAATGACTTTATTTATTTATTCCGTTGGTAGAAACTGCCTTCCATAATAATCCAAAGCTGCTCACAAATGAGAAATATAGGCTAGAAGAACACCTGATTCATGCAGAGGGAAAGCGTAGCTAGGACGTTTTATAAAGTAACAAATGAAAAGATGTAGAGACTGATTTGATTATGATTTAATGATTTGACAATGCTTCAGTCCTGATCTGATCACCTGACAGGATTTTCACACATTCACAACACATCCAAAATCACATGTGGGTTTTTGTGTGGGTTTCATGCTTCATACGTGATGACATGCACATTTTAAACCCCAAACTTGATGCACATGAGATCTCATGTGGTTTAACAGTAACACATTAGAACCATGTAAAACACAATGTTATTTCCATTTATCATATGGTGTGATATTAATATTGCTATGTCTTCTGTAGCTCCTGTCCTCTGCTGTGGGTTTGGCATCGCACTTGTGCCAGTCACATGTCAACAGGGCTGCTCTCCCATTGGCTGACTCCCTGGGCCATGCCCAACAGCCTTATGGGTACAGACCAGAAATACTGAGGGTGAGAGTAAGTACTAAACAGCTGACTGTAGACATAGTATGCAAGTAAATACTGTACTGAGGATATTATAGTTAACTATAACCATTTTTATTTATGTTTGTTTGATTGTTAGTTTAATAATTGAAATTAAATAAACTAAACAAAAAAATAAAAACAACTCTTGGCAGTCTTATCAAATAATGAGTAAAGATGTAGCAGGTCACATAAATATGTGACCCTGGAGCACAAAAGCAGTGTTAAGTCACTGGGGTATGTTTGTAGCAATAGCCAAAAATACATTGTATGGGTCAAAATTATTGATTTTTCTTTTATGCCAAAAATCATTAGGATATTAAGATCATGTTCCATGAAGATATTTTGTACATTTCTAACCGTAAATATATCTAAACTTAATTTTTGATTAGTAATATGCATTGCTAACTACTTAATTTAAACAAATTTCAAGATGATTTTCTCAATATATAGATTTTTTTGCACCCTCAGATTCCAGATTTACAAATAGTTATATCTCAGTCAAATATTGTCCTCTCACAACAAACCATACATCAATGGAAAGATCATTTGTCAGCTTTCAGATGATGTATAAATCTCAATTTCCCCAAATTGACCCTTATGACTGGTTTTGTGGTCCAGGGTCACATTTCATGCATACAGCTCATGCAATTACATGCTGCGTGAAGAGACTACATCAGTGGTCTCAAACTCAATCATGGAGGGCCACAGCTCTGCAGAGTTCAGCTCCAAATCACACCTGCTTGGAAGTCTCTAGTGATCCCGAAGACCTGGATTATCTGGATCTGGGGTGTTTGATTAGGGTTGGAGCTAAACTCTGCAGGAATGGGCCAGATTGGAGGATGCCTGCTCGATTCTAAACCCCGCCTGTGTGAATGTGTGTTTCAGGAGCGGAGCTTTGCCTGTAAGGTTTGTGGGAAGGTGTTTAAGAGGTCGTCGACTCTCTCCACACACCTGCTCATTCACTCGGACACGCGGCCTTTCCCTTGTCCCTACTGCGGAAAGAGATTCCACCAGAAATCTGATATGAAGAAACATACATTTATACACACAGGTAAAATACACAATGGGGTTCCCAATGACTTAAAGTGTAATTAATCAATTAAAATAAATGATAAGGCAATTTCTATGGTTCTCAGAAGGAAACAAAATTGTGTGTTCCCACTTGCTCCTATAGCAAAAGAAATACACAATCTCCAGCATTTCTATGACTTTACAAAAGAGGAAAGAAAATATCAAGACATTGACTATGTTGGTCAGAAGAGAGATTAAAAATACACACTCAGCCACATTAACTAGATTTAACATTTAACTAATTGAATATAACAGCTATGTATGCACGTATACAGTGATGCACTCTTAAAAATAAAGATGCTTCTTTAAGCGATGCCATAGAAGAATGGCATCTGTGTGAATGAATGACTGCGTATATTACAAATTGGCATGTGTCATATTAATATAATTCATTGTCATAAACATAAACACGCTACTTTGTAACACAAATAGTTTTACTGCACTGTTATTCTTCTATAGCATCCATAGCCCAGTCACAGAATTAATTTCTGAGATGCAAAATAAGGTGGATAGTGTTGCAAAACTGAAATTGCAGGTACTTGCATTTGTTTACATTCACTAGTGTAGTCAGTATTAACAGCCAGGCAGCTCAGAGGTTTTAGGGGCAGAGCTAATGTGTGTCCCTGCTGTCATCTCTCAGGTGAGAAGCCTCACGTGTGCGTGGTGTGTGGTAAAGCCTTCAGTCAGAGCTCCAATCTGATCACTCACAGCAGAAAACACAGCAGCTATCAGCCTTTCAGCTGCTCGCGCTGCCCTCTCAGCTTCCAGAGGAGACTGGACCTACAGCGCCACCTACAGACACACGCGCAGAACAACAGCGGACTGTACCATGGGACCTGAGAGAGACCAGCTGCACACCTCGGGTAGCTCATTGTACTGGGGTCTTATTATATTTTACCCAAAAGTCCACTGTGTAATGTTGGTTAAGATGTCTGCACCAAAACAAACGTTTGCTTCTGTATATCTAACTTGACTGCACACAATGCATTGTGAAATACGTCAACACTTCTAGCACTGTAGAATTATAGCTTCAAGACTTGTTGTGATTGGCTGCTCATGGCGGTGATGTCATAATCACGGAATGTTTATATCACGGAACGTTTAAGAAACAATAACCACTCTATGTTCATGATATGCCATTTAATAATACACAGCAATGCAACATATGTATAAGAACATGAATCTCTTTGTGAAATACAAGTATTTCTGTATTCTCAAGCTCTCAGCAGAAGTTAAATCTCGCTTTAAAGTACATAATAAAAGATCCCTTTCAACCGTCAGTGTGCGTCCTGGCTAAATGTATTTAATAGACTGACCATTTAAGACACGATTGTCTATGTACTACAACACAGTAAATTAAAAACTATTAAAGGACTGAAAATTGAACTGAAGAACACTACAGGTGCACAAATCTTATACACTAATCTATAATCATTTTACAAAATGTATGGTGTTACATTTAGCAGCACAACAAAAGCAGCAAGTGAAACAAGTTGAAAGCACCTCAGAACAGTGGTACACATATTCAGCCTTAAATAAAGCACAAGAAGTTTGTTTGGGTCACGTTTTGAATTTGACGGTCGTATCCCAGACAGCACACGTACGTCTGCAAGATGTCTGTTAAAGATCACTTGTTCTAGAACGCATCTGCTGTGTACACACATCTGGCAGATGAATGTAAGATGCCAGTTTTGGCTGGTTTAAGCTGGAAGTAGCTGATTTTAGCTGGTCTCTCAGCCTGGCCAGCTAAAGAAGTGGCCAAAACCAGTCTGCTGACCAGCTAAGACCAGGCTGGAGGACTAGCTAAAACCAGCCAACCATCTTAGGCTTGTTTTACCCGATTTAAAAAACAAAAAATTCAGGTTGTTGGTCTCTACTGGTAATTGGTCACCTTCTATTGGTGGCTTTTTAAAACCAATAAATCTTAATGGAATAGGCTATGTCTCAAAACACACTAAAAAGTCTCTATGATGTACGTGTGCTATCAGGGATATCTTTAGTCCCCCTCGCTGAAACTACTGGTTTGCTCCATCAGCGTCGGCGGGTCTCTGAAGCCGCTGTCCTGTTGTGTGGTCTCTATAACACCGTCTCTTTGGGTCATATCATGCCTCCCTGACAACCAACAAGCACGTTTTGTTAATAACAAGCTGTCATGAAGAACAAACCCCTCACTGTTTAACTTAAAGGATCATTTTGCATGAGGGTCTGTGTGTTAGTACCTGTGTGACTGTAAATGCACCACAGCCCTCCCCCCATCAGACACAAACCCATCAGAAACATGGAGAACACGGCCACTAACACTGGACCCTCGCATGTTTCTGAAACACAGACCAGATAAATAGCAGTTTCCACCTTATTTTTAACGTAAGGATGTCTGTGGGGCAATTATTTTTGTGAAATGCCAGTACTTTACTTGTACACAAACATCATTATATTGCACGGTATTGCAAGCTTGTGTTATTATTATTATTATTTTTAATCGTAATCATAAACAGTTTTTTTTAGCAAAAATATTTTTTCCCATACTATTCCCCCTGATTGCACATAAACATCGGATGTGCTCTGTACATCATCAACAGAAAAATAAAACTCATACACATTTGGAACAACTAGAAGGTGAGTAAATAACGAAAATTTGTATTTTTGGGAGAACCACCCTTTTTAATTTCCTTGTAGGGCAATTATTAACCAAAAAATACTCATGAGGGGTAAAACACACCATTGAGTGCAGGCATCTGTTTCGACATCCCAGCAGGCTTTTGAGCAAGTTTACCTGATAAACACACACAGAGACACAAAAACACAACGCATTGAAGTGTTAAAATAATGCAAAACGTTTGAGTAAATGAGAGATGAGAATGAGGATGTGTACAAACCAGCAAGCAGAGTCAGAAACCCTGCAGGATACGTGACCAACACGGGCCGAGAGAGATTTTTGTACTCACACTGAATGATAGAAAGAGATATTGACAGATGTGATTAGTAAATTATGTCATTTTGAGATCTCAGTGTTCAGTACTCCTGAGTATAAGAATCATAAAGAATTTAATAGTTCTGGTTCCCGTTCCATTACAGGCTTTAGTACTTTTAAAAATGGGCCCTATATGCAGCACTTTGCCTCTGTGGTAAACACAACTTCTGCTATTGTACAGTGAATGGAAAGCTGTCAAATTAAGTGACAGACAAAGAAACGTTGATGCATTGCATCTTTAAATGTTTTTAAAGCTTATAGAATTCATGATATAGTATATAGAAATGTTATTGTATGTTACAAGTTAATATGTAATACACTATATTAGTCAGTTGTGATCACTTGTGGATGACAAAGAGCCACTACAATCAACCTATACAGTATATATACGTGTGTATGTGTGTGTGTGTGTGTGTGTGTGTGTGTGTGTGTGTGTGAGACTTTCAATCAGTGGTGGTCAGTAACGAAGTAAAACTACTTCGTTACTGTACTTAAGTACATTTTTCAAGTATCTGTACTTTACTGGAGTAGTTTTATTTTGAGTAACTTTTACTTTTACTTCACTACATTCCAAAGCATAAGATCGTACTTTTTACTTCACTACATTTCATAAAACATAGCGTTACTCACGTGATACATCACGTGCTCCGAGACGCAGACGCGGTGTATGATTCATGAACAAACCGATTCTTTTCAATGAACCTGTTCAATCGGTTCCCAAATCGCAACAAACGATTAATTCACGAATGGCAATGATCCGATTGCAGCTGTTCTCGAGTCGAAAACTCACTGATTCAAATGATCCGTTTAAAGGGAGTCTTCTTCAGTGAACTGAACTCACAAGTAAAGAACCGGGAGATCTTGTGAGCGCGCGCTACTGATGCTGTGAAAAGTAAGTTACTAATGTCGAAATTTAGGATTAATTATTGTAACTGAAAATAATATTTATGTCAAAACTGTCAGTGAACTAAATCTGCTGTAAAGGGTGATCTATTTAAGCCCACTGAAATGCTTGAATGCAGACAGATCAACATCAGTGTCTCTAACGTTATGTTTTAGGTCAAAAAACAAAACATTAAAATAACACCGATTAAATAAAATAACTCATGCACGTTCATATTCCCCGCTGCTGTTGTCATGAATCTGGTTGCCACTCACCACAACTGCACATCACCCTGGGACTACATCTCCCATCATGCACTGCACACACACATTCCCGTCCACCATTACACCAATCACACAGCTGTCCCCATTCACTCATCAACCCTGATTGCCTCACCACACCTGCACCTCATTCACTCACTCACATAAAAACAGCACACAAACACTCACCCAGTGCGAAGTCTTGTTTCCCCCTGGCTACATTTCCGAGCGTATTTCCCAGTTTGTCTTTCCGTGCACTACCTGGACTGTTGACCTCCTCTCCTGATCGTTTGCTGCCTGCCTCTCTGACCTCGCCTGTTTCATGGTAATCCTCTCTGTCTGCCGCCTGCCCTGACCCATTGCTCTGCCTCTGTTTTCGACTCTGCCTTTTCTACGTTGCCCTCGATACCTCTGCCTGATATTTGCCTGTTTTGACCTTGTACAAATAAAGCTGCTAGTGGATCTACTCTCGCCTCTGACCTGTCATTTGTTACAGATGTAACGTTAGCAGTTTTATTAAAATGCTATGCATTTAGACCTATGTGACGTCTGTTTTTATATTGTTTATCAACAGTATACATTTTTATATTGTTCAGATCAACTAGCCGAGTAACGTTAGACAGATATGAATGTTTATTCATAACCATACTGAAACCATATTGTTAGCTGATGCTAGCTGTCTAGCTAACAAGCTTGCTGGTGCTAAGTTGAGGAAATTTTTAGATATAAAGTCCAAATATTTTTATTCAGCCACCTAGATAGATTCCATCTGAGGGAAAAAGAAGGATGTGATGTTCAGAACATAGTAACTACAGTAATTATCAGAGTGGGAAGTGATGCCCTCTGGGGGCATTGGGCCAGGGGTGTTTTTACACCACAGACAAGGTTTGAGAACAAAAAAAATCATTATGAAAATATAATTAGATTTTCCTTAAAATGTTCTTCCTAATTTCAGGCCTAATTCTCATGTCATATATAACTGACGTTAAACACTTTTTTCTTACTGGTGAAGATTAGATGGTGAAATCTGTTTTCTCTCAGGTACATGGCAGTGTAAGCTTCACAGCGAACATTACTACATCACTCTCATCAACGTAGTCCATATCAACAAAATATATATCTTGACTCTATATAGTGGTTATTTTGGGGAAACGCAGGTATTTTGGGGCAGTAGGATTATAAAAATATGTGCTAATATAAAATTAAAGTAGTCTATATAAAATAGCAAAAATAAATCTGTCTATCAGTACTTTTTTACTTAAGTACATAAAAAATTGAGTACTTTTGTACTTTCACTCGAGTAAAATTGAAAAAGCAGTACTTTTACTGGAGTAATATTTTATTATACGTATCTGTACTTTTACTCAAGTACTTGATCTGTGTACTTTGACCACCACTGCTTTCAATGTCATAATTTAGCACATCAAAACATCTGAATGTTTAGCTTTAATAAAACATTGTCATCAGCACTGATTTTTTTATTTATTGAGGAAATCAAAGAGAGAGCAAGTTATTTGATGATTCAAATCCTATAAATTGTGGGTTTTAGACTCATTAATGAGTCATTAAGAGAACTGGGTAAGAGTTTGTTCTTGAATCAGACTATACTGATGATGTGCAATCAGGAAGAACAATACAACAGAAAGACATGTTGTCTATTTATTGTTTTAGTCATTTCAATAATTGCACCTTCAATAAAACATTCACATTTGGTTTGTAACTGTGTTTTTATGGATGTTTTGGCCTGAGTGTGTTACATTTGTTAGTGTTTATGAATGTTTCTAAACAGTGAATAATTTTGCGAAACAATTGAATCAACTGATTAAAAGTTTCAAGAATCTAATTTTCTCAGATTAGAGTTCATTACCTGTTGAGAAGCAGTTGTGTGTGTGAGAGCAGGTATCTGAGGCCCGTCGGTGCAGATCCGAGTGGAGGCCCCTGAGGGCCCCTCTTCTGACGCACACAGACGCAGCCGGCAGTGCAGGAACTGGATGGAGTTATTAAAGATGGGGTGCAAGATGAAGCTGAACCGCAGCACGTTTGGGCTCTTGTGTTCGTCCTCTCGTCTCTTCCGTCTTAGTTCCTCAGGTTTCCTCGCTCCGAGTCTGTCGGGTCTCTTGCCTTTATTTCGTCTCGCTCTCTCGTCTCCGGTGTGGCTCACAGTCTGTCTCCAGTGAGAGAGCGGCTGCGACAGTCTTCTGTCATCTTTCCTGTCAATCTTCTCGTCTTCATCATGTCCTGTGCTGTCTGTGGATTCTTGGGTTTCTCTGTGGCTCAGTTTGAAGGACAGGTCGGATGGGCAGGAGTCTGTGATGACGGACCAGCCGCTGTGAGCCCGCGGATCTGAGAGAGGAGAGACAAGACACGACTGAAGCTCCACGGCCTCCGCAAAACCAGAACTCGCCGAGATCTAACAGAGAGAAACAGAAAGAAATGACATTAATCAACCACTCAAATCATCCCAGCAGCCACCCAGAACACTCCAGCAATCACATAGTGACAGCCCAGCAATCACATAGCGACAGCCCAGCAATCACATAGCAACAGTCTAGCAACCACTCAGAACACCCCAGCAATCACATAGTGACAGCCCAGCAATCACATAGCAACAGCCTATCAACCACTCAGAACATCCCATTAATCTCATAGTGACAGCCCAGCAATCACATAGCAACAGCCCAGCAATCACATAGCAACAGTCTAGCAACCACTCAGAACATCCCAGCAATCACATAGAGACAGCCCAGCAATCACGTAGCAACAGTCTAGCAACCACTCAGAACATCCCAGCAATCACATAGCAACCACTCAGAACATCCCAGCAATCACATAGCAACAGTCTAGCAACCACTCAGAACACCCAAGCAATCACATAGCAACTGCCCAGCAATCACAAAAGTAAAAGCCTAGCAACCACATGGCAACAGCGTTGCAACCACTCAGAACACCCCAGCAATCACATAGCAACAGCCCAACAACCTCAAAGTAACAGCGTAGCAACCGCATACCAACTAATATTTATATTTTTTGTTTATCTTTACTATTCTTAATTATTCAAGTAAAATGTGTGTGTGTGTAGGCAAAGCTGCAAGTGTAGTTTGTTATTCCTCTTCTTTTTTTTTTGCAAACATGCATTTGTGGCCTTCATTGACACACATTCACTTAAGAAACCTCCACACAGCGACAGGAGTCTCACGTCCTTGAGCTCTTTTAATCATGTTATGGACTCCACCGCTGTGCTATCACCCGCTCTGACCTTCAGGAGATGCCAGAGAGGAAACAAACGCCACCGATAACGCTGACCTGCACGTAGACGCGGTCATATGCGGTGATCACGCAGGGCCCCACGGCTCTCTTCTCATAGGCCTCGGTGGCAAACAGCTCCATGGACAGGACTGGAGCGGCGGGGCCTCTCGGCACCCAGGGACTGAAGTGCAGCACCTCCTCAGGCCTGGAGGACGGAGTCACGTCTGCTGGACTCACAGTAGTGATCACAGATGACTCACAGCTGATCTAAACAGAGAGAAACCAGACCAAAACCAGTGAGCCACACAGGCAGCTTAGCGCAATGAAATGTACGTCATTTAAGAACTGTTTGTGGTCACTAAGATTTTATTTTATTGAAATATATTCATACTTTTATTCAGTGAGGGTGCAATAAATTGCTCAAAAGTGTCAGTAAAGACATTTATAATATGTGACCGTGGAGCACAAAAGCAGTCTTAAGTCGCTGGGGTATATTTGTAGCAATAGCCAAAAATACACTGTATGGGTCAAAATTATCCATTTGTATTTTATGCCAAAAATCATTAGGATAATAAGATCATGTTCCATGAAGATATTTAGTACATTTCCTACCATAAATATATCAAAACTTAATTTTTTATTAGTAATATGCATTGCTAAGAACTTCATTTCAACAACTTTAAAGATGATTTTCTCAATATTTAGGTTTTTTTGCTCCCTCAGATTCCAGATTTACAAATATTGTCCTCTCATAACAAACCATACATCAATGGAATGCTTATTTATTTTCAGATGATGTATAAATCTCAATTTCTAAAATGTACACGTATGACTGGTTTTGTGCTCCAGGGTCACATATAGTGTATCAAATCAGTAAAATATGAGCATCCAGTTTCCACAACAGTTCAGATGTTGCCTAAAGTCCACATTGAGGGATGGAAACACTCACATGAATGGCTATCAGACTCGTCTCGTCCAACAGCTCTCCGCCAGTCTCATTGTTCAAACCCTCGGATGGTTTCTGCTTCCACAGGAACACCTTAAAAATACAGTTCAAATAATATAGCAGTAGTAAATGAGCCTTCTGCCTTTGTGTCTCTTGAAGACACTCGCATCACCAAACCTGTTAATGGTTTGTTCTGCAGGATCTGGTTCATTGTGACCCGGGTCATGTGTTTTTGGTGTATAGTTACGCTGGTTATCTTCAGTGATGGCGAGATGGTGTGACCCAGGGCAGGATTATTTACTGCACAGCAGGACCATTCTATTGTTTATATAATAATTTTCTGGTACTCTTTGAACTTTCTTTTAATTAAACTGAATGACAGAATTTCAGTTGCATAACAGATTTTTATGCTGAAAACAAGACATTACATCAGGTGCACTGATTATATGGATTATATGTGACCCTGGAGCACAAAACCAGTCATAAGGGTCAATTTTTCAAAACTGATTTGTATACAATATCTGAAAGCTGAATAAATAATATTTCCATTGAAGTATGGTTTGTTATGAGAGGACAATATTTGTAAATCTGGAATCTGAGGGTGCAAAACAATCTAAATATTGAGAAAATCATCTTTAAAGTTGTTCAAATGAAGTTCTTAGCAATGCATATAACTAATCATGAATTAAGTTTTGATATATATATTAAGTTAAGTTAACAAAGTTAAAAACTTTATTAATCCCACAAGGGGCAATTCAGGCAGGGTAGCAGCATCATATAGCAGACACAAAACATCACATAGAAAAAAAAATTAAGAATTATAAGTAACAACACAACCCAACATGCTTCATAAATAAATTCATTAAAAAAAAATATATATATATATATATACAAAAAAATAAAAAAGATACACTTAAGACTTTGAATTGCAAAAACGAATAGCCTCTGGAACATAGGTAAATTTATATCTATTAGATGAGCATTTAATCTAAATCTTCTTCCAGAGGGCAGTACTTCAAAGAAAACCTTCAAGGGATGAGAGTCATCTCCCGTGATACTCCGAGTGTTCCTTAACATTTGTTGCTTGTAGAATTCTGCTAGACACCGTAAAGGCACACCAATAATTTTTGAGCAATCCTAACTAAGTCCTAACTAAGGTCTGCAAACGATTCTTGTTCCTAAGAGAGAGTGATGAGTACCAACATAAAAAGGAAAAACTCAAGACACTCTCAATAAAGGTAGTATAAAAAGTTCTCAGTATCTTTTTTTGTACACAGAAAGAGTTCAATTTCCTAAGAACATACATTCTTTGATTTCTTAATAATGACCTCTGTATTCTGCTGGAACTTTAAAGTAGTATCAAATATAGTTCCAAGATACTTATACTCCTGTAGCCTTTCAACTTCTTTTCTATAAAGGTACACAGGTTTCACCTTTAAAGCATTTTTCCTAAAATCAATTACCATCTCTTTTGTTTGACTAATATTCAGTTGTAGTTCAGCCGTTTTGCACGACTCAAAGAACTCATTATGCTCATTACTGTCATCACATTCTGCACTAGTTAACACGGATAGAAAAACTGTCATCAGCATTTTTAACTACATGACAGTTATCCTTAGTGCTGCGACATTCATTAGTATAAAGTATAAAAAAAATGGAATATGGTAGGAAATCTACAAAATATCTCCATGGAACATGATCTTTACTAAATATCCTTATGATTTTTGGCATAAAATAAAAAATTATCATTTTGACACACAATGTATGTTGTATGTGTCAAACATGTGTCAAGATTTTGTGCTCCAGGGTCACACTAATTGTACAATAGTGGTGAATAATGTGTCTCTCACTGTATTTGTGTAATGAACTCTTCCGTTCACTTCATCCATTTCTCCCTCCGTCCCGCAGGAAATGACCGGGAAAAACAACAGGAAATGGCTTCCGTTAAATTCACCGCGGCAGTAGTGATCGCGCAGGGTTACCGCCGACACTGGAAAAACCTGTGTGTGTATAAACAATACAATGAATCAAACTCGAACATGTAAAGAATATTGAATAATAACACATATTTTCAGGCATTTGAGGGTTGGTAAGATATTTGATTTTTAAAGAAGTCTCCTCTGCTCACCAAGACTGCATTTATTTGATCAAAAATACAGTAATATTGTGAAATACTACTACAATTTAACTGTCCTGTGAGTGTTGTAAAATCTCTGTGACTTAAAGCTGTATTTTCAGCATCATTACTCCAGTCTTCAGAGTCACATGATCTTCAGAAATCATAATAATATGCAGATTTGCTGCTCAATAAACATTTCTGATTATTATCAATAGGGAAAACAACTGTGCTGCTGAATATATATATTTATTTATTTATTTATTTTTGTGGAAACTGTGATATATATTTAATTTTACAGGATTCTTTGATTAATGCAAAGTAAAAAAACAGCATGGAAATATTTTTGTAATATTTTAGATGTATTTAATACAGGGATATTATAATGAAATAAAAGTAAAGTCATACAAAATAGGAATTTCATTGTACATTTATTTTGCAATATTTATTTTCATGTAGCTTAATTTTAAATGTGCTAAAATAACTACATTTTATGGAGCCCTAAAGGGACATTTGCAAAAATAAAAAATGAAGTCTTTCACGTGCACACAAGAAACTTGTTGCGAGCTCATGTGTTACTGTTTCAGGTTGTGTCGCTTCTGCCATCTTACAGAGAAGAAAACAAGAGCATGATATCTATTTTAAACGTGGCCTTCGATATGAAAACATTGTTTCTGTTCATGCATTCCTACAGCGATAAATCATCAACAGCAGGCTGAACAATACATAATATCTCAGGACTGTAATCTGTTCATGTATTATGTATTGTTCAGCCTGCTGATGATTTATCCGTGTAGGAATGCATGAACAGAAACAATGTTTTCATATCGGCAGTTAAATAGATCTCATGCTCTTTTTCTTCTCTGTAGGGATGCATCTCATAACTGAGGCCGATGCGATACACATCTCTATAGCCAACGATGCAATACATTATAATCAGTGTTGGGGGGGCGACACATTACAAGTAACACGAGTTACGTAATAATATAACTTTTTTCAAGTAACTAGTAAAGTAACGCATTACTTTTTAATTTACTAGAAAATATCTGAGTTACTTTTCCCCCATTTATTGATGACTGCGCCGTGTGAACATGATCTTACTGTAGATCTGATCTAGACTAAATATGAATGTCTATTAATTCATCCCACTCACAAAAAACAGATTCAGTATTCATCAAAATGAATTAAAACAGTGAAATACAAACTCAGAATATGACACAAACCTGCAATAATTAAATATGTTAAACAACACAAATATATCTAATCTCATTTTATTAACCGATGTGTTTGCTGCTGACCTTTGATGATCAGTTCAATCATAATAATAAGAAAAAACTAACTAAAGATAAACTAACAATTGTGCTTCGTTGTTGTTTTATTGCTGAAGAGTGTTGAACTTCTCCTGTGTTCTTCTGTACAGACGTGATTTACTCGTCCTTCAGTCTGAGGTTTATTCATTACACTTTGGTGTGAAAGGCTTTTATATTTGCTATAAAATATAACTTCTTGTATTAAAAACAAACAATCAAGCCCTGCTCATATCTAAAAAGTAAGAAACGTAATTAGTTACTTTTTTAGAGAGTAACGCATTATTGTAACGCATTACTTTTAAAAGTAACTTTCCCCGACACTGATTATAGATGCATATGAATCAGCTACCGGTGTGATGCAGTACGATTCACCCATATTACAATGCAGTGAGATCAGATGTCGATTTGATTCGATTCAACACGATGCGATTCGATGCAATATGGAAATAATATGATCGCTTTTATTTCTTTGGTTCACACAGACAGCGAATCATAAATTAACTTAGTTAGATATTTGCATGACTTTCTAACATTTACAGATGAAGAATATACCTGTGACATGTCAGTTATGCACGGAAGAAAACAAAACGTCTCTAATGCATTGAACAGCACAGATATATTCACTGTTTGACATCGAGGATCGATCTGATCCGTGATCGACGTTAAGGGCTGCTGAAGAATAAGCGTGCACTAATTAGTTAGATTGTGTGAACGTAATTTGTCGTTTATACCCGCTTTAGCCCCGATTGATTTGTTAGGTTATTTCAAGTCAGGTTTTTTGGACTTTAATCAGCACTTTTCCTCAGGTCTCCGTGGTGTTGTGATACATCATAACGCCCTTGAGAAACAATTTAGAGAGGAGAAATCAATCTACATATAAAATATTGGTCACAGATTATTGAAATAATATAGAAGTGTAGCGCATCCACAAGTACTTATGTTTAAATATAAGTTTATACCAATGCTAATGCATAAATGCATTGTTTTTTGCAAATATGCAAATATGTTAGAAATGATGCATCGTGATACAAATGCCAACTTGTATCTGATGCACACTTTTTAATGCGATGCATCGCATCGGTAACTTGTTTATGCCGATGCACGGAGCGAATCAGTGAATCTTCTCATCCCTAACGCTACTTCTTTGTAAGATGTCAGAAGAAGTCATACAACCGGAAACTGTGACGCGTGATCTAGAAAATAATTTCTCGTGAGCACGGCAAAGTCTATTTTTATTTTTTATAGATGTCTCCTTAGCGGTCTCCTTAACATTAATTAAAACTATATGGACATATAAAAAACATTTACAATAATTAAATACAAGAAGTACACAATTACCAAATCATACTTTGATAAAGAGAGCAGAAATATATATAAATATAAAAATCTATTAAATATATAAACACTGTAATATCTCAATAATACTTAAATAACTTTAGCGTTCAACTTTAACTGCCTAATGAAAAACTATCATTTATGATCAATTTAATGCACACACACACACACACACACAGAGAGAGAGAGAGAGAGAGAGAGACACACACACACACAGAGAGAGAGACACACACACACACACACACACACACACAGACACACACACACAGAGAGAGAGAGAGACACACACACACACACACAGAGACACACACACACACACACACACACACACAGAGACACACACACACACACACACACACACAGAGAGACACACTCACACACACACACACACACACACACACACACACACACACACACACACACACAGAGAGACACACACACACACACACACACACACACACACACACACACAGACACACACACTTCAATAAGCATTAAGTATTGCAGTGTCTATTGGTTACCTGTAGCATCTGTGTATCCACAGTAACAGTAAGAGCTCCGTCCTCACAGTGGCAGCTGAGTGCTTCACTGCTTCTGTCTGTCATGATGTCCTCCTGCCCTCCTGAACCACAGACACGGCTCCGTCACAAACCCTAGTGAGCGAACCTCGCTGTCTACACAGGTAGCTGCCTTCTAAGACCACATCCTAACTTAATCTACTAAATGCTTTTAAAAAAACAGCCCATGAAAGTGTAGTATTAAATAGTTTATTTTGACTATGGCTAAAACTATAAAATCTGATCAAATATTCAAGAAAATGTCGACCTATTTCCACCTTCTCTTAGCCTGACGACGAAGCGATTGGCCAGATCAGCCTCGGTGTACGAGGTCACTTTGGGAAAGCCGTTCTGATTGGCCCATTCTAGAAGGTCGGGGGTGCTGAGGAGGTCAGAGGACACGGTGCTGGTCATGCTGAAGCCGGAGGCTTGAGTTCGGTACGGCGGACTCACGCTGTTGGACGACTGAACGAGAGAGACACAACTGTTCACAGTTGAGTTTGGACAAGCACACAGGTTAGAAATGCAAATGTAACTTACATAGACCCTGACGTGACCTTTGACCTCTGGAGCCACCAGAGCCCAGTTGACTGGAACCGCACTGCTGAGGATCAGGACAATCCTGTGATAGCCTGAACGAGCCTCTGGAGGCAGCAGAGAGACAGACACCTCCACCTGCAGAGAGCTGAGAGAGAGAGACACGTTAAAGTGTCCTGGAGAGCTTCAGCTCCAACCCTGCTGCAACACCCTGCTGAACACTCTTCAACACACTCAAGGCATCCTATATGACTTTCTTCTTTCAGACAAATCCAATTGGAGTAATATAAAAAATATTCCTGGCTCTTTCAAGCTCTATAATGTCGTAGAGGTGTTATGACATTAGAGGAAGTTACACAAAACAGTTTATATTGTTTTAAATATGGATATTTGTCTTAGAAAAACGCTTGGGTTGGCTACAGGAGGCCTTTATTCACCCGTGTGATGGGCGTTTAATATGCATGCATGCACTTTATTTGACTAATTTTGGACTGTTAAACAAAAACACCCCCCATGCATTACAGAGCTTGAAAGAGCCAGGACCATTTTAAATTGGATTTGTCTGAAAGAAGAAAGTCATATACACCCTGGACGGTGTATTTGTTGGATATTATCTCGATGGCGCTCGTATACATGGATCTAATGTGAAAACTGTAAATTCACGCCATTCAGCTTTTAATGTTGTGTCAGCTTTTTTAAATCTTTGTAAAAATTATTTTATTGTTATGTATTTATCTATTAATGTTAATTTATTTATTTTTATTATTATTGTTTATTTTATTTTATTTAAATTTAATTTTTTATTTATTTATTTTAATTGTTTATATTTTTAGGTCTACCAGGGGTTGGGGTGAGTTTGAAACATGTACAGCTGCTTTTTGTCTTGTACTACAGTTCCCAAAATAAAATTTGATAAACAGTTGTTAAAAAAAGAGAAAAAATAAGTCATAAGCCCCTTTCGCACTGCTGTAGTTCCAGAACTAAAAGAACAGTACTAAAGTACTGGGACAATTTTGTGCTAACTATTTCCCAGTAGAGGTCTGCACAGGCTTTAAACTGAAGCCTGACCCCGGCCCGTACCCGAGATCATCTGACCCGACCCGAGCGGCACAGTTAAATTTAGAGCCCGAACCCGACCCGAAATCCCCCCCCCACAACGAATAGCCAAAAAAAAAAAGGCTGCATTTCACGATTGCATGTAAACAAATACACAAAGACACAGATTCATCAAGGCAAAATAAAAAACACTTACCAGTTCTGAAAGTTTGTGAACATCAGGTGCAGCGGTCGCATACTTTCTGCCAAGTTTATGAATGTACTATGTATGGACAAGACCAAAATTCTTCCACCGTGCAAATTATGGTCATTTTTGTCAGTTAAGGCTTTTCAGCATTTGGCCTACTTTAAATCAGACTTAAGATCTTAAATAAGATCGTACTTATTTGAATTAACTAATCATTTCTTTGAATTAGCGAGAGAGAGAGAGAGAGAGAGAGAGAGGATGAAAGTTGCGCGTGCATGTGAACCTGTGTCTGCGCGTTTCTCTCTACAAGCAATGAGGCTTAGTTACTTCAAAAACAGTGATTTTGCCGCCTCATTGCAGATAAATATAACATTGCGACTTGCGAGTCAGTAGTCTATCGAAGCTATTTTTCTCATAAAATGTTCTGTGCTGTTTGTGCACTGCACGATCTCTGATATCTGTGTGCATTCATTTGTGTTTGCATGCGTCTATTAAAGCAGCGTAGCCTCTGCATATAGTTTTGGTTTAGCTACAAACCCGAACCCGACCTGAGCCCGAAGCTATCCATTAAACATTAACCCGAACCCGACCCAAAACCCGAGAGTATTTCGGGACCCGCGGGCTTGGGTTGGGTAGCAGACCTCTATTTCTCAGTACCATTTAAAGGGTTGCATTCGCACCAACAGTGGGTACTAAGAAGTGACGTAAGCCGGTCGACAGCGACGTCATTTGTGCGCGACGTTAACAACGTAAACAAAGAAGAACAACGCTAACAACAGGAGGATGGAGGACGCTGAGATCAGAGCTGTGTTTTTGTTGTGTCTCGTGGGTTTTCACAATAATTATATTATAAATTATAAGTTGATACAACGTTTACACTGTGTTTTAAATCATGGCGGGTGAGGGCGTTTTCGAACGCGTTTAGCCAATCAGCGTGCACTCACTATAGTAGATAGTTCCTAAGGAACTGTTTTAGGCCATACTCTGAAGTAGGAGCTAATTTAGTTCCTCCAAATGGAGTTCCTGGAACTAAAACCGTTCCTAGTTCCTGCGGTGCGAACAAAAAGTGGGTAGTTCCACAATTAGTTTGGGTACTATGAAAAGGTTTCTGTGGTGCGAAAGGGCCTATATACAACTAAGATACCTTGAGTGTGAGTAAAACATGGGCAAATTTTCAGTTTTGGGGAGAACTAACCCTTTAACATTCATTATATTATTTTTCACAGTATCTGTGGTGTGCTGTCAATTATTACAGACAATCACTGTGAATTTGTTAATGGACTGTGTCAGAAAGTGAACAAGATAGCGGCAGTGATTGTAATTTCTATTTGCTTTTGATGTGACTCGTCACTCGCATTCAGCGTAATCAAGTGTTAGCCAATAGTGGCTGAACGCCAGTGGGGCGGAGCCTATGGTGAGAAGATGACTATTCGTCGATGCCTTGCTCTGGAGGCGTGTTTATGCAAACGACTGCATCCAGGTGATGATGTCAACTTGCCCCTCAGATCTAAAATGAGCCATTTTTGGAGCTTGATTAAATAAAAGATGAAATAAGATATGAAACTTGCAGGATGTTTTAATAGTACAAAGACCGAAACATCAAGGCAAATTTTATTTATCATGTCATGACCCCTTTAAATATTGTATCTCTTTTGTCAATTTAAATTTCTTACTTAAAAAAAAAATTTATTAGGCACCTTTTTATGACTAATATTTTTTTTTAAACTTTACTAGTTTAAAAATTACTAGTAGAAATTTTTTAAATTTTTCATGCAATATTTTTATGTTAAATAAACACATCACTTTATGTACATGTTCATGCAAAGTGCTTAAAGAAATGTTTAAATTCACTCTTGAATCTCTGTTTGTCAGTCTTTGTGAACCTGATGCACTCAGTTTCCACTTCTCGTCTCAGTTTGAGATGTTCCACTCAGACACATCGAGAGCTTGACTCACCCGCACAGGCCGGATCCTGAGGACCAGAGGCGGATGATGTGCACCTCCGCCTCCGTGGGCTGGTCTGACGGGACACAGCCGTGAACCTCCTGCTCCTGCAGCTCTGAGGCCAGATAGTTTCGGGACAGAAACGGAGACCACAGGCGGCACTCACTCGGCATGCTGGCATCTGGAGTCCCGACGGAAGGGAAATGAAGACGAAATAAAGCACACGCTAATTTCCAAACAATTTAAGTAAAAGGATGTGTGTGTGTTTTTACCCTCTCCCAGATGGAGGTAAACGTGGTTTGCGCGGACAGCGTGTGTGAGTGACGAGACGGTGGCGTGACGCTGGAGGATCCAGCGAAGCAGGACTCGCGGCCGCCATGGCAGAGAAGAAACCTTCATCACACGGATGGACAAGCTTGAAGAGACCGTGGAGTTGGGAGACACCTGGGGGAGCAGGTGAATGCCTAGATTAAATGTTTCTCTAATTAAGGCATCTGTGTAGAAGTTTATTTTTAAAGAAAAACTCTCGTTTCAACATCACAAACCGAATGGTGTCTTTCTTACCCACGTTCCCGCCCAAACGTTTGTTCTGGAAATTATAAGTTTGGTGAGCGGATACGATGTACACGAAAACGATAAATTGCTATTCGGCATCAACACAAGCATGTGTGGAGCTATAAACTGCACTCACCACAGTTAGCATATATTTCCAACAGTGAATTGCACTTATATAACCCTTAAATGCATGAGCCAGCATATTGTTCTCCACCCTCTCCCTCCTTCATTTTTTTAAGTTAGGCATCAAATTTCTTAGTATTCCTCAATATATTCATTATAAACAACATAACAAGAAAAAAATATATATAAAAGAATGCCTGTATGCTGGACTCTCATTCTGACGGCACCCATTCACTGCAGATGATCCATTGCTGAGCAGGTGATATAATGCCACATCTCCAAATCTGTTCCCATAAATAAACAAACTCATCTACATCTTGAAATGAGCGGGAGTAAAAATTTTTTGGGGGTGAACCATTCCTTTAAAAAACTAAATTAAACAGTCAGATCAGTGAGTCAGAGTGGGACTATAAGCAACATCACACACCTGCACCAGCACATTGATGTTGTGTGACAGTCCCTCATTTTCCAACACCCAATGCACAGTGTGCTGGGAGCTGAGCACCAGAATCACCGGCCGGTTGATGGGCCGAGAGACGGTCAAAGGTCTTAACACCACAGTTACCTGCAGACAGGACACCCAAATGTGACGTTTGGATACCAACTGGAAAAATACGAGCAGGCAAATATCTCATACTTGTTTGTTGGAGGCTTTGCCCACAGAAATCACATGGGTCTCTTTAGCTCCGCCCTCTCTGGCTGCACAGCCTGGTCCCGCCTCAAAGCGCTCCAGTTGAGCCCGCACTGGATGCAGCACCCCCACAGGCCACGTGGAGCACTGCAGCTCTCTGCTGGACACTGACACACACAGAGATGACTTAAAGGCAGTGGTGGACAAAGTACACAGATCAAGTACTTGAGTAAAAGTACAGATACGTATAATAAAATATTACTCCAGTAAAAGTAAAAGTACTGCTTTTTCAATTTTACTCGAGTGAAAGTACAAAAGTACTCAATTTTTTATGTACTTAAGTAAAAAAGTACCGATAGACAGATTTATTTTGCAATTTTATATAGACTACTTTATTTAATTTTATATTAGCACATATTTGTATAATCCTACTGCCCAAAATACCTGCGTTTTCCCCAAAATAACCACTAAATAGAGTCAAGATATATATTTTGTTGATATGGACTACGTTGATGAGAGTGATGTAGTAATGTTCGCTGTGAAGCTTACACTGCCATGTACCTGAGAGAAAACAGATTTCACCATCTAATTTTCACCAGTAAGAAAAAAGTGTTTAACGTCAGTTATATATGACATGAGAATTAGGCCTGAAATTAGGAAGAACATTTTAAGGAAAATCTAATTATATTTTCATAATGATTTTTTTTCTTCTCAAACCTTGTCTGTGGTGTAAAAACACCCCTGGCCCAATGCCCCCAGAGGGCATCACTTCCCACTCTGATAATTACTGTAGTTACTATGTTCTGAACATCACATCCTTTCTTTTTCCCTCAGATGGAATCTATCTAGGTGGCTGAATAAAAATATTTGGACTTTATATCTAAAAATTTCCTCAACTTAGCACCAGCAAGCTTGTTAGCTAGACAGCTAGCATCAGCTAACAATATGGTTTCAGTATGGTTATGAATAAACATTCATATCTGTCTAACGTTACTCGGCTAGTTGATCTGAACAATATAAAAATGTATACTGTTGATAAACAATATAAAAACAGACGTCACATAGGTCTAAATGCATAGCATTTTAATAAAACTGCTAACGTTACATCTGTAACAAATGACAGGTCAGAGGCGAGTAGATCCACTAGCAGCTTTATTTGTACAAGGTCAAAACAGGCAAATATCAGGCAGAGGTATCGAGGGCAACGTGAAAAGGCAGAGTCGAAAACAGAGGCAGAGCAATGGGTCAGGGCAGGCGGCAGACAGAGAGGATTACCATGAAACAGGCGAGGTCAGAGAGGCAGGCAGCAACGATCAGGAGAGGAGGTCAACAGTCCAGGTAGTGCATACGGAAAGACAAACTGGGAAATACGCTCGGAAATGTAGCCGGGGAAACAAGACTTCGCACTGGGTGAGTGTTTGTGTGCTGTTTTATGTGAGTGTGAGGTGCAGGTGTGGTGAGGCAATCAGGGTTGATGAGTGAATGGTGACAGCTGTGTGATTGGTGTAATGGTGGAATGTAGTCCCAGGGTGATGTGCAGTTGTGGTGAGTGGCAACCAGATTCAACAACAGCAGCGGGAATATGAGTTTTATTTAATCTGTGTTATTTTAATGTTTTATTTTTGACCTACAAACATAACGTTAGAGACACTGATGTTGATCTGTCTGCATTCAAGCATTTCAGTGGGCTTAAATAGATCACCCTTTACAGCAGATTTAGTTCACTGACAGTTTTGACATAAATATTATTTTTAGTTACAATAATTAATCCTAAAATTCGACATTAGTAACTTACTTTTCACAGCATCAGTAGCGCGCGCTCACAAGATCTCCCGGTTCTTTACTTGTGAGTTCAGTTCACTGAAGAAGACTCGCTCTAAACGGATCATTTGAATCAGTGAGTTTTCGACTCGAGAACAGCTGCAATCGGATCATTGCCATTTGTGAATTAATCGTTTGTTGCGATTTGCGAACCGATTTAACAGGTTCATTGAAAAGAATCGGTTTGTTCATGAATCAGACACCGCTTCTGCATCTCGGACCACGTGATGTATTATAAGGAGTAACGATATGTTTTATGAAATGTAGTGAAGTAAAAAGTATGATCTTATGCTTTGTAATGTAGTGAAGTAAAAGTAAAAGTTACTCAAAATAAAACTACTCCAGTAAAGTACAGATACTTGAAAAATGTACTTAAGTACAGTAACGAAGTAGTTTTACTTCGTTACTGACCACCACTGCTTAAAGGGGTCATGAACCGAGAGACCAAAATTATTCTGTTCTTTTGACATAAGAGGTCAATGTACTATAAAAACATCCTGTAACTTTCAGAACTCAAAATGTTGTCATTAGTTTAAAACAGCTTATACCGAAGCCAGTCTGCCAAAACGACAGCTTTTGGAATGTTCTACTCTATGATGTAATAGTGTGGATAAGCACCGCCTCCACAGATGAAGATCAACAACATCACTGCCTGTTTAGCCCCGCCCACCGATTCTACATCGCTACCTGTTTAACCCCACCCACCAATTCTACAACGCTGCCTGTTTAGCCCCGCCCACCAATTTTACACCACTGCCTGTTTAGCCCCGCCTACCAATTCTACACCGCTGCTTGTTTAGCTCCATCCACCAATTTCTTCATCGCTGCCTGTTTAGCCCCACAAACCAATTCTACACCGCTGCCTGTTTAGCCCCGCCTACCAATTCTACATCACTGCCTGTTTAGCCCCTGTCCACCAATTTCTCCATCGCTGCTTGTTAAGCCCCATCCACTAATTCTCACCGCTACCTGTTTAGCCCCATCCACCAATTCTACACCGCTACCTGTTTAGCCCCATCCACCAATTCTACACCACTGCCTGTTTAGCCCCATCCACCAATTCTACACTGCTACCTGTTTAGCCCCATCCACCAAATCTACACCGCTACCTGTTTAGCCCCATTCACCAATTCTACACCTCTAACTGTTTAGCCCCATCCACCAATTTCTTCATCGCTGCCTGTTTAGCCCCGCCCACCGATTCTACATCGCTACCTGTTTAACCCCACCCACCGATTCTACACCGCTGCCTGTTTAGCCCCGCCCACCAATTCTACACCGCTGCCTGTTTAGCCCCGCCTACCAATTCTACACCGCTGCCTGTTTAGCCCCATCCACCAATTTCTTTATCGCTGCCTGTTTAGCCCCACAAACCAATTCTACACCGCTGCCTGTTTAGCCCTGCCTACCAATTCTACATCACTGCCTGTTTAGCCCCTGTCCACCAATTTCTTCATCGCTGCTTGTTAAGCCCCATCCACTAATTCTCACCGCTACCTGTTTAGCCCCATCCACCAATTCTACACCGCTACCTGTTTAGCCCCATCCACCAATTCTACACCACTGCCTGTTTAGCCCCATCCACTAATTCTACACTGCTACCTGTTTAGCCCCATCCACCAATTCTACACCGCTACCTATTTAGCCCCATTCACCAATTCTACACCTCTAACTGTTTAGCTCCATCCACCAGAGATGTTTTGTTTCCCCCCCACTTTTGTTCAATTTTAAATCAGCTTTTAAATATTCAGTTGTATTCATTTTTTTGTTATTCTCCACTGAGTCTTTGTTTCTTTTTTAAAAGGTTCAATTTATTACGATTTTTATTATAACTTCCCCTCCCCAAATTAATAATTTTGGTGATTCATCTTAAACTTATTTCAAGTAGCTGCCAGGGAAACATGTATCTTAGTTTTTTGTCTAATATTTATATTTTTGGCTATTTTAGCTTTTTGTGTTATGCTTTTAAATCTTACTATCCCCTGATATGTAATTATTAATATATTTATCCAGTACCATATATATTACATCTGATCAGTACCATGGTGTGTCACAGTACCTCCAAAACACACACATGCTTATACTTACTCCTGCGTAACAGCTTACATCAAACTCAGAGACGCAAATGAAACTCACTCTCCTGTCAGGACACTGTTAATGCATTCACACAAAATCACCACACATCTGCGCAAGCTTTCACATGCAGCCTTGAGAAATGTGTCTGGCTGCTCCCTCTTTCACCTGCATTACTGAAACAACTGAAAGCACAGCTGTATAATCTGTTGTATTCTGAGGACCCGGTGGTCATTTCAGGTGGGCTTTACCTGTAGTTCTGACCACAGCCAGCAGGAAGAAGAGTAGAGCACTGCCTGACCAGGGCATCATCCTTCAGCACTTCACAGATTTCAGACAGAATTCAGTCTACCAAAATACTAACTGAGGGATGTGAAAGAGAGCAAGTCAGAGACGCAGGAACAAGACAGAACGAACTGAAGCCAGCATCTCGATATTCAGATTATATATATTGTTTTAAGACTTAAACTTTTTATTTTAAATCATAAGCTCAGTTATAAAACATCCCTTAAGAAAATTAACCATGGTTTTACTACCAAAAAATAAAATAAACCATGGTAACCTCAAATTAACCATGATTTTGCTATTCTGACCATAGTTAACCATAGTAAAACGGGTTATACAAATGGTAATCAATACGCCAAAAAGCCATACACTTTTATTACAATAAAACCATGGTTAATTTTCATAAAGGAAAGCGCATTTTAGTGCAAATACACACTGTCTCTATATATTGTACTTATTACATACTAATTACAGAACGAGTGTAATTATGTTTTTGTATAATTAAGAATTTATACATTTACTATAATGATAATAATAAAACAATTTCATGCTCAATTTAGTAAACAAACACAACTTAAGCAAAATAGATTAATTAAACCTTAATTGTTTAATTTATCCCATCTTTTATCATATTTTAATAAATACACATTTAGATCCTCCAAAACTCACCTGCAGCTAGGCTTGGACCCAAATGAAATCACTGATCAACTCACCCGAGACCCCCAGCAGAGGACAGGACAGCTGGACCCTGAATGGACCGCGCAGAAGAGGTCGATCCGTGTCTTCTGATGGGGTGAGAAAAGTTCGGGTCAGTTGATGTAGTTCAGAGGGGGGCGGGGCCGAGTGGAGCGGAGACGCGCGCGCTGGAGGCGGGAAGAGATTTCCCGCGCGCTGGACTGAGGGAGAGAAAGATTGAGGAGCTAGCGTCGAAAACAGGTATAAAAGACACATCGCGATTACACTTAGTGAACATTTAAACAAATCTACGTTTCTGGTGTGAACAAGACAACTTGGAAACGAAAAAAGTGAGATAAAAGCCCGTTTTTGTTGTTGTTTTTCCAAGACAAAAAGTAGCCTGCTGTGGTGGTAATATAATAGTGATGTGGTAAGTTAATGTTTTGATTTGTACCGCGCCATAATCTTCGTGGTAATACTACGGTACTTTTGTTAGTTCAAATTAAAAACAGGAAAACTTAGAAACAAAAAGTGAGAGAAGACCCCTGTGTTTAGTTTTTTTGGACAAAAAGTACTAGTGGTAATAGTAATGTAAGATGTGAATGACACGTTTTCCATTCATTATGGTAATACTACAGTAGTACTTTTAATATTCTTGTTATAGTTAAAATTAATTTAGCTGTTTGAAGAGAAAGATTCAAATGTGGGCGTCAGGGGCGCGGGAACAGGGGGTGCTGATTTGCAATTAGAACAATTTTCTGAGAGAAGTGTTGCATTTTCTGACAGAATTGCAAAGGTGCCAATATTTTTGGCCATGACTGTGTATAAACTAAAACTTTAACTAAAATTAAAAAGAAAACAGGACATCTACAGACTAATTCAAAATGTGATTAATAAAAGTCTCACTCTCAAAGAAATAAAACTTCAACATTGAAATGAAAATAGAAAATATAAAGACTAATATGAAAATAATAAAATACTACAATATTAACTGAAATAAACATGAATAAAATTGTAACTCTTTAGGCGTATTAAAACAAAAACAAGAATGACAAAAGTACATACATTAATACAAACTAATTTAATTGAAAAAGTAAACATTAATAAAAACTATATAGACATAAAAATGACAAAATCACATTACAGAATTACCAAAACTTACACTACAATTACAATAATATATGACAAAAACACATCAAATTACTAAAACTAAGATTAAAATGAAAACAGGAAATACAAAAACAAATACAAAATATTAACTAAAACTAGAATAGTATCTTAGTGATATTAAAACAATATTCGGATTACTGCTTATAGTTTGGGTTGAGTACATGAACAAACCCCTAAATCTAATTGTTATACTTTGGGATTGTACAAATCTAATTTCCAACATTAAAGTTTGAACAACGTTCACAAATCCAACCATGTTGTTGGTACTTTGCCAGCTCGATCATCTCAGAAGAAGTGCAGTATTTTGTTATGATTTCTTTAAAAAAGGCACTCCGAGTTCAACTGTGTGGAAATATAATAAATCTGCAGAATATTTAATGTGATGAGACCAGAACACACCTGAGCCTTCCCAACAAATCAGAGCCACTTAAAAACATCATGCAATTTAATCCATTTAGTCTGTTCTGATGACGTTCAATTAACTCGCATCCGATGTTTTTGTTAGACTGGAGCAAGATAATTTGGACTGTGCATTTTCAGTCTCTCTGAGTGGCCTCTTTACATTGAATCATCACAAAATACCAGGAAAATTGCAAGAGTGGAAAGATAAATGTTTTCTACTCTCAAATTCTTTACAGGGTTTCTCAAACTTTTTTGAAGGACCGTTTCACATAACTTCTGCTGTTCACAAAATACGTTTTTAAATTCCTTTTTTCTAATGAAAATGCATTACATATTACTGGTTATCTAAAAATTGGCAAAGCAAGATGTCTTGACAAGCCATGAGATGTAAGAAATGAAGCTTAGTTTTCTGGGGGAAAATTACCAGAATTAGGTGTGTTAATGCTTAAAACAAGACAGAAATCTTTCAGTGGGGTCACAAAATAATCTTTATTTCCATTTGGATGAAGTTTATTTTTTCTGACGTTTAACATATCTTAAAACAAACTATTAGTTTTACTATTGCTAAAAACAATTACTATTCAAATGTATTTATAAATTAAAATAATGTAACCTGATTGTTTTAAGATTTAAAATATCTGCATTTACAAAATAAATTATGGATAATATATCATCACTCCCAGTTTCTGCTCATTAAACATTTGGAAAAAAAGCAGTTTTTTTCATAATTACAGCAGAAATACATCTTACCTTATTATATGGGGTCTTTGAATATTGTGTTGGTTGCGAACCACTGCTAAAATTAAAGTCCATGCTAGCCAAACTTTTATTTTTTTCTTACCAAATTAATTAAAATAATAATAATAATTGCATTAGGCAATGGTAATTAAGCTGACTTGTGATTGGATTTCATGGATTTTTAGGGTCTCTTATTTTGTGACTACAAATCAAATTTGAAGACTGATAATGGGCTTGAGAATAACATAAGCTCTGATAGTTTACTGCCACCTTCCTGCAGTGATTAAGTATTGACATGACCGTCAATATGCATTAGCAGTTACACTACAAATGTGACATGACCAAATGCATCACTGCCTACCTGCGTAGATGATCGAATCCAAATGGTCCTTCAAGATGAATCTTTCCCTGCTTTATATTTACCATGTTAATATCAGGTGAAAAGGGGCCATTGTACCGTATTAAAATACTTCACTGCAACTGAAATGTAAAAAGGCATGTCATGTTACTGGAGTTTAGTGTGTTGTTATTTCCTCAAAAAAAGCCAAATTATGGAGCAGATAAACAATGACTCAATTAGTCCATGAGGGAGGATAAGTTATAAGAGTGTGTAGTTTGTTCACAGAACAACATGACCTCCCATTCTACAGCTCCATCTCGGTCCACATGGATGCTGTCTCCTCTCCTCTGCATGGGGAATAATGAAACATTATCTCAAAAGTGTTTCAACCCATCCCTTCATCATGTTTTAAACAAAGTCCCCACAGCACTCTTTGTACTCGCTGCTTATTTGCTGACGTAATGAATGGTCCTGCCCCCTTCACTCTGCCATTTTGGAATTGTTGATGGAGTTGATGGAGTAAATAATTTGATGTGAAAGTGTGTGTGTTAGGATGTTCACATCTTATCTTTAGTTTGAAGACATCTGTGTGCGATTGATATTTCCATTCTGCTCCTGGTCAGTTTCATCCTGCAACACTCATAATCTTAAATTTTCCTCCATTTAATTTTGGTCAATTTTCCACAATTTGACTCTGGTCAAAAGATATTTCACCCTTCTCTTTAATTTCATTAAAGAGACCATTAGAAAAATAATAAGATGACCTCCATTCTCCCAAAAAAGTTGAATTGTTTAATATAGTAATATTCAGGCATAGCATTTCCATAGTTAGTCAGGTTTCAGTGAGAAAGAAAAACAGAATACAAATCTAGAGGTTGATGCTGCCTTTCATAAGGGACATGCTCATAACACAGTAAACACATACAAACTCAAGGATCTCAAAACAACCAACACCTGACACAACAGTGTTTCCACTACTCTCAAATTCTGTGCTGCCCTCGTCTGGTTAAATGAGTACATTACAGCAGTAAACAGTCTCTGGATTGTGTGTGATATATGGATACATTGGTCAAAAAAGGAAAATGGAGACAAAAAGACAGAAGAAGGGAGAATTCGGTGAGTCATTTTACTCTGGTCATTACCATACGACTTTACTCTGCTAGTCAACAAGCTCCCATACAGTGCTGCAGTGATGTATTTATGTAGGCCGGCAACCCATAAGTTAGCATCACCCTGGTTTCTTCCACAAAAACCCAGTGTGATTTTTTTTTTCATTAGTTTTTGTATTATTACAGAAAATAAGAGCTGTTCTGTTCATTATGATAATCTAACAACTATGAATTTTGAAGCCTAAATATAATTACTAGAAGTAAACAGCTAAATGTAGGCTATGAATGAACGACACCACTACAGTTTACGGCTGTGCAAGTGACTTGTGAGTGGACGAGTACATCATGCTGAACAGGTAACGCCCCCAACGACCTCTATTTAGACACTTGTTAACAACTGCCTTTTTCAAGACTATGGGGTATTGATGCACTTTATGTTGTAGAACAAAGTGTGGAAATATGTTGAGCTTGTGTTAACCCCAGACCTTATTTCAGACAGCTCACCAAAAACCAATCACAATGATGGAACCAGAGGTGATAAAATGTGCACTGGCCTAAAAAAAATTGATCACCCCTACAGCACTCTATTCAAAAGCTTAATTACTTAATTTGCATCTGGTGCTAAGTATAATGTCATGAATGAGGCTGACTGACTATTTGAAAATCCTGTTTCTTTGCAATTAGGGCGAGAAATCATTGTGGCCACCAGCTTTCAGAGCTTCACATTATGTGGATTCCTGAATCTCTTCATGTTTGATGCATCTCCTACAGTCAGATGGAGTCATTTCCTCAAGGTCCAATCACTCTCATGAGCCCAGTACGCTTACTCTCTTTATGGTTTCATGTTGAACAAACCCATGTTCCATTGGCAGGAAGCATCAGTCCTCACGCCAAGCAGGCTTGATGGGGACAAGGATGCGAAAACCACATCTCCCATACCTAGCAGCGTCAGTATGCACACTTGTGTCCTAGCAGAAGTCAGAGACATAGTCAAAGTCCCTAAAGAAGTCTTGGTCTTTCCGTGATAGGGTTCGGCGTTCACGAGGAGGCGACAAGGTCGGAGCTTCGTTCGTAAACTCTGCGTCAAAATTACTGACGTCTTCCTTTCCCTTCACTGCAGGAATGAAAGGAGGAGGAACTTGTCTCTGCAAAAGCGCATCCCAGTCTATATTCTACAGAGTGAGAGAAGATGATTGAGACACATCATCACTAAGATTGAAACTTTGGCATTATTCAACCGAGTCCCTAAAAGGACATGGCAATGAAACAAAATATGAGATGTGAAGAAAAATGCAGATGTTTTCTCAGAGTGCAATACTCTTGTGAGAGTATGAAATGGCTTCTTGGGGGAAGCAATTCTTTTGTGAGAAAATGCAAATGTTTTGCAAGCGAACACAAAGTTGCTTGGAGGAACACAAAAGTTTTGCGAGCATTGAAATATTCTCTTGCAAAGGTGTTACGTTCCACTGAGAAAACTTTTGCGTTTACTTGCAAAAGCACTGACATTTTTTTTTTTTACTTTCCACCCCATATTATTTCTATATTTCCAGGAATTTTGCAACTCAACACAAATATTTTTCAAGGGATCACAAATGGCACTTTTCCACTGCATGGTACGATTCGGTATGGCTCACTTTTGTTTTGTTTACCATTGGGTACATTCAGGGCCGCGTTATCCTATTGGGCAACATAGGCTGCAAGCCCAGGGCCCCGAACACTAGGGGGGCCCCAGGGAAAATTCTCCTGTTCCATATAATACGGAATCGTCCAGTATTAAAGGCATCAGAGAAGAGTTCCATATGAAAGATATACGGAATGCAGTTCGTCCTGTTTTTGCAGGCATATGCCATATGACCACCTAGACCAGTGCATCCAGTCCCGGAGGGAATTCAATCCGGACCCGCCTCCATTTCGTATTTCAAGAGCACTTATTATATTTCCTACCCTGATAAACGCATGTTAAACTTGTAAATTATTTGTTTAGTTTTTAAATGTCTATTTGGAGATGGTCCGAAATGAAAGCGCAGGCGATTAAACTTTTCCTTCATGACATTTGTTGTCATGACATCCAGTGAGTTTGACGTTTGATAATCGGGTGACATTTCACTGTAAATATCAGTATTTTTTTTTTTATTCTTATTGTTATCACTTAGATTATATGCCTCCTAAATTATTACTATGTGCAGTCACATTTCCATAGTGGTCAAATTTACTCAGGCCAGTTTGTGCAACGTGCATGACATTTTTGTATAACGAATGAGGATTTAATTGAGGAAGTCTATGAAGGTAATTTTTACGTCATAAAGATTTGCATGCGTATGGTGAGTGTTGTGAATTCTATGAGGTGCCGCCTAGGATTTAAATCAAACTTCGCATATCAACACACAAAAAACACGTGCATATACACCTATAAACACTCACACATACATATAAACTTCCATGCATATACACCTATAAACACTCGCACATACATATACACTTCTGAACACTCGCACATACATATACACTTCCATGCATATACACCTATAAACACTCGCACATACATATACACTTCCATGCATATACACCTATAAACACTCGCACATACATATACACTTCTAAACACTCGCACATACATATACACTTCCATGCATATACACCTATAAACACTCACATACATATACACTTCCATGCATATACACCTATAAACACTCGCACATACATATACACTTCTGAACACTCGCACATACATATACACTTCCATGCATATACACCTATAAACACTCGGACATACATATAAACTTATGCATATACACCTATAAACACTTTATACATATACTTCTACATACATATACACTTCCATGCATATACACCTATAAACACTGACATACATATAAACTTCCATGCATATACACCTATAAACAATCGCACATACATATAAACTTCCATGCATAACACGCACATACATATAAACTTCAATGCATATACACCTATAAACACGCACATACATATAAACTTCCATGCATATACACCTATAAACACGCACATACATATAAACTTCCATGCATATACACCTATAAACACGCACATACATATAAACTTCCATGCATATACACCTATAAACACGCACATACATATAAACTTCCATGCATATACACCTATAAACACGTGCACATACATATAAACTTCCATGCATATACACCTATAAACACGCACATACATATAAACTTCCATGCATATACACCTATAAACATATAAACTTCCATGCATATACACCTATAAACACTACATACATATAAACTTCCATGCATATACACCTATAAATACTCGCACATACATATAAACTCGCTGCACGCATACACACCCATAAATGCTTCAGCTGAGTATATACGTGTATGCAAGGGATTTCATATGTAGATGTGCGTGAACTTTTCAGTGTAAACGGAAGGCATTTCAGTGTAAAAGGAAGGGATTTCAGTGTAAAAGGAAGCAGCTCGGTGAGCTGGGGCGGACCCGTGTCGGGGGGGTTACATGTACATAAGACTGCAAGCGCAAATAAAATTAGCAAGCGCAAGAGAAGCTTTGTAAAGGTGTAAATCGCGTTTTAAGCGCAAGAAAAAAAGATTTGCAGCATTTTGCTGTTACTCGTAAGTGTAATTCATGTATTGTGAAACTGCAACTTCATGCTGACACTAAATAAATATGATCTGCATCAGGAGCGTAGCCAGAAAGGAGACTCTGGGTGTGCATCAGAAAAACTGGGTGTGCCACATTTATTGTCAGATTAATGCGCAAAAAAACCCCCAAAAAACAAGCATGCTTATTGGGTATTAATATGTTAGTTTAACCATTTCATTTTTGTGTAGGCTACATGTGTCTGTTAACCTATTCTCCATTTTGGATGTCTTTGAAAATCACTATTTTATATCTGCAACAAAGTGAGTGTGTGTGTGTGTGTGTGTGTGTGTGTGTGTGTGTGTGTTAGCATGCGTGCTGTATATTTACTATTATTAAACCTTTCATTTCTGCGTATGTCTGTGTGTCTGTGTTTGTATGCTTACTGTTTATTAAGCATTTTTAAACCTTTCATTTCTGCGTGTGTGTGTGTGTGTGTGTGTGTGTGTGTGTGTGTGTGACAGAGAGAGAGACAGTTTAAATGAATTCTCCATTGTGAATGTGTTCTATTGTCAGCCCTGCATTTCACATTGGCCTACAAGGGGTCTCCAACCCTGCTCCTGGAGAGCTACCGTCTTACAGATTTCAGCTCCAACCCCAATCAAACACACCTGAACCAGCTAATCACAGTCTTCAAGGCTACTTGTTCATTTCAGACAGGTGTGTTGGAGCAGGGTTGGAACTGAAATCTGCAGGATGGTAGCTCTCCAGGAGCAGGGTTGGAGATCCCTGATATAAACTCTTAAAAAGAGAAGACTTGCAAAGAGTATTGTCACCTGTCATTTATTTCAAATATCTATATCTGCAACAAAATATGTGTGCATGTATATGAGTGTGTCTGTGTGTGTATCTGTGTAAGCAAGCTTAATGATTATTAATATGATTGTTTAACCATTTCATTTCTATGTGTGTGTGTGTGTGTGTGTGTGTGTGTGTGTTTCTGTATACAACCTACAACAGCTCTTTAACTGCGCTCTAGTCAAACGTGCTCACTGTAGCCTAATCATTAACTACACACATCATAAACCCCTTTTAGGCAAGTACAATTTATGTCACATATTTTAATAAGACTAAACTCCTATTTAACCTGATGATCACAGGTTTAATAAAAATACATTTTAAGTTTCTAATTATAACACCGCATTTCCACGATTATTCAAACAACGAACACATTATACAGTGAGCAAAGCACATTTACTTTATCAAAGAATAATCATTGACTTCAGTGACTAGGCGATGTAAAAATCTATTATGTAAAAACAGCTGTAGCTGCTCTACTAAATAAAAACAAAATGCTTTTAAATAATCCCTCCTTTTTTAAATCATTATCATTTTGCACATCCTGCAATGGCGACTTAAACTGTACATGGGCCTACATATAATGTTCCTTTGAAATGACTTTTGGTGGAATAAACAATCTTGAATAGATGTCTTGCAAGACACATTAGAGAAAGCAGTAAAATATTTTTTATACATTACATTCAGGATCGCCAACAACAGAGCACAGTACATTTAATGGTGCCTGTTAGCTGCTCAAAGGGCGAGATGGCGTGGTCTGGCCTTGAATGCCTCAATTATGTTATTATTATTTATTTATTTTTGAAAATAATTTAAAATTGTAATTACATTTTAAATTAACAAATATTGTAAGCACTGCTTGATCTGTAAATTGTGAGGTCCCGGAACAAAGCGGGGTAATGAATCCGTCCAGCAAGTTTTTTTAATATTATTATTGAACTTTCAAAAATACAAAATTCAACAGCAAATTCATATATATATATATATATATATATATATATATATATGCTTTTATTTATGTAGGCTACACAGAGAAACAATAGAGAAACAAGATGCGCTTTCTGCCGTCTCATGCAGTCTCCGTGAAATGGAGAGCGTCACAGCAATGAACCGGCTACTTTATTAAACGAACGAACCAAAAAATACCAATCTTTAATTACGTAGTCGGAATGAAAAGGTGCATTTCTTTATTAAAGTCAGCGTCGCATTCTGCAACTTTACATTTTTAGCCGACACTGACTGAGAAGAAATCACTAGTTTATTAACGAATAATTCAAATGTTTTATTTTGCCTTTCCCCCAACATTCATAATCATTAGCCTACTTTTTGCCGTTAAGCTTTAGACGCGCTTAGGCGCGGAATAGGCTATACGCCTATATATTAAAGGATGGTTAGTAGCCTAAGTTATTATATTAATCAATTTATGTGTGTGACTAGTGAAATCTTTAGTCGGGGACAGGCCTTCTTGGCACAAGGAACCGATCAATTTTTTAAATAAAATGCTGTCAATTCGAAAAGTGCGCCTGCTAATCACGTCACGTTATATTGCAATGCAGAGTTATGAATGCGTAATAATAAGTAAAATGTTTTTAATTTATTTCATTTCTTATGGGTGCAATGACAGTGCTTTGGTCTTTCTTGGGGGTGCTGAAGCATCTGCTAGCCCCTCCTTTGCGCTGCCCATGTTTATTACGATTAAAAAAATAATTATTCTGCATCTGTTTTTAGGTGTGCCAGCTGCCACTGTGGGTGGCACCGGCACACCCTGGCACACCCGTGGCTACGCCCCTGATCTGCATTCGTATGACTTCCACTGTTCCGCGCTTAAACTTTTGCAACGTTTTTTTCGCCAAAATATGATCAAAAGCACTGCAAGCCTGTGAACAGTGATTTGCAAGCGAAAACAGCAGTTTAAAGAACTGCAAAACGGATTGACCGCGTAGAACCAATCTGTATCTGTAAAAAAACAGACTGTCACATGTCTAAATGACTTGTTGTGTATGTAGGGTAAAAAGTTACCCTACATACACGAAATAATCCGATTTGTACAGCTCCGTCTCTCTTTTATCTGCGCTTGCAGTTTTGGCACGATTCTCTCACTAACTGAGATTTGCAAGCGCGAAGGGGAGGCGGGTCCACCTTCTTGTAGCCAATCAAATGAGGCTCTCGCTGACTCTCCATTTACTCTTATCTGATTGGTTCAAATAAACACATCAAACACCAAGACATTTATCTTCATTTAGTTTGGGGACGTTCTTGCTGCCGGAATGTTACTTTTATCGTACACATGCAGTAAAAAAACAAATAAATACCAACTTAATTAAAACATGATATTTTATAAGTCGTGTACCATTAAGCTAGACTCCCATGTGTTCAAACTGAATTACCAGAGCTGTGGACTGGTGGGGTCTTGGTGTGCTCATTTACGAGATGCTGGTTGGAGAGGTGTGTGTGTGTTTGTGCAATATTGTATTATATTGTTTTCCAGTATTTTTTTTTTCTTGAATGAAGCATAAGTCTAACAAAATCTACTGAAGCTCACCACAAAGTGTGATTTTGTTTCAGTATTTTCTTTTGTTTTCCAGTACAAACATCGAAACATTCTTAAATCAACATACATTTGCAGATGCAGTGTTAAAATGCGAAGTCTTATTTTTTGAGAAATAATCGAGATAATAATCGAGAACATTTTCTGATACATAATCTGTTTCCAGTCACCGTTCCCTGGTGATGATGAGGAGGAGGTGTTTGACAGCATTGTAAATGATGAAGTACGTTACCCAATATTCCTCTCCACCGAGGCCATTGGTATCATGAGACGGGTAAGATTTTTATTTTTTCTCAAGGCTGTTCTCTGATTGGCTGTTTGCTAACTGAAAGGCATTTCCTTGTTTTCCATTGGTAGCTGCTGAGGCGTAATGCTGAGAAAAGACTGGGCTCCAGTGAGAAAGACGCAGAGGACATCAAGAAACAACCCTTCATTAGAGTATGAAGACTTCATTTGCCACAATATTATTGAGTCCCTAAATAGATGGGGGGGATGACAAAAAAAAATGAGATGGGAAGAAATATTTTATTTAAATACTTTTGTGTTCTCTTGCAAAACTTTTGTGTTACTCAGAGAATCTTTTGGTGCTTTCCACTGCATAGTACGGCTCAGCACAGCTCAGCTATGTTCGCGTTTCCATTGCAGTTTAGAATCGCTTTAGAGTGGGCGGGATTATACACATCACCCCCATCAAGCTCTTGCTGGATCCAGCCAATCGGTGATCAGCAGGGTTTACATATCACATTTTGGTAATGAAATGGCTCGCTTGGAACCTCAGCCGAGGTGGTACTGAAAAAAGTACCAGGTACTGTATCCAGTGCCGCGTTAAGCCTTTGTGGTGCCCTGGGCTAACGAGGCTGCGGGGCCCCCCTATACAACCCCTCCCCCGGTATAGCCTATGCCGGTTATAGTCAATGAACAAACAGCATATAAATACGCACACATTCTAAAATAAACACACTCGTGAAATAAATAGACAAACACAATGCGCACGTCATAATCCCATATCGGCTTTTTACATAAACATTATTATTGAGTAATAATCTTACAAATCAGAAACAGCCCAGCAAATTAAATTAATTAAATATCACTCACCACTAAAATGGCTTCTTCCTGCTCTTCTTCAAAGAGACTTCTATGAAGGTAATTTTATGCTGTAGCTGTGTTGGTGAGTTTGTTCATGGCTGGATTCTTGTTTTGCCAAGCCATGCAACATCTTTGTCTTTTGTTCCTGCTCAATTTTGGGACTAAATAAAAGCTGCACTTGGGTTCTACAACTCGCCTTCCAGTGGAAAATCATTACATAAACATTATTCATTAGGCCGATGATTTATGAAACTGTTTCCACCACGGAAATGTGTGAGTGTGTGTGTGTGTGTGTGTGTGTGTGTGTATGGTTTATGTGGACACAAATTTGTATAATGACATGGGCGTGACAGGTATTCATGAGGACAGGTGATTTATGAGGACATTTTCAGTGTCCCCATAATTCAAAACGCTTATGAATCATACGGAGTGAGTTTTCTGTGAGGGCTCCTGTGAGGGCTAAGTTTAGGTGTAGGGCAATAACACATACAGTCTGTACAGTATAAAAACCATTACGCCTATGAAGAGTCCCAGTAAACCATAAAAACCAACATGTGTGTGTCTGTGTGTGTGTGTGTGTGTGTGTGTGTGTTCTCAGAATTCTGAAATTATATCTAGCAATTGTGAGAAAAAAAGACAGAATTGCAACTTATAAATTGCAATTAGGCTACCTTTCTTGTTTATGTTCAGTGGCGAAGAATAAAACTGAATTGTGAAATATAAATTAAAAATTGCAGAAGAATTCTGAGATTTAAAAAATCATAGGTAATTAACTTTTTTATATTCATTTATTTTAATTACTTAATTTTTTAAGATTCCATTGGCAGAAACTGCCTTCCATATTAATCCAAAGCTGCTCACAAATGAGAAATATAGGGCTAGAAGAACACCTGATTCATGCAGAGGGAAAGCGTAGCTAGGACGTTTTATAAAGTAACAAATTAAAAGATGTAGAGACTGATTTGATTATGATTTAATGATTTGACAATGCTTCAGTCCTGATCTGATCACCCGACAGGGTTTTCACACATTCACAACACATCCAAAATCACATGTGGGTTTTTGTGTGGGTTTCATGCTTCATACGTGATGACATGCACATTTTAAACCCCAAACTTGATGCATATGTGGTTTAACAGAACCATGTAAAACACAATGTTATTTCCATTTATCATATGGTGTGATATTAATATTGATATGTCTTCTGTAGCTCCTGTCCTCTGCTGTGGGTTTGGCATCGCACTTGTGCCAGTCACATGTCAACAGGGCTGCTCTCCCATTGGCTGACTCCCTGGGCCATGCCCAACAGCCTTATGGGTACAGACCAGAAATACTGAGGGTGAGAGTAAGTACTAAACAGCTGACTGTAGACATAGTATGCAAGTAAATACTGTACTGAGGAACTCTTGGCAGTCTTATCAAATAATGAGTAAAGATGTAGCAGGTCACCCAAATATGTGAACCTGGAGCACAAAAGCAGTGTTAAGTCGCTGGGTTATATTTTGTAGCAATAACCAAAAATACATTGTATGGGTCAAAATTATTGATTTTTCTTTTATGCCAAAAATCATTAAGATATTAAGATCATGTTCCATGAAGATATTTAGTAAATTTCCTAGCGTAAATATATCAAAACTTAATTTTTGATTAGTAATATTCATTGCTAAGAACTTAATTTAAACAACTTTAAAGATGATTTTCTCAATATTTGGATTTTTTGTGCACCCTCAAATTCCAGATTAACAAATATTGTCCTCTCACAACAAACCATACATCAATGGAAAGATTATTTGTCATCTTTCAGATGATGTATAAATCTCAATTTCCCCAATTTGACCTTTATGACTGGTTTTGTGGTCCAAGGTCACATTTCATGCATACAGCTCATGCAATTACATGCTGCGTGAAGAGACTACATCAGTGGTCTCAAACTCAATCATGGAGGGCCACAGCTCTGCAGAGTTCAGCTCCAAATCACACCTGCTTGGAAGTCTCTAGTGATCCCGAAGACCTGGATTATCTGGATCTGGTGTGTTTGATTAGTGTCACGGTCCTGCTGGTGTGCCCAGGCTGGCCACCAGATGTCTCTGTGTGTAGAGCACATGGCTTGTTGTTTGTTGGTGCCGTGTGCTCCCATGTCGATTGTCTGTCCCCTCCCATCTTGTTACTTAATCATTGTTTCAGTGGCTCCAGCTGTGTCTCCCTCGTTACCCTCGTTTGTCTCCCTATATAGTTCTCCTTGTGTCTGCAGTCCTGTGCTGATCCGTTGTCTTTCGTGTGTCCATGTCATGTGAGTTAAATGTTTGACTGTGCTCCAGTCTTCTGCCTGCCTGCTTGTTTTTCCCCTTCGGGGTGGTTTTTGTTCTTTTGTTTAACTTTGTTATTAAAACCCTAAATTCCTCTGCATTTGAGTCCTCGACCTCATCTCTCGTGACAATTAGGGTTGGAGCTAAACTCTGCAGGAATGGGCCAGATTGGAAGATGCCTGCTCGATTCTAAACCCCGCCTGTGTGAATGTGTGTTTCAGGAGCGGAGCTTTGCCTGTAAGGTTTGTGGGAAGGTGTTTAAGAGGTCGCCGACTCTCCACACACCTGCTCATTCACCGGACACGGCCTTTCCTTGTCCCTACTGCGGAAAGAGATTCCACCAGAAATCTGATATGAAGAAACATACATTTATACACACAGGTAAAATACACAATGGGGTTCCCATTGACTTAAAGTGTAATTAATCAATTAAATAAATGATAAGGCAATTTCTATGGTTCTCAGAAGGAAACAAAATTGTGTGTTCCCACTTGCTCCTATAGCAAAAGAAATACACAATCTCCAGCATTTCTATGACTTTACAAAAGAGGAAAGAAAATATCAAGACATTGACTATGTTGGTCAGAAGAGAGATTAAAAATACACACTCAGCCACATTAACTAGATTTAACATTTAATTAATTGAATATAACAGCTATGTATGCACGTATACAGTGATGCACTCTTAAAAATAAAGATGCTTCTTTAAGCGATGCCATAGAAGAATGGCATCTGTGTGAATGAATGACTGCATATATTGCAAATTGGCATGTGCCATATTAATATAATTCATTGTCATAATCATAAACATGCTACTTTGTAACACAACTATTTTTACTGCACTGTTATTCTTCTATAGCATTCATAGCCCAGTCACAGAATTAATTTCTGAGATGCAAAATAAGGTGGATAGTGTTGCAAAACTGAAATTGCAGGTACTTGCATTTGTTTACATTCACTAGTGTAGTCAGTATTAACAGCCAGGCAGCTCAGAGGTTTTAGGGGCAGAGCTAATGTGTGTCCCTGCTGTCATCTCTCAGGTGAGAAGCCTCACGTGTGCGTGGTGTGTGGTAAAGCCTTCAGTCAGAGCTCCAATCTGATCACTCACAGCAGAAAACACAGCAGCTATCAGCCTTTCAGCTGCTCGCGCTGCCCTCTCAGCTTCCAGAGGAGACTGGACCTACAGCGCCACCTACAGACACACGCGCAGAACAACAGCGGACTGTACCATGGGACCTGAGAGAGACCAGCTGCACACCTCGGGTAGCTCATTGTACTGAGGTCTTATTACATCTTACCCAAAAGTCCACTGTGTAATGTTTGTGAAAGATGTCTGCACCAAAACAAACGTTTGCTTCTGTATATCTAACTTGACTGCACACAATGCATTGTGAAATACGTCAACACTTCTAGCACTGTAGAATTATAGCTTCAAGACTTGTTGTGATTGGCTGCTCATGGCGGTGATGTCATAATCACGGAATGTTTATATCATGGAACGTTTAAGAAACAATAACCACTCTATGTTCATGATATGCCATTTAATAATACACAGCAATGCAACATATGTATAAGAACATGAATCTCTTTGTGAAATACAAGTATTTCTGTATTCTCAAGCTCTCAGCAGAAGTTAAATCTCATTTTAAAGTACATAATAAAAGATCCCTTTCAACCGTCAGCATGTGTCCTGGCTAAATGTATTTAATAGACTGACCATTTAAGACACGATTGCCTATGTACTACAACACAGTAAATTAAAAACTATTAAAGGACTGAAAATTGAACTGAAGAACACTACAGGTGCACAAATCTTATACACTAATCTATAATCATTTTACAAAATGTATGGTGTTACATTTAGCAGCACAACAAAAGCAGCAAGTGAAACAAGTTGAAAGCACCTCAGAACAGTGGTACACAAATTCAGCCTTAAATAAAGCACATTAAGTTTGTTCGTTTAGGTCACGTTTTGAATTTGACGGTCGTATCCCAGACAGCACACGTACGTCTGCAAGATGTCTGTTAAAGATCACTTGTTCTAGAACGCATCTGCTGTGTACACACATCTGGCAGATGAATGTAAGATGCCAGTTTTGGCTGGTTTAAGCTGTAAGTAGCTGATTTTAGCTGGTCTCCCAGCCTGAAAGAAGTGGCCAAAACCAGCCTGCTGACCAGCTAAGACCAGGCTGGTTTCACCCGATTTAAAAAACAAAAAATTCAGGTTGTTGGTCTCTACTGGTAATTGGTCACCTTCTATTGCTGGCTTTTTAAAACCAATAAATCTTAATGGAATAGGCTATGCCCAAAACACACTACAGAAAACCATTTTTTTAATGGTTTCAATGGTTAAAAGTTGATGGATTGTAATGTATGTAATGGTATTTGGAAACTATCAGAATTTTCTGTGATGGTTCTATTGTTGTTGTTTTTTTGCAGGGATCTTGTAAACGTCTATTTGACATCTTATAGGAAATGCCATATTACAGATGAGCAAACACTTCAAAAAATACATCTCGCAGATGTCAAATAGAAGTCTCTACGATGTACGTGTGCTATCAGGGATATCTTTAGTCCCCCTCGTGGAAACCGCTGGTTTGCTCCATCAGCGTTGGCGGGTCTCTGAAGCCGCTGTCCTGTCGCGTGGTCTCTATAACACCGTCTCTCTGGGTCATATCATGCCTCCCTGACAACCAACAAGCACGTTTTGTTAATAACAAGCTGTCATGAAGAACAAACCCCTCACTGTTTAACTTAAAGGATCATTTTGCATGAGGGTCTGCGTGTTAGTACCTGTGTGACTGTAAATGCACCACAGCCCTCCCCCCATCAGACACAAACCCATCAGAAACATGGAGAACACGGCCACTAACACTGGACCCTCGTCTGTTTCTGAAACACAGACCAGATAAATAGCAGTTTCCACCTTATTTTTAACGCAAGAATATCTGTGGGGCAATTATTTTTGTACAATACCAGTACTTGTACACAAACATCATTATATTGCACGGTATTGCAAGCTCGTGTTATTATTATTATTTTTTTTCGTAATCATAAAGTTTTTTTTAGCAAAAATATTTTTTCCCATACTATTCCCCCGGATTGCACATAAACATCGCATGTGCTCTGTACATCATATTTGACGTCTGCATTTACATCTGCAAGACGTATTTTGTAGAGCCCATCTGCAATACGTCCATGGGAAGTTTTCAATCAGATGTCAAATATATGTTTATTAGATGTCTTTAAGATGTTTATGGTATGCATGTAAAAATGTCATCTGGGTCCTTGATAGCACACATACATCACGGAGACGTCTATTTGACATCTGCAAGACATATTTTTTAATAGTGTTTGCTCATCGTCTATAGGATGTTTCCTATCAGATGTGAAATAAACATTTAAAAGATGTCTTTAAGATGTTTATAATTTAGAATGCATGTAAAACCGACATCTTCTAGATGTCTCCGATGTTTGTACACAGCAGATGCTTTCCAGATCAAGCGATCTTTAACAGACATATTGCAGACGACGTGTGCTATCTGGGATGTATGTCAATGGGGATAAATATCTTATTTTATGTTTAACAGAAAAATAAAACTCATACACATTTGGAACAACTAGAAGGTGAGTACATGACAACAATTTTTATTTTTTGGGAGAACCACCCCTTTTAATTTCCTTGCAGGGCAATTATTAACCAGAAATTACTTATGAGGGCTAAAACACACCATTGAGTGCAGGCGTCTGTTTCGACATCCCAGCAGGCTTTTGAGCAAGTTTACCTGATAAACACACACAGAGACACAAAAACACAATGCATTGAAGTGTTAAAATAATGCAAAACGTTTGAGTAAATGAGAGATGAGAATGAGGATGTGTACAAACCAGCAAGCAGAGTCAGAAACCCTGCAGGATACGTGACCAACACGGGCCGAGAGAGATTTCTGTACTCACACTGAATGATAGAAAGAGATATTGACAGATGTGATTAGTAAATGATGTCATTTTGAGATTTCAGTGTTCATTACTCCTGAGTATAAGAATCATAAATAATTTAATAGTTCTGGTTTCCGTTCCATTACAGGCTTTAGTACTTTTAAAAATGGGCCCTATATGCAGGACTTTGCCTCTGTGGTAAACACAACTTCTCGTGCAGTACAGTGAAGGGAGATTGTGAGAAAATTAAGTGACAAAGAAACATTGATGCATTGTATCTTTAAATGTTTTTAAAGCTTATAGAATTCATTTAAAATGTTATGATTTAATATAATATATAGACATTTTATTATATGTTAGTATAGTTAATATGTAATACACTATATTAGTCAGTTGTAATCACTTGTGGATGACAAAGAGCTACTACAACCAACCTGTACAGTATATATACGTGTGTATTTGTGTGTGTGTGTGTGTGTGTGTGTGTGTGTGTGACTTTCAATGTTATAATTTAGCACATCAAAACTTCTGAATGTTTAGCTTTAATAAAACATTGTCATCAGCACTGATTTATTTTTTAGTGAGGAAATCAAAGAGAGAGCAAGTTATTTGATGATTCAAATCCTAAAAATTGTGGGTTTTAGACTCATTAAAGAGTCATTAAGAGAACTGGATAATAAGAGACATTTGTTCTTGATGTGCAATCAGGAAGAACAATGCAACAGAAAGACATGTTGTCTATTTATTGTTTTAGTCATTTCAATAATTGCACCTTCAATAAAACATTCACAGTTGGTTTGTAACTGTGTTTTTATGGATGTTTTGGCCTGAGTTTGCTACATTTGTTAGTGTTTATGAATGTTTCTAAACAGTGAATAATTTTGCGAAACAATTTAATCAACTGATTAAAAGGTTCATGAAGCTACTTTTCTCACATTAGAGTTCATTACCTGTTGAGAAGCAGTTGTGTGTGTGAGAGCAGGTATCTGAGGCCCGTCGGTGCAGATCCGAGTGGAGGCCCCTGAGGGCCCCTCTTCTGACGCACACAGACGCAGCCGGCAGTGCAGGAACTGGATGGAGTTATTAAAGATGGGGTGCAGGATGAAGCTGAACCGCAGCATGTTTGGGCTCTTGTGTTCGTCCTCTCGTCTCTTCCGTCTGCGTTCCTCAGGTCTCCTCGCTCCGAGTCTGTCGGGTCTCTTGTCTTTATTTCGTCTCGCTCTCTCGTCTCCGGTGTGGCTCACCATCTGTCTCCTGTGAGAGAGCGGCTGCGACAGTCTTCTGTCATCTTTCCTGTCAATCTTCTCGTCTTCATCATGTCCTGTGCTTTCTGTGGATTCCTGTGTTTCTCTGTGGCTCAGTTTGAAGGACAGGTCGGATGGGCAGGAGTCTGTGATGACGGACCAGCCGCTGTGAGCCCTTGGATCTGAGAGAGGAGAGACCAGACACGACTGAAGCTCCACGGCCTCCGCAAAACCAGAACCTGCCGAGATCTAACAGAGAGAAACAGAAAGAAATTACGTTAATCAACCACTCAAATCATCCCAGCAGCCACCCAGAACACTCCAGAAATCACATAGTGACAGCCCAGCAATCACATAGCAACAGTCTAGCAACCACTCGGAACACCCCAGCAATCACATAGGAACAGTCTATCAACCACTCAGAACATCCCAGTAATCCCATAGCGACAGCCCAGCAATCACATAGCAACAGCCCAGCAATCACATAGGAACAGTCTATCAACCACTCAGAACATCCCAGTAATTCCATAGCGACAGCCCAGCAATCACATAGCAACAGTCTAGCAATCACGTAGCAACAGTCTAGCAACCACTCAGAACATCCCAGCAATCACATAGTGACAGCCCAGCAATCACATAGCAACAGTCTAGCAACCACTCAAAACACCCCAGCAATCACATAAGGACAGCCCAGCAATCACATAGCAACAGCTCAGAAATCACATAGCAACAGCCCAGCAATCACATAGCAACAGCCCAGCAGCCACATAGCAACAGTCTAGCAACCACTCAGAACATCCCAGCAATCACATAGCGACAGCCCAGCAATCACATAGCAACAGTCTAGCAACCACTCAGAACACCCCAGCAATCACATAGCGACAGCCCAGCAATCACATAGCAACAGTCTAGCAACTACTCAGAACACCCAAGCAATCACATAGCAACTGCCCAGCAATCACAAAAGTAAAAGCCTAGCAACCACATGGCAACAGCGTTGCAACCACTCAGAACACCCCAGCAATCACATAGCAACAGCCCAACAACCTCAAAGTAACAGCGTAGCAACCGCATAGCAACTAATTTTTATATTTTTAGTTTATCTTTACTATTCTTAATTATTCAAGTAAAATTGTATATGTATACATTTTTGTTGCTTACAAGCTATGACTCTGAACTAATATTCTATTCTATTATATCTATTTGCTGTTATTTGTGTGTAATTGTTTTTTTCTATGAGTTTTCTCATTCACATCATACAAGGCAAAGCTGCAAGTGTAGTTTGTTATTCCTCTTTTTTTTTTTGCAAACGTCCATTTGTGGCCTCATTGACACCAAACATGTGAGCGGAGCGGAGCGTGGAGCGAGCGAGGAGCGGAGCGTGCAAAATATAGTCGGAGCGGAGCGGGTTTTTATCAAAGGCTGGAGCGATCGCTCTGTCTCGCTCGGTTCCGCTCCGATACCGCTCACACCACGAGCCTAGGGCATGCACAAATCCACCCTGAATTCACCTGTGCCTTCAACAATTAACAAAACCATCAGCCTATACTTTAAAAATCGTTCGTTGTGAAGGAGTATTTTAATTCTCGTTAGATATTCCAGTAACGAGAGTTCGTTAAATATTTCCAAAAGCAAACCGACAGGTCATACAGGTGCACAATTCCTGTCAAAAAAATAGATGATAATGTTAAACATGATCAGGAATGTGGTGATATATATGTTCTATTTTGACTGATGTTGCTGTGAGTTCTTTATAGGATATAGGCTGCGTGGCGGACGCGTCGCGGAGCGTGTTTGCAGCGTGTTGATTTTCCTTTCCGCACCCATGTTAACAGATTAGTACGACGGCGTTTTAGTGCCACATAAAAAAAATAAATAAATCTAAGATTACGAGATTAAAGTCGTAATATTTCGAGAATAAACTCGAAACTACGAGAATAAAGTCGAAATGTTACGAGAATAAAGTCGAAACACTTCGAGAATAAAGTCGAAATGTTACGAGAATAAAGTCGAAATGTTACGAGAATAAAGTCGAAACACTTCGAGAATAAAGTCGTAATATTTCGAGAATAAAGTCGTAATATTTCGAGAATAAAGTCGTAAGGACACTGCAGCGGTTATGTAGGAAACTTAATTTATTCAGAAGAAAAATAACGACGTCGCCAGTAGGCTACTTCAGCCGGGGTCCCAACGCGTTGTGGCATTATGGCATATTCGGAGACGTCGAGCGCGCCGAAGTTCAACTCCTTCAGGGTCGATTTCTTTGATCACCATCCTCTTGAGAAACAACATATCCTCTTCGATAGCACGTAGATGTAACCATCGACCACTGGTCGCCATCTCAGACTGCACAAAAGAGGCAATTTCCTCAATGTCTGTCTGATTTTTTCTTCTGAATAAATTAAGTTTCCTACATAACCGCTGCAGTGTCCTTTTACTAATTATAACTCCGTGCTGATGCGCCAAAAGACAAAGAATTTCCTTATTGCTAAATCCTAATCTAAAGTAGGATTTAACCAAATCCTCCACATCCATTGTTTCTAGCAATTCTGTGATTTTTCTCAAAATATTAGGAGTTTAATCTCGTATTACTACGAGTTTATTCTCGAAATATTACGACTTTATTCTCGTAACATTACGACTTTATTCTCGTAATATTTCGACTTTATTCTCGAAGTGTTTCGACTTTATTCTCGTAACATTTCGACTTTTTTTCTCGTAGTTTCGACTTTATTCTCGTAGTTTCGAGTTTATTCTCGAAATATTACGAGTTTAATCTCGTAATCTTAGATTTTTTTTTCCTACACGGATAAATCATCAACAGCAGGCTGAACAATACATAATATCTCAGGACTGTAATCTGTTCATGTATTATGTATTGTTCAGCCTGCTGTTGATGATTTATCCGTGTAGGAATGCATGAACAGAAACAATGTTTTCATATCGAAGGCCGAGTTTAAAATAGATCTCATGCTCTTGTTTTCTTCTCTGTAGGGATGTGCATCTCATAACTGAGCCCGATGCGATACACATCTCTATAGCCAACGATGCAATACATTATAATCAGTGTCGGGGGTAATGCATTACAAGTAACGCGAGTCACGTAATAATATTAATTTTTTCAAGTAACTAGTAAAATAACGCATTACTTTTTAATTTACTAGAAAATATCTGAGTTACTTTTCCCCCATTTATTGATGACAGTGCGCCGTGTGAACATGATCTTACTGTAGATCTAATCTAGACTAAATATGAATGTGTTTTAATTCATCCCACTCGCAAAAAACAGATTCAGTATTCATCAAAATGAATTAAAACAGTGAAATACAAACTCAGAATATGACACAAACCTGCAATAATTAAATATGTTAAACAACACAAATATATCTAATCTCATTTTATTAACCGATGTGTTTGCTGCAGACCTTTAATGATCAGTTCAATCATACTAATAAACAAACATTACTTTAGATAAACTAACAATTGTGCTTCGTTGTGTTTTATTGCTGAAGAGTGTTGAACTTCTCCTGTGTTCTTCTGTACAGACGTGATTTACTCGTCCTTCAGTCTGAGTTTTATTCATTACACTTTTGGTGTGAAAGGATTTTACATTTGCTATAAATATAACTTATTGTATTAAAAACAAACAATCAAGCCCTGCTCATATTTAAAAGTAGCTGAAAGTAACGTAGCGCATTACTTTCCATAAAAAGTAACTAAGTAACGTAATTAGTAACTTTTTAGAGAGTAACGCATTATTGTAACGCATTACTTTTAAAAGTAACTTTCCCCGACACTGAATATAGATGCATATGAATCAGCATATGTGATGCAATACGATTCACCTATATTACAATGCAGTGAGATCAGATGTCAATTTGATTCGATTCAACACGATGCGATTCGATGCAATATGGAAATAATATGATCGCTTTTATTTCTTTGGTTCACACAGACAGCGAATCATAAATTAACTTAGTTAGATATTTGCATGACTTTCTAACATTTACAGATGAAGAATATACCTGTGATGTGAGGAAAACACAACGTCTCAAATGCATTAAACAGCACAGATATATTCACTGTTTGACATACTGGATCGATCTGATCCGTGATCGACGTTAAGGGCTGCTGAAGAATAAGCGTGCACTAATTGTGTGAATGTAATTTGTCGTTTATACCCGCTTTAGCCCCGATTGATTTGTTAGGTTATTTCATGTCAGGTTTTTTGGACTTTAATCAGCACTTTTCCTCAGGTCTCCGTGGTGTTGTGATACATCATAACGCCCTTGAGAAACAATTTAGAGAGGAGAAATCAATCTACATATAAAATATTGGTCACAGATTATTGAAATAATATCAAAGTGTAGCGCATCCACAAGTACTTATATATAAATATAAGTTTATACCAATGCTTATGCATAAATGCATTGTTTTTTACCAATGCAAATATGTTAGAAACGATGCATCGTGATACAAATGCCAACTTGTATCTGATGCACACTTTTTAATGCAATGCATCGCATCGGTAACTTGTTTATGCCGATGCACGGAGCGAATCAGTGAATCTTCTCATCCCTAACGCTACTTCTTTGTAAGATGTCAGAAGAAGTCATACAACCGGAAACTGTGACGCGTGATCTAGAAAATAATTTCTCGTGAGCACGGCAAAGTCTATTTTTATTTTTTATAGATGTCTCCTTAGCGGTCTCCTTAACATTAATTAAAACTATATGGACATGTAAAAAACATTTACAATAATTAAATACAAGAAGTACACAATTACCAAATTATACTTTGATAAAGAGAGCAGAAATATATATAAATATAAAAATCTATTAAATATATAAACACTGTAATATCTCAATAATACTTAAATAACTTTAGCGTTCAACTTTAACTGCCTAATGAAAAACTATCATTTATGACTAATTTAATGCATATTTGATGAATAAAATTATTCATTTCTTTCAAAAAGACACACACACACACACACACACACACACACACACACACACACACACACACACACACACACACACACACACAGAGACACACACACACACACACACACACACACACACACACAGGCACACACACACACACACACACACACACACACACACACACACACACACACACACACACACACACAATTCAATTAAGTATTGCAGTGTCTATTGGTTACCTGTAGCATCTGTGTATCCACAGTAACAGTAAGAGCTCCGTCCTCACAGTGGCAGCTGAGCGCTTCACTGCTTCTGTCTGTCATGATGTCCTCCTGCCCTCCTGCACCACAGACACAGCTCCGTCACAATCCCTAATGAGCGAACCTCGCTGTCTACACAGGTAGCTGCCTTCTAAGACCACATCCTAACTTAATCTACTAAATGCTTTTTAAAAAACAGCCCATGAAAGTGTAGTATTAAATAGTTTATTTGAAGAGCTCTTTTCTAAAACGCCATAAATCCATTTTAATAGTTTTCATGAAAATGACATTTTTTTACCTAGACCCATACAATTTGGTAATATTCAATTTATCCTGTTAAAATGGTCTGTTGGCTCAGTCTGAACATGTTAAACAATGATTGTTAAATGAAACAACAATATTGTCGATTATAAATGCAAAGGTTTTTTTTTTTTTTTTACGCTACAAATCCATCCTTTTTTTTTAAATGTTGGTTTATGTCTTAAAAAAAAAAGAGAACATGCAACATATGACATCAGGGACTCATACTATAAACCGGTCGCACCAGCCTTGTGTTGATGTAACCCCCCCGGGTCCGCACCATCACCATCACCATCACACCGAGCGGGTCTCGAACCCGGGTTTCCGGCGCGGGAGGCGAGCGCTCTAACAAGGAACGCCAAAGGCTACAGCCGCTAGCGTCAGTCGCTAGAGCGCCTCTTTTTGAGGTCAGGAGAGTGAGGTTTACACACCGCCTTTACTGGTATACACGTCTGTTACATTGACATCCCACAGTGGGTATTAACGCGCCACCTGATAACCTTCTTTTTTTGTTGTTTTTTTGTGATTTTCTTTGTCCAGTCTGCGTTTTCTACCCCCAGGTGTAGGTCTCACTGGCTCATCCAGGCCATCAAAAGTGTTATTATAGTTTAAAGCACTCATTTTGAAGACTGAGCACAAACAAACGCTTCAAAGCATCGAACGATTGCATCGAACGAATTCTGATTGGTCGAGAGGACATATCGCATTTAGGCTAAAAACAGGTTCGGCGTTTATAGCGGTTTGGAAAAGAACTGCATCTTGCAGTACATTTTAAACAAGGAAATATAGCGATTTGGCATGAAACATTGATGGAGCAGTGAATAGGTTCAGTACACAGCAAAATGGCATGACCAACTCATTTTTTTTTTATTTGGCGTTTATCGCGTTTTGGAAAAGAGCTCTTCATTTAGACCTTGGCTAAAACTTTTCAATCTGATCAAATATTCAAGAAAATGTCGACCTATTTCCACCTTCTCTTAGCCTGACGACGAAGCGATTGGCCAGATCAGCCTCGGTGTACGAGGTCACTTTGGGAAAGCCGTTCTGATTGGCCCATTCTAGAAGGTCGGGGGTGCTGAGGAGGTCAGAGGTCACGGTGGTGGTCATGCTGAAGCCGGAGGCTTGAGTTCGGTACGGCGGACTCACGCTGTTGGACGACTGAACGAGAGAGACACAACTGTTCATAGTTGAGAAAGCGTTTTTGGACAAGCGCACAGGTTAGAAATACAAATGTAACTTACATAGACCCTGACGTGACCTTTGACCTCTGGAGCCACCAGAGCCCAGTTGACTGGAACCGCACTGCTGAGGATCAGGACAATCCTGTGATAGCCTGAACGAGCCTCTGGAGGCAGCAGAGAGACAGACACCTCCACCTGCAGAGAGCTGAGAGAGAGAGACACGTTAAAGTGTCCTGGAGAGCTTCAGCTCCAACCCTGCAGCAACACACCTGTCTGTGATTATCTAGTAGCCCTGAACACCTTGATCAGCTGCTTCAGGGGGGTTTGATTGGGGTTGGAGCTGAAATCTTCAGGATGGTAGCTCTCCAGGAGCATGGTTGGAGACCACTGCTTTTGTGTATTTTATAAACTTCTATATTTGAATTTTTTATTAGTTCAGAGCATTATTGTTGTAAAGATGACAGTAGTATTTATAGTGCACTTTATTAGCTCTTTTGACTCTTTCAGAGAGCTTTATAAAGGGTAGTGATATGTTACTTCATTATACAGGTTTTTCAAGCATAACCAAATCTGTGGTTGGTTTTATTGAAGGTACACAGCCGAAGGTACATTTTCACTCGTGTAAAGTCGTGTTAGTTTTCTGTATTTTTGCCGTCATGTTTAGGTTGCACGAATACAGAGGAATTGTTTCAGTTGCTGACTTTAAATCTTTAATTACAGAATAAAATCCCGCCGTGAACACTATATGAACGTTCAACACTGTTTTTGCACACCAACAAAGCCAAATAATTTGAACTTTTTAAAGTTTACAAGGAATCTGTACGAAAAGCTTTTCTCATTTACAGATATTAGTCCATTGTGACATTTTGTTTACTTGAAATATTTTTAGGGACACTTTATTTTGTACGAATTTGACAAGTAGAAAGAATTTGTTCATATCTGCATTGCTGGATGTTTATTGTTAGGTCATTGCACAACGGAGTCTGAGGCGCTATTCCCCATCCTTTCCAATCAAAATGCATGCTACAGACGCGAAAACGCCGAAAATCGAACCTGCTCTGAATTTTTTATGATGGACGAAAGTTTCGGAGGCAGTGTCTGTAAACGTCATTGACACAACATGAGCTTGTATTTATCATTTAACGTGTGAAAATTTCGGACTCGGTGTGCAATGACTTTTACTATTTTATTTATTTGTTGCTGATTTTAGAACAAAAGCTGCATTACGTTTCAGCAGTACACACTTAGTAATGCATACTACAAAACTGTCATCAGTATGAATGCTAATATGAAGAGATGGACTCTTCTTTTATGAGCTACTATGTTTAATGTTCGCCGCTTTTCCAGACCAACTAACCCTTTAACAGTGCATGTCCTACACAGACTGAGTACTCTACAATAGTAACTCCATTTGTTGTTATTTTACATAGGATGCAGAAAAAAGTCAGAAGAAGTGAATAGGGGCATGCAAGTGCACTTTAGGATTTCGAAAACAACAACAACAGCTCTAATGAAAAATCATTCAAAAGTGAGGCTTGCATAATTGCAAGCAGTTTCGAGGTTCGAAATGCATTTATAAAACTGTTTATATTGTTTTAAATATGGATATTTGTCTTAGAAAAACGCTTGGGTTGGCTACAGGAGGCCTTTATTCACCCGTGTGATGGGTGTTTAATATGCATGCACGCACTTTATTTGACTACTTTTGGACTGTTGAACAAAAACACCCACCCATGCATTACAGAGCTTGAAAGGACCATTTTAAATTGGCTTTGTCCGAAAGAAGAAAGTCATATACACCCTGGACGGTGTATTTGTTGGATATTATCTCGATGGCGCTCGTATACATGGATCTAATGTGAAAACTGTAAATTCACGCCATTCAGCTTTTAATGTTGTGTCAGCTTTTTTAAATCTTTGTAAAAATAATTTTATTGTTATGTATTTATCTATTAATGTTAATTTATTTATTTGAATTATTGTTTATTTTATTTAAATTGTATTTTTTATTTATTTATTTTAATTTCTTATATTTTTTTAGGTCTACCAGGGGTTGGGGTGAGTTCGAAACGTGTACAGCTGCTTTTTGTCTTGTACTACAGTTCCCAAAATAAAATTTGATAAACAGTTGTTAAAAAAAGAGAAAAAATAAGTCATAAGCCCCTTTCGCACTGCTATACTTCCAGAACTAAAAGTACAGTACTAAAGTACTGGGACAATTTTGTGCTTAACTATTTCCCAGTAGAGGTCTGCACAGGCTTTAAACTGAAGCCTGAACCCGGCCCGTACCCGAGATCGTCTGACCTTTGATTTCTCATTTCATGACCCCTTTAAATATTGTATCTATTTTGTCAATTTAAATTTCTTACTTTTAAAATTAACAAAAAAAAATTCATGCAATATTTTTGTGTTAATAAACACATCACTTTATGTACATGTTCATGCAAAGTGCTTAAAGAAATGTTTAAATTCACTCTTGAATCTCTGTTTGTCAGTCTTAGTGAACCTGATGCACTCAGTTTCCACTTCTCGTCTCAGTTTGAGATGTTCCACTCAGACCCATCGAGAGCTTGACTCACCCACACAGGCCGGATCCTGAGGACCAGAGGCGGATGATGTGCACCTCCGCCTCCACGGGCTGGTCTGACGGGACACAGCCGTGAACCTCCTGCTCCTGCAGCTCCGAGGCCAGATAGTTTCGGGACAGAAACGGAGACCGCAGGCGGCACTCACTCGGCATGCTGGCATCTGGAGTCCCGACGGAAGGGAAATGAAGACGAAATAAAGCACACGCTAATTTCCAAACAATTTAAGTAAAAGGATGTGTGTGTGTTTTTACCCTCTCCCAGACGGAGGTAAACGTGGTTTGCGCGGACAGCGTGCGTGAGTGACGAGATGGCGGCGTGACGCTGGAGGATCCAGCGAAGCAGGACTCGCGGCCGCCATGGCAGAGAAGAAACCTTCATCACACGGATGGACAAGCTCGAAGAGACGGCCGTGGAGTTGGGAGACACCTGGGGGAGCAGGTGAATGCCTAGATTACATGTTTCTCTAATTAAGGCAACTGTATAGAAGTTTATTTTTAAAGAAAAACACTCGTTTCAACATCACAAACCGAATGGTGTCTTTCTTACCCACGTTCCCGCCCAAACGTCTGTTCTGGAAATTATAAGTTTGGTGAGCGGATACGATGTGCACGAAAACGATAAATTGCTATTCGGCATCTATAAACTGCACTCACCACAGTTAGCATATATTTCCAACAGTGAATTGCACTTATTTAACCCTTAAATGCATATTGCATGTCTTTAGCGAGCCATTACATTGTTCTCCACCCTCTCCCTCCATTTTTTTAAGTTAGGCATCACATTTCTTAGTATTCCTCAATATATTCATTATAAAAAACATAACAAGAAAAACAAATATATAAAAGAATGCCTGTATGCTGGACTCTCATTCTGACGGCACTCATTCACTGCAGATGATCCACTGCTGAGCAGGTGATATAATGCCACATCTCCAAATCTGTTCCCATAAATAAACAAACTCATCTACATCTTGAAATGAGCGGAGTACATTTTTATTTTTGGGTGAACCATTCCTTTAAAAAACTAAATTAAACAGTCAGATCAGTGAGTCAGTGTGGGACTATAAGCAACATCACACACCTGCACCAGCACGTTGATGTTGTGTGACAGTCCCTCATTTTCCAACACCCAATGCACAGTGTGCTGGGAGCTGAGCACCAGAATCACCGGCCAGTTGATGGGCCGAGAGACGGTCAAAGGTCTTAACACCACAGTTACCTGCAGACAGGACAGCCAAATGTGACGTTTGGACACCAACTGGAAAAATACGAGCAGGCAAATATCTCATACTTGTTTGTTGGAGGCTTTGCCCACAGAAATCACATGGGTCTCTTTAGCTCCGCCCTCTCTGGCTGCACAGCCTGGTCCCGCCTCAAAGCGCTCCAGTTGAGCCCGCACTGGATGCAGCACCCCCACAGGCCACGTGGAGCACTGCAGCTCTCTGCTGGACACTGACACACACAGAGATGACTCAAAGGGGTCATGAACCGAGAGACCAAAATTATTTTGTTCTTTTGACATAAGAGGTCATTGTACCATAAAAACATCCTGTAAGTTTCAGAACTCAAAATTATAACATAGTTTAAAACAGCTTATTCTGAAGCCAGTCTGCCAAAACGACAGCTTTTGGAATGTTCGACTCTATGATGTAATAGTGTGGATGAGCACCGCCTCCGCAGATGAAGATCAACAACATCACTGCCTGTTTAGCCCCGCCCACCGATTCTACATCGCTACCTGTTTAGCCCCACCCATCAATTCTACACCGCTACCTGTTTAGCCCCGCCCACCAATTCTACACCGCTGCCTGTTTAGCCCCGCCCACCGATTCTACACCGCTGCATGTTTAGCCCCGCCCACCGATTCTACATCACTGCCTGTTTAGCCCGCCCACCGATTCTACATCGCTATCTATTTAGCCCCGCCTACCAATTCTACACCCCTGACTGTTTAGCCCCTGTCCACCAATTTCTACATCGCTGCCTGTTTAGCACTGCCCACTGATTCTACATCGCTGCCTGTTTAGCCTGCCCACCGATTCTACATCGCTACCTGTTTAGCCCCGCCTACCAATTCTACACCCCTGCCTGTTTAGCCCCTGTCCACCAATTTCTACATCGTTGCCTGTTTAGCCCTGCCCACTGATTCTACATCACTGCCTGTTTAGCCCCTGTCCACCAATTTTTACATCGCTGCCTGTTTAGCCCTGCCCACCGATTCTACATCGCTGCCTGTTTAGCCCCGCCCACCGATTCTACATCGCTACTTGTTTAGCCCCACCCACCAATACTACACCGCTGCCTGTTTAGCCCCGCCCACCAATTCCACACCGCTGCCTGTTTAGCCCCGCCTACTAATTCTACACCATTGCCTGTTTAGCCCCATCCACCAATTTCTACATCGCTGCCTGTTTAGCCCCGCCCACCAATTCTACACCGCTGCCTGTTTAGCCCCATCCACCAATTCTACACCGCTACCTCTTTAGCCCCATCCACCAATTCTACACCGCTGCCTGTTTAGCCCCATCCACCAATTCTCACCTCTACTTGTTTAGCCCCATCCACCAATTTCTACATCGCTGCCTGTTTAGCCCCGCCCACCAATTCTACACCGCTGCCTGTTTAGCCCCATCCACCAATTCTACACCGCTACCTCTTTAGCCCCATCCACTAATTCTACACCGCTGCCTGTTTAGCCCCGTCCACCAATTCGCACCTCTACTTGTTTAGCCCCATCCACCAATTCTACACCGCTACCTGTTTAGCCCCATCCACCAATTCTCACCTCTACTTGTTTAGCCCCATTCACCAATTTCTACATCGCTGCCTATTTAGCCCCACCCACCAATTCTACACCGCTGCCTGTTTAGCCCGCCCACCGATTCTACATCGCTACCTGTTTAGCCCCATCCACCAATTCTACATCGCTACCTCTTTAGCCCCATCCACCAATTCTACACCGCTACCTCTTTAGCCCCATCCACCAATTCTACACCGCTACCTGTTTAGCCCCGTCCACCAATTCGCACTTGTAGTGTTTATGAGAGAGGAAAATGCAGGTCTATTCAGAAACCAAATTAATATTAAAGATGCTCTGAAGCAGCCGCGATTTCTTTAAGACTGCAAGGGAAGCTCAGCTTCCCCTATAATTGTCAAAAAATGAATGGTCAAATATATGTACTATTATGTTAACATTTTATTGACTAAAAATGCGTTAAACACGTTCATCTCGAAAACAATTTCGTTCAGAATCAGCTACTTAGGTCGGCTGACTCGATTTCCTTCTCATTCATTCCGTGGCGTACAGTGCATTACTCTGTTGAAGCCCAGCATCCATTGACTTCAATGGGGCTGCTTTAAACAGTTTTTTCAGTGCTTAGAAACAAGACGGTCATTGGATAATGCTGCGATTATGTCCCCACGGACGCTCAGCGTCTCTGGGATGAATGGAGGAGTGGGCTGGCCCGGACTCGAGCATCTGCGTGATGATTGAGGGTCTGTCATCTCTTTTAATCCACTTTTATGTCCTAAAACGCTCGTTTTTGGGGTCGACAGCTTATAAAAACGTATTTATTGTTTTTTTTAGCTTGTTTGCTATACACATTGTCACATATCAGCTTTTAGACTTTTTTTTTTTTTTATATAAATGACAAGGAGGCGGCAGCTTCTCGCAATGCAAAGAGACGGTTGGTGTGGGCGTGGGCGTGGTCTTCAGATTATGACGTATCACTCTGTGTCTCCATTTCCAACTCAGTCCCATCGCGGATTTTGCATGTGTAGTCGAAAGACAAACTGCTGCAACCTTCATCGTATATTTCACACAATTTCACACCACATTCATTGTTTCAGTTTAACATAATTCCCACATTTCCTCCCGTTGAGTTAAATATATATATATATATATTAGATCGTTTGTTCATTAATTCATATAGTCTGAACTAGCCAGCTAGCAAACTGCACAGCAGGTGTAGAAAGGAGCTTCTCCTGTTTAAAGCGGCTCAAGTCCTACACCCGTAACACAATGGGCCAAGGCCGTTTAAGCAGCCTAGCTCTGCTGGCCATTGAGAGGACACTGGTCAAGTCACTGGAAAAGACGCCTGGTTAGTGCGACAGGGTTACAGAGCATTTTCTTGAAAAGGAACGTAGGGGCAGAATTTACATATAAATAAATGGACAATTTTTATGATTTAGGCCGAAAATGAGCTTCCCCTCTTTAAAAGATCAGCAGCCGCCACTGCTCTGAAGACAATAAGACGCTGTGCAGTGCCAAGTTGTGGAAAAAGTTTTGCGTTGCATTACTTCTGATCCCAATGTTAGGAAAAAGTGAATTAACTTTTCCAGACCACATACTTAAAACCTTGGTCCGTTTTTTCAATTAATTTTACAAACAAGGCACAATTCGACGTGAGATTTTCAGAAAGATTGAAACTAAAAGATGATGCTGTGCCGACTATATTGGATCTGACAGTAATGTCGCAAAGTAACTGTTTTTATTGGTCAGTATTGCTTTGTCTCTTCTTACAGATTGTTTGATATATGTTGAGTTATTTATGCATTTTTGACCTAAATCACTGCAGCGTCCATCTATGAGGAACGAATGTCGTCTGTCAAACATACACAATTATTAGCCAATCATAGCAGTGGGCGTTTACTTCCTCTGCCACGCTAATTCAAACAGAGCGTTCTGATGAGGGGGGTTAAAACAGGACAAAAAATTGCTTATTCGAAATGATGATGTTTTTATGTAAAAATCTAGATAACGTTATAAGTGAACCTCAGAGAACAGTACAAAATAAAAACAAAAAAGTTCACGACCCCTTAAAAAATATGAAGATCACTGAACAAAAAATTTCTGAACAATGTGTTAGTATTTTCTTTCATTGAAACCAAATAATTTGCAACCATTGATAATACCAGTATTATTTCAGTAACACTATTATAATTTGTATTAATATTTTGAATTCATTTTTATTTTTATATCATTTTATTTTTAATAATACCATGTGTTCAGTTTCTCATTTAATCGTAGTTTCATTTTTAAAAATGTATGTGCTTTTGTCATTAATATTAGTTTATGAAATAGCTCATATATTTATATTTTCAATTAACAATTTAGTTTAATTTGTAGTAATTTTATGTTTTTTCCCACACTTTTATTCATTTTTAAATCAGCGTTTATATGTTCAGTTTTATTAAAATTTTAGTTATTCTCTAATGAGCTTTTGTCCTTTTTTTAATAGGTTAAATTTATTTAGATTTTTATTAGAACTTCCCCTCCCCAAATTAATAATTTTGGTGATTCATCTTAAACTGCTAGGGCAACATGTCTCTTAGTTTTTCGTCTAATATTTATATTTTTGGCTATTTTAGCTTTTTGTGTTATGCTTTTAAATCTTCCTGATATGTAATTATTAATATATTTATCCAGTACCATATATTAATCTGATCAGTACCATGGTGTGTCACAGTACCTCCAAAACACACACATGCTAATACTTACTCCTGCGTAGTGTTGGGGGTAACGCATTACAAGTAACGCGAGTTACGTAATAATATAACTTTTTTCAAGTAACTAGTAAAGTAACGCATTACTTTTTCATTTACTAGAAAATATCTGAGTTACTTTTTCAAAAAAAAGTAACACCAGTTACTTCTTTTCCATGTATTGACTGACAGTGCGCTGTGTGAACATGATCTTACTGTAGTTATACAAACCCGATTCCAAAAAAGTTGGGACACAGAATGCAATGATGTGGAAGTTTCAAATTTCAATATTTTATTCAGAATACAACATAGATGACATATCAAATGTTTAAACTGAGAAAATGTATCATTTTAAGGGAAAAATACGTTGATTTTAAATTTCATGGCATCAACACATCTCAAAAAGTTGGGACAAGGCCATGTTTACCACTGTGTGGCATCCTCTTCTTTTTATAACAGTCTGCAAACGTCTGGGGACTGAGGAGACAAGTTGCTCAAGTTTAGGAATAGGAATGTTGTCCCATTCTTGTCTAATACAGGCTTCTAGTTGCTCAACTGTCTTAGGTCTTCTTTGTCGCATCTTCCTCTTTATGATGCGCCAAATGTTTTCTATGGGTGATAGATCTGGACTGCAGGCTGGTCATTTCAGTATCCGGATCCTTCTTCTACGCAGCCATGATGTTGTAATTGATGCAGTATGTGGTCTGGCACTGTCATGTTGGAAAATGCAAGGTCTTCCCTGAAAGAGACGATGTCTGGATGGGAGCATATGTTGTTCTAGAACTTGGATATACCTTTCAGCATTGATGGTGCCTTTCCAGATGTGTAAGCTGCCCATGCCACACGCACTCATGCAACCCCATACCATCAGAGATGCAGGCTTCTGAACTGAGCGCTGATAACAACTTGGGTTGTCCTTGTCCTCTTTAGTCCGGATGACATGGCGTCCCAGTTTTCCAAAAAAACTTCAAATTTTGATTCGTCTGACCACAGAACAGTTTTCCACTTTGCCACAGTCCATTTTAAATGAGCCTTGGCCCAGAGAAAACGCCTGCGCTTCTGGATCATGTTTAGATATGGCTTCTTTTTTGACCTATAGAGTTTTAGCCGGCAACGGCGAATGGGACGATGGATTGTGTTCACCGACAATGTTTTCTGGAAGTATTCCTGAGCCCATGTTGTGATTTCCATTACAGTAGCATTCCTGTATGTGATGCAGTGCCGTCTAAGGGCCCGAAGATCACGGGCATCCAGTATGGTTTTCCGGCCTTGACCCTTACGCACAGAGATTGTTCCAGATTCTCTGAATCTTTGGATGATGTTATGCACTGTAGATGATGATAACTTCAAACTCTTTGCACCTTTCTGATATTGCTCCACTATTTTTCGCCGCAGCATTGGGGGAATTGGTGATCCTTTTCCCATCTTGACTTATGAGAGACACTGCCACTCTGAGAGGCTCTTTTTATACCCAATCATGTTGCCAATTGACCTAATAAGTTGCAAATTGGTCCTCCAGCTGTTCCTTATATGTACATTTAACTTTTCCGGCCTCATATTGCTACCTGTCCCAACTTTTTTGGAATGTGTAGCTCTCATTAAATCCAAAATGAGCCAATATTTGGCATGACATTTCAAAATGTCTCACTTTCAACATTTGATATGTTATCTATATTCTATTGTGAATAAAGTTTATGAGATTTGTAAATTATTGCATTCCTTTTTTATTCACAATTTGTACAGTGTCCCAACTTTTTTGGAATTGGGTTTGTAGACTAAATGTTAATGTGCATTAATTCATCCCACTCGCAAAAAAACTGATTCAGTATTCATCAAAATTAATTAAAACAGTGAAATACAAACTCAGAATATGACGCAAACCTGCAATAATTAAATATGTTAAAAAACACAAATATATCTAATCTCATTTTATTAACCGATGTGTTTGCTGCTGACCTTTGATGATCCAGTTCAACCATACTAATAAGCAAAAATGACTTTAGATAAACTAACAATTGTGCTTCATTTTTTTTTTTTATTGCTGAAGAGTGTTGAACTTCTCCTGTGTTCTTCTGTACAGATGTGATTTACTCGTCCTTCAGCCTGAGGTTTATTCATTACACTTTTTTGGTGTGAAAGGGTTTTACATTTGCTATAAATATAACTTCTTGTATTAAAAACTAAAAATCATGTCCTGCTCATATTTAAAAAGTAACACGAAAGTAACGCAAAAGTAATGTAACGCATTACTTTCCATAAAAAGTAACTAAGTAACGTAATTAGTTAAGGGAGTAACGCAATATTGTAATGCATTACTTTTAAAAGTAACTTTCCCCAACACTGCTCCTGCGTAACAGCTTACGTCCAACTCAGAGACGCAAATGAAACTCACTCTCCTGTCAGGACACTGTTAATGCATTCACACAAAATCACCACACATCTGCGCAAGCTTTCACATGCAGCCTTGAGAAATGTGTCTGGCTGCTCTCTCTTTCACCTGCATTACTGAAACAACTGAAAGCACAGCTTTATAATCTGTTGTATTCTGGTCATTTCAGTTGGGCTTTACCTGTAGTTCTGACCACAGCCAGCAGGAAGAAGAGTAGAGCACCGCCTGACCAGGGCATCATCCTTCAGCACTTCACAGATTTCAGACAGAATTCAGTCTACAACATACTAACTGAGGGATGTGAAAGAGAGCAAGTCAGAGACGCAGGAACAAGACAGAACGAACTGAAGCCAGCATCTCGATATTCAGATTATATATATATTGTTTTAAGACTTTTTATTTTAAATCATAAGCTCAGTTATAAAATATCCCTTATGAAAATTAACCATGGTTTTACTACCAAAAAAAAACAAAAGATTACTCATAGCTAAACCATGGTAACCTCAAATTAACCATGATTTTGCTATTCTGACCATAGTTAACCATGGTATTTGTAGTAAAACGGGTTATACAAATGGTAATCAATACGCCAAAAAGCCATACACTTTTATTAAAATAAAACCATGGTTAATTTTCATAAGGGAAAGCGCATTTTAGTGCAAATACACACTGTCTCTATATATTGTACTCAACACATATTCTGCATACTAATTACAGAACGTGTTTAATGATGTTTTTATATAATTAAGAATTTATAAACAATTTACTATAATGATAATAATAAAACAATTCCACGCTCAATTTAGTAAACACACACAACTTAAGCAAAATAGATTAATTAAACCTTAATTGTTTAATTTATCCCATCTTTCATCATATTTTAATAAATACATATTTAGATCCTCCAAAACTCACCTGCAGCTAGGCTTGGACCCAAATGAAATCACTGATCACTCACCCGAGACCCCCAGCAGAGGACAGGACAGCTGGACCCTGAATGGACCGCGCAGAAGAGGTCGATCCGTGTCTTCTGATGGGGTGAGAAAAGTTCGGGTCAGCTGATGTAGTTCAGAGGGGGACGGGGCCGAGTGGAGCGGAGACGCGCGCGCTGGAGGCGGGAAGAGCTTTCCCGCGCGCTGGACTGAACGAGAGAAAGATTGAGGAGCTAGCGTCGAAAACAGGTATAAAAGACACATCGCGATTACACTTACTAAACATTTAAACAAATCTACGTTTCTGGTGTGAACAAGACAACTTGGAAACGACAAAAGTGAGATAAAAGCCCGTTTTTGTTGTTGTTTTTCCCAGACAAAAAGTAGCCTGCTGTAGTGGTAATATAATAGTGATGTGGTAAGTTAATGTTTTGATTCGTACCGCGCCATAATCTTCGTGGTAATACTACGGTACTTTTGTTAGTTCAAATTAAAAACAGGACAACTTAGAAACAAAAAGTGAGAGAAGACCCTGTGTTTTGTTTTTGGACAAAAAGTACTAGTGGTAATAGTGATGTAAGATGTGAATGACACGTTTTCCATTCATTATGGTAATACTACAGTAGTACTTTTAGTATTCTTGTTATAGTTAAAATTAATTTAGCTGTTTGAAGAGAAAGATTCAAATGTGGGCATTAAAAACCACAACACGATTAAATCTTGTAAGATTATTTTATTTTCTGACAAACAATTACTGTGGTGGTGCTATGGTACAGTTATATGAGATTTAGTAGATGATAAGGAAGAACTTTAAGTATATGATAACAACAACAACAACAACAAAAAGTACCATGGTATCATTATGATGCTTTGGATGTTACCATGGTACTTTGTTGTTGTTGTTGTGGTTATCATGAATCAACCAAGCATTTATTTAGCTGATTGTTCCTGTTAATTCTGCACACAGTGATCAATTAACACAAAATCAAATTCCTTAATAAGTTTGCAATGGCATTGATTTCAAAGCGTTCATCGTAATTCAACTAATCACTTGGCTCAATTATTTTGCTTAGTTGATGACCGTAAGAAATAATTGAATTCATCCAGAAATTGAATTTTCTAATAAGACCAGTGTTTTAGTTATTATTTTCTTTTTGGTCAAAGTGACATATTTCATTGGATTAGATGTTGTTGTTTCACAGAAGAGCAGGTGAGAGTTGGGCACCGCTAAAGCTCCCTATAAGTGAACCTTTTACAAAATATCACGCTATTGCCTTGTTATTGTCTCCACGGCAACAGTATAACCAAAGTCCTGTTTTAGCAGTAACTCAATGTTGAGCTGATTTCCAGAAAGCACTTATAGCCTGATCAACATGTTGGATAAAAGCATTTGGCAAATAAATATAAGTACAACCAACTAAGTCCTTCATTTTAAAATACAAGTAACTAAAAGTCTTATGTGTGGGGTCTGAACACTGTGAAGTCACACTTAACACTGAAGATTGATCGTTCATTACTTTTACGAATCTTATTTTAATTAACTATCTAAAAAAAAAAAACCCTGATTGATCAAATGTCCTCTATAAAAATATTAACATCTTTGGGTTTTAGACACCAATAATGTCAAAGAATGTTTTAACTTGCTAACATTCTCTGATTGATTTAAACAGTATTATACACCAAACAACATAACTATCTTGAATAACAAATCATATTTAGAACTTATATCCGCAATACTTTCTGAGTCAAACAGATGTTAAAGTTTTAATAATATGGGTTTGATCAGAGGAGCATATTAAGAATCAAGGAAAGATAAGAGGCTTGGTTAAAATTATTTTAAATAAGCCAGCATGAGAATAGTGAGAAAATGCCTCCAGAAAAGAAAATTCCATGTTATCCCTTTGAGTCGTTAAAAATTATTAAACAATACTGAATATAGAATCAGAAATAGATAAAAGATAGAAAGTATTATGGCTTTAGTATCACATGGTTTCATAAGAGCAAAAGTTTAATTGTGAACTAAAACTGTTTTAAAGTTTGGTGAACAAAGTCTTTTTTTCCCTTTTCAATTGGCATTGGTATCCATTTTACACTAATGTAAACCAACAATAGTTTTTATTACATTTGGAGATTTTAACATTTTAAATCTCTCTAGCATTTTTCATATCTTTGCATGCAAAAAAACCCACTGGATTTCATGCAAAAGCACTGCAGACGTCGTGAACATCTAAGGTACTGTCAGTATTGGACATGTTTTCTGATATCTCATCCACACTGATTCTGTAATCGATCGATCAGCAATTTCTCATTTAGTATGGACACAGAAATTGCTTGTCACTGGATTGCTGTAATCCTAATTCACTCAACTTCAGTCATATTCATGAACTGCAATAGTTAACCAATTGTCTGCTTGCACATAACCCCACAGTATTTTACAATATAAAGCCAATAAAACAAATTTTGTATCAGTGTCCCACCATTAGATTAAACATCTGTCCTTTAGGATCATGGCCACAGCTTCTCCTCATGGTCAACTATCCGAGGGAAGACAGCTAATTGACTTTGGAGGACTTGGTCTACAAGATAAAAACAAAAATGATGTAAACAAATAAAAAGACACACAGAAAGAGATATATTAAGAGAGAGTGTAAACAACTTTACCAGATATAACAGAGATATAACAGATATAAGCATTTTTGGAGTCGCTGAAAAACAAACATGGTTGTTATCTTCACCTTGAGCAGAAACATGGTGGAACAGAAAGCTTCTGTCTGCAGATGAACAGATTACTCTACTGTTAACAGACACACAAGACCAGCATCTTGAATTGTCAAAAACTCAAACACACATTGTTTTGAAATGCTTCTCAAGGAAAAACTGCTTTTCATTTACTGTGTTCTCTGAAACAAGCAACACTTTTACCAGAAGAGTCCACTTTTACAGTTTTTAACTATAGTAAAACCATAAAACAATATTTGAAATAAGATAAACATTAATAATATATATATATTCATATTCAGTCATGGCCAAACATTTCGGCACCCTTGCAATTCTGTCAGAAAATGCAACCCTTTTCTTAGAAAATTGTTGCAGTTGCACATGTTTTTCAAAAAAAAAACAGAGAAGAAAAGTCAAATCTGATACAAATCCACACAGAAACTGGACAAAATGATTGGCACCCTTAACTTAATATTTGGAAGCACCCCCTTTGGAAACATTAACTGAAATCAATTGCTTCCGGTAAGCATGAATGAGTTTCCTCTCTTCCTCTCTACTGGACCACTCTTCTTTTGCAAACTGCTCCAAGTCATTCAGATTTGTAAGATGCTTTCTCCCAACTGCTGTTTTGAGATCTTTCCACGGGTGTTCTATGGGATTCAGATCTGGATTCATTGTTGGCCATTTCAGAACTCTCCAGCGCTTTGTTTGTAACCATTTCGGAGTACTTTTTGAAGTGTGTTACGGGTCATTGTCCTGCCATTGACCCATAACCTCTGGTGGAGACGCAGTTTTCTGACACTGGCCACTACGTTGCGCCCCAAAATTCTTTAGTAAAGGCATCCAGTGCCAGAAGCAGCAAAGCAACCCCAAAACATCTTTGAACCTCCACCATGTTTGACTGTGTTCTTTTCTTTGAAGACCTCATTTCTTTTTCTGTAAAAGTTCCATGATGTCCTTTACCAAAAAGCTCTACTTTTGTCTCGTCTGTCCACAGTATGTTCTCCCAGAAGGATTGTGGTTTTGTCACATGAGTTTAGGCAAACTCCAGTCTTGCATTTTATGCCTTTGTGTCAGCAGTGGTGTCTTCCAGGGTCTCCTACCATAGCGTCCCTTTTCATTCAGATGGCGACGGATAGTGCGAGCTGACACTGTTGTACCCTGTGTCTGCAGATCAGCTTGAATTTGTTGGGAAGTTAATCAGGGTTCTTTATCCACCTTCGAACAATCCTTCGTTTTAATTTTTCATTAATTTTGCTTTTCCGTCCACATCCAGGGAGGTTAACTACAGTGCCATGGGCTGTAAATCTCTTGATGATATTGCGCACAGTGGACACAGGAACATTAAGATCTCTGGAGATGGACTTGTAGCCTTGAGATTGTCCATGTTTTTTTCTCTCAAATCCACAGACAACTCACTCTTTCCACTTCTTTCTTTTCTCCATGCTCAGTGTGACGCAGAACACAAAGGTTGAGTCAACTTTTCTCCATTTTAACTGGTTGCAAGTGTGATTACTATATTGCCCACATCTGTTACTCGCCACAGGTGTGTCTAAGTACAAATTACAGGAGCATCACATGCTTGAAAAGCAGTTATTTCTTACAATTTTGACAAGGCGCCAATCATTTTGTCCAGTCCATTTTTGAGTTATTGGTTGTTGGTACTTTGCCAGCTCGATCATCTCAGAAGAAGAGCGCAGTATTTTGTTATGATTTCTTTAAAAAAGATACTCCGAGTTCAACTGTGTGGAAAGATAATAAATCTGCAGAATATTTAATGTGATGAGACCAGAACACACCTGAGCCTTCCCAACAAATCAGAGCCACATGACCCCACGCAGAACGAGCAGCTGCTGCAATCTCGGAGATGTTTAAAAACATCATGCAATTTAATCACTTTAGTCTGCTCTGATGACGTTCAATTAACTCACATCAGATGTTTTTGTTAGTCTGGAGCAAGATCATTTGGACTGTGCATTTTCAGTCTCTCTGAGTGGCCTCTTTACATTGAATCATCACAAACTACCAGGAAAAATGCAAGAGTGAAAGAGAAATGTTTTCTACTCTCAAATTCTTTACAGGGTTTCTCAAACTTTTTTGAAGGATCGTTTCACATAACTTCTGCTGTTCACAAAAGATGTTTTTAAATTCCTTTTTTTCTAATGAAAATGCATTACATATTACTGGTTATCTAAAAATTGGCAAAGCAAGATGTCTTGAGAAGCCATGAGATGTAAGAAATTATGCTTAGTTTTCTTGGGGAAAATTACCAGAATTAGGTGTGTTAATGCTTAAAACAAGACAGAAATCTATCAGTGGGGTCACAAAATAATCTTCATTTCCCTTTGGATGAAGTTTATTTTTTCTTACATTTAACATATCTTTAAACAAACTATTATTTTTACTATTGCTAAAAACAATTACTATTCAAATGTATTCATAAATTAAAATAATGTAACCTGATTGTTTTAAGAGTTAAAATATCTGCATTTACAAAATAAATTCTGGATAATATATCATCACTCCCAGTTTCTGTTCATTAAACATTTGGAAAAAAAGTAGGTTTGTCATAATACCAGCAGAAATATATCTTACCTTAATTATATGGGGTCTTTGAATATTGTGTTGGTTGGGAACCACTGCTAAAATTAAAGTCCATGCTGGCCAATCTTTTATTTTTTCTTACCAAATCAATTAAAATAATAATAATAATTGCATTAGGCAATAGTAATTAAGCTGACTTGTGATTGGATTTCATGGAGATTTTTAGGGTCTCTTATTTTGTGACTACAAATCAAATTTGAAAACTGAATGGGCTTGAGAATGAAATAAGCTGATAGTTTACTGCCACCTTCCTGCAGTGATTAAGTATTGACATGACCGTCAATATGCATTAGCAGTTACACTACAAATGTGACATGACCAAATGCATCACTGCCTACCTGCGTAGATGATCGAATCCAAATGGTCCTTCAAGATGAATCTTTCCCTGCTTTATATTTAGCATGTTAATATCAGGTGAAAAAGGGGCCATTGTACTATATTAAAATACTTCACCGCAACTCAAATGTTGGCCATTTATGGTAAAAATGCATGTCATGTTACTGGAGTTTAGTGTGTTGTGATTTTCTCTGAAAAAGCCAAATTATGGAGCAAATAAACAATGACTCAATTAGTCCATGAGGGAGAATAAGATCTAGGAGTGTAGTTTGTTCACAGAACAACATGACCTCCCATTCTACAGCTCCATCTCGGTCCCCATGGATACTTTCTCCTCTCCTCTGCATGGGGAATAATGAGACATTATCTCAAAAGTGTTTCAAACCATCCCTTCATCATGTTTTAAACAAGGTCCCCACAGCACACTTTGTACTCGCTGGTTTATTTGCTGACGTAATGGATGGTCCTGCCACCTTCACTCTGCCATTTTGGAAATAAATTGGAGTTGGAGTAAATCATTTGATGTGAAAGTGTATGTGTTAGGATGTTCACATCTTATTTTTAGTTTGGAGACATCTGTGTGCGATTGATCTTTCCATTCTGCTCCTGGTCAGTTTCATCCTGCAACACTCATAATCTTAAATTTTCCTCCGTTTAATTTTGGTTAATTTTCCACAATTTGACTCTGGTCAAAAAATATTCTACCCTTCTCTTTAATTTAATTAAAGAGAAATGAAAAAAAAATTATATGACATCCATTCTCCCAAAAAAAGTTGAGTTGTTTAATATAGTAATATTCAGGCATAGCATTTCCATAGTTAGTCAGGTTTCAGTGAGAAAGAAAAACAGAATCTCTAAAAAATACAAATCTAGAGGTTGATGCTGCCTTTCATAAGGGACATGCTCATAACACAGTAAACACATACAAACTCAAGGATCTCAAAACAACCCACACCTGACACAACAGTGTTTCCACTACTCTCAAATTCTGTGCCGCCCTTGTCTGATTAAATGAGTACATTACAGCAGTACACAGTCTCTGGATTGTGTGTGATATATGGATACATTGGACAAAAAAGAAAATGAGACAAAAAGACAGAAGAAGTGAGAATTCGGTGAGTCATTTTACTCGTGTCATTACCATAAAACTTTACTCTGCTAGGCAACAAGCTCCCATAAAGTGCTGCAGTGATGTATTTATGTAGGCCGGCAACCCATAAGTTAGCATCACCCTGGTTTCTTCCACAAAAACCCATTGTGATTTTTTTTTTGTTCATTAGCTTTTGGATTATTACAGAAAATAAGCTCTGTGGTCAACAAAAGTTAGATTTTTACACATTCTGTTCATTATGATAATTTAACAACTATGCATTTGAAGCCTAAATATAATCACTAGAAGTAAACAGCTAAATGTAGGCTATGAATGAACTACACAACTACAGTTTACGGCTGTGCAAGTGACTTGTGAGTGCAACACAGGTAACGTCCCCAACAACCTCTGTAGTCCTATTTAGTCACTTGTTAACAACTGCCTTTTTCAAGACTAGGGGGTATTATTCATGCACTTTATGTTGTAGAATAAAGTGTGGAAATATGTTGAGCTTGTGTTAACCCCAGAGATTATTTCAGACATTTAACCAAAAACAATCACAATGATGGAACCAGAGGTGATAAAATGTGCACTGGCCTAAAACAAATTGATCACCCCTACAGCACTCTATTCACAAGCTTAATTACTTCATTTGCATCTGGTGCTAAGTATAATGTCATGAATGAGGCTGACTGACTATTTGAAAATCCTGCCTCTTTGCAATTAGGGCGAGAAATCATTGTGGCCACCAGCTTTCAGAGCTTCACATTATGTGGATTCTTGAATCTCTTCATGTTTGCTGTATCTCCTACAGTCAGATGGAGTCATTTCCTCAAGGTTCAATCACTCATGGGCCCAGTACGCTTACTCTCTTTATGGTTTCATGTTGAACAAACCCATGTTCCATTGGCAGGAAGCCTCAGAGGAAGCATCAGTCCTCACGCCAAGCAGGCTTGATGGGGACAAGGATGCGAGAACCACATATCCCATACCTAGCAGCGTCAGTATGCACACTTGTGTCCTAGCAGAAGTCAGAGACATAGTCAAAGTCCCTGAAGTAGTCCTGGTCTTTCCGCGATAGGGTCCGGCGTTCACGAGGAGGCGTCAAGGTCGGAGCTTCGTTCGTAAACTCTGCATCAAAATTACTGACGTCTTCCTTTCCCTTCACTGCAGGAATGAAAGGAGGAGGAACTTGCCTCTGCAAAAGCGCATCCCAGTCTATATTCTACAGAGTGAGAGAAGATGATTGAGACACATCATCACTAAGATTGAAACTTTGGCATTATTCAACCGAGTCCCTAAAAGGACATGGCAATGAAACAAAATATGAGATGTAAAGAAAAATTCAGATGTTTTCTCAGAGTGCAATACTCTTGTGAGAGTATGAAATGGCTTCTTGGGGGAAGCAATTATTTTGTGAGAAAATGCTAATGTTTTGCAAGCGAACACAAAGTTGCTTGGAGGAACACAAAAGTTTTGCGAGCATTGAAATATTCTCTTTCTTATTTCTGACATATTATTTCTATATTTCCAAGAGTTTTGCAACTCAACATATATTTTGCAAGGGAACACAAATGGCGCTTTTCCATTGCATGGTACGATTCGGTACGGCTCACTTTTTTTTTTTTTTGGGTACATTCAGCTGCGTTATCCTATTGGGCAACATAGGCTGCAAGCCCAGGGCCCCGAACACTAGGGGCCCCAGGGACAATTCTCCTGTTCCATATAATACGGAATCGTCCCGTATTAAAGGCATCAGAGAAGAGTTCCATATGAAAGATATACGGAATGCAGTTCGTCCCGTTTTTGCAGGCATATGCCATATGACCACCTAGACCAGTGCTTCTCAAACTCTGGACTCCGGTCCGCATCCGGACCCGGAGGGAATTCAATCCGGACCCGCCTCCATTTCGTATTTCAAGAGCACTTATTATATTTCCTACTTTGATAAACGCATGTTAAACTTGTAAATCATTTGCTTAGTTTTTAAATGTCTGTTTGGAGATGGTCCGAAACGAAAGCGCATGCGATGAAACCTTTCCTTCATGACATTTGTTGTCATGACATCCAGTGAGTTTGACGTTTGATAATCGGGTGACATTTCACTGTAAATATGAGTCTTTTTTTCATCACTTAGATTATCCGCCTCCTAAATTATTACTATGTGCAGTCACATTTCCATAGTGGTAAAATTTACTCAGGCCAGTTTTTGCAACGTGCGTGACATTTTTGTATAACGGATGAGGATTTAATTGAGGAAGTCTCTTTGAAGAAGAGCAGGAAGAAGCCCTTTTAGTGGTGAGTGATATTTAATTAATTTAATTTGCTGGGCTGTTTCTGATTTGTAAGATTATTACTCAATAATAATGTTTATGTAAAAAGCCTATATGGGATTATGATGTGCGCATTGTGTTTGTCTATTTATTTTACGAGTGTGTTTATTTTAGAATGCGTGCGTATTTATATGCTGTTTGTTTACATTTACATTTAGTCATTTAGCAGACGCTTTTATCCAAAGCGACTTACAATTGGGGAGTACATAAAGCGATTAATCTTGAAGAGGCAAACATACAGAAGAAGTGCCAATAACACCAAGTCTCAGGCATTGTTCAAATAAGTACAAGCTAGCAAGGGAAGGAGAGAAAGATTAAGATTTTGAAAAAGTGAAAGATATATATATTTTCAAGTATTCAAGTAGAGTTGAAAGAGATGAGTTTTCAGTTGTTGCTTGAAGATTGACAGGGATCCAGCATTCCGGATGGAGGTGGGAAGATCATTCCACCAGCCAGGAATGGTGAAAGAGAATGTTTTGGAGAGTGATTTTGAGCCTCTCTGTGATGGTACCACGAGGCGTTGCTCACTAGCAGATCTCAGACTTCTGGAAGGGATGTAGATTCGTAATAGTGAGTGGAAGTAGGTGGGTGCTGAGCCTGTGGTTGTTCTATATGCAAGCATCAGTGTCTTGAACTGGATGCGAGCTGCAACTGGTAGCCAGTGCAAGGACACAAAGAGAGGTGTAACATGGGCTCTTTTGGGCTCGTTGAAGACCAGTCGTGTCGCTGCATTCTGAATCATTTGTAGAGGTTTGATTGTGTTTGATGGAAGTCCAGCTAGAAGAGCATTGCAGTAGTCCAGTCTAGAAATGACAAGGGCCTGGACAAGAAGTTGTGCAGCATGCTCTGTCAGAAAGGGCCTGATCTTTCTGATGTTGTGTAGTGCAAACCTGCAAGATCGAGCAGTCTTTGCAATGTGCTCTTTGAAGGTCAGCTGGTCATCGAAGATTACACCAAGATTTCTGACCGAAGCTGATGGGGTAATTGTTGATGAACCTAACGGAATCCTGAAATCATGCTGTAGAGTTGGAGTTGCAGGAAAGACAAGAAGCTCAGTCTTTGCCAGGTTGAGCTGTAGATGGTGTTCTTTCATCCATGCCGAGATGTCCGCCAGGCAGCCTGAGATCCGTGCAGCTACCGTTGGATCATCTGGTCGAAATGAGAGATAGAGCTGTGTGTCATCAGCGTAGAAATAGTAGGAGAAGCCATGTGCCTGTATAATGGGAGTCAGTGATGTAGTGTATGTGGAGAAAAGGAGGGGTCCAAGAACCGATCCCTGGGGAACCCCAGTGACCAATTTATGTGCTTTGGATACCTTCCCTCCCCAGGCCACCCTGAAAGACCGACCAGTGAGATACGATTCAAACCAGCGAAGTGGAATTCCAGTGATGAGAGGGTGGACAGGAGGATCTGATGATTGACAGTGTCAAAAGCGGCAGACAGATCCAGCAGAATGAGGACTGATGATTTGGAATCGGCTTTTGCAATTCGCAGGGCTTCAGTGACCGAGAGTAGCGCAGTCTCAGTTGAATGGCCACTCCTGAAACCTGACTGTTTAGCATCCAGTTTGTTGTTCTGTGAAAGAAACAATGAGACCTGGTTGAAGACAACTCATTCGAGTGTTTTGGCAATGAATGGAAGGAAAGAGACAGGTCTGTAGTTTTCTAAAAGAGAAGTGTTTAATGTAGGTTTTTTGAGCAGTGGGGTTACCCGAGCCTGCTTGAATGCAGTGGGGAAGATGCCTGTGAGGAGAGATGTGTTGATAATGTGTGTGAGTGCTGGTAAGAGTGCGGGAGAGATTGCTTGGAGAAGGTGTGAGGGGATAGGGTCTAGAGGACATGTTGTAGGATGGCTGGAGTGGAGTAGTTTGGATACTTCCGCCTCAGTGAGGGGACAGAAGGAGAAGATGGGAGTTTGAGCAGTGGATCTAGTTGGTTGGGGGTCCTGTGTGAGTGGAGGTGAAAACTGACTACTGATTGTTTTAGTTTTGTTTGTAAAAAAAAAGTTGCAAAGTCATCAGCTGTTATAGACGTGGTGGGAGGTGGTGAACTTGGTGTTTGTTCATTGAATATAACCGGCATAGGCTATACCGGGGAGGGTTGTATGGGGGGGCCCCGCAGCCTCGTTAGCCCAGGGCACCACAAAGGCTTAACGCGGCACTGGATACAGTACCTGGTACTTTTTTCAGTACCACCTCGGCTGAGGTTCCAAGCGAGCCATTTCATTACCAAAATGTGATATGTAAACCCTGCTGATCACTGATTGGCTGGATCCAGCAAGAGCTTGATGGGGTGATGTGTATAATCCCGCCCACTCTAAAGCGGTAGTAAACTGCAATGGAAACGGGAACATAGCTGAGCTGTGCTGTGCTGAGCCGTACTATGCAGTGGAAAGCACCAAAAGATTCTCTGAGTAACACAAAAGTTTTGCAAGAGAACACAAAAGTATTTAAATAAAATATTTCTTCCCATCTCATTTTTTTTATCATCCCCCCCATCTATTTAGGGACTTAATAATATTGTGGCAAACAAAGTCTTCATACTCTAAAGAAGGGTTGTTTCTTGATGTCCTCTGCGTCTTTCTCACTGGAGCCCAGTCTTTTCTCAGCATTACGCCTCAGCAGCTACCAATGGAAAACAAGGAAATGCCTTTCAGTTAGCAAACAGCCAATCAGAGAACAGCCTTGAGAAAAAAAAAAAATCTTACCCGTCTCATGATACCAATGGCCTCGGTGGAGAGGAATCTTGGGTAACGTACTTCATCATTTACAATGCTGTCAAACACCTCCTCCTCATCATCACCAGGGAACGGTGACTGGAAACATAGGTTATGTATCAGAAAATTTTCTCAATTATTATCTCGATTATTTTTCAAAAAATAAGACTTCGTATTTGAATACTGCATCTGCAAATGTATGTTGATTTAAGAATGTTTAGATGTTTGTACTGGAAAAAAGAAAATACTGAAACAAAATCACACTTTGTGGTGAGCTTCAGTAGATTCTGTTAGACTTATGCTTCATTCAAGAAAAAAAATACTGGAAAACAATATAATAAAATATTGCACAAACACACACACACCTCTCCAACCAGCATCTCGTAAATGAGCACACCAAGACCCCACCAGTCCACAGCTCTGGTGTAGGATGTGTCTGTTAGAACCTCAGGAGCAAGAAACTCCGGAGTCCCACAAAATGTACTGGTTCTGTCGCCATGACCCATTCCTACAGGACAGAAGATAAAAACAAAATATTGAAAAAACAGTAAGAGAGAGCAAAAAGGAGATTACGCGTATCTTGCAGAACCAGCTGCAAGAGTTAGGGTTAGGGCCAGGAGTTAGGGTTGTTTGTGCAGCTCTTATCAGCTAGCCTCCGTTACACTCCCCCCCCCAAAACTCATTCCCATCCGGGTCACGGCACCAAAGTAACCCCTCCAATTCTACTCAACCCGCTCCGAACAGAATTCGAACTGGCATTTCTTGCATGGGAGTCGGGCGTGCAAATAAACACATTTTTCGCCTCAAACATCAGTTGCTAATCCCTGGAGTTAAGTTTACCTGCACAGCTCTTACCAGCTGGCCTCTGTTACATATACAATGCAGTGCATTTGACATGACCTTCCATTTCCAGTGTGATAAATTATGTTTTATTTTAAATAAACTGGCTGTGATTCTTTTGGCTTGCAAAATTGTACTAAAGTTCAAAATAACAGTTTTTATGTCTGACCATTAGTTTTAAACTTTCTATTCAACAGAGACTCCTGAAAAATTTAAATGCATCACATTATCCACAAAATATGAAGCAGCATTACTGTTCTCAACATCAAATAATCATAAATGTTTCTTGTGCAGAAAATCAGCATATTAGAGTGATTTCTGAAGATCATGTGACTCTGAAGACTGGAGTAATGATGAAAATGACAGGAATAAATTACATTTAAACAGATATTCACATAGAAAACACTTATTTTAAATTGTAATAATATTTCATAATATTACTGTTTTTCCTGTATTTTGGTTAAATAAATGCTGTTTTGGTGAACATAAAATACTTCTTTCAATAACATTAAAAAACTCGTACTGACCCCAAACACCTGATTGAATGGTAGAGTTAAAAAAGTCACATCCGGCCATTCACTCTGATCTAGCAGTGAACAAACATCATGTTCTTCTCCCATCAACTCCATCAATATCATTATAGAACGTACAGTCTGTGACTCACCCTCTTTACAAAGACCAAAGTCTGCAATCTTCACATAACCTTCAGTATCCAGCAGCAGGTTATCCAGCTTCAGGTCTCTGACACACACACAGCCATAGATGCAAGAATTACATATAACTTTACTTGATTTTATGAAAGCAGCTGTATTTGTGTGTTTACTCACCGATACACAATCTTCTTATCATGAAGAAACTGAAGCCCCAAAACCACACATGCAGAATAAAACCTGCATCACACACACACGTATATATATGAAGAATACAGTAAACAATACATATGAATACAGGAACAAAACATCCAAAGTGCACTACAGGCGAAAAAAAAACTGATTTTCACACGATGGTCAATTTTGAGAGCTGTTTAGCTTTTCATAACATCATAAAATCTTTAGATAATTTTTTTTTGGAAGAGTAATATTTAAGCATAACATTTCAGAAAACCAGTAATACAAAACTATTGTAATTAATCAACTGGGAAATATGATGGAATCATTTACATTTATTCATTATTTTAAAATATTACCCAATTCACCTGTGATGTACAGTTATGATTGATGATGTACAGTAGTGATCAATGATGTACAGTAATGATTAATGATGTACAGTAATGATTAATGATGTACAGTATGATCAATGATGTACAAGTAATGATGTTCAGTAATGATGTACAGTAATGATCAATGATGTACATTAATGATGTACAGTTATAATTAATGATATACAGTAATGATCAATGATGTACAGTAATGATCAATGATGTACAGTAATGATTAATGATGTGCAGTAATGATCAATTATGTACAGTAATGGTGTACAGTAATTATTAATGGTGTACAGTAATGATCAATGATGTACATTAATGATGTACAGTAATGATCAATGATGTACAGTAATGATTAATGATGTAAATTAATGATGTACAGTAATGATCAATGATGTACAGTAATGATCAATGATGTACAGTAATGATTAATGATGTACAGTAATTAATAATGATGTACATTTAATGATGTACAGTAATGATTAATGATGTACAGTAATGATTAATGATGTACAGTAATGATTAATGATGTACAGTTATGATTAATGATGTACAGTACGATTAATGATGTACAGTTATGATCATGATGTACAGTAATGATTAATGATGTACAGTAATGATTAATGCTGTACAGTATGGTGTACAGTAATGATCAATGATGTACAGTAATGATTAATGATGTACAGTAATGATTAATGATGTACAGTAATGATTAATGATGTACAGTAATGATTAATGATGTACAGTATGATTAATGATGTACAGTAATGATGATGTACAGTAATGATTAATGATGTACAGTATGATTAATGATGTACAGTAATGATTAATGATGTACAGTTATGATTAAAGATGTACAGTTATGATTAATGATGTACAGTAATGATTAATGATGTACAGTATGATTAATTATGTACAGTAGTGATTAATGATGTACAGTTATGATTAATGATGTACAGTAATGATTAATGATGTACAGTAGTGATTAATGATGTACAGTAACGATTAATGATGTACAGTTATGATTAATGATGTACGATGTACAGTATGATTAATGATGTACAGTAACGATTAATGATGTACAGTTATGATTGATGATGTACAGTAATGATGTACAGTAATGATTAATGATGTACAGTAATGATTAATGATGTACAGTTATGATTAATGATGTACAGTAATGATGTACAGTTAATGATTAATGATGTACAGTAATGATTAATGATGTACAGTAATGATTAATGATGTACAGTAATGATTAATGATGTACAGTATGATTAATGATGTACAGTAATGATTGATGATGTACAGTAATGATTAATGATGTACAGTAATGATTAATGATGTACAGTAATGATTACTAGTGCTGCATGTTAACTAGGTGAGAGAATCACACTTACACGGAGCGTGATTCAGAAAAGACATCTGCGTGTATGTGCATCATCAGGTCTCCGCCGGCCGTGTACTCCATCACAAAACACACATGCTCTGACGTCTGAAAACACGCAAACAGGTTGATGAGGAACGGATGCTGTGCGCTGTTCACCGTCTCGAAGATTCGCTTCTCGCACAACAAACTAGAAGAGAGTGGAGAGAGTTTAGACTGAACACTGAACAGATTAAATGTAGGTTTGCATTAAAAAACACTTTGTGCAGTGAAGTTCACTAGATTTATGATTTACTATATTAATGCTTAAAGCAAGAAACTAAATATTTTCACAATATTTTACTAGGAATTAATACAAATATCAAGCAAGCAGAGAAGAGGAGAAACTGTTAAAAAGCTATTTTCTTAAATGAAGTTCCTCACCTTTCCACCTCGTCTCGTGCCACAATGTCTCCTTTCTTCAGTGCCTTGATGGCGTACACCTTCCCTGAGCGTTTGTATTGTACAGCAGCACCTGGAAACACGCATATCATGCTTAACAGACACTTCATTCACACCTGGCGCTTTGCAAAAAATAGTGTCTCCAATAGAGCTGATACAACAATTCTCTCATTGCTTTTCCTGTTAATGTAATACCAAAAAAGTTTTGTGTAGGACTTACTAGCAGTTTAGTAATTTATTTTATATTTATATATTTAACTTTATAAAATATCAATTAAATAGTACACACACACACACACACACACACAATAATAGTATTGCATAAATTAATACTAAAATAACACTGCTTACAAGACCATTTTTTTACAGAAAAATTTGTCCAATAAGGAAAATACCCCCCAATGATGCAAGCATTAACTAAACTATATAAAACAAAACAAAAAAACATTTGTGTTAACTGAAATAAAAATATATACAAATATTTGTAACTGAAATAAAACTGAAAAAGTTGGAGGACAAAAATTCCACAATGGAAATAAAACCAAAAAAAAAAAAAAAGAATACCTAAACATAAAATTACTAAAACTTAAAATGAAAAAGAAAGCTGAAATATCGGAAAACAAAAATATGTTTTAAATATGATCAAAATCACTGCTGTAGACTAGTATATAAATAACACTGCTTGCAAGACACATTTTTATTAGTTACTTTGTCCAGAAAAGTCGTCAATAGTCAGAAAGTGTGAAAATTGTGGTAAAATATGTTAAATGTAGAATGACACACTCTTAGCAGAAAGCATAATCACATTAGGCAGAATATTTAAAGCATGCACAAGATAAATTAAACAAATTGTTGACGGATGTCTTGATTCTGTCTGTCTAGTTGCTTTGCTAATAGTTCTGCGGCTGAACATGTTCCAGTTACCTTGCCAAAATGTCCTCGGCCCAACACTGCGATCATTCGGAAATCCTGAAGACCTAGAGAGCTTTTGGACGGCCTGCACACACATACGCACACATATGCACGCACAGAGAGAGAGAGACACACACACACACACACACACACACACAGAGAGAGAGAGAGACACACACACACACACACACACACATGATGTACACACACAAAGAGACACACACACACACACACACACAGAGAGAGAAACACACATGTGCAGTATTGATTAACACACACACAGTAGAGAGATACACACACACACACAGAGAGAGACACACACGCACACACAGAGAGAGAGACACACACACGCACAATGATGTACACACACACAATGATATACAGAGAGACGACACACACACACACAGAGAGAGACACACACACACACACACACAGAGAGAGAAAACACATGCACAGTACATGATCACATGATGTCACAGAGAGATACACACACACACACAGAGAGATCAATGATGTACACAGAGAGAGAGATTACACACATGCACGCACGCATTACATGAGAGAGACACACACACACACACACACACAGAGAGAGAGACACACACACACACACACACACACACACACACCGAGAGAGAGAGACACACACACAAACACACACACACACCGAGAGAGAGATGAGACACGCACACACACACACACACAGCAACAGATTATTAATATTATCAACAGATTATTATTGATTAAACATTTCCTTTTTGTTCAATTCATTTATTATTATTAGCTTAGCTTACACTATTTCATTTTCTTTATTTTGCGCATATTATTTCACTTTAATTGAAATATTAATATTTAATATTAATAATATTTAATAACACTTTAATACTGGAGTTACTTTTATCGCATTATATGCCGCTTAGCTGAAAATGCTTTGGGCATACAAATATACAGTTCATGTCAATAAAACACCCGAGAGAGAGTTTTCAATTATTGAAAATTATACATTTACTAAATAAAAAAACTAAATCAGTGCTGCTATGAGGGTTACAATGTTATTCATTTCCATGGTGCTGCTACATTTAAAAGACAAAAGTTAAAATGTCAAAACTTTACATTTTAAAATAAAATCAATTAAATTCAAGGTAAACAAATAATATCAGTGTTATTAAGTTTACACTTGAAAGACAAATTGTAAAATATCAAATTATATATTAAATAAATTCTTTATTGTAATTAATTTCTATGGTTCCACAACAGACAGAAGATAAAATATCAAATTAAGAATAAAAAATAATAATGGTTTAAATAACTGCCTGTAAATAAATAAATTAATAACATTGTAAACTTCAAAACAGCACTGTTTTTATTTATTCTTATGGTGCAGCTATGCTTACAAGACAAATTATAAAATAAAATATAGTTATAAAATATAAAATTCTATATGAAATAAGTTTGTTTGCATATAAGTGAAAATTAAATGTAATTAGTAAATAAATAAATACAAATCAGTGCTGTTACAAAGTTTGTAAAACAAATGAAGAATTTCTATGGTGCTGCAGCACTCAAAAGACAGAAGATAATAAAGTGATGAATACTCTCAGGTTTACCGTCTGTGTGTTTGTCCTCGTCACAGATGGAGGAGAGTCGCCGTCCAGCTGGATCTTCTGGATGCTGATCTCACTGTCGAGGAGAGGGTGGAGTTCATGAGGTCGGTCGGGTGATCAGGTGTGTGTTTGCGGTGTGTTACAGTACCTGCTGTTGTGTGTGTTGCTGTGTGTGGAGGAGCTCATGGGAATGGCGTTCTTCAGCAGACGAACCCACGTGGCCATGTCCACGTTCATCTGTTTAGCGCGCAGGAACGCTTTACCTGAGCAAACAAGCATACAGTAACTTACCATGTTATATAATATTATATATACCTTTTTTGGAGACTAAAACAAATTCATTCAGGCTTATTGTTTCAAAACCGGACTGCTAGTTACACTTAATAACCCGCCTTGTTGGCAGAGGCCATTTACATTAACTCCGTCAACATAATCAAAAACGGCTATGACGCAGATGGAAAAACGCGTGCCGTGGTCTTTTTTGACACGAACGAACCCACCTTTTGCCGAAATTTATTTTTCTCCCTTTTCAAATCTCATATCACATCAAAAAGGCATTCGATTTCAATAAAGGAAATTACCAAAAAGTTGAAAATAAAGTATGGGGTAGGGTTAGGGAGAGCTATATTGTACCAATAAGGTGGCATCCATTTAATCATTTCAATTAAAATGATACTTTACACTCAATACGTTATTATTGTATACTGTTTTATGATGTAATACAATACTGAGGGGCAGATAATTAGCAACAAGTAGGCCTAGTATAAATAACAGAAAGACCTGCTACTTTAACAAAGTCTAAATAGCATCTATTGCTAAGAAAATATGCTATTTACACTAAGTGCAAATAGCCGCTGCCTTACAGAAAAGGCCGTTTTTATCATTTTCAATATAATTCAAGTATAACTAGGTGTTTTTTGCATCTACTTCTAACTTCATAATACATTTCAAAGTGCATTCTTTACTGCTACAAGTGCATTCATCCTCTGTGTGCAGTGTTTTTTCCCAGCATGCACTGCAGGAGAAGCCGAGGCAGTGAATGTGATTTACCCTGCTGTTTGGAAAACACCTTCCTCTGCCGCTGTAGACGTGGACCTCGCTCTATCACAGGGTTGAAGAACATCACCTGTAGCACAAGCGTGAATACAAACCGTGTTTCTGACCAAGCATGACGTCAATATAAGAAGCTTTGAGTGCAACAATGGAAATAAAGAAATTGTAATATGTGATAATAAATAATAGTATTGTCATTTTTCAGTTGTAGTATAAAATAAATACTCATTTTATATTGTTATTAAAATAATAATAACAATTATTTTTCATTATTTATATATATTTTATATATATATAATTGTAATCGCCCTAAAAAGCACAGCAAACCAGGAATTATTTGTAAATAGCATTTTAAATCAATCAATCAAAAAAAAATTCAAAAATGTTATTAATTAATTGATTACTAAATAAACATTATTTTCAGTTGAACACTTTTACTGAATTTTAATTTAATTGTTTTAGTAAAAAATGCATTTCGGTGCACCACTACTAGTACTTTTGTCATTGTTTTGATGGAAACACCACTATACAGCCTTAAACTCATGCAAATTGCGTTCAGTACAGATTTTACGGCCATGTTGGCCCCGTTTGTGTGTGTGTTTGTACCTCGGCGAGCAGCAGTCCCTGCGGTTCGAGCTCCAGCTGTATTCGGTGTCTCTGATTGTCCAGAAAGTCCTCCAGCTTCAGATACTTGAGCGCGCAGAGCGAGCGATAGTCCCTCCAGTACACCGCGATCTCCATCTCTCTGGACTGAACCAGTACATCAGCTGGATATCTGAGCGCGTGTGTGTGTGTGTGTGTGTGTGTGTGTGTGTGTGTGTGTGTGTGTGTGTGTGTGTGTGTGTGTGTGTGTGTGTGTGTGTGTGTGTGTGTGTGTGTGTGTGTGTGTGTGTGTGTGTGTGTGTGTGTGTGTGTGTGTGTGTGTGTGTGTGTGTGTGTGTGTGTGTGTGTGTGTGTGTGTGTGTGTGTGTGTGTGTGTGTGTGTGTGTGTGTGTGTGTGTGTGTATGTGTCTGTGTGTGTTACTCACTCTCTCCAGCTCCAGAGTGAAGGTCTGATCCCACGTCTGTTCACCAACACTCTTCCAGCACGTCTGTCCCACCACACAGTTCTCCAGCTTCAACACGGCGCTCACCTCCGCTAAACACACGACAACACACCACACGGTCACTTACATCCATCAACAACACACATACTTACAATACTTAAAAAGACTTGTATCAATTATCATATTGGTTTGCACTTTGGACATTATTTTGACACAATGAATTTCAAAACTTTAAACTAGTAAATTCAGAAGATTTATTAAAAATAAAAACGGCAAAAATTAACTCCCTTTATAAATATTAATATTTAGATGAGTTCATTAACAAATGACCGCCCACATCTCAAACTTTTTGAATAATTACAGTTATTTTTTTTAAATAAATCTCTTCTGCTCAAGAGGGCTGCATTAATTTGATCACATAACATTAAATAATATTACAACTTAATTTTTTCCCATGTGAATATCTGTTAAAATGTCATTTATTTCTGTGATCAAAGCTGTATTTTCAGCATCATTACTCCAGTCTTCAGTGTCACATGATCTTCAGAAATCAGTCTAATATGATGATTTGCAGCTCAACAAACATTTCTGATTGAAAATACAGTAGTTATGCAGCAGAATATTTTTTGTGGACTCATTTTATTTTTCAGGATTCACAGTTGAATGAAAATAAAAAAACGGCATTTATTTGAAATTGAAATCTATTGTAACACTATAAATACTGTCAATTTCACTCAATTGAATGCATCCTTGGTTAATAGAAGCATTAATTTCTGTTAAGAAGCCCGTCCACGGGAGCTGTAGATTAAACGGGACACTCACAGGACAGCTCTTCGCTCTTGCTGGGAATCTTCAGGCTGAAGCTGCTGTTTCTGCTGCTCAGACTGAGTTTGAAGGGTCGGCTGTCTCCGGGACTGAAGTGAGGCAAAACCACTGGAGACGCGCGACTGCGGCCCGGGACGACCTCCAGCAAGCCCACACACCCCAGCAGACGCACCTGCAGCATCCCTGAGCGGGACACACACGTGACATTTACATTACAGTTATTCAGATGAGGACTCTCTAAAACATGTGACACACAAACACGATCATATTTCACCCGAAATCAACGCAAAACAAAAAATATCAAGATATTAAATCTTGCATTTAAAACATAACATATAATGACGCCTATTTTAGGACCAATAAACTCTTTCGTTTTTTTTGCATTGTGAGATTTTTTCCCTCGTTCTTCCTTCGTTTGTTAATCTGGTCTTTTAATTTTCACCAGTAAGAATAATTATAGTACTACATTCATTTATTCATCAGTATTATAGTCGCTTTTATTATAGCTATTTTTGTTTTACCACTGTCATAAAACTGATAATTTTTCACATTACAGTAATTGCAATTGAGTAAAATGTGTTTAATTAAATACAAATTATATCAAACAGAAATAAAAAGCTAATAATAAATATATAATAATAATTTAACATTGTATTCATTGTTATTAACAATACAATGTATTATTAAATACATGTATGAAAATGTATTGATTGCATAAAATATTTTGAATATTTTTCTATATATTCATTTTGTTTTGTTAAAATGTAAATGTTTTTAAAAGCAAACAATTAATATTAACTTTTCTTTGATAATATATTACTGTCTTTAATACGGTTAAAATGTGTTAATGGTATTTACATTCATAATTTAAAGGTGCCATAGACTGAAAAACTGTCTTTAGCTTGGCTTAGTTGAATAATAACAGTTCTGTACATGGAAATGACTTACAGTGAGCCTCAGAAACCATAGTTTCATCCTTCTTATGTAAATACCGTGAATGCAAAAGAGCACTGAAAAACAGGCGAATCAGAACATAGTCGTGGCAGTCGGGATCACCAATAGTTACGCCCCAAACATTTGCATAACCCCGCCCGTGTTCTAGACCAGCCAGCCAAACCATCAGAAGTTCTGCAGGTATTGTGAAGAAACAAGCGCGGACAACACAGACGATGGCAGATCATGGAAATAAATGTTATGTGTTCCTTTGGCTCAGTGGTAGAGCATTGCGTTAGCAGTGCAAAGGTTGTGGGTTCAATTTCCAGGGAACACATATACTGATAAAAACCTGATTGTACTGTAAGTCGCTTTGGATAAAAGTGTCTGTTTGTTCCAGGCTGTGCAGGGGATGTGAAGCGCAGGGATGGGTTGGTGTCTTTATTCAGAAAGGCACGGAAAGCAAATAACGCGTTCTAATAAAATAACGTCAAGCCACTAAAGGGACATGGTTAGCTTCTTGCTAGCGGTAGCCTGTTACAGTACATAAGATTTAACTTACCATCTAAACAGAGTAAGTGAGATGACTGAAGATGATGGGTAGCCTGATTTCATTTACCATCTAAACAGAGTAAATGAGATGACTGAAGATGATGGTGAATGATTTACAGATCCTGAGTAACACTGACAAGCATCTGATCTTGTGAAAAGTGTGGTAAGTACTGCCATAATATAAACAGAGTTTGTGTGATCCCGAATCTCGAAAGCATAAATGCGATCGTGCATTCGAAAGCAGTTCAAAAAGTTGAAAGTGGCTCCCTGGTGTTTACAGTATAATTACCCAATGATATAACTGCAATAGAAAGTATTGAAATATGTATTTTCCTCCCCGTATTTCCTTCCTGCTGTGTGAGCTACTGAAATGAGCAGCACTGTGAAACAGCCAATCAGAGCAGAGCTCAACATTGAGCCGCACTGTGAAACAGCCAATCAGAGCAGAGCTCAACATTGAGCCGCACTGTTGAACAGCCACAGAGCAATCAGAGCAGAGCTCAACATTGAGCCGCACTGTGAAACAGCCAATCAGAGCAGAGCTCAACATTGAGCCGCACTGTGAAACAGCCAATCAGAGCAGAGCTCAACATTGAGCCGCACTGTTGAAACAGCCAATCAGAGCAGAGCTCAACATTGAGCCGCACTGTGAAACAGCCAATCAGAGCAGAGCTCAACATTGAGCCGCACTGTGAAACAGCCAATCAGAGCAGAGCTCAACATTGAGCCGCACTGTTGAAACAGCCAATCAGAGCAGAGCTCAACATTGAGCCGCACTGTTGAAATAGCCAATCAGAGCAGAGCTCAACATTGAGCCACACTGTTGAAACAGCCAATCAGAGCAGAGCTCAACATTGAGCCGCACTGTTGAAACAGCCAATCAGAGCAGAGCTCAACATTGAGCCGCACTGTTGAAACAGCCAATCAGAGCAGAGCTAAACATTGAGCTGCACTGTTGAAACAGCCAATCAGAGCAGAGCTCAACATTGAGCCGCACTGTTGAAACAGCCAATCAGAGCAGAGCTAAACATTGAGCCGCACTGTTGAAACAGCCAATCAGAGCAGAGCTAAACATTGAGCCGCACTGTTGAAACAGCCAATCAGAGCAGAGCTAAACATTGAGCCGCACTGTTGAAACAGCCAATCAGAGCAGAGCTCAACATTGACCACACTGTTGAAACAGCCAATCAGAGCAGAGCTCAACATTGAGCCGCACTGTTGAAACAGCCAATCAGAGCAGAGCTCAACATTGAGCCGCACTGTTGAAACAGCCAATCAGAGCAGAGCTAAACATTGAGCTGCACTGTTGAAACAGCCAATCAGAGCAAAGCTCATTATTATTCACGACCCTTCCAAATAAGCCAATAACGGACCATTTCATTCTAGAGAGAAATCCTGGGGTTGTAAATGCACATGTAAAATCGTTTCTGGAGAATGTTTGCCCTTACCTAAGCCACATACCCTCTATGTAGATATCAGAGAAAAATTAAATATTGCATCAATGTATTTATTTAATTTTATATTTTAAGACTTTTTAGATGCATTTATATTTTTTATTAATATTTTGTCAAAGCAAATCATTTTTTCTTTCTTTTGATTTTGGAGTGAAATGTGAGTCATGTGGTTGTGAACAGGTTCTTGACACTCATGTTAGTGACCAGTTTTGGGGGGACGCATTACAAGTAAAGCGAGTTACGTAATAATATTACTTTTTTCAAGTAACTAGTAAAGTAACGCATTACTTTTAATTTACTAGAAAATATCTGAGTTGCTTTTTCCTCATGTATTGCCTGACAGTGCGCTGTGTGAACATAACTAGACTAAATGTGAATGTGTATTAATTCATCCCACTCGCAAAAAACAGATTCAGTATTCATCAAAATGAATTAAAACAGTGAAATGCAAACTCAGAATATGACACAAACCTGCAATAATTAAATATGTTAAACAACACAAATATATCTAATCTCATTTTATTAACCGATGTGTTTGCTGCTGACCTTTGATGATCCAGTTCAACCATACTAATAATACAAAATTACTTTAGATAAACTAACAATTGTGCTTTGTTGTTTTTTATTGCTGAAGAGTGTTGATCTTCTCCTGTGTTCTTCTGTACAGACGTGATTTACTCGTCCTTCAGTCTGAGGTTTATTCATTACACTTTTTGGTGTGAAAGGCTTTTATATTTGCTATAAATATAACTTCTTGTATTAAAAACAAACAATCAAGCCCTGCTCGTATTTAAAAAGTAATGCGAAAGTAATGTAACGCATTACTTTCCATAAAAAGTAACTAAGTAACGTAATTAGTAACTTTTTTAGGAAATAACGCAATATTGTAACGCATTATTTGTAAAAGTAACTTTCCCCAACACTGGTAGTGACGTACCGGTGAGCGGCGAGGGTTTGCTGAGGGTGCTGTACTGATTGTGGACGTAGGGGGCGCTGTGACGGGAGCTGAAGGCCGAGGACGACGCCAACAGTAACTCCTCCTTGATCAGACACACTTTCGGATGATCTTCTGGTAGATTGACCAAACGCTGCTCTAATGACACTCGCAGAAGATCCAAGCGCTGGGACGATTCGCTGAGACGAGTCTGAGCCTAGAACACAAAACCAACAAAACCTTCACCCTCATTCCTCCGATCCAAACAAATGCCAACTTCTGTGTGTAATCTGTGTCAGCTTTAGTTTCTCCTGAGATATTTCCTGTGTCATATTGTTTCTCACACCTCAGCAATGGCCTTCTTGTCCTGTGCTTTTCCAGCTCCCAGAAGTCTCAGCATGTTTTTGGCACCCTCGGCCATGGCATGTTCAACACGGTAATGATGCCAGAGCTCCTCGATGCGGAGCTCCACCCCACACAGATCCGGCTTACCTGCAGAGAGAGAGACACACACACACGCACACACACACACACACACACACACACACACACACACACACACACACACACACACACACACACACACACACACACACACACACACACACACACACACACACACACACGTTAGATCCTACTGGGGATGTTATTAATAGAAACACGCACTGTCCCAAGACCTCTGTCACAGAGTGAAAATCTGTATTGAGCTTATGTTTGATTTATGATTGTAATTAGGAATATTTAACAACTGATACAACTTCAAATAAAAACAGAAATGTTGCTGTGGCAACTAACTGAAATAAAATTAATTTAAGTTGAAAAATTAACCAGACTACAACTGGAAATTAAACTAACTGATATAAAATAGAATAAAAGACATTCAAAAATAAAAAAACACAACAAAATTACTAAAACTTACACTAAAACTTCAATAAATATTATATGACATAATAAAAGTAAATCTATTTTATTTCAATTAGTAGCCACAGCAACATTTCTGATTTTCATTTAGTTTAAGTTGAAGAATTAAAATGTGTACAACTGAAAAATAAAATGAAACTGAAAAAAATACAAATAATTAAACAAGTTTAAGTTAAAAATAAGACATCACTAAAACAGATAAAATAGATAGATTAAAGATAATAATAACAAAAACAACTAAATTTACTAAAACCTAAACTAAGATTAAAATATATATATTTTTAAATCTAAATACTAATAAATCGATTAATAAGATATTAACAATACTAAAATAACACTAGGTTAGAGATGTACCTCCTGACTAACCCTCCACCTGACAGAAACAGCAGCTGAAGAACAGACCCTTTCACACACTTCAGGTTATATTCAGAATGGCAAACTGCTCATGCTATATTCACAGTATGCAGTCGGATGCCATGTGCAGTATATATGGAGTACCAATATAAATGACTACAACTGCCAACAAGGTGCAGTATACAGCCAGACAGCAGTACAAGAAATGCAATGCACTTGACCTGACTGAAATAACAAACCAGAAATTACATGAACCATGATTTCTAGCACTTTAGCTCTTAGAATCAACATTATGGGTTGACAAGATGAGATCTCATGGACGTGATATTACGCAAACCGTAAACAAGACTCTGGAAGAGCAGAATTATCACCAAATGAAACAGAACTGATGTTATTGATTAAGAATTATCAAGTGAAACTGATGGAGAGACCCGTCCTCAAATCTCACAGGATGTCAAACGTCATTCTCCGAGCGGCCCGCCAATGGACGCTGAAGGCCGAAGGGTGGAACGGCATTAATAAATCTATTCTTAACCAGCCGCTGCCGTCCAGCCCCAGGACACATGAGACTTCAGCGCCGAAACAAGCCATTAGAGTCCATTAGAGCCGTACGATTCAGCTCCATCCATTTCCTCCCTCCAGCTCTTCTCCAGCTCTCATCTCTCTGTTTACATCTCACGTCTTTCTTTAAATCTGACTCTTTTACTCTCTATCAATGAAGGCATTGAGAAATAGTTTCATTAAGGGATAGAACGTCCAAACATTTTAACGCAGTTCTTTTCTACAAGCCGAATTACGGAAATGTTGGGATGTTTTTTAAATTTGAATAAAATGAAAACTAAAAGACTTTCAAATCACATGAGCCAATATTTTATTCACAATAGAACATAGGGAACATAACAACAAATTAAACTGAGAAATTGTACACGTTTATCCACTAAATTAGCTTATTTCAATTCAACTTATTTCTGTGAAAAAGTTTGTAAACGGATTGTGGAATACTTTAAAAACAACGTTTTTCAACGTCAAATTGAAAAGGCTTTGTAAATCTCATCATTTACAGTGCATAACATCATCAAAATACCCCATCGTCCCCCCCGCCTTCAAATCGCACACTGACTATAGTATATTAGGTAGCACTATAGTATGGTACTAAAAGTATGTGTTTGCCTGACGAAGGTATTTGAAACGTTGCTACTTTTAAATATTTTGAATAAAGGGAGATTAACAGTGTGCAGATCTGTTTTCTATTTTTTACTAAAAGTATCAGCCCATACAACTTGCACTATACGATAAGTCTTCTGAAGTCATTGTGTGATAAAAATGAACCCGTTATTGACTGGAAGTCTTCCTTTATGCCAAAATGCTGGATTTGCACTTGCAAAACGTTTGGTGTTGTTGCAGCCAAATGCCATTGGTTTGTGAAGATCGATGGTGAATAGAGAATTACATTTGGGTCTGTTCCTCACACAAGTTTAAAAGACAATTATTTTTAATTTCATCTGCACTGACACAATCGGTACTGTAAAACTACTTTAATAACATAACGACCTTGGATTATAGGCCAAGACTATAGACACTATGAACTGTCATTGTATAGTAAAGATGAGGTTAAATTGTCTTCATAATTTCCCCTTTTGAGTTCGTCTAAACAGATAAACAGCAGTCTGGAAAGACAGACAGTCATTCGTCACTTGCCAGAATAAAACTGTTTGACGAGATGTCCTAACAATATATTAAATATTACACTGGATACAATTCATTTTAGTAGCCTTATATCACAATATCACTGTTGAGTAAACCTGAGCTGCAGGACAAGACTAATGTTGAAGAAGTCTGACTATATGAGATGAGACTCCCTCCAGAGAGGCAAACAGAGAAAAGTGATGTTAAAGAGGTCGATGATCATGTTACAGACAGAGCATGTCTGTAGCGGTGAGACATACCCTGAGTGTCGTCTGTCTGTTCGTTGGCCTGCATGGCTTTACGGATCTGCATACGGATGATGTCAATCTTCGTCTTACTGTCCTGCAGCATCTGCTGAGCTGACTGAAGCAGCTTTTTATCCTGGAGCACAGAAAGATGGATAGATGGAGATATCAAGACAGACATATCAATAGACAATCTGATAGATTTACAGTCACATAGATAGACATTCAGTACCTTGGTAACCCCATTGGCATAGGCGGGGATCATGTTCTCTGCCCCCTGTTTGACCCTCAGTTCGATGTTGAGCTGTCGCTCCAGAGCCTTAATCCTGTCCTGATTGGCTGAAGAGCGACCTGGCGTCCCAAGAGACTGAAGGTCATCTGTGGATCAAAGACAGGGTCAAACATTCATCTGGGGTAACGGTCTAACAGGATTATGAGGACTGCAAATAAAAATGTCTGTGCACAAAAAGTATTCTCGTAGCTTCGTTAAATTATGGTTGAACCCCTGGTGTCACATGAACTGTTTTACCCATGTCCTTGTTTGGAACGACATGTGGGAGAGTAAATAATGATTGAATTTTCATCTTTTTAAAGGTAAGATAACAAAGGTGACCCCTGACCTTTGCTGTCATCGTGACCCTTGACTACGATGTGGGCGTCCAGCTCTTGCAGCTGAGTGTGGAGCGAGTCCAGTTTGCGGCTGGAGCTGCGTAACTGGCTATCCACCTGCTGGGCGTTGCGTTTGACAGTGGTGGCCCGCCGCAGGTTCTCTGCGCCCGCTTTTATCTTCAGCTCCTTCCGGATCTCCCTCCGAATCCTCTCTCGCTCCTCGTCCAACCGCTGCTGCACGCAGGAGTCTGAGAAATCAGAGTTCTGGTCCAGTCCCAGCTGCTCCAGGACGGAAAAACCATCCGAATCCTAGGAGAACCAGGAGGGGTCATGGGTCAGTGCTGGAAGACTGAGGTTACGTATGACAGAATGATAGATAGATCGAACGATACACAGAAAGAGAGAATCAGGGAGGCAGATAGATAGACTGAAAGATCCACAGAGACAGATACAATGATAGATAGCTAGATAGACAACAGACAGATCAATAGACAGAGAGACAAACAATAAGACAGTTATATAAAATGATAGTAGATAGATTTAATAGACAGATAGAAACATAGACAGATAGAAGGACGGATTAAGGCAGACTGATAAAATGATGGACAGACAGAAATAAAGAAAGAAAGATATGTATATTAAATGATTGATTGACAGATATAAGGACAGTCAGACAGAAAAATGAGATTGATACAAAGATGGACAGATAGAACAACAGAACAACAGACAGAATAATAGATAGATTGAACACAAAAAGACAGATTGGAAGACAAACAGACCAATGATAATAAACAGTCCTAATCAACAGACTACCAGACAGACAGATTAAGACAGACAGACTTCACAGAGAGTGACAGAGAGAGAGAGACAGACAGACCAGAACTCAGACAGACAGACAGACAGTTATTTGTACAGACAGAATCTATGACAGAGATTCCACCAGACAGACAGTAAAGACAGACAGATATATTCAGTCCTTCAAACAGACAGACAGTCAGACAGACAGCAGATATGGACAGTCGGACAAACAGACAGACAGAGTGCACAGAGACAGACAGACAGATCCATAGATAAAAGTGTCTTGTTAAAACAAAACCCAGACAGACCAAGACAGACTATCAATGTCAGAAATAATGGACCCAATCTAAAACACTCAGTGAAAACAGAAAACAGATTCTGGTAATGAACAGACAGACAGACAGAGACAGACATTCAAGAGAGAAATGTGAGAATTAGTGGGCAGAGAGACAGACAGAGCAGACAGACAGACAATCAGACAGACAGAGAGAGAGACAGACAGACAGAGAGACAAGCAGAGAGAGAGAAAGAGAGCAGAGAGACTGAGAGAGAGACAGACAGACAGACGTCTTTAATAGACAGACAGAAGACAGATCCATTTTAAGGACATATCGGATAAAGGTCTCTCGGCATCTTGAAAACAGACAGACATCTATTAAATTTCAGACAGACAGCTTTCCTTCCTGACAGTCTTCAACACAAACCTTGGGAGACACAAGACAGACAGAGAGACAAATCAGACAGAGAAGGGCCTCGGACAGACAAACAGACAGACAGACAGGAGACAGGGGGAAGAGACAGACAGACACCTACGAGCTGACAGACTGATCTAACAGACAGACAGACAGATTGCAAATGACAGACAGACAGACAGATATAAGGACAGTTTGACAAACAGTTGACCAGAGTCTACAGACAGACTTTGGTCAATCCATACAGACAGAACAATTGTATTAGATGTACATATTATCAGACAGACAGACAGATAGATAAAACAGTGGTTCTTCAAGGCCAAAATTATTGTTTTCAGACAGACAGACAAACCCTTCCAGACAGACAGACAGAAGACATAAACAGACATTGGTTGAAAAAACAGACAGACAGACATTAAAAACAGGTGCCATCCAATTATAACAATGATAGTTTCATAGAAATGACTTTGGAAGAAATGTGTAATAATTTGTTCTGCCGGTGAGTATCTAGTTTACTTGCTTATTGAGTTCCTCAAAAAAAAAAATACTGAAAATCCATGTATTCATAACACAGATCTTGCAGACTCACTGCAGCAGTAAACATAACCCTGTTTCCTGGTGGACTGATATAAACCAGTGCACATTGATTTCAAAAGACCTAGACTCTTAACAGATCCACATCAGTGGAGGCTACCAAGTTGATTCATAATAAGCACTCTTCCTAATGACAATTGAGACATAAACACACCACCTGCTCTCAGACCAGAAACTGACATCTCAAATCCAGCGACAGTCCAGACCAGATTCTGAGTGTGTTTGAGAAGAGAAATCAAATATTAGACTTCAGAATGTCAAAACAATTTTGATGCATTTTAGTGCAAGTATGAAGCCTGAACTGAAAGATTTGGCATCAGTACACATTATGCACACTTATTGCAAAATTGATTCGAAAATATTAAATATTTGTTAAATATAAACTTTTATGTTTCCAAACAGTTTGTCTCTGTTGCTCACAGACAGGACAGACAGAGCAAAAATACAGTAAAAACGAAAGAGAGACAGAAAGACAAACAGACAGACAGACAGACAGACAGAGAGTGAGACAGAAAGACAAACAGTGCAGACAGACAGAGAGAGACAGACATCGGACAAACAGACAGACAGACAGACAGACATTGACAGACAGAGAGAGAAAATGCAAATTCATTCAATGCCACTAGATGCTGCTTTAAAGCGGTAAAAACAGAAGAGAGAAAGACAGGACACAGACAGAGAGAGAGAGACAGACAGACAGACAGACAGACAGACAGACAGACAGACAATGACAGAGAGAGAGACAGACAGCATGCATGTAAACCTGTTGTTGGGGACAGAAAGACAAACAGAAATATGAAACTTTCATAACCCATAATAGTCGGACAAACGAACATGACAGACAGTTAAAATGACAGACAGACAGACAGACAGACAGACATTCAGACAGACGACAGACAGACAGAACAGACAGACAGACAGACAGACAGACAGAGAAGAGAGAGAGAGAGAGAGACAGACAGACAGACAGACAGAGAGAGAGAGAGAGACAGAACAGAACAGACAGACAGACAGAACAGACAGACAGACAGAACAGACAGAGAGAGAGAGAGAGAGAGAGAGAGAGAAGACAGACAGACAGACAGACAGACCATGTATTCATAACACAGATCTTGCAGACTCACTGCAGCAGTAAACATAACACTGTTTCCTGGTGGACTGATATAAACCAGTACACATTGATTTCAAAAGACCGAGACTCTTAACAGATCCAGGGTCAGTGACGGCGCCTGCTGTACATTGATTCAATACGACCATAAATAACTCCCTCACAGCGGGACATAAACACACCACCTGCTCTCAGACCAAACACACTGACATCTCAAACCTCCAGCGACAGTCCAGACCAGATTCTGAGTGTGTTTGAGAAGAGAAATCAAATATTAGACTTGTGAATGCAAATTTTGATGCTTTTTAGTGCAAGTATGAAGCCTGAACAGAAAGATTTGGCATCAGTACGCATTTCGGCACACTTATTGCAAAATAGCGCAAAATATTAAAAAATTTTTTTTAAATATACACTTTTTATGTTTCCAAAATGGCTTGTCTCTGTTGCTCACAAAGGCTACATTTATTTGAGCAAAAATACAGTAAAAAACAGTGAAATAAAATAGAATTGAAAGCCCCTGTTACGTATTTTTGAAAACTACCTTCTATGCAGTGCGTAACACAGCTATGAGTGAATGAAAACATCCTGCAAGGTTTTAAATCTGAAACCACGTGTTGGTCTTTTCGCATTGGTCTGAATGAAAATGCTAATTCATTCAATGCCACTAGATGCTGCTTTTAAAGCGGTAAAAATAGCCGTTTCCCGGGTAACGCTGTACACAAGCGAGAGACGTTGAGCAAGTAAGGTAAAAATAAATGCATAATAAGACAATGAAAGTGTTTTTTGACCTTGCATGCATGTAAACCTGTTGTTGGGGACTCGCAAAACCAAAATATGAAACTTTCATAACCCATAATAGGGGCACTTTAAAATAACTGTTATGAATATATGTTAAAATGTAATTTATTCCTGTTATCAAAGCTGTATTTTCAGCATCATTACTCCAGTCTTTAATGTCACATGATCTTCAGAAATCATAATAATATACAGATTTGCTGCTCGAGAAACATTCTTATTAAAGATGGAAACAGTTGTGCTGGACACATAACAATATAATGCATTGCTGAATACAAGTTTTTGACTTTAAAATATATTAAAACAGTTATTTTAATTAGCAATAATATTTCACACACTCCAAAAACTGCTGGGTTGAAACAAATCTGTTATTTTGGCAACCCAATTCAAGTTATACCTTTTAACCCAACAATAGCATACTAGTTTATTTTATTAAGTCTTTTAACCCAACAATTTGGGTTATTTTGGTAACCCAGCTGGGTTCGTGGATCAAATAGCTTTGATGTGCATTCCCTGCCCCCCCAAAAAAATCTTAATTATTCAAAAGTATTGTATTTTTAATATAATTTTAATGCTGTTTTTAATTTTTACATTCATATTACTTTATACAATGCAAATTACTTAAAAGCAGCTTTACAGTGAAATTAATCCCAAGAGAATCACAAATAGTCTCAGCAAGCAATAATGTATTGTATAACTTCAAGTACAACAAGGCTTTCCAGAAGATCTAGTACAGTTTCTGGTGAAATGAAGTGCTTTTAAATTGGTCTTTGCAGCTGTAATTGAAATTATGTCTGTAGTGTTTGTTAGCGATCAGTAATGAGTGGTGTGAGGAGTATCAAAGGGCAGCACCGTGCGGTTCAGTGCTCATGCAGAGGAAGTTAACAACATCAAGAGAACACTTATCATCATGGATAATAACGACCCGCACACACTTCTCTGTTTTCGATGGCCAATAAGGACACAAGAGAATCACACAGACTGAGCTGAACTGTAATCAAATACCGCCTAGTTGAAATATAACACACTTGTGCAGTTCACACAGCCATGCAAAGACTAAACACACGTCTGGAAGTGTAAATAGAGCAGGTACCAGACTCAAGACACCACAGAAACTTTCAGCCACGTTATATTTCAGCTGACACAGAGCGAACGACACATGAACATTGTGACTCAATAAGGAAGTACTGCCATGAGCAGCTCACTTACAAAACACTTACAGGAAAAGTCACTTCAGTATGTTCAACAAACACATAAAACATGTAGCAAAGACTAACCATAAAGAAATCTCACTTAAATCTCAATATTTCCTTCGGTTCAGTGAAGTCTCCTGCTTCTCAAATGTTTCTTCTTTCAAAAAGACCCCATTAATCTCACATATATCCTCTCTGAAGTTTCATAAGATATTTCAATGTCTCTAAAATTAGCCAAGATCTCAAAGTATGCATCGAAAGTCAGAGATCTCAATGTGTACACATAAACATATTAACATCTGATCTGCGCTCTCTGTTCATTTTATAGCTCTATACAGTCAAATTTGTAAATAAAACTAATTATTGTGAGTGAACACTAAAAACACTGTTTCAGTTTCTCATGTGTAATTTAACGTTATTTGCTGTTTATAATTACGTGTCAAATTGAATAGCAATCTTTTAGTATAAATTGAACATTTTACACACAATTGTCAGTATATACCCTTGCAAAAAGGTAGCATACTTCAAGTTTATTTTATTAAGTCTTATGTAAAGTTCAAGTATATTTTAAAGTATACTTTATGTAGTAAGCATACAAATATCAGTGGACTAGTAGTATACTTGTAAGTACTATTTCAATACTCCTTGATACTAAATTGGCCCACTTTCTAGTATATAAAAGTATACTTTACATATAACAGTAGTAAACTTTGAGTGCACGACTAGTTTGCATCAATGTTTTTAGCTTGTACTGCAACTATACTAAAACTGAACTTATAGCTATACTGATAATTTACTAATTAAATACTTGTAGTCAGGGCCGTAGCTGGGGTTTGCGGGGTTGTACCTGTGGGCCCTGTTTGAAATTGTTTAATTTGTATGTTCATTCAATTAATTTATTTGTGCTATTTACACAATGTTTTTTGAGGTTTGTTTTAAGCGCTTTGAGACACGTCTCTCTTCGCACGCCCTATGCGCACAGAACACCATGTGCAGGTGCTGAATTAGACTCTTTCACATCTTTTTCTGTTTGTATATGTAAACTGTGATTTGTATTTGTTCATTCAGATGCAGGATGACGTGAAAGAGAGCTCGGTTCGGTCTTGTGGTCCGTGAGATGTGGCTCTCTGCGTGCGCACCAAACACGGCGCGTGAGTACTCAGTTCAGCTTTTACACGTCTTGTGTTTGAATGCTTTAAACTCTTGTGAATGTTTAAATTGGCAAGGCTTAAAAACAGGTGCAAATGATAAGCTGTTGTGACGGCGCACAGCAGTGGCCCGTCAACTGTCCTGAGCATCTTTTAGGCTGGCCTCAACCAGTCGGTTTAAATTGCCGGGCCCCCCCCCCAGCCGTGGGCCCCTATAATCGTCACCACCTTTCACCCCACTAGCTACAGCCCTGCTTGTAGTAGCATTTTTAGTACACTTTGAAGTATAGTCTCAGTAAACTACTAGTTTAGTAGTTTTATACTGCAAGTATACTCATAAGTTTCTTAAAGTGAACTTTACATCACACTTTAAGTATACTACTAAGTCCCTATTTAGGTATTAATTTGTATATATTTTGTTATATGAATATTTGAACATAGAAAACATCAAAAGAAAGAACAGGGTGCTTGTAAACAGAAGCATTTTATTCTAGCTTCATGCTTTTTTAAACACTTGAATGTGGGTAAGTTTCATGAATAATAAATAAAGAAATAAACAACATTTTGAACAAAAAGCTGAAAAAAGACTATGAATTGGATTCAGCAAAATCGATCAACAGCCCAAAGCTTGACAGTCATTATTACCTCTTCATTGGTGATATTTTATTCATAACGTGTTTCGGTTTCTTCTTCTCTTGTGTTTTTGGGTAAATTCTGTACAGAAGATGTGTTCTAGCGCCTCCTACCGTATAACAATGAAAACACGGATTCTAGGAGCACAAGCTCAAATATATTTAGACTTTTCTAAGTATGTCAAGTATATTAAATGTCATTTCTGAGAAGTACATAAAAAGTTAAATAAAAGTATGCTTTCCTATTTTTTGTTTAAAAGAAGTATACTAATATCACACTTGAATAAACGTATTTTTCATACGGGTATTCTTATTTGATGACAACTAGTGACTCATTTGGGTCTTTATTTCTCACACCAATCCTATGTATTTAAATACTCCTTCCTGATCTATTGCTAACGATCCATCAGATCATGTTTCTAATGCACAAACAACACAACAACACACGACAACTTTCCTTTTCCTCTCAAGTCATCAGTCCATATTATTCATCATCCACCTTCACACAGAGACATGTTCACCATCCAATCATTTATTCAGAAAAAGAAAAGACCCAGTCCTGGCCTAATGTTATCGTTATATCCTGTTTCACTCAGAAACACGTCACATTACGGAAGTCCAATGTCTTGTGAACACACTAAGCTCTGAGCAGCATTAGTTTCACTAGAAACACAAAATCACATCAGCTACGAACCACAATCATAATGATCTTTAGCTCACAAAGGTTTAGTTCAGGCCTTAAAGGCATAATTAAGCCAAAAATATTAATTCTGTTAACATTAATCCATCCTCATGTTGTTTCAAATATTTTAGAATTAAGTATAAAACAAAGAATAAATATTCATGTTTTATATTGAAAGTCAATAGAGCCCAATAACTTAAAACAAAATATATAATTTTTTACGTTAATTGAAATAAAGTTAGTTGGCTAAGGCAACAATTTTCATTTATTTCTAAGACTGAAATAAATGTTAATAAAAATAGCGATACCTTACAATGAAGTCCCATTAGTTATCATTGCTTAATGCATTAACAATGAGCAATACATTTCTTTAAATATTTCTTAATCTTTGGTAACTTAAGTTGATATGAATACAACTATTAGTTCATATTAGCTCAGGTCCGTTAAATAATATTAACAGATACACATTTTGATTTCAGTCAATGTTGAAATCTATTATGATTTCACATCATCTGACAGCAAAAGATTAATAATTGCTTTAAAAGTAATCGTTTTTTGAATCGAATCGATTTGCTGTCTAGTGTCTACCCAGAGATTCACCGCCCTAACAACACACAACAAAGTTACAAAATCATCAACTAAAATTAAAACAAAAAATATATAAACCAACTCAAACGATTAATACTACTACAATAGCATATTAAAGATTCTAAAGCAACTCTAGTGTTCTTTAAAAGATCTTGTTCCTCAGAAAACCTAAATTCATACAGGTTTGGAACGACTTGAGTCGACCAGGTTTTGAGCTCATACCACATGTTCGGCCTCCGCTGGGCTGGAGGGTAAATCCTCCAGCGAACAATCTCCAGCGTCTCCTTCACCGTCCATCACCTCCTCTCCTCACCTCTCCCGTTCTCCTCAGATCAAACACGCTTCGGGCTGGTATTAGAGCCACTGACACCACATACTGCGATGGCTTCCGCTCAGAGAGAACGACAGCAACAGCTTCCTGTTAATCTCTACATGACACACAAGAGACGAGTGCTGCTTGCACAGGAACACACACACACACACACACACACACACACACACACACACACACACACACACTCACACTCACACTGGCACGTGGATGGTTCGCTTTTGAAATCTCTCGACCAACTTCCTGCTCAGAGACGAGCTCTGAAGCCTGGCACCATAACATGTCTGAATGTTTTTGAACACAGTATTGCATTTGCAAACTCTTGTAACTTTTCTGGACCAAAGAGGAAATGAAACCATCCAAAATAAAAACACTCACAAGTGCATCATACAAACACACTGCCTTAAAATTCACTGCAACTGAAATACGGTTTCTAGAATAAAGAACATCATGAATAATGATCCCAAAGTCAATCCATGATGTAGATGACTTTGTTTCTTCATCAGATTTGGAGAAATGTAGCACTGCATCACTTGCTCATCAATGGATGCTCAGCAGTGAATGGGTGCCGTCAGAATGAGAGTCCAAACAGCTGATAAAGGTTCAGGTTCAGGTTCAGGTTCTTTATTATTCGTCACATACACAATCATACAAGTATAATCAGTAGTGAAACGCAAGTAGAATTGAAGAAAAATACAGCATTTACATGAGGAAAGGGAGGAGAAAAAAATTATCCCCAGACTATGCTCTTTGGGGAGTACAGTGTGAGAACAGGAAAAACACCTCAGCAACACAAAAGCACATACACCATGACACACGACATAGCCACAGGGGAAGTGAATCCGGCCCAGCAAGCAGCCATCTGATCCCGCAGCCACTGATCCGGCGCTGGTCAGACCCGCTTGACCAGGCCAGCGGATCGAAGCGAACAGAGGCGAATGGTCGGGGGGGGGGGGGTGCAATTTCTGTAATGTCTGTAGGGTGGGGGAGGAACGCAAGAGTGTCTCACTGCATTGCACTTCTGGGGTTTATTCCTGCAACAGCCTTGCCAAGGCCACTGTAGGGGAGCCAGAAAAAGATAAGATTGTTTTGTCTTTGGGGAAGTAGTAAACATTCCAATTTTTGCAGGCTACTCTCTGTCCGTTTTTGTCCATTTTGGTCTCCATTTTAATCAATTTCCCTTTGTAAAGCCGTGAACTTCTCCTTGGTAGAATCCATATTGCGATTATAGTTCGGTCTCAATGCTGACCGCTCTTCCCACAGCTTCAATCATACGGGCAGCCTTGTGGGGCTTTGGACAGCTGTTCCCGTTTTCTGAATTCTTCGATAACCCAGGGCAGAGCCTAATCCAATCAGCAAAATACCTGTTATCATGGTTCCGAATAGGTAGATATCAATGTCCTCCACGGAAAGAGCCGCAAGACACACGATTCGCCACCTCTCCCACGCGCCATCGTATAGCCGGCTGCGAACGTCCCGTCAGGGCAGTCAGGTTCCCCGAAACCCAAGTTTCGATAGTGTCAATTGCATTAAGAGACCAGTTAATCCATAATATTTTAGTTTGTAGAGCAGTGCAGAGAGAATCTCTCAATATGAGACAAGGGAGCAAAGCAGGGAAGATAAGGGTGAGGACGGGGAGAGAAAGCGACCGCCTCCGTTGAGAGCCAGAAGAGGAGAGGAAACATCACAATAATACACAACCACTCCACTCCATTAGTTAATGTCTTGTGAAGAGAAAAGCTGTGTGTTTGTAGAAACAAATCCATCATTCAAATATGTTTTACTTTGTTAAAAAACAGCATGAGTCAAAATATAAGTCCTATGTCCATAAAATGGCTTCCTCCAGTTAAAAAGCCTATCTCCTCTGGAGAGGAATACACACAGATCAAGGGCTGTTTGAGCAAAAGCAGCTCTAAACAGATATGTTGTGGATTTTGATGTGAGAGGAAAACTGGGGAGGGAGTTTTTCACTGAAGCAAGTGTTAATATGGATTATGGACTCATATTTTTAAGCAAAAGTTTGAAGTTAAAAACGCCTTGATGATGGATTTTTTTTTCTTAAAAACCTGCAGCTTTTCTCTTCACAAGACATTAACTGATGGACTGGAGTGGTTGTGTATTATTGTGATGTTTTTATCAGCTGTTTGGGCTCTCATTCTGACGGCACCCATTCACTGCAGAGCATCCATTGCTGAGACACTGATGCAATGCTACATTTCTCCAAATCTGATGAAGAATCAAACTCATCTACATCTTGAATAGTCTGAGGGTGAGTACATTTTCAGCAAATGTTCATTTTTGGGTGAAATGTTCCTTTAATGTGTGTTTATTATTATAAAGGCACAGGACGTGTGGTACTGTCTTCAGATGGTTCTGGCTGCAACATCTAGTGATGCAAAGCAGAGACGTGATGTATTATTTTATCAAGCTGTTGTAAAGAAATAGATTTATGTTCTGAATATAAACATGATTTAATTTATGATCAGCACTTTAATGTAATGCATCTTTCATCTCAGGTCCAAATTTGATCAGGTTAAACTGAGCGACTACATTCCAAGATGACACTGGAAACCGTCCTGTGATGCTGTATAGGGTCTGTAAAGCTCCGCCCACGAGGCCCCGCCCACAAACCAGACTGACAGTGTAACGCCAGGTATTCTGGCCGGAACGTTTCCCAGAAGCCATCTGACCGCTGTGTTTACAGACAACATTACACAGGAACTGAACAACACGAGTTCACTTATCTGAAAAACAGCCGGAGCGAATCAAAGCCACTGAGGTACACGGGCCAGTTTTTAAAAAGAAAATGTAACACTTTCACACACATTTACTGTATTTTTACAGTTTCTGCAATTGTAAAACTACAAAAAATAGGAGGTAAACGACTGAAAATGATTACAGAAATACAGTGAACCCAAAACTGAGCTTTGATGTCTGAGTTGAAAACTGGAGTATCCGAGCAAAGCCCTAGCAACCATCTATAACATCCAGCTACTGCCTAGCTACTACCAACAACACCCTAGCAGCCATACAGCAATGACCTAGCAACCACCAAGTGTTGAGAACCACACAAAACACCCTAGCAACTACCTACCAATGCCTTGAAAACTATCTGTAACACCTAGCAACCACAAGATCAGCCTAGCAACCATATAGCAATGCCATAGCAGCCGCCCAAAACACTCTAGCAGCAAATTAGCCACTACCTGAAGCACCTTAGCAACTACTTAGCAACACCCTAGCAACCATTGATAACACCAATAGGGCCCTGTGATTTCCATGATGCAGAAAACGCTCTCAAAAAAAAAAATAGACAACACAGAATTTCTGAAAAACATAAAACAGATTATATATATACTAGACTTATTATACATTTTATTGTAAAAATTCTATTACGTTTTCCCCGAGTTCAAATTAGTGTTAACATTTTGTTAAATTAGCATTACAATTTTGTTTTACTAAAAATCTTTTTAACCAAAGACCTAGAAACTACCTAGCTACCACCAGGAACAACCTAGTGACTGCCTAGCAACCCCATTGTAATGCCCTAGCAACCTCTCAGAACACCCTAACACCCTAGCAACTGCCTAACTACCACCAAGAACACCCTAGCAACTGCCTAAGCCCTAGCAACTTCCTATCTACCACCAAGAACACACTAGCAACCACCAAAAACATCTTAGCGACCACCAATAACACACTAGCAACTGCCTAAGCCCTAGCAACTGCCTAACTACCACGAAGAACACCCTAGCAACCACCAAAACACCCTAGCAACCACCAATAACACCCTAGTGACTGCCTAAGCCCTATCAACTGCCTAGCTACCACCAAGAACACCCTAGCGACCACCAAGAACACTCTAGTGACTGCCTAAGCCCTATCTACTGCCTAACTACCACCAAGAACACCCTAGCGACCAACACCGTCTGAAGCTTTCAGCTCTTTCTTCAGGTTTTGCAGATTAAATATCATTATTAGTGACTCAACAGATAAGACACTGCAGGTCTAAGAATTATACAACAATTATAAGATTGAATTAAATAATTTTAGATGTAGTATCGCCAGCGGTCGAATTGGATGGGAAAACAGGCAAAAAGTATATAAAATATCACGCAGTCAATTACCTTCTTGTGTGTGGGACTGCAGTATAAAATAATGAAACATTTGTGATCATGCACACGTGCTGATTCTTGAGCGATATTACTAAACTAGCCGAGATCATATACAGATAAGAAATAAAACACAGGGAATTCACACAGGATTGTTTTTCTTTCAACTTTTGAATTATAGATGTATTCTAATATTCAAATTGGCTTCATCAGGCAAACATTTTTTTTTTTGCAAAGTCACTGATGTTGATAATGTCAGCCAGCGTGAGTTAGTACCAACAACATGTCACACTGTAAAATAAAAGTTATATATAAAATTATACTCAAATGTTTGGTGTAACAGCAAAGTGCGAGTTAAAAAAAAACAAGCACAGCGATGTTAAAAAGACTATGTATAAATTATTTAAATAGGGTCTATAAAAAGCAGCACACCTCAAATGTTCAAAACTGAAAATATTAGTATATTAATAGCTCATATTTTCACTCTGCGCGCTTCATTTCTGAATTCCTTCCTCATATTATTCTTGAGGATGTCATGCAATAGTGCTGTAAACATTAAACAAGTGCACTAAAGACTAGCCAGAGAGTAAAGCTTTCCTCACTTCTTTAGTTGAGCTTGAGCTCTTTTTAGAAAGTTGAGGAATCTGTGGATACAAAGGAGGGCAGACAGAAGCTATGTATCGAAAAAATTACTTGATTGAGTGCATATCATTTTTATGTGCAGTTTTACATTTTATGCACATCTTGGCATTTCCATCCAGTATTTTACCCTAAAATGTGCATAAAAATACATGAATAGAAACATAGTGCTATGGATTCATCCTGAGGCAGTCAAACAAACCGAGGCGGTGCAGCATCTGACATCATTTCCTGTATGTGCAGGGTGTATCCTGCTGTTATTATGATTATATATGGTTCTAATCATAATAACGGATCACTCACACTGAAAGACTGAATGCATGTTTCTGGACAGAGAGGATAATAATTCACCGGATTCTATTAAAAGAGAAGCTGATTACATTTACATCATCTCTGACCCAGATCATAATGAATGTTTGCTTTAGCTTTGTTGTCACTATTGAGATTATTTTAAAGGGATTGTTCAGCCAAACAATACAATTCTGTCATTTACTCACCAAATGTTGCATCAAACCTAGATGACTATTCATTTTGTTGAACACAAAAGATGTCTTCTTCATATTCAAAGTTAAGCCGAAGAAAAAAACCTTGACCTTGACCTTGACCTTAAGCCGAACCTGGACACGTGTCTTGTGCTCATAAGTCATATTAACTACTGTTATGATACTTTTAAGGTGTTTGTTTGTCATTTTAGGAGCTTGACAGTTGCCAGCCACCGACCCCTTTTTGCTCTATAAAAAAACTATGTGAACTTTAAAAAAATATATATTATTATGAGAGTGAATAATAATTGCTGTAGTTATCTTTTTAAATCAAGACACAGGCAAAAAACAGATTTTGGGCTATTTGTCTTCAATAGCATATCTTCTTTTAGACTAGAGGAAAAATAAATAAATACTTAAATGTGGATTTTGGAGGTGTCTGATTACGCTTCATATATTTGCGTCTGTATATTTCAATTACAATACATATCTTCAAAGTCAGTTTGTTTCTCCACTTCGGCAGCACTTCTCAAGTTTAGCCGTTTTATTCCCATCTATATTCTGAAGGTTGTTCATATATCATTCGCAGTGAGTTATCACATTTTCTTCCTAAAACATGGTGAAAATGCTTTGTTTTTTCTGTATGTTGACTTTGTTATGATTTATAGCATGATGCAAATAAAAATCCAAAATACCCTCAGTCAAAAACATTTTACTGTAATATGTCTACAAAATGAAACAAGAATTTTGAACCTGGCTTTATCCAATTTTCAGATTTGTTCAAATGAATGCATATTTAATGAATGCCTCATTTGCATATGTAAACATAGCCTTTCAGAAAACAATTGTCTTATACTGTGATTGATCAGTTGGGGAAGTATGATATCTATTAGTTATTTTTTATCCTATTGACCTGTAGTGTCTTGCCTCACAAAGCAGGAGTCTGAAAGTCTACTTGATCAACCGGCATCAACACTAAACTCGGTGACGATGCAGACATTTGCATCAAGCTTTCATGTGCACATCTAAAACATTGGTTTCATATGAGGTGGTCAGAATGTGTTGTCAAAACATCGCTGCCTCTCATTGCGTTTCGATGGCGCTCATGTTTCTCTTGTAATGTAAACAGATGGTGGTGAATTTCACCATAAGGGCCCTTCAAGACGTTTCTTTCCAATCACAATGGACAGAAAGCTCATAACGGGCACGCTCACATTACTCACCGAGCCCGAGGGCATTAGGGCGGATTTCTGCTCTCCTCGCAGAAGAGAAACATTTGGACAATTGTTTTAGCAAACGACCAGCAGCAGGTTATTGATTTTGTGCAATGAGCTTTAATGCATCTAATGGGCTGCAAAAGCAGGGGTGAAAAGGATCATGGGATGGATCTTTCTCCAGTCAGCGGGCCAGTTACACAAACACCTCACAGATGAATCTCACTGGCAGAAGCATAACGAACAAGTATATTCACATTTATGCATTAAGCAGACGCTTTTATCCAAAGCAACTTACAGGCTATACATTTATTATCAGTATGTGTTCCCTGGGAATTGAACCCACAACCTTTTGCCCTGCTAACTAGGGCTGCAGCTAACGATTATTCGGATCATCGATTAGTTAGTCGATTATTCTTTCGATTAATCGGATAAAAAAGTATTTTCTTGACAAAAAACACTATTCCACATTCTGCCCAATGTCCTTCAAACAAACGTGCCAACTGAATACTATAAAAGCATACAGTGCTTCACTTTTTATTAGACCACCTGTCATAAAGAGAAAACATTAATCTTTTAGGATATTTTAATCGCCAATGCAGTTAGTTTAGAGTAGCCGTCACACAAACATTACACAATTTGTTTTAATACATTTGTTGAGCATTGTATATAGTGAATATAGTTTAAATCTCTATTTAAAAATGAAATAATAATAAAGATAATAAAGACTCAGTGTTAACCAGCAGGTGAGAGTAATGTTCTGCAGGAACACATGTTCACTTTGATCACGGTCACGTCAGTCATTTATTTATCCTGGAAAAGGCAGTTATGAAGCGTCTCATATTCATATTCATTTATATTAGCCGACACGCTGTTATCCCTTTAAAGTTCCTACTCTCATAAAATATTCACACTGCATGTTGACTTTTAAACCTTAAATTAACTTTCAACAACTGATATTTCAGCACAATGGATATTTTTGTGCTGAATAGCCTATTAATTGTCTCCCGCCTTAACTTAACACGGACTGTCAGGATGGACCTTTATGCAAAAACGGAAATGCTCGAGTGAATCTGTGACATTTATAGATAAGGATATGACCGTAAACTGAAAGTTTTTTTTGCACTGAGGACGCACGCACAAGCATGTGCATTAAAACGCTAATGCGTTAAAATAAATAATTGTAATGTTTTGGGCAGCTTGGATCATGTACGTCTCCCGCAGCATCTCATTCTGTTTCTTCCACTATTTGTAGATGCATTTTCTCCATAGAAATACGTTATTCAGTGCTGCAATTTGAGCAACTGGCTGAAGTTGGACGTATGATTTTCATAATCTATAATAATTGATTTTATCGATTAGTTGTTGCAGCCCTACTGCTAACGCAATGCTCTGAGCCACAGGAACATTGTGCACAAAATCAGATGTGACACAAAATCAGACGTGATTGCAAGCAATGTGTGATTTAACATACTAAACCTTCATGTCGTGTTGGTCAATTTGGCCCACATTCGATTGAATTGCTTTTCGATGCACATTCGATTGAATTGCTTTTCCAGGGTCATAAATGCACATGCAAAGTTTTAACAAATAGATGTGTTTTAGTCTTTTGGTACAAATTTTGGTTGCATCAAAATAGTGTTGTTGTCAAATTGATCCCCTTTGGTTCCCATGTTATTCACCAAAAATCAAGTTTACCCTCACAAGGTTTTGAGAACAGACATAAAGGCAGAGGCTATTTACACCAAGTACAAATAGCGATTAATACTATTTACACAACGTACACGTAATGTTAGATGTTAATGGTTAGCTGTAGTTGTTTGCAGCTAATTGTGTGCAAATAGTCACTACAAACATCAAGGACGCGTTTTTATTTTGTGTCTGTGCAGCTAATTTTAAACATAAAAATATGTTATGGGTCAAATTGACCCATAACACAAAGAGTGTAAGTTTAGTCTCACGGTAAAATGTCTCACATTTTAGCCTGTCTTTAGTTTTTCTCATAGTGTTGGCAAATTGCATGGAAACCAGTGGGGGTCAATTTGACTCAACACAAAAGTAATATTCAGATTTTCAACACAACAGATGGTTAAGCTACTGCTCAATAGCGCCTCTTGTGGCAACACTTAAAAACCACATGTACCTGCATTTCAATTTGCACTCAAAATGCAACCATGACAAAATAAAAAGTACAGCCAAATGCATTTGCAGTCATCTTGAATAAAGTCTGTTTTCTACCTCTGACCATCAGTTCAGTATAACATTTGTGCTGAAACGTTAAAACCGAGTCTAAAACCTTACTGGCAGACATGCTGTAAAGACAGAGAACAGCTGAGCCAGCCCGCTGATACAGTTTCCCGTCTACGGTACAGCAAGACCGGCTCAAAAAAGCTGTTTAATTTTTAATTCTTCCCTGGGTGAAGCTGAAACATCAATGTCACACAGGGCCCTGATTTAGCAGAAAGTGTCTCACACTATAGGGTTCATCTTTCAATTTTTAGACCTGTTTTGTGATCCACCAACTATTGTCATTATGAAAGTATTATAATTCAGGGATTCTCATTTGAGAGGCCATTTAATTTAACAACAACAAAAAATGCTTATGCCCCTATAAACAAGAATGTTAATATAAAAACATCAATAAATGTGGTCTATATTCCTTCAAGTGAAGGACTGCAAAATGTAAATGTGTGCAGCTATAGCTACAGGTTTATTTGTCTATATTTATAGTGCAACAGCATATAAATGGCCTCATGTTAAAAATAAATAAACTCCAATTTTGATTTCACGATGACTGTAAATTAAAAAATATATATACATTTTCCTCATCTGATCACACCTAATGGTTCATATGTGGGGCTTGCATAACGGAGCCTGACGACCACAATAAACAACACAACAGACAGTCAAACAAGAGTTCTGCAAAAGAGAAATTATTGTTGAGATATTCTCCTGAAACTCCCGAGACATGCTGGCAAACCATCACTGTATCCTGTAAACAAGGCTGAAACAGCTGCTGGCCACACTGTGCTCCTCTGGGACACCTGCTGTAGAACAAAGATTACGAAAAGAGCAAATCTGTGTAGTTTACCCAACATTACGCCAGCAGCAAGATTACACTGCAGTCCAAATACTAAATCATAGAATGTTTTGTTTTTTCACAGAACTCATATGATCACAACACTGTAGCAAATCCTCAAAAAGGGTAACTGAGGGCAAAGGAGAGTTGACCTAATGTCCACCTGCTTCTGTTTACCCCTTCACAGTCTATAATCCGAGACGAGAACACTAATCCGTTCACACAAAGAGCGATACATACATTAGTGTCCACACCAACGCGCGGGCACGCTCTGTTTATTACACGCGCTCTGCTGTCTGGTCTTTTGCCGCTTTGCAAAATAAACCCTATCGCTGAGTAAAGAAGTGCGCTACATAACCCAGTCTTCTCTACCAGTGCTAAGAGACAGTAAGAGACAGCAGTATGTGCTCATTCTATCTGTTTAGTTTACAGAAGTACAGCTCGCACACAGAGACTAATAAAGAATAGATTATGTGCAGTGCTCCTTCACAGGGAGAGAGATGTCTACACTTACACGCATGGAGCCGGTTTTGTTGATGGCCATCTCAGGTGACAGGGAGCGGAGATGCCGTTGCTTCTCACCTGAGCAGCTTCAGTTTCACTCTAACGACGCATCATAACGGCAGCGGAGCGTTAAATACCCGATACGGCGATGAACTGCGTCCTGTTGCGCTGCTTCGCTCGGTCATAAAGATCACATCCAAGGGGCCGTTTCTGCCGGTGAACTCCCTTGATAAAGCCGAGGAATTATGTTTATTTGTCGCCCAGGTTAGGCTGGATCGCGTTCATGAATGTGTAGCATAATAATGAATAAAGGGAAAGTGATTCCTCTGCGTCTGGGACAGATATGCATCCATGAAGTCCAAAATCAGACCCTAAAGTGCATCCCCGGACGATCAAAACCAAATCGACTGAACGGTTCACTGCTCAGAGGTTCATCAGAGCGTCCGGACACCGTCATTCTGTGATGAGACTAAAGCACGCGCAGTACCGTCACCCGGTGATCTCGAGCCCCGGTGGCACGCGCCCAGCCGCCTGCGCGCAAGGGAGCGCGTTCATGTGATGGACGTTTGTGTCCGCCGTTGAACACTGCGCTTTCGTTTTCAGTTTAATCATCTTAAAACACGAGTTGAGCTTTATGCGAAGTGAAATTCACATTGACCCTGCTGAAAAAAACAATAGAACCTGCCCAAAACTCAATAGAAAATATAATGGATTTAATGGTTATAATGGGAATTGAATTGGTTTTAATGGAAACTATAATGGTGTCTACTGGTGTGTGATGGATTCTATTGGTGGGATGTTAAATCCTGATGGAGAAATGCCCAAAAACACACACAAAAAGGAATTTTGTTACGGTTTTACTGGAAAAAGCTAATGGTTTATAATGGTATTTTAATGGAAACCATTATAATGTCTGTGATGGTTTTTATTGGGCTTCTATTCTTTTTTTAGCAGGGGATGCTCAAGGAATAAACCCCAATAATTAATTAAATAACAATAGATAACTATGAATTCACATTGCAATTACCCTGATAGCACAGGTACATCATGGAGATGTCTATTTGACGTCTGCATTTACATCTGCAAGACGTAACATTAGTTTACGGTATTTGGGTAATCCGGCAAACACTTATGTGTCCTTAACGTAATAGCATATATCAGGCCTAGTATATATTCTATAGGGGAGACCGGGTATGGTTGTAACATGGGGAGAGCTGTAACAGCACCATTTCCACCTATCAGGGATAAGATAGGAGTCCTATGATCATGTCATTATTTACCCACTTCCTCCCTGATCTTAAATTAATGCTTGTCAAGGCTGTAAATTTATGCAGACTTTATAAAGAAAAAACTGATTTTGGTCTAAGAATCCGATCTTTTTTCTCCCAAAATATTTTGCTTAGTACTTTAACCGGTGCAGATTAAATCATATAACTTACATTGGAATAAATTATAGATTCTCAGGCAAAATGTGATGCATTTTTAAACTGCTAGTTTGAAACCGTTATGCTAATACAGCTCACCAAGCATTGGATGACAGGGGTGGAGTAACACGTTTTAGCATTCCCTTACATACTACTGAGGATCTCTCATGTTGTCTATATGGAGCTTTTTTGTCAGCTCAAAGCCAAAGGAAATGTGAGTAAAATATGCCCTATGCAGTTTCTGGATCCACCAAGTCTGCATTCAAGGGTTAAAACATTGTTTTAACACCATTGTGAATCTAATTGAGAAAATTCATACACAGACACAAATTTACACAGTTTTTTGTTAATAGTAGTCTAATTTACACACACACACACACACACATCGAACAGAAAGTGCGCCATTGTTTTGTATTGTTCCTTTAGATTGTTTCAACGAACCTGTTTTTGAAGAGAACTTTATGAAAAGTTTGAAAACTTAATTTAGCTTCTTTTGTCTAACTGTTACAACTTACCCCAGCATGTGTTGCAACCTACCCCGGCAGTGGGGTATATTGTAACAGAGGCACTCCATGTATTTAACATCAATTCATAAGGGCTGTGATATTCTTGCAGAGGTTTGAATTGGTGCCGTTTGTAGTGAACAAATGTGGGTGCTCAAGGTTCAAGGTTTTATTCGTCACATACTCAATTATACAGAATATAATCAGTAGTGAAATGTAAGTCAGGTCAGGTAAGAAGCTCCTCCTAAGTCTCTCAATTTTGTATAAAAGTTTGAGCACTCTAGAGATCAAATATTCAGCGAGTTACAGATGCTGAAACAAAAAGTGCTACAACCATACCCGGTCTCCCCCTATAGTGTTTGCTTTTGTAACTTTCATTTTGCCAAGACTTTAGTCAGTTATAGGCCTGGAATGTCCCATTTCTGCTATTGCATGGTTTTTTTTTATACGCAACTCTCTCCAACCAGTGAGCTGTAATGGCATTATTCTGCAAATGAATCCATAATTAGAGCAGATATGATATGTTACATGCAAATACTGTTAATCTGTACACACTGAATAAGCGTTTACTTATGGCAGGGGTCACCATGTTCAGTCCTGGAGGGCTGGTGTCCTGCAGAGTTTAGCTCCAATCCTAATTAAACACACCTGCTACTAATCAAGGTCTCATTGGGTATACTTGAAACTCCAGGCAGGTGTGATGAGGCAAGTTGGAGCTAAACTCTGCAGGACACCGGCCCTCCAGGATCAAGTTTCATGACCCCTGACTTATGGGTTTTGGTCAGAAAACACGCCCTCTTGTGGATCATATTGACACCGTCGTCATAAGATTTTTTTTAAAAGGAGGTTTAAAATACCCCTACCAGTAAAGGTGACTTTATTATTTTTTTCCAGACACATTAATCACATCTTCATAATATAGAAGGTTTCTACGTAATTTAAATTTATGATTATTTCTATATATATATATATATATATATATATATATATATATATATATATATATATATATATATATATATATATATATATATATATATATATAATACAATAGACACCATCAAATAATTTGTAATGGTTTACTGGTTATAATGGGATACATTAGTTTAAATGGAAACTGTAATGAACCCTATGGGTTTCTACTGTTTTCCTTCGATTGATTGGTGGCTTGTTAAAACCACTAAAAATACAATATGTCCCAAAACACATACAGAAAACCAATTCTTAATGGTCAAAACTTGGTGGTTTGAAATTTTGTAATCATATTTGTAGAGGAAACTATTACCATTTCTGTGATGATTTCTATTTTATTTGTTTTGTTTTGTTTGTTTTTTCCCAGCAGGGTTGCACATATGAATTATATTTATTAGCACATGATACAGTCAACATACGCATTATTTGATAAGTCAGATTTAAAACTGACAGTTTAAAACGGTTAAACTGATAAAAAAAAAAAAGCAAAATCGGCAGCTCAAACTGAAACTCGAATTTCCAACATATTATATAATTTTTTTAGCTATAATTATAATAAGAATAACTAAGCGTAAATGTTAATACATCTGTTTAAAACATTAAATAGGATAATAACTACATAAAATACATCAAACAAGACTGCGTGAATAATTAGCATGAAGCGCAGTGATTGGTTGACCGCTTCAGTGGTACTTGGCGCGCGCGGGCTTGTAAGGACACGGTAAAGCGAGAACTGTGACTTACTGAAAGTAGTGTTTTTTTTATTTTATTCCCCAAATTGGTTATTTATGTCCATAGTAGAGTTCGTTCATATTGTAGCATTATAACCATCACACCAGCCAGCAAAGAGACGTTCGAGAAAGGTAGGCTAATTATAGCTTAGCTGTGGCACAAACGACAGGCTAAAGTCAATGTAAATCTCTTATGATTGTTAGAATGTTTTATTAGTTATAGGAAGTATTTAGCCTGTAAACTGATAGTTAAATATCATACACAGCAACTATGGTTATGATGACACAATGCGGACTTGATAGTAAAGAGGCCAAGATGGGGGAAAACCCCTTAAACCTTCAATAATGATAGGCTAGTTACAGAACGAGTGGTTTCAACTGTAGCTACTTTTGAGTAGTATGCTTGATGAATGACTACTGTACTCACTTGCAATCAGGACACAGATAGATGGAGCTGGAGGACAGAAAGAGAGCACAGTACGACATGGAGGTGTGTGGAATAATATAATAATGTGTAGAGTAACGTTACTCATACAAACGTTCAACCTTCACCAGTAATGCCAAACATATCAAACATCAAATCTAAACAATTCCTGAAATATGTTTAAAAAAAATACAATTTACATTGAAATATATATTTTGTGAAATAATTACGTTTTATTCTATCTTCTAAATTAATCAACTCTGCAGCTAATTACTTGACAATACATTATAGTATAGTATGTGTTCGCATGGTGGTCCTCCTCCTCCATTTTAATACTCAATTAAATGTTTAAAGACAAAACTTACTACGGTGGCAGATTTTTAAGGAAATAAATCTTAAATATGTGTTGTGTATCTATATCTCATCTATCATCACTGTCCTTATGATTTTAATAGAGAAAAATAAATACAACAGTCATCTATAATCATACATAAATTATTCATTCACTTATAAATTGATAAATACATAAAAGGAATATTAAGGAGAGGGAAAAATATCAGAAAGTACATTTAACAGTTAAATAGGAAATATTCCTAAATGTAATATAATGTAAATATATATAGTATAATTGTTGAACAAATTGGTTTGTCTTAAGAAACCAACACCCTATCATTTATGATGCATACATCTGTAGATGGCGCTACTGCAACAGGTCTAGTCAATACACAAAAGATTTAGCGTTTCTAAAAGTGAAGGCATTATACATTAACAAAAATGAACAAAAGCTAAGAAATTTGAAAATTAAAAACAGGAAGTGCTGTAGAAATATAAAAGATCAATATTAATACTGTAATGGTATAATTCATATCAAACGTTAACAGTCATCCATCATCATCAACATGTATATCTAACTCAGTATAAAAACTCGACCTCCACAGCATTTCAAGAAAATCAGATTAATGGCATTGACAACAAACAGCTCATTTACTAAAGCTTTAGTAAATGTCAGAACATACTCTCCCTCAGCTGCTAGTAGACCCCATGTGTCTTTTTAGACACCTCCTTTTTCTAGTTACCATGACAACTCATCAGTAACCCATTGAAATAAGAAGGACCCAGTAAATAAATGTTTTCTGTAAATGAGGTTGACTGATTTAATAGTTGGTGAAGTTTGATATCTGAAAGCATAAATTGTGACCTGTGGCATGCTGTCTGAAGCCATGCAGAGGTCAATAGTCCTTTGACAACAACAAAGCATTCACCCTATGACAACAGAATGGATGATCTATATATATCTATATTTTGTAAAGAGTCTCTATCAACCTGATAATATATAATTGACATTAAAACAGAGACAAACAGAAAGTTAAGTCTGAATATGACCATTTGGAAATGCAGTCATATAAGGTTATCCTGGACCAATAAGAACTTCAATATCTGTGAGGTAACCTGTCTGGCCTTCAATCAATAGTTAAAACCAACATAATTGATTAGATTGAGAAAAGTATCATTTCTGACCAAATGTGAGCCAGACCTTAACGATGTTTAACACATTTAAGTATAGTGTATGTGTGCATGGTTCAAATCCTTAATTAAATGTTTTATCTAATCTCATCTATCATCACTGTACTTATGATTTTAATAGAGAAAAGGGAAACTACAACAATTTCCTATAATCATACATAAATTATTCATTCACTTATAAATTAATAAATACATATATGAATATTAAGGAGAGGGAAAAATACCTCAGAAAGTACATTTAACTGGTGCCTACATAATATATTCCTAAATATAATATAATGTAAATATATATAGTATAATTGTTGAACAAATTGGTTTGTCTTAAGAAACCAACACCATATCATTTATGATGCATCATCTGTAGATGGCGCTACTGCAACAGGTCTAGTCAATACACAAAAGATTTAGCGTTTCTAAAAGTGAAGGCATTATACATTAACAAAAATGAACAAAAGCTAAGAAATTAGAAAATTAAAAACAGGAAGTGCTTAAGAAAATATAACAGAAATATTAATTATTTTAATACTAATAGTAATTCCTGTCAAAAGCCACACACTCCGACCCCTCCATCAACACTGTATATCTAACTCAGTATAAAAATACACCCTCCACAGCATTTCAAGAAAATCAGATTGATGGCATTGACAACAAACAGCTCATTTACTAAAGCTTTAGTAGAGTCGAGAACATACTCTCCCTCGTATGCACTTCCGACCCTCCCCCCCATGTCTTTTAGACACCTCCTTTTTTCTAGTTACCATGACCTCATCAGTAACCCAGGAAACCCATTGAAACAAGAAGGACCCAGGAAATGAGGTAATGGTTCAGGAATTTGGGGAGAGAATAGTTTCCCCCACGGCTGAAAGATAATGGCAAACAGAGCAGCTCTGTCTGAAGCCATGCATGAGGTCAACAGTCCTTTGACAACAACAAAGCATTACCCTTAACCCAACAGAATGGATGATCTATATATATCTATATCTATGTAAAAGTCTCTATCAACCTGATAATATATAATTGACATTAAAACAGAGACAAACAGAAAGTTAAGTCTGAATATGACCATTTGGCAAATGCAGTCATATAGGTTGTTCAGGACCAATAAGAACTTCAATAGGCTGTGATGGTAACCTGTCTGGCCTTCAATCAATAGTTAAAACCAACATAATTGATTAGATTGAGAAGTGTCCATTTCATACCAAATGTGAGCCAGACCTGAATGTAAGTATGGAGTCAATCATGAGAAACTACCCAACAAACATATTTACGCTGTGGCAATGTCGCTGCCATGTTCCATTTTACTGTGGGCAGCTGTTCACGTGCTCCATTTTTACTGTGGAATGTATTTCATGAAGTTTTGTCCAGACAGCTTAAACACAAACTGTCAGCAATGGCCCTGAACCGTGGTTGAATCGCAACATTGTGACAACGCAGTAACAACCTTTATGACACAATGTAGAATCAACAACCTTTTAGCCATGTTGTTACAACATGGCTAAAAGATTAACTACGTAGAGGCAACGTTCTGTGTTTGTTGGGTACTCCCTTGTTGAAACCAATAACCACTGTTAAATTACTGTGTTATGAAAGGCAATATTACATACAGTAGTTGCTCAAAACCATTTTCAAACCTATTCTTTGAGGCTCCCCAACACTAAGCAAGCATTTTCAAACTCTTCTAATCAAGCACACCTGGAAACTCATCAGAACATTAAAAACTGCAAGACTTGAAAATGATGGGTCAGATAAGGTAGACATCCGAAATGTATACTCTTGGAGAACAGGGTTGGGAAAAACGGACCTAAACAGTGCCTAATTAGCTATTTGCCTGTTGTTAAACTAATTAACTAATAACCCAAATCAGCTAAGAAGAAAAGTAATTTCAAAGCGTGTTCTTACATTTTGATGAAAGCTTGACTCTGCATTTTCCAAATCATTTACAATATGACCAAGAACATAGTAAATGTATTTTTCAGATTGACTAAGTTATTAATAAATAAAATACTATTAATCCATAAATATGAGTAGATTTTAAATGTTTAAATATGTTTGAGGAAGATAAATTATAGGTAGGACTTTATGCTACAATGAAACCCCAAAAAGGAAGGTGTTTGCATATTGAAGACTCAAAATGACTGTGTTCTGAATGGATGGGTCCACATGAAGCCCCATTGGAAGGCTTATGGGATTCATTGGTAAAATGCAGGTGCAGCTTTTGGATATTTTAGTGTTTCAATAATAGTTTTGGATAGTGGATTGATATTGTATTGTAAGTGCACATGCTGGGTTTAATGGTGCTCAGACACTCAGTGATCTGTCTCCAGTTCCACTACAGTCCAGTCGCCCTTTGGGGAACTGTCCTGGCTGCTGGGGGAGTAACTACTGACAGAGGACACTGTTGCAGTGGAGCAGTCGAAGTGGGACATGATGTGTGGCCACAGGCTGCTCTCTAGGGGCTGAGGATGCCCCTCCCTGCCCAGGTAGGTACAGGTGGAGGACAGCCATCCTCCCCAGTCAGAAGCATAGCCTGGTTAATCAGTTGCTGGACCATATCCAGTTTTGTGTTCCAGTCCAGCTCCTGCGGGCGGTCGCCGAAGGTTTCCGTTGGCCATTCTAAGCGGTTGGTCTGTCGGGATGGAATGGCCTATTTGGTTGGGGGAACCTTGGTTGCCGGTGGATTGGTTCTCTGCATCCTCCTCGCTGGTCTCCATGGCCTCATAGATGGTGCAGAGTCCAGATGAGGGTGCCAGGTGACACGGTTGCCCTTTCACCTGTGACTGCTGTTTGAGTCTCTGTTGCTGCTCCATCTCAAGCTGCCGCTGCAGGAGCTGCCGGCGGAGTCGGTGTTCCTGCTGCTGTTGTTGCAGCTGCAACTGAAGCAGCTCTCTGCGTTGCCTCTCCAGTGCCCTTTGCTGCTCCCACCGCTGCCTTTCTTCCTCCAGACACAGCCGTTGTAGCCGTTCCTGTTCCTGGCGTTGCCGAATGTGGCGCAACTGCAACTGGTGCTGCTCTAGCCTTCGCAGCTGCACATTAGTCATCAATGGAGTCGGCGGGACCCTCGGAGGAGCATCAACATTGATACGAGGCAGTGGCTGCTGTAGATGCCTGTTGGTTTTCGGCAGGGGGGCAAGGTAGTTATTGTCATTCAGCTCTTGGGTTAGCCTTGAATAGTTACCATTCTCCTGTTGGCTCAGCGAAAGCTGGTGCTCGCCAGTCTGTATAGTGTTCCCGGCTTTCCCTGTGGACAGTCAAGAGCACTTGCAATATGTGTTTACTGACAGAGGCATTCGTTATGAAGAAGGGTGTGACCGAACAGGAACAGAGGAAAAGCACAGACAGAAAGAGGAACATGCAGACAATAAAAGTAAACATAAATCAAAGAACAAATTGAACAAAACTCTTAATCAATTCAGGAATCGGGTTTTCACACACATCTTTCCTGTAAAAGCATGTCAGGGTATTTTTCAAAACTATCAAACCGTTGCATAAGGAATATTCTGGGTTTAATAGATGTTAAACTCTTTCTACTTAATCTGTGGTGTGCTGTTGAATATGAAAAAAAAATCTGGAGTTTAAAACCAAAAAAAGTATATTGGACAAGCAAGAGAAGCCATGGACAGAGTTTGTATTTAACTTAGAATATCCCTTTCAAGTAATCTTCAATCTACAAGTTTGTGTGTAATTTGGGGCCCTTCAGGTATGTCATCCAATTAATGAGAGTCATATTTGAACCAATACAAGAATGTACGTGGGTTAGCCTTAGTTGTTGGGAGTAGTAACTGGGCTAAAAAAATGAAAGAAAAGCATGCAATTGGCAATTTTCACTGTACAAATAAATTAAATGCATTTATAGACTACCTGGATAGTGTTTTTAAAGTAATTTGATCATATATATATATATATATATCATATATAGTAATAGAATAAATAAAGCAATCCAAACCTTACGGGAAGTTAATTAAAATAAGGGATTTGTTAGAATTTGATAAGAACAATCAATTATTTATCTTAATGTACCTCATTTGCCACATATGGTTTTACATAACAGCATAAACTAGAGTTCAGACAAATGACCTGAAACAGATGTTTCAAAGCAAGGACAAGAGATAAACCTATAGACATTAAGGATAAGTTGTACTTGGCTAACCTCCACCTCCAGATATTTTTGATGTAAAATGACTATTTTGGATATCAGGTGGGTGGAAAAAAGGAAGGAAGTGAAAGGATATGAGATACCATACTGAGAAGAGGAAAAAGAAAGAAGAAGATTCCCTGACACACACGCATAAAACTAAATTAACATTCAGGAGGATTTAAAATTTTATGTATATTGATGACAATGGGCATTTCTTAAACCCATTAACCAATAAGATACCATGCAAACTTGTTGTGCTGGGCTTTCAGGGTGGGGTCCTGATGTTGAGTTTAGAGGATATAACATGCTTTAGAAGAGGGGGATCATAGCCCATGACCACTGGCTGTCATTTCATCAAATATACTGTACATCTGGAATAAACCATTTCAGCAGATATTCATTTCCTATTCAAAATCAAATACCATAGGAATACTCCATGTTTAATCATTTATACCATGGTGAAATAGACCATCATGCCACTCAAAATAATAATGATACAAAAAACAGGAACAGACAGACTTGCAATGATGTTTAATGGAATTTTGAGGAAAACCTTTTAGTTATTGTGAATCATTCATGTCCAAACATCCCTGGATCATGTCTGGATTCATAGTAAGATTATAACAATTTCTTAATTAGCTGCACATGCACTTCCAATTCTTGTAGAAATGTCCCAGTACTCTGATAAACTGACTCATGAGCATCATTTTACGATTTACAAATGCAGGAAAACACTTCAATTTCCATAAACAGAAATAGTTAGTCTATTCCGAAGTACAAATGTTTAACAACTGTAAATGAAAGAATCCATGTCAATCTGAGCCCAGTATTTTAAAATACTTAAGTTACGTGCCAATGAGAATCTATGTTATCCTTCACAAAATGTGAAGCAGTAGCTCAAAACTAATAAAAGACAACCAAAATGAAGTATGACCTGCAATCTAATACTCATTCACCTCTATGTCAAACACTGAGAGCATGAAAGGAATATCTAACCTGTATTTAATGCTAAAGCAGTTAGTGCTGTAACCGGTTTAAAAGAGAAAGCTGCAATAAGTTTCAAAAGACAGTGAAGCTACTTTTACAGTGCAGGAAAACTGATGTGTTTACAAACATTAAGGTAAGACAGGGATATTAACAAATCAAACGAAAACAAGAAAAAAAATATAAAATTGACATTTGATTGGTAAAAACAGTAGGATAAATACAAAGGTAGTTGAAGTCCACCAAGTAATTATGTTTTTATTTTATTTTTTTGTTGCATTTTTGTCCTTTCGTTAAAGGACATCACCTTAACTTAGTCTAACATTGCAGGTTCAGGGGTGCCATGAAACGCAGTATTATTTAAAAAGTACATTCTAATAGAAAATGAGAATAGCTACTGTACATACAGAAGTTTATGCCATACAATCATAACCATCACCGTGGTAATAGAAGAACAGAGAGCAGCTCAGACAAAGCTTTAATCCCTCACCCTTTTCTTTCCCCCTTCTATCGCATATTTCTATTAATTTCAACCCCACATTTGGAAGAAATTAAGGACACAGTGTAGGAGCGTGGGGTTTGGGGTAGACAAGGTGCATTCCAAAGAGGGACTTTATCGTTACCTGCCAGAAAGTTATCAGTCTTATCACATATAGCAGAGTAGTATGGTGGCTGGCCGTCAGAATTGTCCCCATGTTGGGGTGAGAGGTGCATGGGGACTCAGGATCCATTTTCATTTCCATAGCACCTGAGTCTGTCTTACTGCACAGCATGTAGTGCTGTCAAACCCTGCATCCCTCTCTGTGGGCTCGCTGATAGGCAGCAAATCTACTGGGCAGCCAAACAAGTCATCGCTGTAGGCGGTAGCTGCTGGCAGGGTGAGCTCCTTGATGAAAGAAGGATCCTTGGCCTCTTCTGGAAGCTGCTCTTCATTTTCCAGGCTAAAGATGCCTGGACTCTTTCCACAGCTCTCAGCCATAGAGTGGGCATTGGAGATGGATGCAGAACAGTCAAACCCGAAGGAGGCCATAGAGTTGGCTGACTGAGGCGTATCACCATCTTCCTCTCCAATGTGTTCAGGAGCCTCCTCATCTTCCTCCAGGGCAGCGAGGTTGTGAGGATCTGTGGCATTGTCATCAATTGCAACATCAGGATCATTGATTTGCATCTCACCCTCTGTATCACTGGCCTCATCGCCAGAGGTTGATGGTGATGATGGTACAGACGCTGGTGCTGTTGCGGCATCACCCAGTACTTCATCTGCCGGCAGCGTTTCTGCCTCTTCCTCCTCCCCATCACCTCGCTCTAGGTGAATACCTAGGTCCTGCTCTATGTCTGTTTGCATGGCAGGAACTGGTGTCTGCTGCTTGTCTGATCGGGACTCTACACCTGAGCTGCTGTCATAATCTCAAGCTCTTCAGGTGTGCTGGTCTCACTGCTGCTATGGGAAGACAGGGCTGTTCCACTGAGAGTGCTGGACTGGGACATTCCAATAGCAGGAGGAGCCAAGATACCTGACTCCATGGGGACTGAGCTCCCGATCTCCTCTTGGAGGTCAGGCTGAGGTTCTGAGCCCTGAATCAGGGGTGGACTCATGTCCAGAAAAGCCTCAGCTGGGGATTTGGGGGGTGTATCTGGTTCAGCTGAGAATGTGGTTGTTGTGTCTGGATCGGCGGTGAATTTGGTGAGTGTGTCTGGATCTTGAACTCTTGAAGCTGACAGATTTGATTCAGACAGGATGGAAGAAGGCTGGGCCCAGGGATCAGAGAATGGATTGGAATGACTCCATGCTGCTGTCAAAGGCATAGATGTTGCTGGAGCAGTGTGACCCATGCTGTTGAGATCTAGATGACTCTCCTCTCTGTAATCATTTTCATCTTCATCATCATCTTCATCTTCGTTACCATCATTTCTACAAACCCCAAGTGCACTCTCATCCATGCCCTTGTGGACCATTTCTACATCTTTGTCTTCTTCCTCCAAGTCTTTCTGTTGTTTGTAATGTTCATCATCATGCTCTAATGCTATATCCATGTCTTCCTTCAGATTATATTCTTCATCCTCTTCCTCATCTTCACTACCAAATGACTGGATTCCAGGAGGCCCTGTGAATGCCTGTTCCCTGTCTGCCTCGGTCATGATGAAGTCACCTGTCTCTTTAGCACTGCAGCTGTCTTCAGCATTAAAGGAGATTTCACTTCTGAGTCATGTTTGTCACTGCTGTACATGTTATCTGTTTGCATCATACCCCAATCAGAGCTGGCAAAATCCTCCACCCTCTTTTTAAGGTCAACTTCTTTCTCGGTTTGGGGCACTGATTCCTTTATGCCAATCTCTTTTACCTCTTCTTCCTCCTCCTCCTCCTCCTCCTCTTTCTCCTCCTCCTCCTCCTCCTCCTCCTCCTCCTCCTCTTCCTCTTTCTCCTCCTCCTCATCATTGTCTTCATTAATCTCTTCTTCAGCTTTCTCCACTGCCTCTTCTCTTTCTTGCAAGGTGGAGACAGGAGCTGCATTTGTGATGTGATCCCCACCAGTGGAGCCCATCAGATCAAAGTCTTCAATCACATTTTCAGCCACAGAGGGCATCTGTATGTCATCCTGATCTTTTCATCATCCTGCTCATTTTCTTCATAATGCAGTCTTTCCTCATCCTGCTCCTCGTTCTCTATGGTCACAGTACTGGGATACAGTGAAGAGCTCTGTGCCCATGGTTCAGCTGGACCCTGCAAGACCAGGAAGGGAGTTGAGCTTGGGAGCTCGACTGGCATGGTTGGTGGGCTGGTGGGAGAGGATGGTGGGGACAGTACTGTGGTTCCCAAGAGAGACACAGCAGGCACTGACTCCTCCAGACTGAATGAGTCTACTTCAGCAGCCAGTTGAGACATGGTATTGTCATCTTTATAAGTGTCCATGATCTGGGGGTCGTCCTGGGGATAGACAAGCTCCACCTCATCAGAAGTAGGAGAAATAACAGGGGTTACGGTGTCTTCGGGTTCCTCTTCAAAGGCTGGAGAAATGACTGATGAAGCATTTTCTACAGGTTCCTCATAAGAGGTATGGGGGATTACAGATGCAGTTGTTTCTTTAGGTATTTCATCAGAGGCAGGAGGAATGACAGATGAAATGGATTCTTCATGTGCCTCGTAAGAGTTGGGGGGAATGACAGCTGTAGTTACATATTCAGGTGTTTCTTCAAAAGCAGCAGAAATTACAGGTGATACAGTTTCTTCTCGTGCCTCATAAGAGGTAGGAGGAATGACACATGTTGTTACGTCTTCAGGTGTTTCTTCAGAAGGAATGATAGGTGAAACAGTTTCTTCTCGTGCCTCATAAGAGGTAGGAGGAATGGCAGATGTAGTTACGTCTTCAGGTGTTTCTTCAGAAGGAATGATTGGTGAAACAGTTTCTTCTTGTGCCTCATAAGAGGTAGGAGGAATGGCAGATGTAGTTACGTCTTCAGGTGTTTCTTCAGAAGGAATTATAGGTGAAACAGTCTCTTCTCGTGCCTCATAAGAGGTAAGAGGAATGGCAGATGTAGTTACGTGTTCAGGTGTTTCTTCAGAATGAATGATAGGTGAAACAATTTCTTCTCGTGCCTCATAAGAGGTAGGAGGAATGACAGCAGTAGATACATATTCAGGTGTTTCTTCAAAAGCAGCCGAAATTACAGGTGAAACAGTTTCTTCTCGTGCCTCATAAGAGTTAGGAGGAATGACAGATGTATTTACATCTTCAGGTGTTTCTTCAGAAGGAATGATAGGTGAAACAGTTTCTTCTCGTGCCTCATAAGAGGTAGGAGGAATGACAGATGTATTTACGTCTTCAGGTGTTTCTTCAGAAGGAATGACAGGTGAAACAGTTTCTTCTCGTGCCTCATAAGAGGTAGGAGGAATGCCAGATGTATTTACATCTTTAGGTGTTTCTTCAGAAGGAATGACAGGTGAAACAGTTTCTTCTCGTGCCTCATAAGAGGTAGGAGCAATGACAGGTGTAGTTACTTCTTCAGGTCTTTCTTCAAAAGAAATGACTGGTGAAACAGTTTCCTCTTGTACCTCATCAGAGGTCGGGGGAATGACAGACATAGTTGTTTCTTCAGATGCTTCTTCAGGCGTTTCCTCGGCGACATGAGGAATGACAGGTGTAACTTTGTCTTCAGGTGCTTCCATAGTGGTAGGGGCAGTAACATGTGTGGCCTTTTCGTTAAAATCCTCTTTAGAGTCATCAGAGGAGCTGGAATTAAAGTTGTAAATGAGTCTTTAATTTCACCTCAGAGGCAGCAGGATTGACCTGGGTAAACAAGTCCTCAGGTGTCTCTTCCATGGCAGCAGGAACACAAGTTGTAGCTGAGTCTTCAGGTGCTGCCTCAGAGGTCACCACAGAAACAACAGCAACAGCTGCAGTAGTGGCTGCAACCACAGCGGGTACCACATTCTTCTTCTCAGCCTCTGTGGCTGCTGCGTCTACAGGCTGGGAGGCTTTTGGGCCACCCTTCAATGGCATTGGAGTGCTACTGCCAACTGACTTCTTTGGGCTGCTTGTCTTAGTGCTGGGCTTGCTGCCTGTAGTCTTGGGGCTTGCAGTAACCTCCTTGGAAGGTGTTGCTTTGCTCTCCTTGGGTTTACTTGTCTTAATGTCTGCTGCCTTGCTGGGGGTGGTGGTTTTTTTGGAGGCTGATTCTGCCTTGACAGTGGAGGCTGACTTAGGGGTCTCAGACTTGGTGGTCTTGGTTGGTGCTGGCCTGGTAAGCGGAGAAGAAATGGGCTTCTTGGCCGCTGGAGTAGATAGCGGCTTACTGACATCTAATGAAAAGAGAACATATAATTTCAATTCGGTATCAAAGCTTCAAATATAAATTAATCTTAGCATTAATAAGCAACTAAATGCTGTAAACTGAATGCAAGTATTTTATGAAAACACAGCACTATAATAGAAAAATACAATATTTACCATATGTAAAATATCAGTATTCTCATATTACAACACAATATTACTGTTACAATGGTTACAAGTGAATTATGTTCATGCATTTATTGAATTCCATGCGGTGCCCACCTTTCTTGACAGGTGTTGTGGTCTTAGGAGTGGGAGTGCGGCCAGCAGAGGGTGCTGTGGTTTTAGCAGGAGAAGGTTTAGTAGTCGTAGATGGTGTCCTGGGTGTAGCAGTAGTTGGCCTGGATGCGGCAGTAGGTGTCTTGCTGGCAGTTGTCGGTGTCCCAGGCTTAGGGGCAGCAGGGGAAGAGCAGGGCAGCAGGAGCAGAGCCAGCAGACCTACACAGAAGATGTGACGAGAAATAGAAATCATTACAGAGGTGAGTCATTAGGGCATTTTTAGGTCTGGTTGCTCCTAGCCTGCACAACTCTGTGGTAGGAGACTTCCGTTGAGCTTTTAATTCCAGCTTGGAGAAGGACCTTCTGCATTTAAAAAGCAGAAGAATGCCGGAAGAAAATAACTCACAGAAAGGTCCTAATATTAGTTAAAACTCCACTGTCTACATTTCAGTCATTGGTGATGGATCATATATCCCATTTAAAGCAGTGACTCATGAGTCAAAGCTTTGATTATTCACAGCACAGAAGGCCTGAGGGACAGACAGGTAGCTCAAAAGCCCAACATGGGGCTATGTGTACTAGCAAAAACATTCATTTCAAGAAATCCTCTCCCCCAGTTATCTACCCATAATGCCTCTGTTCTATCCTGGGGTGCCTGGCTCAGTGGTAATACACACGTGATCTGCCCTGATAGGGTGAGCTTAGTATGAGCTTAGCTTAGCACACGGTGGTGACTCAGTATATGTACAGGTCAAGTCTGAGTAAGCTAACCTAGATCCTGTGGGCCTGGCAGGAGCTTCTGATTTCTCTGTACGCTCCACTGCATGTGTCTCTCCTGTTCTAAATAAAGAGCTGGAGAGCACGAGGCAGTGTGCGTATCAGTGGAGAAAACACAGTAAGCACCGTGTAAATCTTTCATTGTTTTGAGTAAAAATAACCATGAAAATCCCACTTGGGAAAATAGCATGGATTGTGCTAAAACACATGCTCCATAAGTTCCAGATTTCGTCTAGGCAGGATGGGTGGGGATGAGACTCTACAAAACTGTGGTGTCCTACATATAGATTATCAGGTGAGAGAGAAGCAACCACACAAGAGAGAGAGAGAGAGAGAGAGAGAGAGAGAGAGATTCAGCAGTGAAGGTTCTGGAGGACAAGTCTATAAACAGACAAACCTGACAGAGAAAACCACACATGAATTAATGCAGTGGTGTGTTGTAGATCCTCGACCTAGTTTAATGTTACAAAAACACCTACTTAAGCACACAACTTGGATTAGGACATTAGTCGTTGAGCCAACTTGTAAATAAGACCTGTGTACAGTTCATGAAGAAGCTGACTGACTGAAGTCTTTGCACTTCTTTTTTTAACCACATCTCCAGATCTAACATTAAAGATTAAAGCATGCATATGTATATATATATATATATATATATATATATATATATATGTATATGTATATGTGTGTGTGTTTTATAATATATTTAATATTATCTTGTTGGGAATATAAAGTATATACTATTATCATAAAATATGAGCTATAGCCCCCAAAAATGTACCTGGATTCTTTATGCTTTTTCTCCCTCACCACATCATCTATTCATCATCAAGATTTATTGACCTGATTTTACCAACATCAACAATAATATATAGTAGACCACAGTAGAGACAAGAGAGCAAGGGGCAATCAAGGAGTCAACCAGCACTAGGTAGAAAGAAAGTAGTGACATTATTAGATTATTGAAAAAAAAAAAACATTTTTATTGTTCCTAGAATACAGATTTGCATTATAATTCAACCTTAAAAGGAGAGCATGCTATTAGATGATAAGAAGAGAATGAGAGTGATCGAGAGAGAGAGTGAATGAGAGGTTCTATGAAATTCTTCATCTTAATCCAAACATAAAACCGATATGAATAATCTATAGTGACAGGATGACTCAGTATAGGAAGCGAGCACACAGAGATTAGCACAAGCACTGTTCTCCTGGAACACAAGAGAAAGAGAGTGAGTTAATGAGAGTATGAGAGAGAGAAAGAGAAACAAAAACTTATTTTAATGAAGTCATACAGTGACCAGGTGCCATCAATCTCCAAAAAAGGGCACAAGAAAGAAACAATGACTTGTGCACTATATTATTTAGGTATTTTATGGTAAATGAATAGAAAAGCGGTAGTACATCATTGTCCTTGCAAAAATGCATTTAACATTAACAGCCTTTGTCAAATAACTTTTGCAGCATAAAGAAAGTGATATGGAAGTAATACATTTTTGAGTGAACTATTCCTCTAATAGAAAAACAAAAACAAACAAATCATCAACAACAAGCCAAGCATTTTTCTGTCAGATCTGTGCCAGGGTTGGGGGCAAATATAACGCACATTAAAACCCCAAAATGCACCGAAGCTTAAAAACAATCCATGAACATTTAGACATGTGCATTTGCTCTAAGTGCTTCAAGCAAACGTCACGCCATTCAACCATTTTATAGATAGCTCTCTGATGTTTTGTGAGCAATGGAGAAGCCTGCGGCCTGATTGGCTAATGAACACTGTTTAACTTGCCTTTACATTTGTGAGTGGCAAAACTTCCCCTGAAGCCACAGCAGCAATGAGGAAGACGACCTCCTCCTGAGCCAGCGACTGGCAGACTATGGCTGATGAGATTTTAATAAGGCACTCTGGCCTGAAGGGAATCTTTAACCTCAATAGCGAGGTTCATGTCCCTTCAGGATGAATCTTAATGCATTGGTAAAGCTGTAATTCAGCAGCGTTTGATGAAATTGCTTCTACCTGCTGGCATTCACCTGTGTGTAAATTTGCTGTGTTAGCTTATTATGGGCCAATAACCATTCATCAAGATTTTGATTTATGATTTATGTATCAAACATTTTAATGTGCAGTGATTTCTTGGCTTAACGGTGGCAAATCTGTGTAAAATCAAATATGCAAGTTTTCAACTCTGTTTACTAATTGGACAATGCATGGACCTGCACTCATTTTAGTTTTTTTATTCTGTGCCCAGTGGAAATGACCACAAATCATAAATACCTAGCGACGATTCCTATATTATAAACAAATTTAAATAGACAATGTCATCTTACTGGAGGTTCTGCTTTTGTGAAATAAAGTCATGCGGATTTGGAATAGCATGAACTACAGTGAATGATCACGGTATAGAGACATTTTCATTTTGGGGCACTATATATTCTTTAGGACTTTCAAGAGTCAAGAAAATTAACAATTTTAATAAAATAAAAACAGGAACAGGCCATAGTCAGAGTGAATAGTGAAGAAAATTGAGCATGTCTAAAGTACAGCCATGTCAAACTCGAGGAGCAGGACACCAGCGAATAATGCTGAAATCTGACAAGCGAGAAATACGTGAAGCACTGCAGCATAATCAGAATCACTGAAGTGTTATAAACCATCCATCAAGTTGGCTGTTGGGAAACACACACGCTCCATTTGGAGATTAGATGCAGTGGCTGCAATAAAACATCTCTCTGGAGGACTGAACTCTACCACGACCTAATGAAGGAGAGAAAGCGGGACATCGAGATACAGAAAGCAATTCATTTATGAGAAATGCCTCAGATGGTTTAGTGTTGGCTGCTGGGCGCACCCTTTGCTGACCAGCCCATAGTTCTTACATCAGTATGAAGTAATCATCGACAGAAAGAAGCTCATTCATTAAGGTTGCGTTAAGAATTCAATCAATTAAAATGATTCATATTTTTGGCCAGTTCTGTCATGCTAGCACCCAACTCACATCTTGCACTGCTCTTATACTTTTTGCAATTCTGTTTGGTGCTACAAGTAGCAACTGCAATTCTGCAGATTTTATTTAAAGCTTTGGGTTGCAAAGCTGCACCATTAATGCCAAAGGCATGTTTTATTTATTTAAAATCTCGTAGGTTCAGTAGAATTCCCTGCAGTACAATGTCTACTGCTGAAGGCAGGACGCACAGATGGTTGGATGCGTATATGCACATTACAGAAACACTATTCACACGCACACAAATGTGAAGAAAAAAATGTGTGCCGCACCCAAAACGGAGTCATATATTACTGTACTGTGAAGCAAATGTTAAATTAATATTAATATAACAGGTTTGCTATGCTCAACTGTGCAAATTTTGACCGGAGTAGCATTAAATATTTGTCAGATCGAAGATGTCTACTGGATCAAATTAACAACAAACACAAACACAAACTCCTGCACTAATTGGATGACAAGCGGCCTTTTCACTGCTGTTTATTGTTTGAGCTTTAAATCATAATGAGGCAGAATCAGAAAACAAAGGCTCAGGGTGGATTCCCCAGATTATCTTTTCTAAACTCAGTGCTTGAATATACTGCAATGCTAATAGTGTTGAATGTGTTTCTTTTCCAAGCAGTGTGTGACGTCATCTGTGTGCGGGACAGCAGCTTTTCTACTCTAAACATCATTAATCATGAAATAAACTTCCTGTTCAGCTGTATGTCTGATGGTACATTATGACTGATGCTACATGTCATGGCAGAGCTCTGTTTGGATTTTTCTAACATGGACTAAATTACAACTTAGGTCAATTTTTGTTGTTGTTGTTGTCTTTGCCAGGTTATTCTTAAAGTATTTTTATAGTTACTAACTAAGCAGCACTTAATTACAGAGCTTGGAACAAGAACCTAAAACTCAGACAGAAAGACCAACTTTGACAGACCAACTTTTGTCCATTTTACTTCCTTTAAGAACATTGGAAGAGAAATACTGCATTTTAAAAAGAAGCTCAAGTAAAAAAGGTAATCAATGTCTGTCAAAATCTAAAGAGATCACCAAAAATGTATGTTTGTGGGACCAAATAACACATAAAAATGTTCACAAACTCATACAAACATCTCTCCCCCACCCTCACATAACGTCATGAGTCTGAGCTCATTTACAGGCCTCAGGATGTCCCTCATTGCCTCTATAAACAAGTAACAAAAAACTTCACTGTTCATGGTTGACTGCAGACATCTCAAATCGGCTCCTGTGAGCTCTATGTTGTGATTCTCAGCGTGACTCAGATTGTCTCCCAGCACGATAATCATCCTAACATCTCTCTGCATCTGTCCTGGATATCCAGAAATCTGCATTATATGTCGCTGTGTGGAAATAATGTAGGGGCTGTTGAGACTTGTGGAGACTTTCTAAACTCTCTCACACTGGGGAGAGTCCAAACTTTCTGATAGGAGAGAATCTTAAACTCAGTGGGAGAGTCTAAACTCTCTCCCACTGGAAGAGAGTTCCTTCAAAAAATTGTAATCAGGACAGTGCCAGTTCATTTCCGGCAAATGAAACTCTTTCCTTTCAGGGAAATCGACTTACATTGGAGATGCCTAATGCTTTAAGTATGTAGTAAATGAGGAGTAGTGATTGTCTCTGAGAGATGTGGACTGCAACGTGAGGGTGCATAAGCAATGCCTGATGAACACTGGAAAAGAATGAGCTACTGAAATGGCCCACATTGCAGAATTATAATTACTATACCCAGTCTGGCAGCTCAGTTTGTGACATTCCCAACCTTACCTAGTTGTCTTGGCAACAGGTGGCCTATCAGGTTTGGGAGAGCCAGTGGTGCTGGTCTTAATGGTGGGCGCAGTGGCGGGTCTTGGAGCTGGAGCTGGAATGAAGGATGGTGTGAACGTGTTTGAGAGCATTAAAACAAGAAGACAAATACAGACAGTTCATTTTTCATTTTAATAATATGCTACATCAGAATTTATCTCATGGAAGTCTAAAAGAGTTGGACACCCCTGTCCTACATTGAACTAATGCTGTAATAAAAACGAATGCAGTGGTTTCCACCCACTCTTCTGAAGACATGCAAAATGTGTAGTTTTGGGGTGGGAACCACTTCTGTATTTAATAAGCTCAGATGATGCTTTTGTCTTACCTGTAGTTTTTGGTTTAGCCTTCAGACCATTGGCTGGTGCAGCAGGGGCTTTCTTGATGGGCTGTGATGCCACTGTTGTTTTCACACCATTGGCTGGAGCACTGGCAGGTCTCACCATCCCCACCGGCTTTTTCTCAGCCACCTTGGTCGGGGTCTTGGTTGTGGGTGCAGAAGTAGAGCTAGATGTTTTTTTAGTGGCAGCAGTGGTTGAGGTTTTCTTCTCCAGGCCTGCTGTGGTGGTCTTTTTGGTGACGCCATTAGCTTGCGACTTCTGTGCCCCGTTTGTCAGGCGGCTTTGTCCAGTGGTGGGACGGGAGCTGGTTGTAGATGCCTTAGTTCCAGTGGTGGTTATCTTTGTTTTGGCAGGAGCCTTCGTCTTATCTTTGGGATCCACAGGCTTGTCCTTTCCAGTCTTGTTGGTTGCCCCTGTTTGCTGCGGTTCACCTTCTGTTTGTGTTGCAGGCAAAGGCTGGTCCTGAGCTTCGCCCACTGGTGCCACCTCGACCGCAGGACCTGTATTTAATGCTTCCATTGGCTCCATTGCTGCCGTGTCAACACCATCCGGTTTCATCTTGTCCTAGTTCTGGTGGTTCGTCTCAGCAGAAGAGGAATCAGGAACCCAGAACTCAGTCCACTAGTTGGAGTCTACTTCTATCAAGTGGTTATGGCTGACCTGAAAACAAGAGCAACAAGACTTCAGACAATAAACAAACAACAAATCTGAACAAGAGAGAGGTATGTACCCCCACTTACTGGCAGACAGACCTAAGAGAACAATCAGATAAAGAATCAGGTCTTAGAGAAACTGGCTAAAACAGATTAGGAATGAATTAAAGAGCGTGCTGTGCCGAGGAAAAACAACAGCTGATTCAGAGCTCAGAGCTTGTGGATTTGTTTAAACTGTAACCAAACTGAATGAAAGCCACACAGAAGTAGTTGCCAGCTATTAGGAGTGATGGTTTGTGTAATATTACAGTTATCAGGCATACAGTTTTACAGATTAAAATGCAGTTTTCACTTAGCAAGACATCCATCATAAGATGGATGTATGTTCCTAATGGCTCAGTGGTAAAGCATTGCGTTATGCAAAGGTTGTTGGTTTGATTCCCAGGAACACATGTACTGACAAAAAAATGTATAACCTGAATGTACTGTAAGTCGCTTTGGATAAAGCATCTGATAAATGTAAATGTAAGATTATTTTGGTGCTGTTACATGTGTAAAAAAATCATTTGGTTTTCAAAACCCTTTGGGGAATTTATAATTGCTAACTACTAGCAAAGCAGCAACGCCAGATGCATACTGAAGCAGATGTCGTTTGCATGATTAAAGAGCAGCCCCTACACAGCAGTGGAAGAGGCCAATGAGAGGAAGTGGCTTGGCTCAAGGGAGCATGAAAAAAAAAACAGAATCAGTCAACAAACATTGAAACAGCGCATTCATAAAGTGGACGTCAGTGTCACTGGACACCTCATCCGCATTATATTACAGATCTGAAAAATCTCCCTGATTCTTTCTGAGGTCAACATTCATTCTTCCACCCCTCGGACTCATTCTGCCCATGACAAAATCTCCTCAGTTAGTCCTCATACAGATGGTTCAGGCAGCTGAGCATCCCAAATTAGAGAAACCGGGGGGAGGGGGACAGAGAGAGTGATGGAAAAGAGAGAGAGAAAGCCCGAGAGGAAAGAACCCATTCCATATACGCTGCCAGATATGAACAAAAAAGATATGAGAAGATATATTGCCTTGGACAGAGATCTAGCTATCTATGGCCATCGGTTACTGATAGGAATTGTGCACTTGAGAATATCATCAATGACCACATTGACTTGCAAACAACTGTTCCCATGGCAAATGAACAGTAGTATTTGTGTCAAAAGGGGGAACTCTGGACACTTAGGGTGTTTTCAGACCTGCTGATCATTTGCTCCATACGGAAACAGGCACAAATTGTTACAGTTTCTTCTTGGTTCAGTTCGGTTTTCAAACATGATAACTAATGTGCTCAGAATCAGAAACTGCTTGCTTTTTATGGCACGCATTCCCATTATGAATTACAATAGAGCTTGGTTCGTCGGCATGTTGGGTTGTATTGCTTTTATTGAGTTTATTTTCAATCAGGCTGAGATACCTCATTCAGGTGACCTTGGACCATTTATTTAGATGTGGATTTAAGTGCAATTGCCATGTTTATATGTGCCTAAATGAACCAAACTAAGGGAGAACGTGTGCCAATATCTGAAACGGACAAGCCAGATGTGAAAAGTTCTGGTACACAATACCTGATTAGTTTTAAATTATGCAGTCACAAAAATGAACTCTACGGTCGGATTAAATAACGCACTAGTTAGTAATGAAAAATATCAAACACAACCACATGCAACATCACTTCCACTTCATAGACCTCAAGGGCAAGTTTTCTCTCAACTCCTCAAGATCACGTCTCTCTATTTTAATATTGCTTGTAAATACAGTCTTTGTTGCATCTGCTCTACCCCTCCTGGATTTTTTCTCTTGCTATTGATCCTGTTTAGAATGATAGATGAGAATCGGCCTGTGAGAATGTCAGGTGGTGGAGAGCTGAGGAGATTAGATGGGTAAAACAGCCTTGTTCGAGAGGAAAACACACACACTGTCACACGGCCTTACGACCTTAATGATCCTGCTGAGGGATATAGACTGCTTCCTCTGCATGTAAACAACAGTCACCCTGGGGTCAGAGGTCTATGGTGTCCATCAAATTCTAGGGGAGGATCTGACTTCTGATGACCTCTACAGAGTGGCTGAAGACGACAGGCATATGTGACATTTTTTGTGCAAATTAAATAATCAAAGTTTGAGATGAATCTGGAAATATTTGAACTAGAAATATTTCTAGAGCCCTAGCTTTATTTTTATGATATAAATTAACCTTATTTTATGTTAACAAATCATATTTATTTGTATTATCCCTCATTAGCTCTTGTTTTTATTGAAAACATAGAGTTTATGCAACCTCTGGATCACAAAATCAACCATGGCTAATTGGGATAATTTAATATAATATGTCAGTATCCCCAGTTTGTGTTTGAAAGCCACCAGTTTTGTCATAATTCAGAATTACAAAAAAAATTATATTTTTGCCTTTGAATGTAGTGTTTTACAACAGTGAGCCCTTGAGCCAAAAGGATTTGAGAGCTAATGCTTTAGGAAACCTAATGGCCAAATCAAACGTGATGGTGATATTCAGAATATAACCTAATATTTTACACATACACACACACATATATATATACATACATACATATCTATATCCCTAGAGAGCACAATATGGAGAAAACCAGAAATGGTAGGTGTAGAGGCTTTGTGACCTTACAAACATAAGACCCATCGTACCTACAAACCCTCTTACCAACAAAACCTCTTACTGGCACTCCGTCACTCTCAGGGACGAACCTGTACACGCCTAATGCTTAATGCCTCATCCAATTATTGTAACCAATCCTGGTGCAGGAGCCTAATGTCGGGAAGGGATGACTCTGCGAAGCGCTCATCCTCCAAAGACCCACATATGATGTAAACAAACACATTGAGATGCGTCGCATACCTTCTAGAAGCAGTATTTTTGGCAGATCTCCAGGGACGGTGCATCAGAGTCTTTAAAATGTCCCGACACAAAACCGCTGATCACCCTGATGCTAATGGGGTCATTGTAGCGGTAAAACGCACTTTGGCCTCTTTCTCCGAGGAGCAAGCAGAACACGGCCTTGTGCATGCATGCATGCATAAATACATATCTAAGTGCTGCATTGTGCCTTAAAAAATCCCCTGTGTGCAAAGCTTGCTTCTCACAATCAGCTAAGCACTGTGGCACAGCAGGTGCTAACAGGCTAATGCCATCTTAGCTTTAGCCGGTCTGGGCCAAACTGACATGTCTAATAACTGGAGAACAAGAAAACAAACAAACTGCACAATCTCAAAAGCTCACTATAGGAAATCTGTTTCCCTCTAAATTGCAATCAATGGAGAGACTGTGCTGGGAGGAAGTGTACATTTGCACACCACAGAGATGCTGCATGAATTGCGTGGCTTCTCCCAGGCCGTTTGCATGCACTGTGGATGCTGTTGTTGGCCTCTGATTTGGCGGTTGGTCAGAGGACTGACTAATTAGCAGAAATTTGTCACAGTTTAAGATTTCACATATTAAGTCTGTCTGGCCAATACTCCATTGTGCCTATGCAGAGATGCACACTCAAAAAATATAGATTCAGTATTTTTATTTATGCATGTCTGATATGCATCACATTATTCTTGGATTACATCTGTATCTGTAATATAAATTAAATTGTATATGCAATTCAAAACTTAAATTATAAACTCTATAAACCCTATAAACCCTAAATACATTGAGCTACAAAAGCCTGAGGCACATTGATTTGAAACATCTTTATGCACCCTTCCACACCCCCCTTTTGCTTGTACCCTCTTGCAGAAGTTTCCCTCCACCCCCGTCTCTCACTCTAAAACAAGTGAACACTGGATCTATTCAGCGACGACCACCACCACAAAGAGAGGGCCACCGGGACTCACAGTTTGCTGGTTGAGGAAGAAATCCGAAAAGGTCAACGAGTTTGAGGCACCTGATTCTCTACCCGCAGAATAAAACAAGAATAAACCTCACCTCAGGTCCATAAACTATCAAAATCCATTATAAACCGCATCAGTGAGGAACCGAATACAAATATAAATTGATTTGTAGGGCACATTAGTGGTGAATATCAAATGTATTTCAATGATAAATACTATTTAAATTGATAGCTTTGCTTCCTGACAGTTATTTAAAAGTCTTTTGTTTCCTTTTTCAAATGCTAGCATGTCTTTTTATAAAAAGGCTCATTTGAATCTTTACTAACAATCTTTCTCCATTTTTTTTTTTATGTATCCTAGGCTAAATGTAAGAATTTTTAAATGCTTTTGCCTGTAGTGTCTTGCCTTAAAAACTGTAAAAGTTATGTTTGTAGCAATATCAGTATCAGTAACAATGTAGTCTACAGTACGAAAATCAATCACAAAAATACCCTCTATTCATCATATAATGCTAGCCTTCTCAACAGCAGCACAAGAAAAAGACTGACTGAAGGTGTGACTGGGGCCTGCGTCACAGAACCGCTTTCATGAGTCCATGAAAAGCCCATTGGCCACTGGTGTCCATAACACAAACAAAATGAACAAACACTCAAGAGCGAACGGCGTCTTAGACGCATCTGTGTGGAGATACTGGTCCACTCTCTATCTGCGATCACATGACTCTCTGAACGGCCCATTATACAGAACACACACGCCGAGATGAAGTCGACCGGCCCGAGGCGCATTGCAATGAAACAAGTCACCAAAGAAGGGATTGTTGGGGTGGCGGCCCTCGCAGAGAAATGAAAAGAGGATAGATACACATGGAGGCACATAACAGGACCGCTGCTGTTCGAGCTGACAAAAGCCACTTTAGTGCTCCCGCTGTTGAGATTGCGATCGTGGCCAGCGCATTCCCAAAACACCCTTGGCCAAAGGTCGGGAAGCCGCTCTGTCCAACTCACAAAAACAAAAACAAACAGATCGGCCCATTCTACAGCAGAGCGGGGAAAGGAAGGTAGTGACGTCAGGCTGTAAGAAACCGCTCGGAGAGCGATGATGGAAACAAACCCAGTGGTAAGCTGAGAATACACTAGCTGTGATTGAAGAAGTTTTATTTCTGCCCAAGGCGCCAACAGCTTGTGTGGCAGATACCTGGACATCATCCAGGTGATGAGGAGGTAATCCTTGTACTGTAAGGAAGATTTACATTCGTTTTCTAGAACATATGCTACTCCAGTGTGTGTGAGACACTCGACAATGTCTGGGATGCAACAGATTAGTGACCTACACAAGAATGCTTAGAGGCCATTTGCACTGGATACATACTTGTGTTCTGTCTTATGGTGAAGGAAAAATCTATTGAGCTCTCATGCAAAACATTTACCTTCCTCTAAGAAAATTTGCATTCGGTCACACAAATTTAGCCTTGCCCAAAAATCTTTGAGCTCGTTTGCAATACTTTTGCTTTCCCTTAAGAAACTTTGTGCAATTTTGCTAAATGTTTGCCCTAAAAAATCCAAATATAATTTTACATCTGCTTGCAAATCTTTTGACTTCCTCAAGAAACTTTGTGTTTGCTCAAAAGTTTGAAAACTTTTGCACTCACTTCCAAAACATTTGCCTTCCCCAATAAAACTTTTGCGTTTGCCCAGAAAATCTTTACCTTTCCCAAGAAACTTAGAAACATCTTTGCAAGGAGCACAATAGTCTGCTGAATCAATATTTTGTATTTTATGATTTTTTTGCATTGTGCATAATTTGCCATATAAAGACAAAATTAAAAGTGCTGCACTAAAAATCATTGCCATGTCAATGTGAGACAGCATGACCAAATAAATTAAGCAAATTTTCAAACAAACTAACATAATCTTTCTGCATTTCTTTTGTCTGCAATGTATAACTATTGTATATCTAGTTTCATACATAATATGGCAAATGTGTTTAGTTTTTTTTTTAATTCAAATTTTGCACACAATTCTGGAAATTACCACCACAAAAGCTGAACTAATCTCACACTTTCTGTTTCATCTTGCTGCAGTTCATCTAGTGCAGAAGTGCCCAATGCTGTTCCTGAAGATCTACCTATTTGCAGAGTTCAGTTCCAGCCCTGCTCCAGCACAACAGTGTGTAATGATCAAGTTCTTCTGAAGATCTTAATGAGCTGGTTCAGGGGTGTTTGATCATGGCTAGAACACAAGAGCACATCCGGTGTAAATGGCCCAGGAAACAACACCATAATTTGCTTGAATGCAATAAAGCAGTGTCAGAGCAGGGTTACACGACTGAAGGAACTGGTACCAGCACCTCTGTTCACTCAGTGAACAGCAGCAGGACACATCACAACCAGCGGCAGACCAACAGGGTCCCCAGGGGACAGGGAGTTTAACACATGACAGAGCTCGTTAACTCGGGACAAAGCATGATGCTAATCCGGTGCGATCCTCCGATGGACACCCACAGAACGGGATGCACACAGGACACGGGCCAGATACAGGCGCCAGCCAGCATGCCATGCCACCTGGCCAAGAGAGTAAGAGGAGAAATGGTGAGACGAGATGAGATAAGACAGATATTGATCATCGAGAGAAAGTGCACAGATGGGAGAGTAGAGCAGTGCATTAGCAGAACACGTGGGCACACTGAAATTGGGAGGTTTTGGGCGTAAAGGGGCCTTTTAACTAATTTGTAATTCGAGGAGCTGCTTGATTCTATTATCTACTGGGAGCACAAAAAAGCTAAAGAGCCGAATTACATAACCACTGATAAAAAAACAGATGGTGGGGTTTGATCAATGACATCTGATAGTGTGTGTGTTTGTTTGTGACCGCATGGCCACAAACGTCATCTGCAGCAGACAATAAACATGCCCTTCAGCGACCAGGAGGAAGTGCCATACACACACACACACACACACTCCACAGGAAATGACTACCTATAAGAGGATTATCCTTCTGCTCACAGCTGACCAGCACCTTCCAGATGGACTCTGAGCCTCTGTTCTGACTCAACACAAACCTTCATAATGTGCCCATTGGCGAAGAGCGAATATAAATGACGCCATTGAACTTATATTCAACCTAATATTGGTATTAGATGGTTATGGTTGGGGATCTAGACTAGCAATCCAAAGGTTGTAGGTTCAAACTTCTACAGAAGTGATTGTCCTTCCACTGCTGTGACTCTGAGCGAAAGTATTCAACCCAAGAGTTTGAACAAAAGAGACAGTTTCTGTGCTGCTGTTCAGCTGCTTTAGATGAAGAATCTACTCAATAATAATGTCCCAGAGTATATTTATATTGCTCTACGTGTTTAATGTCTCAAATTTATCTCCAACAAATTTTCAAGAGAAAATATTAAGGCTATTTCTGGAGTACAGTAAGAATTGTAGAGGCAAAAACATGATGTCTTGATCAATTAATCTTGAAATATGAGAATTTGTGGCAAATGAATGAAGAAATGAGCAAATCTGAGCAAAGCTCGAGACACTGAGATCCCTTGTGAAAAGAGACAAGTGAGATTACTGTTATCTTCCTTTAAAATATGTGATTTTATTTTTTTAAGTCCCATAGGCTTTGAAGGCAGGACCTAGGCCAAGTCCAAAATGACACAGAGACATTGGATGGACAGTAAGAAACCACTGAAAACCACTCCGAACACTTCAGCATCTGCATAGCAACACACAAGTTTTCTTCAGGAAATGTAAGAATCTTGTCTTACATTTACTTCCATTGGGAGTTTGGATGCATCTTAATCTGCAGATTTTATAACACCTTGATGTTGATGCAGAGAAAATTTGTCTCATGCCTTTGTAAAGTAGGTTGGCATTTTCACTGCATGGAGGCCTGCGGCAGTAAGACACCTAGTTTTCAGGAACGATTATTTAATATGTAATTCAGACACTGTAGGGATTCTTACAGCATGTGAACTTTAACCTTTTTAAAAACACCAGGTCAATACATCCATCAGTACCCGATGCAGTCTCAAAGACACCATTCACTGAGTGACATCTGCCAATACTGGAACAAAGGATACTGAACCCAAATGCACCAAGACAGGACTGCATGTCTGCTCTGATATGATGTTGCTTCAGATGGAGATTAACATGGCAAGAGTGCTACAGCTGCACAGCAGACGTGTTTACGGAAAGCTGAAGTGTAATCACAAAACACCCCCCAAAAAAGAACTCCGAATGCAACAAACCCTTCAAATTACCACAGCTGCAACACAATATCCCATCCTAACTGAGCCAACTGTCCACTGCAACAACTGCTCAGCCCCCAGGGTGCTATCTTTACCGGAGCAGTGAGTGCTTCAATATGAGAGAATTATCAGACGACGACAGATGACACAGGAAAACCACTGCGACTGCATCTTGGGACAACAACGTTCACTGCACTTTTAAAAATGAAGGTTCCCAATGGGGGGGTTTATAGCGATGCAACAGAAGAACCATTTTGGCTCCACAAAGAAACTTTCAGTGAAAGGAACCATTTTTTTGTTAACGTCAACAACATTTAAACAAATCCAAATAACCTTTTTTTTTTTACTAAACAGAACTTTTGTCCAACTAAAAGGTTCCATGGATGATAAAAAAATCTTCATGGAACCAACAATGCCAATATATAAAAATAAATAGATAAAATGCGTGCTACTTTTGGCACGCTAATGGTGGTCAAATAATGCATCACATTCTCTTATGTCTCTTCAGATAATCATAAACAAGAATTTGACCTTTCTGATGTCATCTGCTGTAATTTCTTCTCCAGCGAGTCCCGCCCCCATTCCTCATACAGTCACTACCCATCGTGCCATGACACATTTGTAATTGCTGGCAATGCCTCCAAGAGCCTAATCCCTGTAGGCTGTTACACAGCTACAGCATTGTGTCAGGATCATAATATGAGAGAACAATGACAGTCAAACAAAATAGATCTGAAATAATTTATATGAGAGAACAATGACAGTCAAACAAAAATAGATCTGAAATAATTTGAGAGAATTGTTTAGTGACCTTGAGCAGTGACTCGCATATTACAACAGAATAAAATAGTCTGTTTTACTATATATATATATATATATATATTAGGGGTGTTAACGCATTAACACATTACGATTGCAATGCGTAAAATTCTTTTTTTACGTGAATTAATCACATTATAAGGTTTGACCCCAACGTCTTGCCGTCATCGCAGCGCGGAAGGTTATCTGTCGTGTGTGATGAAGGTACAGCGATAAGGAAGTTATTACTATTAATTTCATAATTTAATAAATATTACTATTAATCTCACAATTGAAGCATGATGCTAATGTTATCTCTAATACAGCTGCAGAACAGGTCCAATTCTTCTTCATAATGCATTTTGTCAGAATACTTCACGTAAGGTCGTAAGAAAATGTTTTGCTGTATTTATTTAGAAATACTTTTGATAATAGTTGGGTAAATGTATTCTGGGATTGAAGTGATGTGGCTTGGTAAACGTTTTATTGTCAGTATAAAGGCTGATAATGGCTGAATAAAAACAAAAGAATATTACGGATTATGTCTCATATCTGGCGGAGGTGTGAAAGGTTATGTTTCCTTAAACTAGTTTGTCATGCATTTCTTTATTTCAACACATTTACAGGTAAATCCTAGTATTGTAAATTTGTGATTAATCATGATTAATCACCGTCCATGACTGCGATTAACGCAATTTTTTTTTAATCGATTGACAGCACTTATATATATATATATATATAATATTTAATACCTTCCATAATTATACACAATATACCAGACGAAAGCAGAAGAGCTAAATCTGATGAAGCCTCACTGGGCGGTGAGATGCTGGCCGCAGGGGTTGAGGCATCCGTCTCAATCCTTTTGTTTGAAGAGAGAAGGCAACTATTAAGCAAGACAATAGGATGAACTGACGTACAAAGCCAAGATTTAGCAGCAGAAGCCAAACCAAGCTGCACCTGCTGCGAAACGCATCATTTTGACTCCAGTTGCTCAGGGAGCAAAGCCAAGAAACCACCCTGTTGATTTCCATTGTCCCTAAACCACGAGAAGAAGAAAATGGCAATCAAAATGACCCCGCATGCCCTTTGAATAGAGTTCACCAGGGATCCTCTCTAAACTCAGAGTACATTACTAAAAACCCAGTTAGATGAAACAACCTTGTCGCTTTGTATATGGAGAAACATCAATACTTCACAGTAGACAATTGAATGATATCGAGCCGCTGGTTGTTAACCGGTCTGTATCTCAGAAATGGCAGGGTTTGGACAGATAAACTGCACCGGCGGGCGGGTATTTTAATAGGTTGGGTCGTTTAATTAATAGTGCGGTAACATAGGCAACTCATATATTTAAATCGTTTTAAAATATATATATACTTGAGATATAGGGGGCTAAATTTGATAGATTTGATGTTTGGACAACGATCCAGTACAATAGTCTATATAGCGGTTACTTCAGTCACTGCATTCTATTAGAACCTCGGCGGAATATATCGAACATTAGACCGGGTCAACATTCCAAGCTATGGACCGGGCGGGTGAATGTATTACACGAACCGGGCGGGTGGATGTATTACACGAACCGGGCGGGTGAATGTATTGAATGTGAACCGGGCGGGTGAATGTATTGAATGTGAACCGGGCGGGTGAATGTATTGAATGTGAAGCGGGCGGGTGGAGGAGGCAGAACAAAAGACTCACGCGAACACTGCCGGGAAACACACAAAACACACCACATGTAGAAAAACTGCATTATAATTTATTCTCCTTCATCTGTCAGCGCATTGTGTGTTTTCTGAACGACTGTCCGTTGTTAATTATGGCTCACAGTTACGAGTGGGTTTGCCGACACCGCCCAGACACCCACCGTCGACACGGACTCAAAGGATGAACAAGGCTACACGGCAATCCGTGCCGGTTAACAAACGCTAAAATAACCAAACCGGTGAATCAAACCGGTGTGAAACCTGATCGCTTCGGTGGCATTTTCATCTGGTGATCTCATTTATTCCGCCGGCACTTCTATTGTAGTGACCGATGTGAACAAGAACTCATTAATATTCATTTACATATCAATGCACGCAGTCGTAAATCATGCTGTTGGATGAAACGCATTTCTTAAACTGACACCGCGTAAATTATTTAGTTTAATTAGTTGTGGCACAGTGAAAAACGCTTTTAATGAATCGCCGGTTGTTTCTGGGATCGGCACATTATAGCGATTCTTACCGCTTTTCCTCCAGCAACGCCCAGTCGGTAACGTTAACGGCGTTTACTCCCGTTCTTTTCCAAGCGGAACCCGGCGGGCAGCACTGTGAGTCGAGAGAAACCGGCAACAAATGTTGAGAGAAAACCCAGTAGCTCTGACCGAGGCAGTTTGGAGCTGACTGACCGTCTACCGGAGGTGAAAGAGATGCGCGTCTCCTGCTGTACAGAATGAAACTGCGCTCGGCGATCCGCGCAAGCACGCACGCGCACACACACACACTCTGCGGTCGCGAGAGGGAGCGTTGAAAAGGATGAAAAGCGCGAGCGGCTTCGGTCTCTCCCGCCCGCGACCAATCAGCGTTCAGACTGAGATTTATGCAAATGAGGGATGATGTCATCGCACAGGCCACCCCGCGTCCTTTCTTTAACGCGCCGTGCCTCTTGTTTTCAGTCGCCTCGGACCCCAGTACAGCCTCTGCCCCCCCCAAACCCGCGTTCCCGCCGTTTCTTTTCACTTTCACCAGTGCACACAAGAGAGCAAGAGAAACAAAAACTGCAACAGTTAACATGTTTGTTTCTGGACGTAAAATAAACGTTCACGGAAACGATTAAAATAGGCTTTTATAAAAAAATGGGATTTCATTTAGTTGACAGGCAACATTTTTAAATATCCTTTTAGTTTAAGTATTAAAAAACTACGTTTAAGTAAGTAAAAATCAATAAAACCTATCATGACATTTAAAAACATATAAATGACAATCACACACCAAATGTACTAAACCTTTTACAAAATAAATATTTAAATAAATAAATACAAAATACATTTCAAATATGATTACTAAATGTATCAATTATAAAAACTATTACATGACACTAAAATAACAGACAAGTTATGTTTTACTGCTGGACATGGATTACACTTTGACCAATGCTAAATTTGACCCTACATTATTCAAAGACATAAGCTGAATAGAAAAAAACTGACAACTGATGGATTGTGGCAGTATTATCTCCTCTCTAAAATATGACACGCCTCATACTTTGCTTTCATGACTATGCATTGTATTATTATTTACACTTAGGGTTTTTTTCTGCTCTTTATGAACAACATTTTCGATTTGCAGCTCACCCCTTAAGAACCACATGCCTATATAACAACTTTAAACCACAGGATAGGGGGTAAAATAGTAAACCACAGATGCTCTGGTGTAGCATTCAGAGGTGTATGTAAACATTTCAGATCAGATTTATTTGGCACACTGCTTAAAGCACCTGCGTGAGCACATTAAACTCTGTTCCTATAGTGGACGGATTGAATGCATGCTCATATTAGCAGAATACTTGTCCTATTATCTGAACGCGGTTTGGTAGCCCTGATTTCCCAGACTCTCTGGAGAAGCCTCTAGACTGCTGCTCCTCTCATTCAAGTCTTTGTCTTCCTTTCTCTCTGGCGCTGTTGAGACGGTGGGACACAGGGTGGGCTGTCTGCCTCTCTGTCTCGTGAGCGCGCTCCTTTTCTGACAAACAAAGCTGCATGTAAATGTTCTTCTAGCAGAAGCCGATGCATCTCTGATGCTCCAAAAACTCCTGTTACGTTTATTCTGTGCCGTTTTAACTGGACTCTATGAGCACAGTCTCACAGACCTGTCAGTATGAACTGCATCGGCAACACTATCATTGCAAAGTTGAGTAAAGATCACCTCTGGGTCTGTACTAGCTCATGTTTTCCTTTTGTTTAATTTCCAACCTCATCATTTGCATACAGTCACATGTCAAGCTCAACAGGCTCCTGTACACTCCCACATAGAGATATTACAGAGTATGTATCCAGGCTGGATGTATTGGAACCTTCGCTTTGACTCAACTATGACATCATAGAGCGTTTGGAATGGTGCGTTGACCTCATGCTTAGCAACAGCAGAGTAACCAGACAAAACAAAGGCTGACATTTCAGAGAGTGCAGACCTCAAACGCCAGTGTGTTGGCTGAAGGGCGTTTTGGCCTCCTTCAGGAGCGCACACAAAGGGAGGAAATGTCCTGACCCTTGCAGTACGGGACGGTGCCGAACCGGCAGGAAGTGGCGGGGCATTTGAGCCGCCATTCACTTCCTATGCTATTTATCTGATTGTTTTTTCCCCCCAGTGCCAGTGATCAGCCCTGCAGCTGGGCAACACGGCTCGAGAACACTGGCACTCGCACAATAACACAAGCCTGAGCTAGAAACATGCCAAGAACAAACACTCCCTAAAACAAAAACAGCCCGATTCAGAAGCTAAGAAGCGAAGGAGTAAAATCCTGTTTGTTTTCTACACAGATGAACTAACTTTGGCGTATAGATAGTGTATTAACACGCGTATTTCCTTCTGAAGTCACAGTTAGTGTTTAATAACCGAACCCTCATCAGATTCACAGCAAATTAAACAAAGTATTACTTTAAATCAATGACTAAATGCCTGTTCACACCAACAATGATAACTATAACGATAACTAGAACTATACAATTTGATTAAGCTAATCGTTCTAATTCTAAACGGCCTTTGACCTTGAGGTGAGAATTAACAGTATTTTTTAGTGAACTATCCCTTTATTTTTAAAGTTTTATACCATATTTTAGTTACGCCATTAGCAATGTTCATAAATAAGTACACACTTTGTCTTTTAGTCTGAATTTTCAAATACCTTTTGCACAATTATTCATAAGCTGGTTGGTTTGGCTCATGACTCAGAACTTTTGTTGACCCCCACCCACACCCACACACACCCACACACCACACACACCCACCCACACCCACAAGATGCTTATTGAACCAAGGGAGTGTCTGGTTACTATATACTCACTTCTCATTATGATAATATGAAAATATCGGGCAAAAAAAAAAATGTTTTTTGCAAAAATTGCAAGCACCATGGGAGTGAGACTGGGAGTGTGTCGGCATACACACACACACACACACACACACACACACACAGACACACACACACACATGTCTTCTGCACGGGTGGAGATGTCAGCGCACGCACGCGCACACAGTCGCGTTCACACACGAGAGCGGCGGCGCCGTTACGCTGGAGACAGGAACCGCACCTGATTAAGATTGAGCTGATAAACGCTGATGAAGCACACGCTCGCGCAGCGTCACGCAGCAGCACGATTATTAGAATGACTCAATAACATTATACCGCTGCTGAGTCAATTACACTGTCTCAGTACATTAGCCTTTAGATCAGTTTAACTGAATGTACGAGAAAGTGTATGTAGCCTACTGTATAAACACAGGGAGCTTTAAACGAGCCTCCACTATGATGTCGTGATTAGGCTACTTTTGCTTTCTGGCCAAGTGAGCAACACGATTATAGCCGTTTAAATGGTTAACTTGTGCACATAAATGGTCTATTTAGTATGTATTTATTTTTAAACGAAACATCAGCAGCAAATGCTATTTGAATAAATAGCAGAATTAATAACAGTAATATAATAACCTCATAATAACAGTAAATTATAAATTAATTATACTTAAATAAATATTGTATATACTATTTATATTATATAACGTATAAATAGTATAATAGAAAATGTATATACTTTAAACTACAAATAATTGAGTAAAAAACACTGGCATAATATGATTTGAAGAACTGCATTATATGATAAAACATTATGTATAATCATATTGTTAATTCCTCACCTCATAAATTGTTGAATTGGAGATTTTGTGAACCGTTATTTGCAGTAAAACGTGATCATAAAATATAAAAAAACTCAACATATTTAATTGTTTCATAGACTGAAATGATGTGGCATTGAAAAGGCATTTCTATCAGTCATTTTCTCTTGTAATGCACGTCACTCTTGTGCTCACAGGCTCAAATACTGGAAGTACAAAAACAAATATTCAGACAGTTATTAATGCACTTTACCTCATTTCACTTTGACTCCTTTTAGGACCGAGGACAGCATGCATGCTGAGAAAACTGGGTTGGTTTTCACTTGGCTTCACTTTTGGTCTGTTCTTTGTAAAGGTCTTCACCTGCTTTTAAAAGCCTCTTCAACACATCGCTCTACATGAGCGTATTCATGAAATATTCAGGCCCGAGGTGACAGACTGACAGGTAACAGAACACCTGTAATGCAGGAGATGGAGGAACAGGGCTCTTCAGTCGATCTGATGGTCGATTGTGCTTCCTGTGGTTCATCCTGCACTGAATAATGCATGTGAGAGAACCGGACACATCTGATCACATCACTCATCCACTCATCTTAAGTCTCATTTCTCCCACTATCAGAGGCTTCGCTTATCTTCTCAAGCCTAATGATGTTCTTGTGTTTGTGTTGTGAAGGCTAGGTTTTGTCTTTCCATAATAACGGAGTCTGTCTCTATTTGAAATGTAGATCTGTGTTCTTGGCGCTCGTGAAGCGCAGAGGCATTCGAATGGTGAAGCCAGCTTTCATTTATCAATGTCATTTTTATTGTGTCTGTTTTCTTCAGTAGTCTGGCTCTTGATTCACAGCCCCTCCTCCAGCTGTAGTCTCCTTTCTCTCTCCAGACGTGTAGTAAATGATGTTCACTGCTCCATCTGATGGACCATCCGTGTCAGTGCACTCACTTCATGTACTCAGTATATCAGTAAATCTCAACCAGCTCATCTCTGCCACGGAGTTCATGTGAGATTCTGACCTTTTGTTTTGCACAATTGCCTGTTTAAATATTGGAATTACACGTTTTTCTCAGAATACCAAGAACAAAAAAGATGAAAAATCGAAATTCTGAGGAAAAAAATTACAAATCTGAATTGTGGGATTTAAAAAAAAAATAGAATTTGGAAGGGAAAACACGGAATGTCTTAACAAAAACTCAGAATGACGAGAAAAAAATGTTAGAATAGAATAAACTCAGAATGAAAACTAATTTTAGAATTGTGAGATAAAAATTCAGAATTCTGAGGAAAAACAAAACAACAACAAACTCAGAATGGCAAGAAAGAAAAGTCAAATTTGGGAGATGTCATTTTAGAAATCGGAGAAAAAAAGTCTCTGAAAAAAGTCTGAAAAAAAAATCAGAAATAAACTCAGAATTTAGAGATAAATTGGTCAGAATTAGAACATGTAAATTAAGAATTCTGAGAAAAAGTCAGAATTGT
>CM050415.1:40817708-40852708 GCA_027564155.1 Gymnocypris eckloni scoliostomus
ATAAATACTTACTGACGTTTAACATCTATTTGATTTAAATGAATGTAAATGTTTTTCATGAGTTTGGCTCAGTTGGCTGGACTCACGGTGATGGTGTCGTAGGCTCCGGTGATGAGCGCGATGAAGAGCGACAGCACCATGTAGATGAAGAGCGAGATGAAGGTGTAGAGATAGAGCTGACTGAACACCCACACCAGCGTCCCGCTCTGCTCCAGCTCCGAGAACGTGGCAAACATGTCGTCTCCATTAATGAGAGAAAACAGACACTCGGACACCGTAGAGAGAGAGCGGAACTGAGAGAGCAGAGCAGAAGACATGGACATGTTAGTGTAGAAGTATAGCATACTTTAGCGTGGTAATATAAGATACCTTAGCGTGGTAGGGTCCCAGGACGATCCAGCCGCAGAAGCAGTAGCCCATGTAAATGGCAGCAACGCAGCAGCAGAACCGGATCACGTTTGGAAACGCAGCTCGTAGCGTCACGATCAGAATCTGACGACAGATCAGACAACTCACATCATCTGAACGTTTATGATAATACCTTGGTATTAATATTAGCAATATTTCCAGAGATCAGTAGTTATTAGAAAACAGAAAAGCAAAGAAAGAGGTCAAAAATGTCATGTTGTATTTCAAGATAAAATCAGGGAACGTTTTTTTTACCCAAGACCAACAGTCAAAGCTTGAAATTAAATCAACTTTAAATTAAATAAATTCTTAAAATAATATAATTTAGGAGGGTAAATAATTGTGCTTTATTATACTAGGGGATAATTGATTGTATATTTTATGTCTTTTCTTACTTTTACTCTGATCCTCTTTATGTATAGTCATGCTAAAATGCTGTTTAAATTCTATTTTTGTCATTGAAAATTATGAAATACTTGAAAATGTACAAAATAAAGTGGGGGACAATTATATATTTTATTTCAGCTTGTTGTCAAGGCAACATTTCTCTAAAATAACTAGTGTTGCCAAACGATTAATCACATCCAAAATAAAAAATGTGTTTACATAATATATGTACATGTACTGTGTATATTTATTCTGTATATATAAATACACACATACAGTATTTATCTAGAAAATATTGACATCTATATATTTATATTACAGATAAATATATTTAATATATAAACATAACATATTTTACTGAAATATTTACATGCATGTGTGTGTTTGTATTTATATATACATAATAAATATACACATTACATATACATGTATTATGTAAACAACAATTTTATTTTGCATGTGATTAATCGTTTGATAGCACTAAAAATAACAATCTAAACTTGAAATAAAAATTTATAAAAACTGTATTGGCATATAAAAACTAAATAAAAGCTAATAAATGACAAAAACAACAAAATTGCAATCACTTTCACTAAGATTAAAATACAGAAATAATTAAATAATTCAAAACACTAATAATCGTATCAATAATTGAGGAATAAAGGCATAAACTGACGTTGTATTTCTGAAAGAAGCTGAAGTATCGTATCACGCCGACCCACACCAGCAGGGTGGAGGTTCCCATCAAGATACTGCAGACGTCATACGACGACAGGTTCTGCAGCACGAACACAAGCACGTCAGCTCACAGCGGGATCTCCAGCACTCGAGAGAGTGTGTGTGTGTGTGTGTGTGTGTGTGTGTGTGTGTGTGTGTGTGTGTGTGTGTGTGTGTGTGTGTGTGTGTGTGTGTCTCTGTCAGTGTGTGTGTGTGTGTGTGTGTGTGTGTGTGTGTGTGTGTGTGTGTGTGTGTGTGTGTGTGTGTGTGCGTGTGTGTGTGTGTGTGTGTGTGTGTGTGTGTGTGTCTCTGTCAGTGTGTGTGTGTGCGTATGTGTGTGTGTGTGTGTGTGTGTCTGTGTGTGTCTCTGTCAGTGTGTGTGTGTAGTGTCTCTGTCAGTGTGTGTGTGTCTGTGTGTGTGTGTGTGTGTGTGTGTGTGTGTGTGTGTGTGTGTGTGTGTGTGTGTGTACATGTGTGTGTGTGTGTGTGTGTGTGTGTGTGTGTGTGTGTGTGTGTCTGTCAGTGTGTGTGTGTGCGTGTGTGTCTATGTCTGTGTGTATATATATGTGTGTGTCTCTGTCAGTGTGTGTGTGTGTGTGTGTATGTCTGTGTCTGTGTGTGTGTGTGTGTGCGTGTGTGTGTGTGTGTGTGTGTGTGTCTCTGTCAGTGTGTGTGTGTGTGTGTGTGTGTGTGTGTGTCTCTGTCAGTGTGTGTGTGTGTGTGTGTGTGTGTGTGTGTGTGTGTACATGTGTGTGTGTGTGTCTCTGTCAGTGTGTGTGTGTGTGTGTGTATGTGTGTGTGTCTCTCTGTGTGTGTGTGTGTGTGCGCATCACCTTGGTCTCGATGGCGATCTTGATGAAGGAGGCGATGATGGTGAGGATGTCGCTGATGATGAGCAGCAGATACCAGCCGTTGATGAACTCCAGACGGTCTCCCCAACTCACCGACCGGCCCAGAGACCGACGGAAATAACACACTAGCTCCTGCCAACACAGACCATACATCAATCAAGACTCGGGCAGGACCCTGTCACATCAGCTGATTGGTCATCCCAAAATCATTGTTTTTGTTTGTTTTTCAAATTCCATTTTCCCCCATTTGGATTTTACTGGATCATATTTTCATCTATTTTTATATTTATCAGTTTTAACAGTTAAACTAAATTATAGGCATCAAAAACCAAATCATGAAATCATGAATCCTGTACAATAATTATAATAATAATAAATCCCAACATTTGCTTATTTGTTCAAATTCCCTTTAATCAATTTATCTGGACTCTATTTTAAAGTTTAAATAAATTTTTTGCAAAAAAAAAAAAATTAAATCATGAAACTTCTACAACATTTAACAAAAACTACATTTTACAGCACTATGATATATTTATATATTTGATTTTATTTAAACTATTTTTTGTAAAACTGTGTTTATTGGTGCAATTCATTTTTTTATATATATATATATATATATATATATATATATATATATATATATATAAATAATCAACAAGCATGTCTAATCAATTTAATTTATAAAAACAATTTCAATTCATTTTTTTTTATACATAAATGAATATGTTTTGTTTGTTCAGAAATTCTGTGTCATGCATTTGAACTTTTCTGGTAATCAAATGAAGGCACGAAACATTAATCATTAGGACGAAAGAAAGCTAAACAATTCCTTTTATTGGCAAACAAAGTTACAGCTAAAACTAAAACATGGAAGGTAAATCATGTGGTTATTCAATAAAAAATAACGTTTGAAATATTAGTATTATTTTCATTGAGAGGTACTTTCTACAGTACGATTTCTGTCACGATTTCCAGTTAAGTCAAACTTTTATTTTGACGAGTTACTGTGAAATGGCATGAGACAGTTCTTTCTCAAATGAAACTGAGTTTCAGAGCAGCTCTGGAGATGATGTTCATGTGCTTATATAGTGAGACAACATGCTACATACACCATGAGCATTACGAGAACAAAACCATGCCCTCCATTCACACAGACACATGCAGGACGAGCTGCATTCAAGCCAGCTGCTTGAATATTTCGCTTTTTGCACATGTACAGTTTGTATTTTTTAGTTTATGTACAGGTAAACACTTTTATATGTAGCATATGTATAGTCAAAATCTGTCAGTAGGTTAGTTGTGTATAGGTTTATACTGTTTTACTTCATTGTTGTATATCTGTATTCATGCAGCACCATGTCCACACATGTAGTGGAAGCTCAACTTGACTTGCCATCATGTTTGACAGCATTATCTCCATCTGATTGAAGTGTACTGACATGCATTTGATTTATTCATGCAACATTTAACATATTCCTTAACATTCCCCATTATAGCATTTTTCTGGTGGAGCTCACAGGGCCCTACGTACCCCCTGCAGGACGATTCCTCTGAGGATGGAGCGTCCACACAACACCAGAGACAGACCGCAGACCACCGCCACCAACACATCGAACGCCACGCTGCGTAACTGTCCGCTGGACACAGAGACAGAGACACGGTCAGCTTCAGCAGGATCACAGAGAGACACACAGATGAGCGCTCGTTCCGTCGTCTCTCACGTGGCCCGACACATTGGTGTCTCTGCACTCTTTAATGGACGCCTCGTTGAGCAAGCTCAGCTTCACTTTACCACTGTGAGCCTTATTATCAAACAGGATCTGAAACACAGGAGCCGTATACATGACAATCCTACAATTTGATTTAGTAAATTGAGTTTAGTGTGCTGTGAAATGTGTGCGCACGGTGATGGAGAAGGTGTAGCAGTCGGGAATCTCGTTATTGATAATCGTCTGGATGTTTATCGCCTTCAGCTGAAACTGGATCGTCACATTAATCAACCTGAGGAGAGACAGAAAGACGCTCAGAGAGGAACTTGAGCAACGGTTATGCAAAAAACAGCACATTTACACAGATCAGTGATCGGTGTGTGTGTGTATCTGTGTGTGTATATCTGTGTGTGTGTGTGTGTGTGTGTGTGTCTGTGTGTCTGTGTGTGTGTGTGTGTGTGTGTATATCTGTGTGTGTGTGTGTGTGTGTATATCTGTGTGTGTGTGTGTGTGTATGTGTGTGTGTGTGTGTGTGTGTGTATCTGTGTGTGTGTGTGTGTGTGTGTGTGTGTGTGTGTGTGTGTGTGTGTGTGTATGTATCTGTGTGTGTGTGTGTGTGTGTGTGTGTGTATGTATCTGTGTCTGTGTGTGTGTGTGTGTGTGTGTGTGTGTGTGTCTGTGTGTGTGTGTGTGTGTGTGTGTGTGTGTGTGAATCTCACTTTTGGAAATTGAGGGTGATGTTCTTGTAGTGGTTTTGCGGTTGATTGGAGGGGTCTGGTGGTGGATTCACTCCGATACAGTCTAAACCAACACAAAAACAGAAACAGAGAATAAAAGCACTCCGATTGAAAATGCCTCAATTATAATCACTGATGACTCAAACGGACAGCGGCTTTGTGTTGCCAGGCAACAGTGGAATCAGAACACAGATTCTGTAGAGTTTAGACTGTTTAGAACTTCAGGTTGAGTTTGTAGAACAGGAAGAAGACGACTTCTTAGGGAGCATCTATGTTGAACACTATTCCAGCATATTTATTCTGCGCTCTCAGATAGATGTGTTTGATTATAGTAATTATAGATGATTATAAGGTAGCGTCATGTGTATGCTTTGTGGAGAAGTCAATCCCAGAATGCTTTTAAAATGAAGTCAGTTTCATTTAACCCAGATGGTGCATGAGTCTAGAGAAATGAAAAAGTTGGTATGAAATTAATTTTGCGACCAAACTGACTACAGTATTGTGGCATATTTTATATTTAAATGACCGCTGAACGTTTTCTCCATCGTTTAGTGAATGGACTGAAAAAATAGTCCTGTAAACAGGAATGGAGCACTGCAAAAAATGAACAATTTTCATACTTGCCATTTTTGTTTTGTTTTCCATTACAAATATCTACAAATATTTTTTGACAGGCAAAATTACTTCGAATTTTTCAGAAAACATAGACTTAATATCTAATTAAAACTGTGTTCATGCTTAAAACAAAAAAATATATATTGGTAAGAAAAATATTATAAATGATAATAATAATAATACAAAAAAAAAAATATTATAAAAAAGATTTATATATTTTTTTTCTTCTTGATTTAAGAAAAAAGTTTTTTTATTTTACAAATAATAATAAATATAATACTTAATATTTTAAATAATAAAAATAATAGGAAAAATTGACATTTTTCACTTCTATTAAGTTTTAAGCATAAACTCACTTTTCAGAAAAAATTCATTTCTCATTTTTTCAGAAAATACGTAAAATAAATCTATCATGATATAAGAATCATTTTTAGATGTTGGTGCTGGAAATCAACACAAAGATGCTGATCATTTTTTGCAGTTATACAGATCTGAATGCAATATTATATCTTAATGAAAGATTGCAAGATTACAAAACACTAAATCTCTAATAATAATAAACTCTCACAATATAACCAGTAACATGCATCGGGCAAACAAGTGGTGCCAATTCTGCTTTCAAGCTTTAATAAATAAATCTATACTACACACAATAATGAAATACATAAACTAAAATAGTTCAATAAAATTAATAATGCCCTCTTCTCTCTAATGTGTGTGTCTTGCATATTTATGTGCTTGTTACCGTCAAACTAAAACAGTGTAAGCAGCAGACAGAGTGACGACTCTCTGTGTTTTAAATCAGAGTCACTGATTCGTGTGATGTACAAAAATGTATTTTCTGCGCACCAGTGATGACATGAGGGTCGATGTCAAACGTGTCGTTGACCGGGTCGATGGTGCCATTCCTGTAGTAGCGCTGGCACAGATAGAGGCGCTGTCGTTCAGACCCGAACCTCGAACATCAGCGTACCTGCACCTGCCGAGCCGTCGTCTGCGGCAGAGCCAGATACTGACCGACAGAGAGAGAGAGAGAGAGAGAGAGAGAGAGAGAGAGAGAGAGAGAGAGAGAGAGAGAGAGAGAGAGAGAGAGAGAGAGAGAGAGAGAGAGAGAGAGAGAGAGAGAGAGAGATAGAGAGAGATAGGGAGAGAGGGAGAGAGAAGAGAGAGAGAGAGAGAGAGAGAGAGAGAGAGAGAGAGAGAGAGAGAGAGAGAGAGAGAGAGAGAGAGAGAGAGAGAGAGAGAGAGAGACAGAGAGAGAGAGAGAGAGAGAGAGAGAGAGAGAGACAGAGAGAGAGAGAGAGAGAGAGGGAGAGAGAGAGAGGGAGAGAGAGAGAGAGAGAGAGAGAGAGGGGGAGAGGAGAGAGAGAGAGAGAGAGAGAGAGAGAGAGAGAGAGAGAGAGAGAGAGAGAGACAGAGAGAGACAGAGAGAGAGGTGAAATTGAAATTGAAATTGAAATTGACAGAGAGAGAGAGAGACAGAGAGAGAGAGAGAGAGAGGTGCAGAGAGAGAGAGAGAGAGAAGAGAGAGAGAGAGGAGAGAGAGAGAGAGAGAGAGAGAGAGACACAGAGAGAGAGAGAGAGAGAGACAGAGAGAGAGACAGAGAGAGAGAGAGAGAGAGAGAGAGAGAGAGGAGAGAGAGAGAGAGAGAGAGAACACACACACACAGGTGAACTAATGCCGGCATACTGTCACAGCAGAACACACAGAGCTGGCGAGATTATCGGTAACACTTTAATTCGATAGTACACTTTAGACATTCTACTAACAGTAAGTAACTTTGCAACTACATGTCAACTAGTGATCATTAGAGTATTAGTGACTGTCTGCTTAAAGTGCCCCTATTATGCCTTTTCCAATATTCATGTCATATCATGTAGCATATGAACATAAACTATCAGTAAAGTTTTGAAGCTGACAGTGCACAATAAATAAAGCTAATTTCTATCAAAAAAATAGAGTCGTCTCGCAATCGCCTAAACGAGTCGTCAGGAATTCGAATCTTATTCTGTTACGGCTGTAGGTCATGAGGTTACACATTTGCATAATCTCCGCCCATGGGCTGTCATTCACGCTGTAGACCAATCACAAAGGACTGCACCATCTGACCAATCACAGCAGTGAGGGCTCACGGAAAGGCGGGGTTTAGAGAGACTGATTCTTCGAACTGCTTTGCACGAGTCGTTTAGGAATCATTTAGAAATGAGGTTAAATTAAAGCTATTTTTTGAACAAACTAAAGTGTTTTTGACCTTGGATGCCTGTAAATCTGCTTTAGGACACTCCTAAAACAATATTAGCAACCTTAAAATGTCATAATAGGAGCACTTTAATATCTTCTAACACTTTATTGTGATGGGTCGACAACATACCACATACTGACTATGATAAACTTTTCAAGTATATGTCAACTTATTCCACTATGAATGAGAGTTAGTAGACATGTAGTTGACATGTAGTTACAAAGTTACTGATAGTTAGTAGAACGTATAAAGTGGACTATCAAAATAAAGTGTGACCAGATTATTTACTGACTGTAGTCCAGCACTGATTACAAAATACATGACGGAAATTGTAGTTTGAAATGTAATCTATTGGATTACACATATTAGGTAATGTATTCAGACTACTTTTAGATTACCTTTGACCCAACTCATAAGAAACCTACTCTTTATCAACATCATGAAGTGTATTAAACATTACATTACTCCAGCGTTTCCCAAACCGGGTTCGTGAATGAACTGCTAATGGTTTGTGAGTTTATGAAATCATACAAATGTCAAATGAAACTAATTAACTCAATTTAATAGTAAAAATTTTGATATTTTTAATTTTAAGAGAGAAAAAATGTACTGCTATTTTGTAAATAACATGTAATTATGCAATCAATGAAAGAAAAAAAACGTAATCAGATCCTAAGCATTTTACATAAGTGTAATATAATCTAATTACAAGTACATTTGTGTAATCTGCTTACATAATAGATTCACAAGTAATCAGTTACTGCCCAGTACTGGATGTATTCTAGTATAGTATCTAGTGTATGAATGTACTGTATGCATGAGTTCAGACGATCTACACTTGATCAAATGTGCAATATAAAGCAGAACAAACTGTCTGAGACACTATACTGCATACTAAAAACTGTAGGCTGTATTCAGTATTCACTACAGTATGCAGCGAGCCTTACCCCAGCGCTGATTTGAGACGATAGTCCTAAAATAATCAGATAAAGCTGCATAAATAATCATTTCTGTATTGCTGCTCAGAGTTTTGACATGACGGTCAGTGTTTCATCATTCATCTGATGTGCTAATGTTGCCCACATCCTCTGTTTAGCAACTATTACAGAAACAACACTGACTGTAGCAATCAATACAACGTCTTTAGTGAGTTCAAATGCATTAATTAATTAAATTATTTATTAGGCTACACTAGCTTCCAACAGTTTAGAGTGTTAATGGAGTTTAATGCTTTTGAGAAAAGCCTCCTCTGCTCACCAAGGCTGCATTTATTTGATCAAAAATACAGTAAAACGGTGAAATATTATCCAAATGTAAAATAGCTGTGAATACACCGTAAAATGTAGTTTATTCCTTTGCTCAAAGCTGTATTTCCAGCATCATTGCTCCAGTCTTCAGTGTCACATGATCTTCAGAAATCACTCTAATATGCTGATTTGCTGCTCGAGAAACATTCCTGATTATTATCAATGTTGCTGCTTCATATATTTGTGGAAACCGTGATGCATTTTATGTTTCAGGGTTCTCCGATGAATAGAAAGTCCACAAGAGCAGCATTCTTTTGCAACATCATACATGTCTTTACTGTCACTTCTGACTGATTTAATGCGTCCGTGAAGAATACAAGTATAGTACCTGCTCTATGGCATACTCGATGTGACCGTAGACGTCTCTCTGCGTGTGGACACACAGCGGCTCCTCCGAATCATCCACATAGTCTCTGAGGAACAGATGCCTGAAGGAGTCGGTGTTCTCCTCCTTAAACGCCACCACCATCTGATTACTGAGACCGAACAGCACCAGCTGACACACACAGAGACACACAGAGCCATTCATACATGCATACATTCAAATACCAATTATGTGCATTTAAAGATGCAGACAGCAGTCTTTTTATTAGTGCTGTCAAATGATTCATTTGCATACACAATAAAAGTTTTCGTTTACATAATATATGTATGTGCACTGTGTTTATTTATTATGCATATATAAATACACACACATACAGTATATATATATATATATTTTTAATTACATGTGTATACATTTATATATTTTATATTATACATAAATATATTTAATATATAAAAATAACATATTTTTCTTATATACTGTATGTGTTTGTATTTATATATGCATAATAAATATACACAGTACGCAGTCATATATAATTGAAAATAAAACTTTTATTTTGGATGTGATTAATTGCATTGTTTTGGATGTGATTAATTGCATTGTTTTGGATGCGATTAATTGCATTGTTTTGGATGCGATTAATTGCATTGTTTTGGATGTGATTAATTGCATTGTTTTGGATGTGATTAATTGCATTGTTTTGGATGTGATTAATTGCATTGTTTTGGATGTGATTAATTGCATTGTTTTGGATGTGATTAATTGCATTGTTTTGGATGTGATTAATTGCATTGTTTTGGATGTGATTAATTGCGATACAGCACTAGTTTTATATTTTACTACAGTAAAATATATATTGAATATATTAACAGTGTTAAAATCTCAGTACATGACTCTGAAAGCCTCTTTCTCTGTTTGAAAGCGATCAAGTATTAACGAGTGTCACTGTGGACGAGGGCTAAATGAGGAATAATGTATGATGGTGTGGGTGGGAGGCTGATCTCAGCGGTTTTATGCACCTGTACAGTGACTATGATGATCTTGAGCAGCTGAAGGGCCAGTTTGAAGGGCTTGCGGCCTTTGGCGTGGTATTTATCACACGGGCTCATGAAGAAGTACTTCAGCTTCCTCCTCAGGGCCTCGTCCTCTTCCTCGGCCCACAGCCGTGACCCCGGCGTGCTCACGTCCAGGGCGGGGGGGCTGCGATGACACCCGCCGTTCAGGTCGCCGGAGCCGTATCCCATCACGGGGGCCAGCAGACGCTCCGTCTCTGAAGAGACACACAGGTGAACTAGTGCACTGATTCACAAAGTGTGGTACACAGAGGAGTCACTGAATTAAATATCAATTCATGTTAAAACAAGTTAAAACTGTTTGCAAGGTGGCTAAATGATGCCTGTGTTCATGTTTTGGATCAAGTACTGCACATTTTTTACTTTACATTTTACATTTTACTTTACTTTACATTTTACTTTTTAAGTACAGTACAGGTTTTTAATTTTTAAGTTATTTTTACTTTTTAAGTACAGTACAGTTTTTTAATGTTTAAGTACAGTACAGTTTTTTAATGTTTAAGTACAGTACAGTTTTTTAATTTTAAGTACAGTACAGTTTTAAAATTAAGTACAGTACAGTTTTTTAATGTTTAAGTACAGAAATTAAGTACAGTACAGTTTTTAATGTTTAAGTACAGTACAGTTTTTACTTTTTAAGTACAGTACACTTTTTAATTTTAAGTACAGTACAGTTTTAAAATTAAGAACAGTACAGTTTTTTACTTTAAGTACAATGCAGTACAGTGTTTTTTCTTTTTAAGTATAGTACAGTTTTTTAATTTTAAGTACAGTACAGTTTTAAAATTAAGTACAGTACAGTTTTTTTACTTTTAAATACAGTACAGTTTTAAAATTAAGTACAGTACAGTTTTTTACTTTTAAGTACAGTACAGTTTTAAAATTAAGTACAGTACAGTTTTTACTTTTTAAGTACAGTACAGATTTTTAATGTTTAAGTACAGTACAGTTTTAAAATTAAGTACAGTACAGTTTTAAAATTAAGTACAGTACAGTTTTTTAATGTTTAAGTACAGTACAGTTTTAAAATTAAGTACGGTACAGTTTTTTAATGTTTAAGTACAGTACAGTTTTTTACTTTTTAAGTACAGTACAGTTTTTTAATTTTAAGTACAGTACAGTTTTAAAATTAAGTACAGTACAGTTTTTTACTTTAAGTACAGTACAGATTTTTAATGTTTAAGTACAGTACAGTTTTAAAATTAAGTACAGTACAGTTTTAAAATTAAGTACAGTACAGTTTTTTAATGTTTAAGTACAGTACAGTTTTAAAAATAAGTACAGTACAGTTTTTATGTTTAAGTACAGTACAGTTTTAAAATTAAGTACAGTACAGTTTTTTACTTTTTAAGTACAGTACAGATTTTTAATGTTTAAGTACAGTACAGTTTTAAAATTAAGTACAGTACAGTTTTAAAATTAAGTACAGTACAGTTTTTTAATGTTTAAGTACAGTACAGTTTTAAAATTAAGTACAGTACAGTTTTTTAATGTTTAAGTACAGTACAGTTTTTTACTTTTTAAGTACAGTACAGTTTTTTAATTTTAAGTACAGTACAGTTTTAAAATTAAGTACAGTACAGTTTTTTACTTTAAGTACAGTACAGTTTTTTTTCTTTTTAAGTATAGTACAGTTTTTTTATTTTAAGTACAGTACCGTTTTAAAATTAAGTACAGTACAATTTTTTTTACTTTTAAATACAGTACAGTTTTAAAATTAAGTACAGTACAGTTTTTTTACTTTTAAGTACAGTACAGTTTTAAAATTAAGTACAGTACAGTTTTTACTTTTTAAGTACAGTACAGTTTTTTTTTCTTTTTAAGTATAGTACAGGTTTTTTTTTTAAGTACAGTAGAGGTGTTTTAATTTTAAGTACAGTACAGTTTTAAAATTAAGTACAGTACAGTTTTTTAATGTTTAAGTACAGTACAGTTTTAAAATTAAGTACAGTACAGTTTTTTAATGTTTAAGTACAGTACAGTTTTTTACTTTTTAAGTACAGTACAGTTTTTTAATTTTAAGTACAGTACAGTTTTAAAATTAAGAACAGTACAGTTTTTTACTTTAAGTACAATACAGTACAGTGTTTTTTCTTTTTAAGTATAGTACAGTTTTTTAATTTTAAGTACAGTACAGTTTTAAAATTAAGTACAGTACAGTTTTTTTTATTTTTAAATACAGTACAGTTTTAAAATTAAGTACAGTACAGTTTTTTTACTTTTAAGTACAGTACAGTTTTAAAATTAAGTACAGTACAGTTTTTTACTTTTTAAGTACAGTACAGATTTTTAATGTTTAAGTACAGTACAGTTTTAAAATTAAGTACAGTACAGTTTTAAAATTAAGTACAGTACAGTTTTTTAATGTTTAAGTACAGTACAGTTTTAAAATTAAGTACAGTACAGTTTTTTTAATGTTTAAGTACAGTACAGTTTTTTACTTTTTAAGTACAGTACAGTTTTTTAATTTTAAGTACAGTACAGTTTTAAAATTAAGTACAGTACAGTTTTTACTTTAAGTACAGTACAGATTTTTAATGTTTAAGTACAGTACAGTTTTAAAATTAAGTACAGTACAGTTTTAAAATTAAGTACAGTACAGTTTTTAATGTTTAAGTACAGTACAGTTTTAAAAATAAGTACAGTACAGTTTTATGTTTAAGTACAGTACAGTTTTAAAATTAAGTACAGTACAGTTTTTACTTTTAAGTACAGTACAGATTTTTAATGTTTAAGTACAGTACAGTTTTAAAATTAAGTACAGTACAGTTTTAAAATTAAGTACAGTACAGTTTTTAATGTTTAAGTACAGTACAGTTTTAAAATTAAGTACAGTACAGTTTTAATGTTTAAGTACAGTACAGTTTTTTACTTTTTAAGTAGAGTACAGTTTTTTAATTTTAAGTACAGTACAGTTTTAAAATTAAGTACAGTACAGTTTTTTACTTTAAGTACAGTACAGTTTTTTTTATTTTTAAGTATAGTACAGTTTTTTTATTTTAAGTACAGTACCGTTTTAAAATTAAGTACAGTACAATTTTTTTTACTTTTAAATACAGTACAGTTTTAAAATTAAGTACAGTACAGTTTTTTTTACTTTTAAGTACAGTACAGTTTTAAAATTAAGTACAGTACAGTTTTTACTTTTTAAGTACAGTACAGTTTTTTTTTCTTTTTAAGTATAGTACAGGTTTTTTTTTTTAAGTACAGTAGAGGTGTTTTATTTTTAAGTACAGTACAGTTTTTATTTAAATTTAGGTAGAGTACATTTTAATGTATTAATTTAATGTTTTATTTACCTGTATGTAAGCACAGCACAGTGTCAATGTTTAAACATGTATTTACAATGTTTAAAGTGGCCTACAATATTAAATATTATTATTAGGAGTAAAACTGCCTTGTTTTTTAACCGTGCAGAGCTGTAGCTGGATAATTATGCCTACTGCGTTACTGTAGTGTAATGTTGGTTATTATGGTGGTACTCGGAGAGCCAAATATTGCTCTTTTGATCATTTTGATTGCTTCCATAGTCCTTATTTGTAAGTCGCTTTAGATAAAAGCGTCTGCTGAATAACTAATGTAAATATTTTCTGAGGTGGTATTTTTAAGTTTTTAACCACTGAATGGAGGTTTGAATCCCATCAACTTAAAAAAGTTACAACTTTACAAATTACAACGGTGAACTTTATTTTTGCCCCATTAACATAGCTGCAATTATAGAGTTTTACTACTGTTACCATGGAGATATAATTAAAAATATTTATAAGATATGTGTTAAATGAAATATATTTTTTAATCAGGGGATTTGCATGGATATTTATTGTCTAATATTATTAAATATGGTATTATTAAGCATTATTATTATAACCACGTGACACTGGATATGTTTATTCGATGGTTGGACAGCCTTACATGTTTTGATTATAAATGAACCTGATGATAGTTATATAAGATAGACCTGATAATGTAACCTCACACACATTAATATCTAAAAAGACACATGTATCTTCATAATTTCAGTGAGATATAAACAAAATAACGCAGATTGATAATATAATATCAAACCTGTGCCTCCTTGAGCTGAAGGTCTGGAGAAAGAGCTCGCCATTTTACGACCAAAAACAGATATCGATGGATAAATCACGACAATGTTATAATCGATGGGTTAAGAAAATAAAAACAGACTCGGATGAAGCGCATCGCTGCAGACTGAGCGCGAGCAGAAAACAACACAAACATCAGACCTCTGACCGGAAGCGCTGTCAAAATAAAAGTCCCGCCGCGGCCCTTTCAGGATGCGCGTGGAGTCTTTGCTGACACTCAGTATACATGATGCTGCATGCATATAAACATGATAATGTATCTTTGCTACAATAGAAAGTTAATATAAAATAGTTACATTTTATTTTGAAAGCATTCATAATGGCTTATGTTCACATGAGGAAAAATGCCAGTTTCATGGTTGATTTTCAGCACTTTATTTATTTTTCAATGTTTGATTTGGTACTTTTATTGATATATTTATATGTATGCATTTAGCAGACGCTTTTATCCAAAGTGACTTACAGTGCATTCAGGATATACATTTTTTTGTTCCTGGGAATTGAACCCACAACCTTTGCGCTGCTAACGCAATGCTCTACCACTGAGCCACAGGAACACACAATTGATACAGTTACACAGACGAATGTAACATATAGTCAAGATTGAGGGAAAAACGAATGTAATATTATAATATTAAGAGTCTATGGAGGTCTATATAATAATGCATTCTTGTTAAATAATAACTAATTAACTTAACTTAAATTATTAATAATAACTATTAATAATAAATAATAATAAAGTGAAAAGTTCTGAAATAGTGGAAGATTTGCTAACGTTCCCATTAAGTTATTTCTGAATGTTCTGTAAACGTTCAAAATGTCCAGTTTTCCAATGTTTTTTCTTCGTTATGTAAAATGAAGGGAACATTGAATTGTACATCAGTCAAACAGTACGGGAACAAGGGAGAAATGAGTGACGTGTATGCTTTAGTGCTGAAGTCTTGAGAACTAACTGTGAACGAACATTCTAATAACCTTAATGGAATGTTCATAACATATCATCTTTATTTTACAGGAATGTATTTTCTGTAGGATTTTCTAAAATGATACACATTCTAAATGCATTCTGGTACCTACATGTAAAATATTCTGCAGTTATTGAAAAGTTTAATCAAAAAACGTCTAATTATTTAGCTTGCCTCATTTTGCTTTAATGACAGCAGCACGAGAGCTTCAATGAAAGTAATTATTCAATATTTTTTTACAAAAGGTCACATGACCAATAACACCCATTTACATCTATCGGATTAGTCGTCAAAATAATAAATCAGGGGTGGTTGGACCCCACTGTATTTTCTAGATAGATAGATAGATAGATAGATAGATAGATAGATAGATAGATAGATAGATAGATAGATAGATAGATAGATAGATAGATAGATAGATAGATATCATTGTTTTCTCCATCTAAGTCCCTCCCAAGTGGTAAACGTCACACTGCGTAATGAATATTAATGAGCCAGGCGTTTATACGCACGCGTTTCCGCTCCGACCGTCATTTCATCGCAGAAACGAGACGGAAGACATATGCAGTGTTGGAGTTTATCGATCAAATTTATTTAAGGTATGCAGATAGTTTTCATAACATTATTTACCGTGTAGATATATTGTAAGATCTTGAAACAGTGCAGAATTTTGATAAATGTTTGGTCTCGTGCGACAGGAGCGCAGCTGTTGCCACGTGTTTACCACGAGGACGTAGCAGAGTCAGTTAAACGCATGCAATCCAATGTGTTAGATAATGACTTTAGTAATAATAATAATAATACGATGGATCTATAATGAAAGCCTGGTACTTTGTAAAGACGTGTACTTTGAAAATCTCCCGTTTATAGTTGATAGATCTCATAATGTCAGCATACAGGTGTGATGAGCATCAGGTCATCTCTCTGAACCTCTGATAGTTTTGAGTGTGCACACAACTAGAGCCCCGCGGTGCTTGTCGTGTATTGTGGGGTGTAGGATGTGTGCTACAGTACAGCAGGGTCTCTTCTCTTCTCTCTTCTCTCATGAGAGCCGAGTGCTTCAGATCCTGCTACAGGTTCATTCAGTGTTTCTCCAGAGCTGCTGCTGCTGGATTGCAGATGAGTGATGTAGTCATGCATTTGTTTCTGTTGACTTGCAGGATGATGCTGAACCGATGGAAAGACAGACGATGGTTTGACGTCTCTGTAAGTGTTGCTTGAGTCTCCAAACACTGACAAACAGATGTGTGTATCACTGTGAAGAAACAAAGATTTGATCATGACAGAGCCTGGAGAGTCCATGTGAACTTAAACACGCCAGCAAATAAAGAGCAATAAACCAGTGTCTTGAGTCGGTTTATCAATGTTTTTGATCTATCATTGTTTTGATATGAGATTGCATATGCATCATATTGAAGAGTTTTAATGCAAGTTAACTTGGAATGCAATTGGTTAGTTTAACCTGAGTCCCAATGTGCATGCCGTCCATCCTAATGTGATATTAGTAATTCTCAATAATATTTAGGGAAGATAGGGTGATATGCACTTTGGGACACAGGGACAGTTTATTCTTTGACCTGTTTTAACACATGTAATAGGTTTATCTATAAAAATAAAGCTTGAGTTAAACATTTTACAAATAAAGTTGTAATATTCATACAATAATTTGATGAATGTCTTTATTAAAAAAAAACATTTGTTTTAAAGACCGAATTCAATAGAAAGTTTGGCTGAGGTTGTGCAAGCTTGACCCACACTCCTAACCAGCAGGTGGCAGTAATGCATCTTAAAGTTGTATCAGCTCATAGAAACGTCAAGGAGGATTAAAAACAACTCTTGTGGTGTTTTATTCAAAATTATGATTTATGGCTATAACAATTAATAGATTGACCAGTTTGATTGTTGTTTTTATATTGGATATCTCAACACAGACTGAGTCCTAGGTGCTCTCCAAGTACAGGTGCTAATGAACTTGGGTGACTTCCAGTGGTGGTCAAAGTACACAGATCAAGTACTTGAGTAAAAGTACAGATACGTATAATAAAATATTACTCCATTAAAAGTAAAAGTACTGCTTTTTCAATTTTACTCGGTGAAAGTACAAAAGTACTCAATTTTTATGTACTTAAGTAAAAAGTACTGATAGACAGATTTATTTTGCAATTTTATATAGACTACTTTATTTCATTTTATATTAGCACATATTTTTATAATCACACTGCCCAAAATACCTGGGTTTTTCCCCAAATAACCACTATATAGAGTCAAGATATATATTTTGTTGATATGGACTACGTTGTTGAGAGTGATGTAGTAATGTTCACTGTGAAGCTTACACTGCCATGTACCTGAGAGAAAACAGATTTCACCATCTAATCTTCACCAGGAAGAAAAAAGTGTTTTAGAACTTGTTGTTTTGCAGAACGTCAGTTATATATGACATGAGAATTAGGCCTGAAATTAGGAAGAACATTTGAAGGAAAATATAAGGATATTTTCATAATGATTATTTTTTCTTCTCAAACTTTGTATGTGGTGTAAAAACACCCTGGCCAAATGCCCCCAGAGGGCATCACTTCCCACTCTGATAATTACTGTAGTTACTATGTTCTGAACATCACATCCTTTCTTTTTCCCTCAGATGGAATCTATCTAGGTGGCTGAATAAAGATATTTGGACTTTATATCAAAACATTTCCTCAACTTAGCACCAGCAAAGCTAGACAGTTAGCATCAGCTAACAATATTTACTTATTTTCAGTGTGGTTATGAATAAACATTCATATCTGTCTACTCGCTAGTTGATCTAAACAATATAAAAATGTATACTGTTGATAAACAATATAAAAACAGACGTCACATAGGTCTAAATGCATAGCATTTTAATAAAACTGCTAACGTTACAGCAGCGGGAATATGAAGCGTGCATGAGTTATTTTATTTAATCGGTGTTATTTTAATGTTTTGTTTTTGACCTAAAACATAACGTTAGAGACACTGATGTTGATCTCTGCATTCAAGCATTTCAGTGGGCTTAAATAGATCACCCTTTACAGCAGATTTAGTTCACAAACAACTGACAGTTTTGACCTAAATATTATTTTCAGTTACAATAATTAATCCTAAAATTCGACATTAGTAACTTACTTTTCACAGCATCAGTAGCGCTCACAAGATCTCCCGGTTCTTTACTTGTGAGTTCAGTTCACTGAAGAAGACTCGCTCTAAACGGATCATTTGAATCAGTGAGTTTTCGACTCGAGAACAGCTGCAATCGGATCATTGCAGTTCGTGAATGAATCGTTTGTTGCGATTTGCGAACCGATTGAACAGGTTCATTGAAAATAATCAGTTTGTTCATGAATCAGACACCTTCGCGTCTCAGAGCACGTGATGTATCACGTGAGTAACGATATGTTTTATGAAATGTAGTGAAGTAAAAAGTCGATCTTATGCTTTGGAATGTAGTGAAGTAAAAGTAAAAGTTACTCAAAATAAAACTACTCCAGTAAAGTACAGATACTTGAAAATGTATTAAGTACAGTAACGAAGTAGTTGTACTGCTACTGACCACCACTGGTGACTTCCAAGAAGGACACCTGCATCCAGTAGGAAGGAGGAGAGAAGGGTTATGAAAATGGCTCAAACTAGCAGGATTCCACAATTAGAAAATATGTCCAGGGGATGAATTATTGAAATTCAGAGGAGAGAAATCAGAACTGTGATACCATTGGTCAAGAGAGTCCGAATCGTTATTGTCATTATACAAAGTTCAACAAAATGATGTGCAAACCCATATCAGTGCAAAAAATAAGATTTATAATTAAAAAATATGTATATAAATAAATGCATTACCAACGCTTTTTAAATACACCACTGTGAATAGAAACAGAGTTTAGATTTAAACAAGATGGACTATTTCTCATAAGAGAGTACATTCAGTGTTCATTGAGTATTGAAACAGCCCTGGGATATGTGCTGTGTTTCAGTCTGTTTTGGCTTTTACTGTCCTGTACCTGAGGGTTACAGTTCAAGCACATGATGTGCTGGATGCGATGAGTCTTTCAAAACGCTGCAAGCCTTCTTAAGACAGCGGGTCCTGTACAGCTCCTCTAATGAGAGAAGCTCACAGCCAAATAATCATCTGTGCTGTGTTAACCACTCTCTGAAGCACTGTGTTTTCCTTGACCGTGCTGCTAGCAAACCACACTGGAATACAGTACGTCAGCACTCTTTCAATCGGACATCTGTGCAAGGACAGCAGCAGTTCTTTATCTAGAGTGTTGTTTTTCAGGACTCTTAAAACATAAAGTCACTGCTGTGCCTTCTTAATCAGCATAGTGGTGTTTGTTTTCCAGGTAAGGTCCATAAATGTGAAATTAGAGACCCTCTCTACACTGTCCCCGGTCATAAATATTGGCTGAGAATCAGATCTATTTCTCCTCTGGCTCTGTGTATCCACTCAATTTTGCAACATCTTGAAGCCCCTAATACTTATGTCAGAGTCCTTTTTGTGGACTATAAATCGGCATTTAATACAATTATTCCAGTTAAACTTTTTGATAAGTTGAAGCAATTGGGGATTCAACACTCCCCTGCTTTCTGGATTTTTGATTTTTTGCAGAACAGAACCCAAGTAGTTAAAATTAATGATATACTTTCAAGTCTTAAGACAATAAGTGTGGGGGCCCCACAAGGATGTGTATTGTCACCATTATTGTAGTCTGTATACACGAATGATTGTGTTTCACATTGTAATTCAGTGCAAATTTTTAAGTTTGCTGATGGCACTACATTGATTGGTTTAATAACAAATGATAACGAATCGGACTATAGAAGGGAGGTTTCTACACTGTTTGATTGGAGTTGCACTCATAATTTGAAGTTGAATGTCCTAAAAACAAAGGAAATGGTGTTTGATTTCAGACGGAGGACAAATGTTGTTTTGCCATTGACTATTAATGGTCAGGACATTGAAAATGTTCAATGTTTTAAGTTTCTCGGGACTACAATCTCTGCAACGTTAAAGTGGGATGACAACCTATACGAGCGTATGGGACACTCAGTGGGTTCAGGTGTAGTGCAGCCAAGATGGTGGCGTTTGTTTCCGGTAAGAGAAAACAGGAGAGGGAATTCCAATGGATTGTTTAATCAAAGGGGATTAGTATATGTTACTTCACACATGTGGTCTATAATAAACAGAAGAGACACAAAGAAAACAGTGGTAAATATATTAGTAAATGACACAAACAATCAGTTATTAAGTCATATTAATTAACCTACACGATTTCCCGATTATATTAGTAAATAAAGAAAACAATGGCAAGCAGATAGCGCTGTCGTTGCGTATACTCGGTATTACGAGCAGGAGAATAAGCAAAGTCATCAAATTCGACCTTTCAAACAATATAAACAAACCGGGTGATATGTAACTGGGAAGTGAGCATAATCGTTTTAGTCTAATAGGAATACGCTTATTAACAATCTCCAAGTCCGGTATGAAAGCGTTTGGTTTTACTTTCGTTTGTGACGCAGTTTAAAGTGCGTTCAATTCACGGGCAAATATTGACGTTCAGAGCAATAAAATAGGTTACAAATACAAAATATACATGGAAGCTCACCCGTAGTCATTTACACACTGGTAGAAAACATATATAAAGTTGAATAAACAGTCCAGCCAGCTCGATTGATAACCTGCAGCTGTCGAAAACAAAACAACAGCTCCTAACCGCCCTACATATCCTACGTGCCGCTAGGGGCGTGGTTAGGGCTTTCTCACACAGCCGCCCCCAAATTTGTGTAGGGAAATTTGGAATAGTGAGAAACCCTAGCTAATTAGTAGGCTCAATAGGGTCATCGTCAGAGAATTTAGGGAGTGAGACTATACGAGATACAGGTCTCACATATGTGCGATTGTGTACCTGCACTTCAACTGTTCTGGTACGCCCATCAAGTCCAGGGAACATTTTTGTCACTTTTCCTACTGGCCAGCATGCTCGTGGAAGTTGTGGGTCCACTATCAGGACCACCTGATTTAGACCAATTTCTCTTCCATCTTTACGCCATTTCTGTCTTTCTTGCAGATTCGGAGATAGTAATGGATGAATCTAGACCAGAAGTGGTCAGCAAGTACTTGGCTATGTTTCCATCTTCTGGTACCCAAAAGATTACTTGAATCATAGAGCACTTGTGGAAGAGAAGAATCATGGCGGCCCATTAGGAGGATGCTAGGGGTAACTGGGTCCAAATCAGAGACATCTGATGACACGTATCCCAAGGGCTTAGCATTTAAGATGCCCTCTACTTCAATGAACACGGTACGCAGTACAGTTTCAGTCATTGTTTGATCCTTCAGCACTACATTCAGGGCCTGCTTTACTGACTTAACCTCCCGTTCCCAAGCTCCCCCAAAATGAGGGGCGCCAGGTGGAATGAATCTGAATGAAATCTGTTGTTCTGCAAGTTGTTCCCTGAGTTGAGGCATCATGGCTTCATAGGCTGCTTTCATCTCTCTATTTCCTCCAACAAAGTTGGTTCCATTATCACAAAGGAGCTCGAATGGTTTCCCTCTTCGTGCTATGAATCTGGAGAGACATTAGAAATGCATCTGTATCGAGGCTCTCTAAGAGGTCAAGGTGGAGACAGCGGGTGGTCAGACACTTGAAAACTATCCCCATCTTTTCTCTGTACGACCGATCTTCACTGTGAATGGACCAAAACAATCCATTCCAGTGGAATAGAATGGGGGTTTGTACAGGCGTGGCGTGCTGATGGGAGGTCAGCCATTTTGGGTACACCAGGCTTAGCACGCCATTTCTGGCAGTCAACACACCTGTATTGATATTTCTTGATAGCTTCCTTCCTCGCAGAATCCAGTATCGTCTTCTCAGTTCCATAAAGACTCTTTCTGGCCCAGGATGTAGAAGGAGGCATCATAATCCTTGATAAGGAGCTTGGTTAGGTGGTGCTGTGGATCGAGCACAATTGGATGTATTGCATCCAATTCCATATGCTTAGCATGTCTTAGTCTCCCTCCGACCCTAATGAGTCCACTGGCTTTATCATACTCGGGTGATAAAGATGCTAATCTGCTGTTAGATCGGCAATGATCGCTCAGAAGCGAGAGCATTAAACTCCTCAGGAAAGGAATCTTTCTGAGCCTGTCGTAGGAGGAGCTTCTCTGCTAAGATGTAACTCTCTGAATCGTCTGGTGGCCGCATGGGAGATGTAGCCGCCCCGTGAAGGGATGTCACTGTAGCCTTTAGCAGCTCAGACCAGGTATTAGATTGGTTGACTTCAGGAAGGGGAATGTCTGTGCCAGTGCACACATGCAGGCAAATTGCTGACTTTTTCAACTCTGCCTCTGGTTCAGGTTCATTGGTTAGCAAGGTGGGCCAACATGACTCTGGCTGATGCAGGAAATCTGGTCCATTAATCCAACGGCAAGGTGGGGTTGAAAGGGTGGTTTGGATGGGCCCAATGGGCCCTTGGAGGGTCCAACCAAGTCTGGTACAGACGGCAATCGGTCCATTTGCAGGTCCCGTACATACTGGCTGGACAGGAGTAAGCAGATGAGGCAGGTCAGACCCGATGAGCAATAGAGGTTGGGCTCGGTCAATCAAGGGCAATGGCAAGGACCTAAGATGATCATACTTGCGCCGAAGAGCAGACACAGGGTAAGAATGTTCGGAAAGTCTAAGGTTATCTGCGGTGAACGCATGAGGAATCAGGTATTTCCTGCATGGCTGGTGCAAGGGTGACACATGAAGGGAAACGGTGGCTCCATGCAGATTAACTACATCGTGATGGACCGTGCGTAGTGTGAGAGTTTCAGGTTCGGTAGGGAGATTTAACTGATCTACAGCCTGTGACAGAACAATGCTACGCTCTGAACCATCGTCCAACACTGCATATGCTTCGATGACTTTCTCTCGGTTGTGAAGTAAGACCTTGACTATCTTAAGCATTACCTTTTGAGACCTGTTGGGCCGGTCTAGATAGACCTGAGGGGTAGGAATGTTGGTCAACAGCACACATTTTTGGATCTGTAAGGCTGGATCATGCAAGATGGTCAGATGTAACTCTTTACAGGTTGTACAGGTTCTTTTCAGAGTACAACTGTCTGGAGTATGAGTTCGCCCACATTTCCAACAGCGCTTCTCTTTGGATATCCACTGTACTATTTGCTCTGTAGTCAGTAGCTTGAATTTGAGACATGCGTTAAGGAAGTGGTCCCTGGTGTTACAGTAAGGGCAGAAGGGTTGAATCTTAGAGGGGGGCTTAGATTTTGTCTGTCTCTGCAAGGCTGAACTGGCATCAGCTGAGAACAGGATAGATGTGGATCTCTCCTTTGGACGATAAGGTACTGACCTTCGCTGATCTTTCTTAGTGGATCCAGACATATCTGTCTGATACATGGTAGCTGCTTTATTGGAAATGCACTTCGCTTGTGACTTCATCTGCAGCCATGTAGACAAATCAGGTAATGTATAAGTGCGGTTTATGCCAGTTTGCAAAATACCTCGGCTGAAACAGTACTCAACAAACCCATCACGGTATGATGCTGGCATCTTGCTTAGCAATCGATCAACATGAGAGCCACAGCGCAGTTCGTACCCATTTGGGCCTTCCAAAGTTCTGAGCATCCCTACTAGTGTTTGGATAGATAAGGAAAAAGAGTCAAAAGCTTCTACATCACCGAACTTGACTGCTGGTGCATTCAGTATGACACCTAGTTCGGATTGAACCAGTTGACGTGATTGGCCATACTTATCCTGCAGTGCCTGCAGTGCTGTTGTGTATGGTCTGGGATCGTACATATATGCTTTGGCCAACTGCAGAGCGCTGGGGTGTTTTAAGTGACCTAAAAGGACCTGATATTTGTAATGTTCACTCAAATGAGGCTGGTTATTCATTACATTGTCTAAGGCCATCTTCAGGAGTGCAAAGTCACTTTCTCGGCCAGTATCAAAGTATGGGATAGCCGGCTTTGGGACCCCGTGAGCTGAGGCAGCTAACATTTCAAGACCAGGTGGTGGGGCCAGTGAAGGGTACATCACTGCCCGATTATGAGAGTCATCGGATGGCGGAACAGTGCGGTACTGCTGTCCAATGGAGGCTAGGATTCATGGTCTGGTAGGACTGAGCCTGTAAAGGAGCCCCTAATGTTACAGGAACTGTAGATGGGACTGTAGGCAGGACACTGACAGGAGTGTCTGACTATAGGTGACGGAAGTATCCGAGTAATGGTGTGACCTTGCCACCACAGCTGGGTTAGAGGGTAAAGGAGCTACATAACCTGGCCTAGACATTAAGGTGTGCGGTGCCGTAATTAGCGAAACCAATGACCTTTTAACTAGGTTGGGCGGGATTACCTCGGCAGCTGTGGTGATGGAACTGAATGGGGTGTCAGCAAATGGAGCATTAATGTGTACAGCAGGTAATATGGGGGAAGGCATTACGGATGATACAGGTTCAACGTTAACATGGCAAGGGGTAGAATGACTAGGCATTACTTGGGCATATGATTTAAGATCAGTGGTAGCAGCAACTCTGTGTTCTTGATTGCTTACCTCAGACAGAGGATCAGCGGCTAGGCTGGACTGTGAAGCAGCAACGTTAACAGCTTGAGGTTCCTGTTTAAGAAGTACACAAACATATTTAGCAACCTCGAGCTCATTTTGAACACTTTTGAGACGCCGTCGGCTCTCTACCTGCTTAGCTAGCAACTCTCTAGCCTTAATGGCTTGTTCCTGTCTATACTGTGCTTCTCTAGCCTGAACATCAAGTCTCTCACACTCTTTATCTACGAGGATGTCCTCTTCGATCTGCTCTTGAAGTTTTTCCAAGTCCAGAGTTTTTAGCCTTTCTTCCAACATGGCAGCTTGAAGATCGGAGAGTCCTTGTCTGGGAGATCTGTGTTTTGAACTGCGATGAGATCTGGATGAAGTACTGGACACAGTGCCAGAAGAAGTGGATCTAGGCGCATGTCTTGATGGTCTAGATGGTCTCTGCGAAGACGAATCAGCAGGAGGTGGCTCTGGATGTAGGTTAAGCGGGAGCTGGACTTCGTAATCAGCTAGATGGGCAGGAGGGTGTCTCTCTCTTGGAGGGCGTGGTCGTACGACTGGCTCAGTTGCATTGAGAATTTCAGGATCCATCTTGATGCACTTATCCGGCTCGAAGGACCATATACGAGCGTATGGGACACTCAGTGGGTTCTGGTGTAGTGCAGCCAAGATGGTGGCGTTTGTTTCCGGTAAGAGAAAACAGGAGAGGGAATTCCAATGGATTGTTTAATCAAAGGGGATTAGTATATGTTACTTCACACATGTGGTCTATAATAAACAGAAGAGACACAAAGAAAACAGTGGTAAATATATTAGTAAATGACACAAACAATCAGTTATTAAGTCATATTAATTAACACGATTTCCGATTATATTAGTAAATAAAGAAAACAATGGCAAGCAGATAGCGCTGTCGCTATGTATACTCGGTATTACGAGCAGGAGAATAAGCAAAGTCATCAAATTCGACCTTTCAAACAATATAAACAAACCGGTGATATGTAACTGGGAAGTGAGCATAATCGTTTTAGTCTAATAGGAATACGCTTATTAACAATCTCCAAGTCCGGTATGAAAGCGTTTGGTTTTACTTTCGTTTGTGACGCAGTTTAAAGTGCGTTCAATTCACGGGCAAATATTGACGTTCAGAGCAATAAAATAGGTTACAAATACAAAATATACATGGAAGCTCACCCGTAGTCATTTACACACTGGTAGAAAACATATATAAAGTTGAATAAACAGTCCAGCCAGCTCGATTGATAACCTGCAGCTGTCGAAAACAAAACAACAGCTCCTAACCGCCCTACGTATCCTACGTGCCGCTAGGGGCGTGGTTAGGGCTTTCTCACACAACCTAAGAGGCATTATCAAAAAATCTCATCAAAGGCTTTTTTTCTTAAGACAGCTTAAAAAGTTTGGCATATCTAAAGTTGGTATGTTCAATTTTTATAGAGCTGTCATTGAAAGCGTGCTGACTTTTTCCCTTATAGTGTGGTTTGGTATCTCCACAGCTCAGCAGAGAAGTCAGATTAATAATATAACTTGGGCTGCTTCGGAAATTATTGGTTATGATCTTCCCACTATTGATGAGATTTATGTCTCACGTTTGCAGAAAAAAGGCTTAAAAATCCTGATAGATCCTTTACATCCAGCCAGACACCTCTTTACGCCTCTTCCTTCAGGCAGATGCTTTAGAGCAATTAAAACTAAGTCCACACGGTTTCTGAACAGCACTTATTGTAGGATTGTTCACGCTCTTAATTCCTCTGGTGTCTATGCAACTGTATTTCACTCCTTATAATTGATGGGACATATATAGCCGTGTATGTATTTATGTTTATGTTTGTATTTTAATGTTTGTTATTATTGTTGATGAGCTCACCAAAGCAAATTCCAAACAACTAAGGTGTTTGGCAGTAAATAAATAAATAAAGTCCACAATTATCTATTTTGTTTTTATGTTATTTGAAACCAAGTTGTTATCGCTGCACTATGATGACAGTTTTTCCACCTCATCCCTGTACGTGGACTCACCTCCCCCTTTGATGAGCCCAACCACTGTCGTGTTATCCGCAAATTTCACAATGGAGTTACTTGGGTGGGTGGGGGTGCAGTCATATGTGTCTAGAGTATACAATAGGGGACTTATTGTTATTGTACAGGCGACAGGTCGGGACTTAACACACATCCCTGTGGAGAGCCGGTGTTAAGGCTGAGTTCTGGGGAAAGGTGATGCCCCACTTTAACTCTGTGGACAATCGCTGAGGAAATCTTTAATCCAGAGGCAAGTGGAGTATGGAAGACCAAGACTGCTTAATTTAGTTACCAGTCGGTCTGGAATGATCGTATTAAATGCTGAGCTAAAATCGATGAAAAGAAGCCTTGCATAACTGTCCTTCTGTCCTATTTTCCCTGTATGCAAACTGGTGAAGGTCAAATCTAGGTGAAAGTCCTTGAATGATATGACCCCTGACCAGTTAAAACCACTGGCCGGTAGTCATTTAAACTGTCAATGGTGGTATTTTTTGGAACAGGGATGATGGTTGAGGATTTCAGGCATGATGGAACCGAGGCCTGTTCCAAGGGCAGGTGGAATATTCTAGTAAAGACTGGTCAGCACAGTCTTTGAGCACCCTCCCAGAGACACTGTCAGGTCCTGCTGCTTTTCTGGGGTAGAGCTGATAATAATAATGTTTAAAAGCTGATGCTTGGACAGAACAGATTCAGATGCAGCAGCTGTTAGTGTAACGGATGTATGCCAGTAAGGGCTGTGTGTAAACCTCACTCCCCTGACCTCAAAAGAGGCGCTCTGGCGACTGACGCTAGAGGCTGTAGCCTTTGGCGTTCCTTGTTAGAGCGCCTGCCTCCCGTGCCGGAGTCCCGGGTTCGCGACCTGCTCGGTGAGTTGGTGCGGACCCGTGTTGAGGGGGTTACATTATATTGGCTTTATTAGTCCATGCCCGGCATTCCTCCGTCTCACCACCAGAGTTCGCCATCTCCCTTCCTCCTGGACTCATTTCCCTAAACTCCATACACCTGTCACTCATCACACCCTCAGCTGTTCGCCATCATTACAGACTACTTATACAACTCACTTCCGCCACTCTGCCTGTTCGTATCAGATGTATTTGTAGTTGTTGCTAGTATTCTGGGGATACATGCACTGTGTGCCGTTCTGTGTATCCCCGTCACTAATCTGTTTTGTTTTTTGCCTTGTTGGCCTTTTTGTTGATTTATTAAAAGTCTTAACTGCAGTTGGACCCAGATCTCATTCCTTCCATGGGCTCCCTCACTGCACCGTGACAATTGTGTTCAATTAAGTCTTATTTTGATTTCTGGAACTGCTTCATGAGCTTCATTCACAATACTGAAAGGACCATTGCTCAATGAGTTTACAAGGTAAAACAACAATTTTGGACAATTTTGAACTTGGAGGAGAAGATGAGATGCAGCCTTTGTCAAGCATGACCTTTTCAACATCCTTATGTCGACTGTCCATTTACGGCCTGATCTTGTTGTGATGCCTGATTGCTTTACCTGGGCATCTTTAGAATCTTTTATCTTTATTTCTCTCAGACTGTGCATTTTTCCACCTTGAACTCCCCCACAACAGATGACAGAGGGAGCTGCAGTAGTCATGATCGATAGAAGCCGACTGAAGAGAAGCTTGGGGGAATCCCCTACCACCTCTGCAGGAGCTTGTTAATTTTCCTCTCAATGCCTTCCACAACTGTTAGAGGGAGCACATAGACTGCGACGAGCCAAATAAAGGCCTTTCCACACTGGGCGCGATGCGAAAAAGCGAGGCGATTCGCCGACGAACGTTGTACCAACCTTCTGCTAATTCACACCTGCACGCTAGGTGGCACTGACCAACAATGCATCTTCGCTCAGATCTGTATCCCGTATGTGGATTTAGCATCCGAATTAAGATAAACAAAGTTTGGTTCTACACCAGAAACACAAGCTATCTATAATGCTTACAAGCAGGGGCATAGTTTGTGGGCAGGATTGGGGGGGGGTAACCAAACTACATTAATCTACCATCATTGGCTCAAGCCTCCGCTACGGTTTAAAATAACGTTTTGGAATTAATTAGCAAGGGAGGCATTGGATGAGATGCAGAAGAATTAATCCAACTCACAATAGCGATTTAAGTAGAGAAAGAGTATCTGTGAGATATTTTCTCATAATCTGAGTAGGTAACTTGGTTAACAGAATTTAAGCAATGTCCCTTTTCCTTCCTAGGAGTGGCACATAGTGAATACAGGAAGAAGGCTTGCAAAGATGGCAAACTTGCAAGGCGTCCAGGTAAGTGATCTTGACGGGAGATCAAGGAGTGGATCGAGTCTAAACACATTACCATGTTTATAGAACAAACATGTTTATGTTTATAGTGGATACTTCCGTTTTACTGGAAAATTGTGTGCATAGTTTCTCTACCTTCGTTTCAGATCTCATCCAACCACATTCCTAAACATAAACTTTCCTAAAAGTTCAGTGCTTGGTCTACTTTATATTAAAAAAGGAAGATAATTAAAAAAAATATTTTAAGAATTTTTTTTGTCATAGTGCTTGTTTGTGTTAAAAAAGATTAATCGTTATTATTAATAGCATGATAAAATGTATGTCACTCTGCTTCTCTATTATATAGCATTTTTAAATGTTCACTATGTGATTCCATGTATTGATGTAGTTGATATTTTCTATGTACGTGATGAATCGATCTGGTGAACATCAGTGGTCTCTCTCATGTTTGCTACAGTCTCAATCATGATTCAGTTATGATTTTGTGCCATAACATAATTGATATTATTCTGTGGTGTAGTTTGTGATGCTAGTACTATTAGAACCAAAAAATAGAATGCAGAGTTCATAATCAGTTCATTGTATTTTAGACAACTTTGTCATCTAAACACTGTAGTTAAAGTTACAGTAAGTCACACCCTGCAGAAAAACCTGTTTCTCGGCAATCAGGAAGATGCATAAACCCATTCCCTTAAAAGAAGAAACTCAACTGTTGAGCTCAAGTGCATATAATCTCTCTGTCTGTGTTCCTATACAGTGAAATGGCAGAAGCCAGTATCTCATGGGCTGAGGATCAGTTCTGCTGTTCAGTGTGTCTGGATCTACTGAAGGATCCAGTGACGATTCCCTGTGGACACAGTTACTGTATGAGATGCATCTCAGACTACTGGGACAAGGAGGATTGGAAAGAAATCTACAGATGTCCTCAGTGCAGAAAAACCTTCACACCAAGACCTGTTTTAAGTAAGAATGTGGTGTTTGCTGAGATGGTGGAGAAACTCAAGACAATGAGACTCCTATCTGCTCCTGTTCCTGCTGTTCCTGCAGTTCATCACTCTGGATCTGGAGATGTTCAGTGCGACTCCTGCGCTGGAATTAAACAGAAAGCAGTGAAATCCTGTCTGGAGTGTCGAAGCTCTTACTGTCAAAATCACCTTGAACAGCATGAGAATCTCTTCAGAAGTAAAGGACACAATCTGATGGAAGCCACTGGACGACTGCAGGAGATGATCTGCCCTCGACATGGTAAAATGCTGGAGGTTTACTGCCGTACTGACCAGCGATGTATCTGTATGCTGTGTTTGGTGGATGAACACAAAAATCATGACACCGTATCAACTGGAGTGGCAAGAGCAGAGAAACAGGTGCTCCATACTGGATCTCTTAAGTGACAGCTAATGTTGTTTCTCTCTTCATTTGGTTTATGACTTTTCTCCGAATCAGGGAAACCGATCGTGTTTTAGAAAGATAGACATGTGATAGATGATCTATAGAAGATAGATGTGTTTTTGATCAAATACATTAAGACTTAATTCACTAACAAGAGACATGTCTACAAAAACATTTATTCATTTAATTATCTATCCGTTTTCTGCAGAGACATTTTGAGGAAACACAGAGAAAGATCCAGAAAACAATCCAGCAGAGAAAGATCGATCTAAAGCAGATGAGAGAGGCTGTGGAGTCTCATAAGGTGAGTTTGGATAAGTTTGAAAAGTCTCCTTCACACTCCTAAAAATAGAGGAGCCAGGAAGAAACAATAGGCTCTTTCGCACCGGAGGAATCTTTTCCTAGAATTATTGGCAGACGTTAATGCTTTTTGGCATGTCTGCACTGCAGGAACTAGGAACGTATTTAGTTCTGGGAATTCCATTTAGGGGAACTAATTTAGCTCCTGCTTTTGAGTAGTGTCTAAAACGGCTCTAAATGAACTACCAGTGATGTAAGTGTACGCTGATTGGCCAAACACATAGGAAACACTGGCTACCCAGCATTTTTAAAAACCATGTAAACATATTTACTCCACAAACAGGTAAAACCGTCATAACAGCATTTACCTGTTGTCTGCAGCATAGTGTTATTTTCTCAGCCTCGGTGATAACACTACAAGTTGTCATAGATTTAATCAGATGTTCATGCTCTTTCAATCGTGTAAATTGTGCATTTACATTCCATCTCTGTTATCATGAAACCCACAACACGCAAAAACAAAACAGCTTCAAACACTCGTCCTCCATTCACTGGTTTTTGACGCGTTGTGTTAATTAAAGTAACTAATTACTGTGGTAATTACTGATTTAAACTAATTACTGTGGAGTGTTACTGTGGCTCAGTTGTAGAGCATTGCGTTAGCAGTGCAAAACGTTGTGGGTTCAATTCCCAGGGAACACACATACTGACAAAAAAAAATTAAAGCGTGAATGCACTGCACTGTAAGTCGCTTTGGATAAAACACGGTGCCCGTCTCTCCTCAGTGGCCTCAGGAGATCGTTCTACCAACCCTGTCGGTGTTTCAGGGAGCAACGGTTTTCCGCGAATGCATATTTCAGTCTCCGCCCGGAAACGTAGCAGTACTGGGATATCAAAGGCCAGTATATCAAAGGCCAGTCTTGAGAAACTGATTGCCCTGGGTTATCCCCACTCTAGTGGGCCCCGAGCTGGTAATGGAACAGAAGTATTAATCCTTTGAGGAAGGAGGCCATCGAGGTGGTCCCTCCTCATATAGGAGAATTCGGGTTCTATAGCCAGGGTTATAGAAGGATGGAGGGTTGCATCCTATTTTAGATCTGCGTCATTTGAACCACTCAGGCTAGAAGCAACTGAAATTCAGCACGCTCATACAAACAAGTCATGTCTCTGATCAAGTCCAAGGACTGGTTTGTCCCAATCAATCTAAAAGGGGAACATGTCTTCACAGGAAGTTTCTGAGGTTTGCATTTGGGGGCAAAAGCTTACCAACACCGAGTTCTTCCTTTTTGGTCTTGCACTCTTACTCCACACTTTCACAGTCTGTGAGTGTTGTTCTGGCTCCTCCGTGATCCCAGGGCCTCCGCATACTCAACCACATCGACGGATTGGTTGATGTTAGCTCAATTAGAGCTTAAGGCGATTCGACATTGAGATGTCGTTCTCGCCCGCATGAAAGAGCTGAGGGTTAAAACTAAACTCCAAGAAAGGTGTGCTTTCTGCATTACAGAAGACCACTTATCTCGGCAGGTGTGGGATTCGACCACGATGCAGGCATGATTGTCCCCTGTTCGGTTCGAGTCGATCCTCATGACAGTCAAGAGGGGGGAAAGAAGGCCGGTAACTCACTACCAAGCAGTTTCAGGACTTCTGGGTCTGATGATGGTTAAGTAACTCCAACATGGTTACTCTTGGCCTGCTGTTCATGAGACCCCTACAGTGGTGGCTCAAGACCAAGGGGGAAACCCGCTTCACATGCTCAAGGTCACGTGGCGTTACCTTCCTGCCTTAGACATGTGGAGGAACCCTTGGTTATCTCAGGGCCCGGTGCTGGGAGCTCCTTGTTGCCGCGTACGCTCCTTGTCACCACGGATGCATCCTTCACCGGTTGGGGAGCGGTCATGAGTGGCCGCTCTGCCGCGGTCTGTGGAGTGGTCGCCATCTCATGTGGCACATCAACTGCCTCGAGATGCTGGCCGTGTTTCTAGGAATTAAGAGATCGCCAAGTGTTGGTGCGGACCGGCAACACAGCGGTGTTCTCTTATATCAACCACCAAGGAGGTCTGCGTTCACACCCACTGTACAGGCTGGCGCACCAGAGCCTTGGGTGGTCCCAGGGCAAACTCCTCTCGATGAGAACAGTTCATATTCCTGGGCATCTGAATATGGGAGCAGACATCCTATCGAGGCAGGGGCTGAGGCCTGGGGAATGGATGCTTCACCCCGAGATGGTGAAGCAGACTTGGAAAGTTTGGCCAGGCTCAGATGGACCTGTTTGTGACTCGAGAGAAATCACACTCATGGACGTGACCCCAGAGGGGGCACATCTCGTAGCTTCTGGTCTCTCAACGGAGGTTGCTGAGACCATCCTCCAACACAGAGCTCCCTCTACAAGGAAACTGTACACCTTGAAGTGGAAGCTTTCACTTCTTGATGTGGAGACTGCCCGTTTCTCTGCAAGGTTGGCTCACTCCACCCTAGAGGTGTACGTGGTGGCCATTGCGGCCTATCACACCCCTCGTGGTGGCCAGTTAGTGGGCGGACACCCCCTAGTTACACATTTCCTCCACAGTGCATTTAGGCTGAGGTCTCCAGCCAGAGAAGCTTATGCTAAGTGGTGGATTAGGATGCTATTCCATAGCCTCGAGTCCTCTGATCTCCCCTCTCCTTGGGGGTCAAGGCTCACTCTCCAGAAGTTGGCCTTTGGGACATGGTCCCCACCTACTTTAGCCACTCCTGGCTCCCCTTTCTCTCGCCCTAGCTGTGCTCTTCCACACTAGGCAGGGATTTGAAAGTCTGGCGGCATTGGCATCTCATTCCCAAAGCGTTTGGCCTTGGCTTGAGTTCCTGAAAAGGAACGTCTCCGATTACGTATGTAAACCTATTTCCTCGAGGGAACGAGATGCTGTGTCTCGGGGGCCACACTTAATAATTAAAATTTATATTATTTTAGAATTTAGTTGTAGGAAATTACTAGTCATCCAATTTTTATATGAACTATTTAATTCCTTTAGTCATTGGAATTTGTGTTTCATAAGAAAGCAAAGAAATATAGAGCTAAATATAAATGTTTCCTAATGATGTCCCTAATACAAGGTGAAAAGCAATGATCCTAGTACTGAGCCTTGCAGTACTCACCCCCCTAAACCTCACTCCCATCCGGGTCACGGCACCAATGTAACCCCCCCGGGTCCGCACCAACTCACCGAGCGGGTCGCGAACCCAGGACGCCGGCGCGGGAGGCGGGCGCTCTACCAAGGACGCTACAGGCTACAGCCTCTAGCATCAGTCGCCAGAGCGCCTCTTTTTGAAGTCAGGAGAGTGAGGTTTACACACCACCCTTACTGGCATACACATCTGTTACACTGGCCATGCAAGAACTGGGATGTTTTCAGCTTCCAGGAATTGTGTACAGATCCTTGCAACATGGTCGTACATTATCATGCTGCAACATGTGGTGATGGTCGTGGATGAATGGCACAACAACGGGCCTCAGGATCTCGTCACGGTATCTCTGTGCATTCAAAATGCCATCAATAAAATGCACCTGTGTTCGTTGTCCATAACATATGCCTGCCCATACCATAGCCCCACCGCCACCATGGGCCACTCGATCCACAACATTGACATCAGCAAACCGCTCATCCACACGACCCCATACATGCCATACACGCTGTCTGCCATCTGCCATGTACAGTGAAAACCGGGATTCATCCGTGAAGAGAGCATCTCTCCAAAGTGTCAGATGCCGTCGAATGTGAGCATTTGCCCACTCAAGTCGGTTACGACAACGAACTGCAGTCAGGTCGAGACCCCGATGAGGACGACGAGCATGCAGTTGAGCTTCCCTGAGACGGTTTCTGACAGTTTATGCAGAAATAGTTTGCTTATGCAAACCGATTGTTGCAGCAGCTGTCCGAGTGGCACGATCTTGGAGGTGAAGATGCTGGATGTGGAGGTCCTGGGCTGGTGTGGTTACATCTGGTCTGCG
>CM050415.1:40857708-40872708 GCA_027564155.1 Gymnocypris eckloni scoliostomus
TGTGTGTGTGTGTGTGTGTGTGTGTGTGTGTGTGTGTGTGTGTGTGTGTGTGTGTGTGTGTGCGTGTGTGTGTGTGTGTGTGTGTGTCCGTGTCCTCAGCCCCTCCACAGGCCTTGTCTGGGTCCTTGAGAGTGTCGAATCATGGGAGAGGAGCTTCTCTCCTCTGAGACCCTGACAGATAAGAAACACTGGATCTGTCAGGAACACTGCGTCCCAAACGTCTGCAGATAGCGTCCATCTGTGGGACAAACGCAGCCCTGCCAACCAATGCCAGCCCTCACACGCCTCACAGTGCCTTGTTTTTGTGCCGAGCTGAAGATTACAGGAGCCGGATGAGGCGGAGGAGGGCCGAGACTCGTTACTGTGTCTTCCTCAAACATCTTCAAGGTCTCGGCGGAGGAATAAAATCCCAGAGGAAGAGTTTTCCGGAGGAGACGCTCCTGCTGCGGCGGCGGGTAAGACATGCTTTAATATGTGCTGCTTCCTTCACTTTCTGAGGAGTTTGATTGTGCAGGATTTAGTCTTATCATTGCAGTAAACTTTGTGTTTATGCACAACTATATTATAATACTTTGGCAATATAAAGCCTTTTTACTGCACTATTAATACAATAAACAGCTAAATGGTTGGATTACAACAAGATTAACTAGCAAAAGCTTATGATATATGCTTATGATTTTTTAATTAATTGTCAAAAGTTTGTTGCTCATGAGTTTATTATTTATTAAACAAAAAAATAGGTAATTCGTTGGCATTAATGGTTCATTTTCTATTAAACTTTTCTATTGCACAGAAATTTCACTTTAATAAAATAAAGTAAATCTAACAAAATAATAACATAAACAATATTATTAATAATATAATCATTCTTACTCAAACGTTTGTTGCTAGTGTATTATTTATTTACTTACTACACTCTAAAAAATTACGTTTATTTCAATTAAAATATTTAAAATAGTCTAATGTTTGTTGTCCATGATTTTACTATTATTGTACAAATAAAATAAAATATTGTAATTAATATAATAACATTAGTTGTGGGTTTATTATTGAATTATTTACTACCTCTAAAATAAATACGTTTATTTCAATTTTTTTTTTTTAAATAGTCTAATGTTTGTTGTCTATGATTTTACAATTTTATTACGAATAAAATAAAATATTATAATTAATATTATAACGTTAGTTGCTAGTTTATTATTTAAAACACTCTAAAAAATAAAGGTTATTTAAAATAAATAAATATAAAATAGTCAAAAGTTTGTTGTTCATCAGTTTACTGGTATTATCAAATAATAATACAATAAAAGTAATTTTAGTGGGAAAATGTTCTTTAGTTTTTTTTAAATAAAAACGGTTGTTTTAAGAGATGATCACTGAAAGGTTCTTTTGGGAGCCAGAAACTGTTCTGGTTTGTTATTAGGCATAACTTGTAATATTGCACTGCATGTTTTTCTCATGTTGAGCGTGCTTTACTAATGTGTTTCTCTCGTCCGAGGTCTCCCGTGCGGCTGATTTCACTCGCTGTTCCTTTTTCCTATGCATATACCTCTTTGAGATGTAGCTTTAAAGAGGCATGGGGCATGGGAAAATGGGGCGCAGAGGTTTTCCACCTGCCATCGGCGTTCAGCACATCGAGGGATCATTAAAATTAATGACGCTGACATCCACTGAAAATCTGTTTAATCTTCAGTTTTAGATGCAAAGTAAAAGTCAATGTGAGTTCCTCTGGTGTGTTTAATTGAATAAAGTGGGTTGGAAGGATCCTCAAGTGTGTTTGGCCTTCATTTTCTGTGCCTGACTTCTTTGGTTTGCATGATTACAGTCTTCTTTTGACATAACGTCTAAATGAAAAGATCCTTTTCTGCTCTCAGATCTATCAAAATGCATTGCATGAAATCATAATAAACACTTATAACATTTTAAAAACTTGATGCACCATATAAGACTGGTTTATGTGCATATATGTATAAATGCATTATAATATATAAAACCTCATATATATTGAACAACATGGTCAAAATACAAATTCAAATAAATATCAATAAGTAAAAGCTGATTAAAATAGAAAATACAATAATAAAAAAATAAAGCCCCTTACCACACTATTACATCATCATTTAATTGAATAAAGTGCTTTGGTTTGCATGATTACGGTCTTCTTTTGACATAATGACTAAATCAAAATATGCTTTTTTCTTGCTCTCAGATTTAAAAATAAACAATTACTTAACTAAGAATCATGCATAAAAATATTGCAAAACTTAAGAAATGTGATAAAATCATAAAAACTTGATACACCACATTACAGTTTAGTTTGCACTTTTAATACACTTATTTATATAAATAATACATTTAAATGTATTATATTAATATGTATTAAATAAAACAATTACAATATAATATAATATAATATTATGTCTTTTAAAAACATTATTAAAAAGATACACAGTTAAAGGTTTCGTTGACATTTGAGACAAAGGTTTGAATTTGTTCATTTTTATTTTATTTAATAGTATTTATTACACTCTTAAATATATATATATATATATTGGTCAACATGGTGTCAAATTGGTAAAATACAAATTTAGACAAAAATCAACAAGCTTTTGTTTATAATGTATACATAAAATAAAATAAATCCCTTTAACAGTATTAAAAGTCTATCGTCATTAAATATTTGCCCCATAATTTGGGATCCTGATAAATCTCCACAAACACGAACGAGCTTCAGATGTTTGTGTCTCTCTTCTGTCTAAATGAAGGACCCTGGAGCTTTTCATGCAGTCGATGATGAATGGAGAGCTCACGCGGGTATCATGGAACGAGCCGAGGAAATCATTACATCAAATCAAAGACAGCACGAGCTCGTTACAGACGCTGCGTGAGACGAGATGAGCGCTCGGAGCAAACGGCCCTCCATCAGAACCACAGACTGACCACAGAACACACTCTGCTGCTCTGAATCAGAACCACAGACTGACCACAGAACACTGACACACTCTGCTGCTCTGAATCAGAACCACAGACTGACCACAGAACACACTCTGCTCTCTGAAGCTGGAGGAAATCAGTCCGGCTGTAACTGCACTGCAGCGATATATCGAGGGTGCTTTTGGTTCGCTAAACACAAACTACCTCATATATTGGTCAACATGGTCAAAATTATGCTATATATTTATGATTTATAAATAACATAAATGCAACCTAACATAACATAACCTAATATAACATAACCTAACATAACATAACCTAACATAACCACTGGTGGTGGTTGAGAGAGACCCCATGATCGTGAAGCGCTTTGGGTGTACAACAATACACAATATAGCGCTGTATAAATGCATCATTCATTCATAACATAACAGTAATCAAAAGTTTGTTGATCATGAGTTTACTATTATTTACTACACTCAAAATAACAAACTAAATAAGTAAATGCATACATTTTTTGCTAACCATTCTATTGCACAACATTTTCTGTTGAAAAAACAAATGAATAAATAAAATAAAATAAATATAAAAAAGTAAACGCTGATGATGTAATATGATTGTTTGAAATTAAATTGAATAAAAAATAAGATAATATAAAGTTAAAAGTAAAGTAAAAGCTGATGTAATTTGTTTAAAATTAAATAAAATTAAATAAAATAAAATTTAAATTCAATTAATTTGTTTGTTTAAAATAAAATAGTGTTAAAAGTAAAGTAAAAGCTGATGTAATTTGTTTAAAATTAAATAAAATTAAATAAAATAAAATTTTAATTCAATTAATTTGTTTGTTTAAAATAAAATAATGTTAAAAGTAAAGTAAAAGCTGATGTAATTTGTTTGTTTAAAATGAAATGAAATAAAATTGCATTGTTTAAATAAGTACAAGCTAGAAAGGTAAATAATAATAATAAAAAACGTTTTTAATTTAGGATGAAGTCAAGTAGCGTCGAAAGAGACGTGTTTACCACAGTATTAAAAAGCTCTATACACCATTAAATGTTGTCCCCATAATTTGTGGAACCTGATAAACTGCTACGAACACAAATGACATATCACCCAGCATTTGTAAAGCTGTCTTTGCTTTCGTGCAGTGCACACTTTCTAAACATGCAAAATGGCATGACAGTGTGACAGCACCATCAACACCTGCTCATTCATCATAACTCCACTGAATAATTACAGAATCATCCAGACGAACTGTGAACGAGCACTGTTCAGATCCTCATAAAGACTGAGCTGATAATCATCCCATCCACACAGAAATGAAGCTGATGTTTATATTCATACAGTAGGAGAGCACTGCCTCCCTGTGGACACACACTCACACACAAACTCTCACACACACACACACACACACACACACACTCACACACACACACACACACACACACACACACACACACACACACACACAAACTCTCACACACCACACACACACACACACACACACATACACACACACACACAACACACACACACACACACACACACACACACACACACACACACACACACACACACACGCACAGACACACTGAGACACACTCGCACACACACACTCACACACACACACACACACACACACACACACACACACACACACACACACACTCACAGACACACACACACACACACACACACTCTCTCACACACACACACACACACTCACACACACACACTCACACACACTCGCACACACAGACAGACACACACACACACACACACGTGCGCGCACAGACACACACACGTGCGCACACACACACGTTTACTTAGCTATCTAAATGGGGACTGTCCATAGGCGTAATATTTTGTATACTGTACAAACTGTATGTGGTATTGCCTACACACACACACCGCACGCACACATACACATGCTCACGCACGCACACATACATTCAGAAACTATGACTTAGACTCTGGGTTATGAACATCAATATTTTACTAATATATTTTAAAAACACTTTTAATGAAAGAGTTCCATCATCCATCAGATCTGTTACTGCCTTCATTTAAAAACTATTTTTAAAACCTTACAAGTTTCCCTGTCAAGAAGTCATTATAAGGATTGAAAGTATAAAATAATATTTGATTTTCTTACCTTTATCGTCTGAGTTGATCAGTTTTTTTGGCATGGCGGTGGAAAGCATATGAACGAGAACCTTACATCCATGTTCAGCTCCTCCAGGCCGTGGAAGAAGCCTGTCTGCACGCCAGGGTTGGATCGGGGCCGGGGCCAGCAGAGCCTGTGATGTAGACGAGGTTCTCTGCCCTGTCCCGGACCAAAGATGGGATGCTGGGGCCAGGCGGCAGGTGGCACTGGGGACGGGGGGGACATAACCCGTCCCCCTCACTGACATACATGGCAACATCAGTAAACAGAGGATTAATCCGTATTTCCGCTATATACATTAGCTTAAGTAGTGATGGCCCAGCCCGCCGCTCCTTAAACATGCACTAATGAAAAACGCTTTTGACCGCAGTGTCTGACCGAGTACAAAACACACTTGTAGCCAATCAGCAGTGAGGGGGCGTGTCTTGTACTGATTGAGAGAATAGAGTGCACAAGACTGATATTAGCAGACGGTTTCAACGGCAACAACATAAACAAACGTTACTGCGCATGCGCTCGTTTGAGGCCCTAACTTAACTTCCGGTAGACATCAAATAGAATCAAAATAACAACAGGAGTAGATTCTTTATTATAATAAGCAAAATATGTTTGCTTCGTAAATCAGACGGACTGAGATGCAGAGATAACTACTTGGACGGACTTATTAAAAATGCAAATTCACTCTCTGCCAGCAGGAGACGATTAAAAGCGGGAGAAATAACGTTAACGTTAGAGGTTTAGCCCGGTAACGGCTGTACACTGAGCTTAAAAACGCTGCTTTATCAGACATATAACATGCAAGATGAAATAAAAACTTGTTCTGAAGACAGTGTTCCTTCAGAAATACAGTGATATATCACGTTTTGATTTTTAAATGACGTGCTCATGTTTATTCAACAAAGCCTTTTGGAAAAGTGTTGATATTGTGGTGGGTCGCCTCAAATAAATGTATGTATGTGAAACATCCCACAGCACAACAACCTGAGCCCAACGTCATTACTCATTACTTTAACTGTGTTTAAAAAAATCACCTGTGTCCTGTCTAAATGACTACCGTCCCATAGCACTGACTCCAATCATAATGAAGTGCTTTGAGAGGCTAGTCATGCACAACATCAAACCAGCCTCCCAACACACTCGATCCGCTCCAGTTTGCATACCGCCCAAACCGCTCTACGGATGATGCAATTTCCTCCACCCTCCACCTGGCTCTTACCCACCTAGAAAATAAAGACTCATATGTTAGAATGCTGTTCATCGACTTCAGCTCAGCATTCAACACAATAATCCCACAACAGCTCATCAATAAATTAAGCCTGCTGGGCCTCAACAACTCCCTCTGCAATTGGATCCTGGACTTTTAACCGGAAGACCTCAGTCAGTCTGGTCGGCCACAACACCTCGAGCACTACCACACTGAGCACAGGGGCCCCACAGGGCTGTGTGCTCAGCCCGCTGCTCTTCACACTGCTGACCCACGACTGCACTGCCAAGTTCAGCTCCAACCACATCATCAAGTTCGCCGATGACACATCAGTGGTAGGTCTCATCAGCAACAATGATGAACGCACTACAGAGGAAGTGGCACAGCTGGCTGAATGGTGTGGCGCTAACAACCTGTCCCTCAATGTGGAGAAGACAAAGGAGGTTGTGATGGACTTCAGGAGAAACTCTGTTGACCACCCCCACTGACCATCGACACCTCGACTGTGGAGAGAGTCAGCAGCACTAAATTCCTGGGGTGCACATCACAGAGGACCTCACCTGGACTACCAACACCAAGTCTATCTCCAAGAAGGCACAACAGCGCCTACACTTTCTCCGCCCGGCTGAAAAGAGCAAGCCTCCCTCCACCCATCCTCACCACCTTCTACAGGGGTACCATTGAGGCGTGCTGACCAGCTGCATCACTGTCTGGTACGGAAACTGCTGTGCAGCAGACCGCAAGACCCTCCAGCGGACAGTGAACACCGCTGCAAAAATCATTGGTGCCCCTCTCCTCCATCCTGGACATTTTCCTTACACGATGCTCCAGCAAAGCAAAAAGTATCGTGGAGGACCCCACCCACCCTCCCACAGTCTCTTCCAGCTCCTACCCTCAGGTAGACGGGCCGAGTATCAGAGCCCGCTCCGCCAGACTGCGCAACAGCTTTTTCCCCCAGGCTGTGAGAGCCCTGAACTCACATCACACCGCCCCTCTGAAACCCCAAACCATTGATAATGGCCATTGATAATAAACAGCCCCCCACCTTACCACATCTCAGGAAAAAACTGTTAAACTTTTATCTCTGTGGAATTCAGGTGAGCGGGCCTGCACAAGCCACCTGTAGCAACACCTGTAGCAACACACACATGCACTAGACACTTTCACACACCATTGTGTGTCCATAATCCCACAAAAGACTGACTGTAATATACGACTGTAATGTATGTATGTTTACTGGCTCATGCACACAAATCACCTTACACTGTTCCCCAGCCAGCTGCTTGAATGTCTCTCTTTTGCACATGTACAGTATTTGAAGTCATCTGCACAGTTGTACAGTTTGTATTTTTTGTACAGTTTGTATTTTTTGTTTCCTGTTTTTTAGTTTATGTATAGGTAACCACTTTTATATATAGCATATGTATAGTCAAAGCTGACAGTAGGTTAGTTTGTGTATAGGTTTATACTGTTTTACTTCGTGTTGTATATCTGTATTTATGTAGCACCGTGGTCCTGTGAGGCACGACATCTCGTCCCACTATATGTCCACACATGTAGTGGAATGACAATAAAGCTCAACTTGAACTTGAACTTGAACTTGTTTGTAGCCGGCGCCACTAACAGCCCGATATACAAACACAGACCGGAAGTTACCTTCGGTCCGGGCGCGCGCGCACGATGAACCCGTCTATAGATAGAGAGAAATGGCAGATAAAAAAAGAGGAAAATATCAGAGGAACTAAAAATAAGATATTAAAAATAAGAGTTACGATCAGGCAGGAGGTAGGACCTGCAGCTTTCCAGCGGTGGAGAGAATTCTAGGAGCCGGAGGGGCTTGAATCTGATGCTGAGGTTGAGTTGTTTCTTTATGATAGCTGAGTAATGTTGATTATGCTTTGCTTCACAAAACTTATCCGTGCTGGCTTTTGATTAAATATGTTTTTGTGTCATCTTCACTCGTTTCAACGATTGTCGTTGTCATGGTTGTGTATGTGTGTGAGGATGTGATTTTCTTTAGTTTCACTTTCACTTTCGAACAACATGTGTGTCATGTCTGAGAGCAAAGTTTGGTTTTCAGTCAGATTGAGTTGTTTTGAGAGCTGGATTTTGACCTGAATAAAGGAAGTTTGGGGAACTGAGTTAGAAGTTTGGGATTTGTGTTTCGCAATTTTTTTTGCATAATTTCAAGAAATGTGTTTAAGCAATCGAGAAAACGGCACAGCTCACCTTTCAATACATATCCCATTACATACTGTAATAAAGGATTAATAATAATAATACAAAATAAACAAACAAACAATCAATCCAAAAAATTAAGCAAAGAAAATAATAATAAAAATAAAATAAAAAAGTCATTATCAGGAGAAATCATTGTTTCCATTTAAAAGACTAGCCAATTCAGCAATGAGATGGACAAAATGAAAATTTTAATAATAATAATAATAAAAAGCTAAAGTCATTGTGTTTATTGAAATAAATAAATAGCCACCATCTTTTCATGTTTTCTGATTTTTAAATAGTTTATACGTAAGCCTTCAAAACACTTCAAAATAGCTCATGTATTGGTTGACATGGTGTGAGGTGGCAAAAATGCAAATATCATCATGTTTATGATTTAAAATTAAAAAAAATGATTCAGATAAAATAATTACATAACATTAAATTATTAATATGAATGTGTAATGATTAAGTGAGCAAACGTAGAGTTTTGACAGTGTGTGTGTTTAAGGTCTGACTCACATTCAGCCGCTTTTCTGGATCAGGACAGACTTCATGTGAACTTCTCCATTCATATCCACCTTCTGCTCCTTACAGGCGCTTTGATGTTCTGTGAAGGTGCTGATGACCCGGAGCGAATCTACAGACCAGACCAGACCAGACCAGACCAGACCAGACCACACCAGACCACACCACACCAGACCACAGCAGACCACACCACACCACACCAGACCAGACCAGACCACACCACACCAGACCACACCAGACCACAGCAGACCACACCACACCAGACCACACCAGACCACAGCAGACCACACCACACCAGACCACACCAGACCACACCACACCCCAGACCAGACCAGACCACACCACACCAGACCACACCACACCAGACCACACCACACCAGACCACACCACACCAGACCACACCACACCACACCAGACCACACCAGACCACAGCAGACCACACCACACCAGACCACACCAGACCACACCACACCACACCAGACCACACCCGACCACACCAGACCACACAAGACCAGACCACACCAGACCACACCACACCAGACCACACCACACCACACCAGACCACACAAGACCAGATCACACCACACCAGACCACACTACACCACACCACACCACACCACACCAGACCACACCACACCACACCAGATCAGACCACACCAGACCAGAACAGACCAGACCACACCACACCACACCACACCAGACCACACCAGATCAGACCACACCAGACCAGATCACACCACACCAGACCAGAACAGACCACACCACACCAGACCAGACTCCACATACAGACTGGATCTGAGAACACTGTCATTTTCTGGCCACTGTATACCATGACATTAATAAAGTAGCAATTCAGTAGTTATCAAATACAACAACTTTTATGATATTCACACTTAACAAGAAAAAGATGGTTATATTTTGTCTTAAAGAAAAGGAATCCTGTTTTAGGACCATTGCGCTTTTTATTTATTTACTTATTTTTATTGAGACAATTTTATGACAGACATTGCATATCCCAGAAAAGAAATAAATACAAATATATTTAATTATACAAATAAAATGTACTTGTTTAACTGCTTTTAACAATTTGAGAAAAATACAATAAAATAAATACAAATATTGAATTAGCCTATTTAAATATAATCAAGAAATATAATAATTTACTGTAACATATGTATCCATCCATCCATCTATCTATATGTATATATACATATATATATATACACACACAGAGATACAAAATTATGGTATAGACACGACTGATACATAAAAAGGATAAGAGGCTTGATTCAAAGCATTTTTTATTTTATACGATTTTTCAGATTTTGTGTAAAGACAATATTTATGGACATACATATACAATTTGTTTATAGAATTACATACAGTGCTTGTTTTTATATTTTACTTATTAAAAACCCTGTTTTAAGGGATTTTTTAAATACATTTTTATATTACATCTAGATTACAAATATTAGATCATTAAAAAATAAAAAAAATTAACAAAGAGGAGATTTAAAAGTAGCAGGACGGGAATAGAATCGGTGGCGGGATTTGTCGCGCGGGAATCTGTGGCGGGAAATAGAGGCGCGCGCGCTGTCCGCTCACGGCGTGGTGCTGAAATGACGTCACAGGCGGAAGCACTGTCGGGACAAATAACGCGGCAGCGCGCGCGTCCCGAACTTCCCGCTTCAGCTTCATTCGTCTGTTCTGGAACCACGTTTTCAACTAAAACAAATAAATAAATAACATAACATAATATAAATATACACTTTCAGTATATTGTTTACATGGTGAATGTAGTGAAAACAAAGATATTCATGTGTTAAGAACAATTTTAAGTAATGAAGCTGATTCAGTTGCTTGCAAAATTCCACATCGCAATTATGAAACTAAGAACAAAAATAAATAATACAAAAATAGCAAAATAAATATGAATTCATTAAAATAGGCCTATTTATCTGATTGCAATTATTTTCCTGCTTTTAGCGACTTAATGAATTCAGAAACCAAAATAATCTGAAGAACCTATAATGCAACATAAATAAATAAATAAAGTATTAATTTAAATTATCAAGTATTTAATTAACTATGTATTTATTTATGTTGCATTATAGGTTCATTATAAATAAATAAAGTATTAATTTAAATCATCAAGTATTTAATTAACTATGTATTTATTTATGTTGCATTATAGGTTCATAATAAATAAATAAAGTATTAATTTAAATCATCAAGTATTTAATTAACTATGTATTTATTTATGTTGCATTATAGGTTCATTATAAATAAATAAAGTATTAATTTAAATTATCAAGTATTTAATTAACTATGTATTTATTTATGTTGCATTATAGGTTCATTATAAATAAATAAAGTATTAATTTAAATCATCAAGTATTTAATTAACTATGTATTTATTTATGTTGCATTATAGGTTCATTATAAATAAATAAAGTATTAATTTAAATCATCAAGTATTTAATTAACTATGTATTTATTTATGTTGCATTATAGGTTCATTATAAATAAATAAAGTATTAATTTAAATCATCAAGTATTTAATTAACTATGTATTTATTTATGTTGCATTATAGTTCATTATAAATAAATAAAGTATTAATTTAAATCATCAAGTATTTAATTAACTATGTATTTATTTATGTTGCATTATAGGTTCATTATAAATAAATAAAGTATTGATTTAAATTATAAAGTATTTAATTAATTATTTATGTTGCATTATAGGTTCATTATAAATAAAGTATTCATTTAAATTATAAAGTATTTAATTAATTATTTATGTTGCATTATAGGTTAATTATAAATAAAGTATTGATTTAAATTATAAAGTATTTAATTAATTATTTATGTTGCATTATAGGTTCATTATAAACAAATAAATAGTGCATTATAACTTCTGCATATAAAATACACATTTATTTATTTAGCTATATAAAGACAAGATATCTTGCAGTTCACATTAAAGCAGTAGCCCAGATGTGTGACACATGCAAACGAGTCTTTTACACTGTATTAATATAGTTCTGCTGTCACGGCCAGAAATGTCCTCTCATGCACACCTGTGTTTCAGACAGCTGCAGCTTGTCCGCGGTTCTGCGTCTCTGGGTCGCGCTGAGGTACCGGTGCTTGCTGAAGGTCTTCTCCAGACGCGAGATCTGATCCGAGCTGAACTTGGTTCTGACGCGTCGCTGTGGAGCGGGTTCTCCTTCACCTCATCGCTCGGAGGACGAGGTGTAGCCACAGCTGTCTGAGGCGAGAGAGACGACATGTTAGATCCATCACAAATCCTGAACACCACAGTGAGAAGATCACACTTACTAGGAGAAGACGGGGCCGTGGTTTCTGGAGATGCTCGAGGAGCGTCACTGACGGCATCAGGAGCGCGTGGAAGTAATGTGACGCATTTCTCCTGCTCCAGATCTTGAGCGTGGAAGCTCTGGGACAACCACTCCACGGAGAACTTCTTGAGCATGGTGTTTCCTGATAATTAGATCTTCTGTAGCCCCTCTGTCTTTATAGGAGCTTATCTGCTCATTTGCATGAGTAAAGCGACTCTCGGCCGAATTATAACTCTGTAATTGAAGTTAATAGATGTTGCAATGGGCTTGTTCACACGTTCAGTGTAGGCTATAATATCCAGGCGCCACCGAGTCTGAGCACCTCGTGTGTTCACCTCAAGTACCTGAGAAGAGTCATCAATGCACTGATACAATCAATCGACGGAGAGCAACATCATCCACTCAAGACAAGCCTCCATCCATCGACAGATAATGTGCAGATGAAAGAGAGCGGCGGATTAACTCTTGATCCATTACGCGCGAGTCTTTCAATTCAGCACGCTTGTTTAGTACATTAAATGCATCTTCGCTTATTATGGGTTTGACGTCTACTGCAGTGTCTCCTGTCAAGGCTACACGAAAGCGTTTGTTGTCTGATGGAAAACACTGAAATGCGTCTCTCGCGCTCCATAAACTCCCGCGAGTCGCGTGAGATGCTGAATCATAAATCTACCTGTGGATATAGTTGCATGTATTTTAAGAATATAAAGGAGAAACTAAGACAACTAAACGAATGTGATAAGTTGAAGATTAAAATGAGATATTAGATCAAATTAAAATTTAAACTAATGAGATAAATCCCATCCACATGTATAGTTTTAATAAAAACACAGTCTTGTGTTGAGTTCCACAAAACCTGTTACTTCTTAAAGACACAAATACAGATACTGATTAATTCAGACACTGTACAAAAATACTCACCTGAAGAATCTAGAATTCAACATAAACAAATAAATAAATGTTGATTTAACAAATCCAGAAACAAAATACTCATCTAAAGAATACTATACTATATAACATCAATCTAATTACATTTATTTATTTATTTAATAATTACTGATATTTGATGAATCCAGAAACCAATATAGTCATCTGAAGAAGCTAATGCAACAATAAACAAACAAATACATGGATAGATGGATGAGAGATGGATAAAGAGATGGATTGATTTCATCATATGTATTGTATGTATTATACAATGTTGTGTTACTTACATACATATTTATTTATGATTTCATGAATGCAGAAACCAAAATACTCATCCGAAGAAACTATAATGCAACAGTTTTTACTTTAACGACCGCATGTACAGTAGATGAAATCTTTTAAACATGCATGATTTATTTTGATGAGTTATTAAACTCCATTGGTCTTCAGTAACTAGTATTATTTAGTCTTAATGTTATCATGGGGTTGATATTAGAGGGTGATCAATACTCTGTCACATCACCACTGTATGAAACAACACACACACACACACCAGACATGCTGGAGCCAGTCTGTTGGATCATGTGGAGAGTGTAAACTCATCTTAATTAGGACTAATTGTTGACCATGATCTGCTCGTTAGGTGTGGTTTGAAGTGGCGCAGTGTGAGACCGTGGATCAATGCACTGCCGGGTGTGTTTACGGTTTCTTTGGCGCCTACATTTGATTTAAATACATCGCACTCCTGTTATTTTAGGTCTATGTGCCAACCTCCTTCTCCGTGTGTGCACAAATGGCATCGTAAATGCTTCGAGAAAAATAACCATTTAAAAAGAGTAGTATGCATATTGATCTTTGGGTATTAAAAGTGTTGATGTTGCATTATATTTATGGGACAGCTCTAACTCACATATTTAACTATCTTCAGGATGTAGATTATATTTAGTTATACTGTGAGTCTGTATTTATGCCATGCTTTATGCTCCTATACGCTTTTCATGTAATAAATGACACCGTGTATAGTCGCTAATATGAAGAAGATTTGTCTTTACATTGTGGGTCTAAACAATACATCCACGAGAAAGCAATGTATTAAGCGATGAAATAAGTAAATACAATGTATTTTTATGTATTTGTTTATAATGAACCTATAATGCAACATAAATAATTAATTCAATACTTTATCATTTAAATCAATACTTTATTTGTTTATAATGAACCTATAATGCAACAAATAAATACATAGCTAATTAAATACTTTATCATTTAAATCAATACTTGATTTATTTGTTTATAATGAACCTATAATGCAACATAAATAATTAATTAAATACTTTATTTATAATGAACCTATGCAACATAAATAAATACATAGCTAATTAAATACTTTATAATTTAAATCAATACTTTATTTATTTATAATGAACCTATAATGCAACATACATAAGTAATGAAATACTTTATAATTTAAATCAATACTTTATTTATAATGCAACAAATAAATACATATAATTAAATACTTTATAATTTAAATCAATACTTTATTTATTTATAATGAACCTATAATGCAACATAAATAAATACATAGCTAATTAAATACTTTATAATACATTCTATTTATTGTAATACAAAGTATTTATTTACTGACGATATAATAA
>CM050415.1:40877708-40887708 GCA_027564155.1 Gymnocypris eckloni scoliostomus
TATTAAGTCTAAGTCCTGCACATTATTTTATATTTTATATTCTTACTTTTTATTTTCTACTTCATTTTTTTTCTATACCTATATTTATGTATATTCTCGTGTTTGTATTTCATATAATTTCACTGTCCATGGAGCGGACCTGACTTACATTTCACTGCTGAATATATTCTGTATAATTGTGTATGAGACTAATACAAAATCTTGAATCTATGTGAATATCTGTTAAACTGTAATTTATTTCTGTATTTTCAGCATAATTACTGCAGTCTTCAGTGTCACATGATCTTCAGAAATCATAATAATATACTGCTCGAGAAACATTTCTGATTATTATCAATGTTGAAAACAGTCGTGCTGCACAATATTTTTTTGGTGGAAACCTTTATACATTATCATTAAAACGTTTGGGGTAAGATTTACATAAAAAAAAATATATTCATACTTTTATTAATTAGGGACAGATTAAATTTATCAAAAGTGACAGTAAATACATTTATAATTTAACAAACAAAATTATATTTCAAATAAATGCTGTTCTTTTGAACTTTCTATGAATCTGTAAATCCTGAATAAATACAGAAACAAATAACACTTTAACAGATATTCACATAGAAAACAGTTATTTTAAACTGTAATAATATTTAAGTGTTTTTACTGTATTTTTTATCAAATAAATTCAGCTTTGGTGAGCAGAAGAGACTCCTCAAAACTCATTTAAAAAATCCTAATTATTCTAAACGTTTGACTGTATTAACTGAACAATACTCAGATGACCTACTGGTTCCTCTGAGACGCACGCGGTCTTGTACACGACGGAGGCGTCACAATCCCAGAAGCCGAGGAGTCATCAGATTCAACAGATTAAACATAACATGATGGTTGCTAGTCCATCACAGGTCAAAGGTGAATGTCTGCATACCTGAAAAACACTGCATCAAAATGAGACGTTTGTATTCAATGCAATGCAATTTATTAGCTCTCAACCTGATTAATAGGCTATTAACACCAATATAACTCCATACGTTCATAATCCTGCAGTGAATTAATTGGTTCTATTCGAGTCTGAAGTATTATTTATATACTGCAACCTAAATCTCTTTCTCATGTTGAACACAAAAGAAGATATCTTGAAGAATGTTGGGTAAACAAACACTTTCTGGTCCCCACTGACTTTAAAGTATTTTCCCATACTATGGAAATCAATGGGGACCAGTAACCGACATTCTTCAAGATATCTTCTTTTGTGTTCAACACGAGAAACAAACTCAACTTGTTTTTGGGTGAACTATCCCTTTAACATTAGTGACAATGCATCTGAGAAAATTTTCTACACAGTGAGTTTAATTGAATTCTAATGCAAAAGATGCGTAACTGAACTTTAAAACAGTTAAATACAAGTGTCCCAATTTTAAAGTGCACCACAAAATGGAGAAATGCAAATGAGATAAATATTGAAATCTATTGCAAAAGTATGTCACCTTTTTTTAAGATTCGGTGTAGAAATATACTGCATTTACTCTATTATTAAAAGTATATTATCTCTATTCTCTGGAGGAGTTACTAATGCATTATTTCAAGCTTTTCGATGTCAAACAGTTGAATCTTATCTAAAAAGCATTAATATAATTAATTATCAATAAATCTATAAATATCCATACTGCATTTGGTTGTGTAGCTGTCAAAAACTTAAACACATATATCTTAACACTTAAATCTAAAAAAACGTTGTTATTTGAAGACAATCATCCATCAAACTGAAACTGGATGAGACTGCTTGAAGAAGTTAAAGATGAGAAAACACCTCCACATCCTAAAATGAGGAAAATCAGCAATTAAACCTCCCACGTCTTGTGCTTTCACAGTATTTACAGGAAAACAGTCACGTTTCTCCCAATTCCTCATCAGAGAACATCATCTCTCCTCAGCGCTCAGAGGGAAGGAGTCTCTGAAGGAGTTATGTATGGTGGCCCAGAGAGCTCAACGTGCTGCAAATGAAAAAAAAAAAACACATGCAAATGAAGAAAATCTGTTTGACAGCACACACAACACAACACGACCAGAAACAGAAACACGCTGAACATAGGCACAGACCACGGCTGCCTTTCCCAAAAGCATCGTAATCTGAAGTACAGGACATCATAGACCCATTGAAACAAAAGGCAGCGATCAACTTAGGTTTACGATGCGTTTGAAACAGACCACATCAGAAATGTTTAAAGGGAACCGTAACAGGTGACGAACCAAGCTGGGATATGCTTATCAGTGTCTACTCTAAAATGTGAGATTTTGTGTTTATTTTAACATCCTGCTCATATATTTCCTTCGCTTTTTGTGTGTGTGTGTGTGTGTGTGTGTGTGTGTGTGTGTGTGTGTGTGTGTGTCTGTGTGTGTGGTTATTATTAGCCTGAATAAGCAGATTAAATACTACACTTACTGTAACTGTGTGGAATGTAAGCTGGATACTTTTACAACTTAAAAAAATAACCATGGTTTTATTATTAAAATAAATAAATAGCATAATAATTCTCTCTCGCGCTCTCTCTCTCTCTACATATACACACACACACACACACACATATATATATATATATATATATATATAAATAAAAATAGTTACTATAGTTAGACCATTGCAAATTATCCACACTAAACTAACCATGTAATTTGTAAAACTGTGGTTATACAAATGTAATCAATACATGGTTAATACTTTTACTATAATAAAACCATTTTCATAAGAAATGTTGGGGACCACTTTGTGTTGTGTGTACTTGCAGCATGTTAGTATTTGGTTGTGTTGTGTGTACTTGCAGCGTGTTTGTATTTGGTTGTGTTGTGAGTATTTGCAGCGTGTTTCTATATTTGTTTATGTTGTGTGTATTTGCAGCGTGTTTGTATTTGGTTGTGTTGTGAGTATTTACAGTGTGTTTCTATATTTGTTTGTGTTGTGTGTACTTGCAGCATTTTAGTATTTGTTTGTGTTGTGAGTATTTACAGTGTATCTATATTTGTTTGTGTTGTGTGTACTTGCATGTTAGTATTTGTTTGTGTTGTGAGTATTTACAGCGCGTTTCTATATTTGGTTGTGTTGTGTGTACTTGCAGCATGTTAGTATTTGTTTGTGTTGTGTGTATTTACAGCGCGTTTCTATATTTGGTTGTGTTGTGTGTACTTGCAGCATGTTAGTATTTGTTTGTGTTGTGTATTTACAGCGCGTTTCTATATTTGTTTGTGTTGTGAGTATTTGCAGCACGTTTCTATATTTGTTTGTGTTGTGAGTATTTGCTGCATGTTTCTATATTTGTTTGTGTTGTGTGTATTTGCAGAGTGTTTGTATTTGTTTGTGTTGTGTGTATTTGCAGAGTTTTTGTATTTGTTTGTGTTGTGAGTATTTGCAGTGTGTTTCTATATTTGTTTGTGTTGTGAGTATTTGCAACATGTTTGTATTTGTTTGTGTTGTGGTATTTGCAGCATGTTTGTATTTGTTTGTGTTGTGTATTTGCAGTGTTTGTTGTTTGTGTTGTGGTATTTGCAGCGTGTTTGTATTTGTTTGTGTTGTGACTATTTACAACATGTTTGTATTTGTTTGTGTTGTGAGTATTTACAAGTGTTTATATTTGTTTGTGTTGTGTATTTGCAGAGTGTTTGTATTTGTTTGTGTTGTGTGTATTTGTGTGTGTTTCTATATTTATTTGTGTGTGTATTATTACAAGTGTATTTCTATATTTGTTTTGTGTGGTAGTATTTGCAGTGTGTTTCTATATTTGTTTGTGTTGTAGTATTTACAGATGTTTGTATTTGTTTGTGTTGTGATATTTGCACGTGTTTGTATTTGTTTGTGTTGTGTATTTACAGCATATATATATTTGTTGTGTTGTGTATTTACAACATGTTTGTATTTGTTTGTGTTGTGAGTATTATAGCACTAAACTGTTTTATTTGTTTGTGTTGTATATGTTACAATACATGTTTGTATTTTATTTGTGTATTTACATAAGAAATATTTATTTATTTGTGTGTATTTAGCATGTTTGTATTTGTTTGTGTTGTGTGTATTTGCAGTGTGTTTCTATATTTGTTTGTGTTGTGAGTATTTACAGCATGTTTGTATTTGTTTGTGTTGTGAGTATTTACAGCATGTTTCTATATTTGTTTGTGTTGTGTGTATTTGCAGCGTGTTTATATTTGTTTGTGTTGTGTGTATTTGCAGCGTGTTTATATTTGTTTGTGTTGTGAGTATTTACAGCATGTTTGTATTTGTTTGTGTTGTGAGTATTTGCAGTGTGTTTCTATATTGTTTGTGTTGTTGTGTATTTACAGCGTGTTTGTATTTGTTTGTGTTGTAGTATTTACAAGCGTGTTTATATTATTTTGTGTTGTGAGTACTTTACAGCGTGTTTGTATTTGTTTGTGTTTGTGTATTTGCAGTGTTTCTATATTTATTTGTGTTGTAGTATTTGCAGCGTGTTTGTATTTGTTTGTGTTGTGGTATTTACAGCGTTTGTATTTATTTGTTTGTTGTGAGTATTTACAGCGTGTTTGTATTTGTTGTGTTGTAGTATTTACAGTGCGTTTGTATTTTGTTTGTGTTGTGAGTATTTGCAGCGTGTTTCTATATTTGTTTGTGTTGTGAGTATTTGCAGCGTGTTTCTATATTTGTTTGTGTTGTGAGTATTTGCAGCGTGTTTGTATTTGTTTGTGTTGTGAGTATTTACAGTGTGTTTCTATATTTGTTTGTGTTGTGAGTATTTACAGCGTGTTTGTATTTGTTTGTGTGGTGAGTATTTACAGCACGTATCTATATTTGGTTGTGTTGTGAGTATTTACAGCATGTTAGTATTTGTTTGTGTTGTGTGTATTTGCAGCGTGTTTCTATATTTGGTTGTGTTGTGTGTATTTGCAGTGTGTTTCTATATTTGGTTGTGTTGTGTGTATTTGCAGTGTGTTTCTATATTTGGTTGTGTTGTGTGTACTTGCAGTGTGTTTCTATATTTGGTTGTGTTGTGTGTACTTGCAGCACATGTGCAGTCAAACAGATGAAGATGTTTTCTTAAATTGCAGCGTGCTGAGCTCTCTTGGTCACCGTAGTTCTGGCCCGTTGCACATCTGTGCCGGTCACTGGAGAGACGCTTTGACGCGGCGCAGCGTGTCGTGGATCCGGTGGCGTCTGGATGAGATTGATGTCGGATTGGCTTTAGATGCTAATAATGAAAGAACAGCATTTGTACATTCTGCAGAAAACGTGAGAGCTGTTTGTAGGCCTGCGCAATTAATCAAAATAATCATCTCTGTATCCAAGTTTGGGTTGCTTGTAATGAGAAACTCTCCTAAACCGGGCTCTTTAAAATGTGAAAATGAAAAAAGTTATTGTAATATTACAGTTGTACTATAAATTAAATGATTGTTTTTCTTAAATACAGTGAAATAATACACCAGTAATGTTTCTTATTTTGTTTAGTTTTATACAGTAGTAGTAATAATAATAAAAAGTATTATATTTTAGAACTAAAATACAAGATTATATTGTTTATGATGTTTTTAAAAGTTTTATTTAATAAATAAAAGTTAAGATAACAACAATTATAAATAATATTGTTATGATTATAGTCAAAATAAAAGTTGGTTAAACATTTAAAAATAAGACAGCCATGAATATTAGCATTTTACAGCTGTACAATCACATACAATTTTTTTTTTTTTTTTTAAATGAATAAAGACACCCAAAAATATTAGTTTTGCAATTTTACATATGTAATGCATACAATTATTATTCAAATTATATGTTTTTTAAATATCTGATGTTTTTACTCTGAATTTTTTTGATTTAGTTTTTATTTAGTGTTTTTAGATTGTCTATTTAGTAATAATAGTAATAATAATACAAATCATTATTATTATAAAAACAACCTTGCTACGTGTACTGCGTTAGGCTAACTGAGGCTTGTCATAGCACTTGCATATCATTGCTCTTTTGTTGGTTTTGATTGCTTTTATTCTATGTTTCCATCCAAAGATTCGAATTGAACTTATGCGCGAAAACTGGAATATCGCATGACAAAACATATGCGAATAAAGCACCGCTTCCATCCAACGAGTCAAAGAGAACAAAATCGTCACTTCCTGCTAAACCGTGGCACTAAATATCACTAAGAATATAGGAGAAGCCACTGAATATAATATTTTTCATATATGATATAAATGATGTGCGCCTCAGAGAGAACAGACGTAACACAACTGTGTTCGGAGCTGTTTGGGAACACAGTCGTTTAAGACAATTATACAGAAATACTGTGACGACAGACTTTACTCTGGCTTTTCTGAATGACTATAACATATGGATGCTATGAACGAGATCAGTCCGCTGGTTAGTGCAGTTATCCCTCTCATAGTGCAAAGTCACATTGCTTTTTGATGCGCACGGAGGAATTTATTCAGTTAATGTGTTTCCATCATAGTTTATGCGCATCTTTTCTTACCGGATAAAAATGTGCATGTTTTTTATGTGCATTATTTTAATTTATGCGCATCTTTTCTTACCGGATAAAAAGTTGATTCTACTCAAATGTTTCTTTTGTGCATTTTAGAATTCATGCATCTATAAAAGCATCTGCTAAATAACTAAATGTAAATTGTATTATTATTATTAAGCCATATTGATATATAATCACAAAATATTGGACAAATTGTGCAAAGCAGAACTTTTATAAAATCACATTTTAAATCGCAATCACATTTTTTATTGGAAAAAATGCAATTCAGTTTTTCTCCCAAATCATTCCTCTCTAAGTGACAGCATGAGTTCTAGTACTAGTGCACTTAATGCCACTAAAACACCATTTAGGTTTATGAACAAAGCCACAAACAATACTAGAAGCTGCAATAAAACGATCATAAGAGCAACATCTATGAATCATCAACTCAACTCACAAATATACAACTTTAGTTTAATTCCAGAAATCCAGATTGAATCATAAACATGCATGGTATCTAAATGTGTGTGTGATTGACCTGATTCTGTGTGCTGTGAGCTACAGATGTACAACAACCAGCTGCACGTCCACCTCCAAAAACAGCCCTGCGGCTCCTGGCACAGACCCCAAACATCTCCAATCACGCACCATCTGCTCCACAACTCATCACACACACACACACACACACACACACACACACACACACACACACACACACACACACACACACACACACACACACACACACACACACACACACACACACACACACACACCAGCTGCGTCATTACCTCCACACCTGACTGTCCGTGACCTCTGACCTCCGCAGATGTCTGTCCTGCAGCGTGCGTGAGTTGGGTAGATACTAGAGTAATGTAAAGGCTTTAAGGAATAGTTCACCTGAAAACAGAGCCAATCCTAGACTTCTGGGGCCCTACTCAAAACTCTGTCGGGGGTAATGAAACGCACTTGTCCATGTTTCACTCCGCATCTCGAATCGTGCTCACGAAACGTGCTCGAGAAACGGTATCTCTTCCGTGACTCTGTTCACTTACAACTCGTGTTTTTTTTTTTTTGTAAGAGCAAGAGACTAAGACAATCACGTTACACGATTTTACAGATTTTTACGTAGAGCATGACTGTGCACCACATTAGAAGAAATTATCATTCATGTTTTCATAACCGCTAGCCAAATTCAAGAACAAAACTAAAATGAAAACATATTTGAGAGCAAGGGGGCCCTATGGTGTTTCGGGGCCCTATGCTGCTTGTGTATTCTGCGTATAGGGAGGATCGGCTCTGCCTGAAAATGAAGCCGTCCAAGATCAGGATGAGTTTGATGGATCAGTCTGAGTCAATGGATGCTCTGCAGTGAATGGGTGCCGCCAGAATGAGAGTCAATGGATGCTCTGCAGTGAATGGGTGCAGATGAGAGCTGCAGAATGGATGCTCTGCAGTGAATGGGTGCCACAGAATGAGAGTCAATGGATGTAGATGAAACAAATCCAGCATCAAGACATTTTTTATCTCTCATTCTGACGGCACCCATTCACTGCAGAGCATCCATTGCTGAGACATTTCTTCAAACCTGATGAAGAAACAAACTCATCCTGATCTTGGATGGCCTGAGGCGGAGCAGATTTGAAGTTTTTGGGAAAGACGTTGCTGTTCCTCAGTTTGGATAGAAGCGTCTGTTCATGCATGAATGTAAATGTAAGTGCATTCGTGAGACCTGAGCTTGGGCCACTTGTACGCTCCGCTGGTCATGGTAAACGCTCCGATCTCCAGCTGCTGGATGTGTAAGGCCAGGATCTGAGCGTCTGGGAGAGTCGGCCGCCGTCTGCTCTTCTGTCCCTCCATCAGACACAGACTATCACTCTTCAGAAACACCTGAAACAGAGCTTAACACCTCACTCTTCTCTCTTCCAGGAGACGCTCAAAACAGTAGAACACTAGCGTCATGGGTTCGGTTCTTAGAGAATGCATGAACTAATAACATGTAAACCTTGAATGCATTGTAAGTTGCTTTGAATAAAAGCATCTGCAAAATTCATGAATGCATTCAACGCAACAGTAAAATTAAATTCACACAATGACTTTATAAACCTCTGCAGTGATAAGCATGTTTTTAGTGTCGGTTTTAAAATTCATTACGTTATTTAATATTTTGTAGGACACAGTCAAAAATGTTTGGGTGATGTAACTGTCTGGAGATAGATCAAATAAAATAAATAAAATAGATGTGTGGCAGTTTTGTTATTATTAATATATATGATGATGATCATCATAATAAGAGCAAAAATTAAGAGTTAGTTTGAAATAACTAATTATTAAAGTAATTAAAACAAATAGCTGTGAAGCAGTTTTGATTGTATTATTATTATTAATGGTATAGATAAATAATAATAATCATAACACTATTATTATTATTTTGAAAGCAATTACAAATTTAAAGGTTAAAACATATTATTATTATTATTAATAATAATACAAATAACAAAATTTTTGTTGTTGAAATTAATAACATTATTAATATTATGTAATACAATGATTTTAATTATTATTATCATTATTATTAATATAACTACATTAGAAACACTTAATTCAAACAGCTGTGACGCAACTCTGTTATTAATATTATTAATGTTATAGATATTATATAATGCAATAATACAAATATAATATAATAACATTAAATAAATGTTTTATACTATTATTTTTAATATAATAACTTAAGAAACTGTTAAGAATTAGTTTAAAATAATTAAAACAAATTAAAATAAAGCATATATGTGAAGCAGTTTTGTTTTTAATATTATTAATGTTACATGTAATATATAATATCTGTTTGAAATTATATTTGTTATAATTACCAATATAATAACACAATTAAGATAATAAATTCATAAAGTTTTGTCTTCCAAATCAAAGTCAGGTAATTATAACCAACATATGCAGGAAGTTATTTTGTCATCATGTGGCAAGAAAATCATAAAACATGAAATGGACCCCTGCGTGGTTTATCATATTTATGACCCTGGAGCACAAAAGCAGTCATAAGCAGCAGATATATTTGTAGCAATAGACAAAAATACATTGTATGGATCAAAATTATAGATTTTTCTTTTATGCCAAAAATCATTAGGATATTAAGATCATATTCCATGAAGATATTCAGTAAATGTCTTACTGTAAATATATCAAAACTTAATTTTTAATCAGTAATTTGCATTGCTAACTTTAAAGATGATTGTCTCAATATTTAGATTTTTTGCACCCTCAGATTCCAGATTTTCAAATATTGTCCAAACCATACATCAATGGAAAGATGATTTACTCGGCTTTCAGATATAAATCAATCTAAATAATGGGCTGGTTTTGTGGTCCAGGGTCCCATGTGTGTCCTCTCTGTCTGACCTGCACAGCCCTGAGCTCCTCCAGAACCTCGCACGCCTTCAGAGAGAGCTGCTTCCACGCCTGCGTCAAGAGAAACACCCACAGACTCATTCCAAGCAGGGCTTATGAGAAAC
>CM050415.1:40890208-40892404 GCA_027564155.1 Gymnocypris eckloni scoliostomus
AGACTGCTGCCCTCTAGAGGCGAGGAGACCGGAGACGCACATCTGACCAACACACAGCAACATTTATTATGCACACATACTTTTTTAAACCAAGATTTTAGGTGAAACTTTTTTTTTGCTCCTCATTTTTGCACATTGTTAATGTTACAGCTGCTATTATTATCATATAGTTGCATTCAATTTGCATGTTACTGTACTGTTGGTTTTTGTACACTTGCACATACATAGTCTATACTTCTATATCTATATAGTTTATATTTCTACTTCTGCAGCATAGTTTTATTTAATTGTTTATTATGTTTGAGTGTGCATATTTTATTTTTTACATAGTTTTTGCACTTGTCTTGCATTCTCTGTGGACAGCAAATCATTTGATTGTACAGAGAAAGCTGTTTTCCTCACTGCGCACATGACAATAAACACTTTGAATGTAAAATACGCTGTGTGCATAGAGTTAAAAGATCATTTTGGGACAGCGGAAACTCACCTGGGAATGTTTCCAGAGCTTTCTGTCACTCCGTGAGCTCTTGAGTTCAGAAAGTGAACCGGATGACAGTCCTGAAATATTTCCTGCATAAATAACAGACGATGAGACATGAACATACATGATATAGTGATTCTGTCTCCATATAAAGTCTGTTTCCCATCTAGAATCAAGACCAGCATGGAAATAAGATGAGCATGTGTCTCCACCTAGTGTTAGATCTGGAAACGACAGCGAGAGAACAGAGCAGAAAAGACAGAGTGATGATAATGTCAAAATAAAATAAGCATGATATTACATGTATTTTGAGTTACACTTCCAGCCAAAAGTTTGGAATAATTGAGTTTTTTAATATTTTTGAAAGAAGTCTCTTCTGCTCACCAAGGCTGTATTTATTTGATTAAATATACATTCAAATTGTGAAATATTATTACATTTACATTTATGCATTTAGCAGACGCTTTTATCCAAAGCGACTTACAGTGCATTAAGGTTATACATTTTTTGTCAGTATGTGTATGTATTTGTATTTATTTATTAAAGTTTAAAATAGATGTTTTCTATGTGAATATGTGTTAAACTGTAATTTATTTCTGTATTTTCAGCATCATTACTCCAGTCTTCAGTGTCACATGATCTTCAGAAATCATAATAAAATGCCGATTTTTTTAAACACATTTCTGATTATTATCAATGTTGAAAACAATTGTGATGCACAATATTTTTGTCGAATTTTATACTTTTTTTCAGGATTCACAGATGAATAGAAAGTTCAAATGAACAGAATTTATTTGAAATAGAAATCTTTTGTAACATTATACATGTCTTTACTGTTACGTTTGATTAATTTAATGCATCTTTATAGAACAAAACATTGATAATAATCAGAAATGTGTCTTGAGCAGCAAATCCGCATATTATTATGATTTCTGAAGATCATGTGACTCTGAAGACTGGAGTAATAATGCTGAAAATACAGAAATAATTAGTTTAACATATTCACATAGAAAACTTCTATTTTAAACTTTAATAATATTTCACTGTTTGAATGTATTTTTGATCAAATAAATGCAGCCCGGTGAGCAGAAGAGACTCTTTATTATGTCCAGTCGTGTGTGTGCTGTATGTCTGATGAATGCATCGGGGGTGTTCTGATCACCTGCTCCAGTAAGCTGAGCTGCTGAGCGATGTGCAGCGGCGTGTGTTCGCTCTGACTGAAGGGACGTCTCTCGTCTGATCTCAGCGGACTCGTCAGAGAGGCGTAACACGGCCGAGGAAGAGCCGCAGCGATGGAGAAGACATGAGGCTCCAGCACACGCCACTGGACACCCTGCACACATCAACATCAAGACCATCAATTCTGCTGAAGCGCTTGAATTCATGTTTTAAAGGAATATACAATGTTTGATTGTTTTTTAATGCAGGACACTACGTGCAAACCCTGTGTTTTCATGCACTGATCAATTTTGAGATGTTTTGCTATAACATGTATTTTTTCAGACTAGTGCAAAGAAAACATTAAAAACACAAAGTTGAGTGTTTGTTTTATTACGCTGTAGATTCAGTTTCAATACATATCTATAAAGGCTGCACGTCCCCCCCCCCCCCACACACTTCAGAAACACTTACATTCAACAGACTTTACAGTTTTATTCCTTTCTATATTCTGAAGCTTTTACTGAGAGGTCTCTTATATAATTTGATTGATTTAT
>CM050415.1:40892504-40987504 GCA_027564155.1 Gymnocypris eckloni scoliostomus
AACAATTAAGTCATTTTAAATGTTATGTTATGATATTTCAAATAAAACCAAGATTAAGTTTTATTTATCTGCATGTTATGTGACTGAAACCGAACCATCGATGTGGGTTTATTGATGAAATCATTAAATTGAAATGATTAAATCGGTTTAGAATAAAACTTAAAGATAATTTTATTACACCTAAGTTACATTTATGCACGCTCATGGTTCTCTGTTGGTTGCATGACAATTTATTCTGATATTAACCTTAAATCTTAGGATGAAGATATTTGAACACAAAGGGTTTTGTCTGACATTAAATTAGGTGACTCGAGCGTGGTTTATAGATTATAATCTGTGGTGCTGAGAACTTTATCTGCAACGCTTGTAGAAGATGGAGCTGACTCTGTCTTCCTGTGATTCAGGTGTCGGTGCTGGTCATGTGTCACACGCGCGAGCTGGCCTTTCAGATCAGTAAGGAGTACGAGCGTTTCTCCAAATACATGCCCACCGTGAAGGTGGCCGTGTTCTTCGGCGGCATGTCCATCAAGAAGGACGAGGAGGTCCTGAAGAAGAGCTGCCCTCACATCGTGGTCGGCACGCCGGGCCGAATCCTCGCCCTGGTCCGAAACAAAACCCTCAATCTGAAGAACGTCAAGCACTTCGTTCTGGACGAGTGCGACAAGATGCTGGAGCAGCTGGGTGAGTGTTTGACCAAAGTCTGCTCAGAGCTGCGTTGAGCTGAGTCTGTGATGCTTAATGTGATGTTTGATTGGTAGATATGAGACGTGACGTCCAGGACATCTTCAGACTGACCCCTCATGAGAAGCAGTGCATGATGTTCAGCGCCACCCTCAGCAAAGAGATTCGGCCCGTCTGCCGCAAGTTCATGCAGGATGTGAGTACCACCGGTTTCTTTAATGCGGAGGTGTCCTGCTCAGTTCATGGAGGGCCACGGCTCCAAATCACACCTGCTTGGAAGTGTCTAGTGACCCCGATGAGCTTGATTATCTGGATCAGGTGTGTTTGACTAGAGTTGGAGCTAAACTCTGCAGACCTGTGGCCCTCCAGCAACTGAGTTTGAGACTAATGCTTTAATGAGTGCCAATTTGCTGGGTTTTGTTGTCATTTTTCCAGCGTGAGTGTTAGACATATTGATATTACTTTGAAGACTAGCTGAATTTGATGAAAAAAGTTGTATTTTCTTGCCTCATTGTTTACCAGCATGAGTGTTTTTTGTTGAGTCCAGAATTTTATTTAACTGTTTGTGGCTTACTTAAATGTATGTAATTATGTAATTCTTAAACTAAAAAGCATTAGATGTTGCTCTGCAAACTAGATTAATTGTATTAAGTTTAAGTTGTATTAAATATAAAAAATATATATATATATATTATATGATTTAAAATTCAAACATATTTCTCATCCTTGTTGACTTGTTAATGCATAACCTAACAATGAGCAATGCATTTGTTCAAAATGTTAATTGTTCAAAACACATTTTTCTTGGTTTAAGTAATTAATTGAACGTGCAACAAAATTCCACTGAAATGAAAACCATTCCAAATACTAGCAAATTAATTTCATATTCTGTAGTGTTATTTTAGTATGCTCAAAACAGTGTTGAAAATGTCAGTTAAAAAATATTTTTATTTCAAGTCTTAGGGTAAAGTATGTATTTTATTGGACGTATTAAGCCATTTGGGTATTTATAAGTGAAAGTGTCCGGCTGAAATCATAACTTTATTACCCATCTATAATAGTACTGATGATTTCTTGAGACTTAAGGTCATTGCACACAGAGTCCCAAACTTTATGCATTTTTTCATGTCATTCTAAAACTTCATCACGCACTGAAACCGATGCGTATTAATCCAACCAGACCGGTTTTCTCTATTAAAAAGAGGAAATATTGGGTCCATCCAATCCTGAGATGGAGAGGAAAGAGTTCCACCTCCTTATTAAGGAGCTGCGGGATGGGATATTCACGGTGACTCGGTTCACTTCAGGATGTCAGTGGCTCAGTTTGATGCTTTGCTAGTGATACTGTAGACACATTTTTACAAAAGGCCACCGATTTCTGTGAACTCGGTGTGCAAGGATCTTTACAGTGCGTTGTGCTGCGGGACGAAGTGGATCAACTTGTCAAACGGCATTCTGGATTTTGGCGTTCACTTATACGGTGGCTCTAAATTGTCGAAACGCCTCTCTTAAAATGCTTGCTACGGATGCAAAAATGCATGAAATCGAAACCGGTCTGAATTTATGATGAGCAAAAGTTTCCGAGGCAGTCTGTAAAGGTGATTGACACAACGTGAAGTCGTATTTATCTTTTTAACGAGGGAATTTCAGACTGAAGTGTGCAGTGACCTTTGCTCTGAAGCGTATAGAGGATCCTGTCTGATGTTTGCTGTCTGTTTTCAGCCGATGGAGGTGTTTGTGGACGATGAGACGAAGCTGACTCTTCACGGTCTGCAGCAGTATTACTGCAAACTGAAGGACAGCGAGAAGAACCGCAAACTCTTCGACCTGCTCGACGTGCTGGAGTTCAACCAGGTGAGTTCAGCACTGTTTCAGTTTTCAAAGCCGCTTGCAAATGAGGAACGCAAGCAAAGATTGTCGATCAAACCTGACCCCGTTTACTCCGGTTTCATTGTGGTTTGTCAGTGCATGACTTATCAGATCTGTGCGTTTGTTCGTCTTTCTCTGCCACTCATTTTGCCCAGTAGGACAAAGTTGGTCAGAAATACTTCAAATGCGTGTTTCATGTTCTTGAGGGTAATTCTGCTGCTGTCCTGCAGGTGGTGATATTTGTGAAGTCTGTTCAGCGTTGTGTGGCGCTTTCACAGTTACTGGTGGAGCAGAACTTCCCCGCCATCGCTATCCACAGAGGAATGGTACAGGAGGAGAGGTGTGTTTATGTTTAGGCTGGGTGTCCTGTTATGTGACCCTGGACCACAAAACCAGTCTTAAGTGGAATAAAGGGTCTTAAAGGGATAAAATGCATTAAACTGAATGCCTTTTTAATAAAACATTTTTACTTGTTATTGCGAACTCGTTAACTCAACAATTTCTGTTCTTCCTCATGTGTTTGTGATTGGCTCGTCAGTGTAGTTAGCAGCTTGTTGCAATGATGTTCATCTCATTTTGGAGCACTTAAACATTTTTCTTAAGATGAGCCATTTAATCATGGGATGTTGTATGCATGTAGCTGAGTCTCGTCTCTGCTCGCAGGTTGTCTCGGTATCAGCAGTTCAAAGACTTTCAGCGGAGGATCCTAGTGGCCACAAACCTTTTCGGACGAGGAATGGATATCGAGAGGGTCAACATCGTCTTCAACTATGACATGCCAGAGGACTCCGACACGTATCTCCACAGGGTACGTATCCACGCCTCCGCAAGTGTTTCAGATCTCTGATGTGGCATGTCTCTCACGGTCTCGTCCCGTTCTCAGGTGGCTCGTGCGGGTCGCTTCGGCACCAAGGGTTTGGCCGTCACATTCGTGTCAGACGAGACCGATGCAAAGATCCTGAACGATGTGCAGGACCGATTCGAGGTCACGTGTCCGAGTTGCCAGAGGAGATCGACATTTCCACTTACAGTGAGTCTTGGGTCTAGTCTTAAAGTCTGGGGTCTAAGCTGTTAAAAATATATGCATTACAAAGTTAAACTAGAACCCAAGTTTAACAATTATCCCGATATATTCGTTGTGCTTATGTATCGTCCTTCCCAGTTTCAAAAGTTCGATTTTCATTGGTTTCTTGCCAAATGTTTCAAACCCTCAGTGACTGGTTGAGAGAATGGCGTTTGGGGTAATTTCGTGTTTGATGACGTTTGTCTCTTTCTCTGTGCAGTTGAACAGTCCAGATGAAGATCTTGATGTTTCCAGAACCGCAGCTGTTGGATCACGGCAGGGCGAAGAACAGCCGTTCTTTTTTTAAAGCCTCCTTTTTTACCTCAAACCTATTTTTGTTTTTACCGCTTCTTTTGGAGGACCCGGCGAGTTGTCTTTTACACGATTTTGTCCGAAAATCATGTTGTGTTTTGGGTTTTAATGGAATTAAAACGTTTTATATACTACACATTGACTGGCTGTGTTTGTCCTCTGATGATTGTCACTGTATGAAAGTGGTTTGTAATGGGTTTCCAAATGATTTTAGTGTGATGGTTTTCTCTGAAATCTTTCCAGATATTTGTCTTGTTAAAGTTGCAGGCCAGTGTTGTGACCCATTGTTTGAGGTTAACACTTTGTGAGGCTTGTGTGATTGCAAATTACTAAAATGTCAACACAAAATAAAAACAAGCGTTTTATGAAGATAAGTTTTCTTATTTCCAAAAAAAAGTCCTCTTTGCGATTCGTCAAATGAATGTACAGCCAATAACTGACTGGTCTTGAATTCATCTGAAGAACTTAATTTTTATTGATTGCATGTATTCACTATTATGCCAGCATAGTATAAGTGAATACATGCAATCAATAGAAATGTAGTTCTTCACAGATGAAGTTTATAATGCATGCTAATTTTAAAACTAATTTTCAGGTTAAATTGTAGCTTTGTAATTGAACAGGAGTTCTGTTAAAATTGTTACTTGCTTGATTAATATCCAAGCACTTGGTTTTATTGCATTTAAACGGTGTAAACTTAATTTGACGAAGCTGGTAAAATGGTTCCATCTGCAAAGAACTACACCACAGTATATATATATATATATATATATATATATATATATATATATGAATGATCACACGCCTGCAGCGAGTCGGTTTTACAAGCCAGTTTATTTGATGAATGTGGCTGTCCTGTGTTAAGAGGTAAAACAAATGAGAGGAACTTGTATACAAGACCATTTTAGACCAGTCCCAAATAAATGTTTTCAACGGTACCGAAGTGTGTAGCATGATGGGTGTGGTATTTATAAAGCATTTAATCTCATGTTGGCTCAATGTCATTTCCTGTTATATTCCACTCCAGACTTTCTTTACAAAGCTGTACACTTGTTTAATAAAAGCATACAAACATCAGCTGATTAAATCCGATTGCAATAATGCCTGATTGGTAGTCAGAGAAAAAGAAAATCCCACAGACGCACGTTGGGGACAAGATCGCGGCTGTTTTTTTATGTAATTACCTGTGCTTAATTACCTAAGTACCATGTATAACGAAATTAAATTTAAAAACTAATTAGGTATTTGCGACCTAAATTCGCGCCTCCGTCGTTTGAATCTTTGGTTCAACCGCCAATTTAACCGTCACGCGCAGCGGCACAGACTGAGGTAACTTCTGCTAATGAATAGGTTTGATTAATGTCAGATTATTACATTTAATTATCACGAATCAACAAAAAGATGTTAAGTTTGCGTGTAATTGGCAGCTTATTCAGTCAACACCTTTCCACAACCTAAAAAAAAAAGCTTTTATAAAGGACATGGCATCTGAAATGTAGAAATGCCATTTTACTAATTTGAGATTGGGAATTAAAAACAAAATGTTACTATAAATAGCAATTATTCAATGACAACATGGTTTCCCCTTTCAAAATGTAGTTTTTTTGTCTCCAAGCCTGTTCAAACTCATCATTGAGGGCAGATGGTGCTCCGTCAGTTTATACACCAATGCCAGGCAGAAATAGAGACTGCTGCATTATAAAACACAGACACCAGTGTCGTTTGCACGAGGCTATGCCATCAAGTGGTAGATTACAGACCAGGGTTTGAAGGAACCGTCCACCCATTACTTTCAAATTACATGTTTACATCAAATGCTGGTGTTTTAAACATATTTTTATTGCAAACCAAAGGGTTACTAGGTTTCTTTCTGCCCTCAAAGAAGAGGATTGTAATTAGCCGGGAGCAGAGGAGCCGACGTTTTGACGCCAGGGAGCTGTGGCACTTGGCAAATATCCCTCGGTGAGTCGACGGAGTCATGGGCTCACGAAACCCTCAATCTCGAGTCCACAAGCAGCCGAGTCAAACCATGGGTAGCTTAAAACGACTTCCCATTGAGTTTCCCTCGTATTTGCCGGCTGTTCTTTGAACGTCAAGGCAAAGCAATCACTACAGAAGAAGAAAAAAACAGCCCTTGTGAAGCTGAGAGTCGGTCCCACCACATTTAAGCATCTAATCAGCATCCCGCTGAGGCAATTTTTTTCCTTCAAACCTGTTTAAGGTCTTAATTTAGATTGTGTAGTTGCCTCAGAATGCATCACTGTTCGTGGTAAGGACCAGTCAATCAGAAAATCCATTCACAAGTGGGATTCATACCATCCTGGATCCTCGCGGTAAGCACATCTACTCTAAGGCTCTCGGCACAAAGGATTGGAAAGCCAAAATTGCCCTTTTTCCACATGGATTTGCATTATAATAAGGTCTCGGCCTAGCGTCTACTCAGAGTTACACTTTGAAACGCTACTCTATTGGATGGGGAAAGGCACAAGGGTGGGTCTTTGGACAAACAAGATGTTAATCAACGAACTTGTGCATGTCGCCATACAGCCACCGTTGGGGCGGGAGCGCCACATCGTTCAGGTGGTCACATTCGTCGTTGCATTTACAGGACTGCACAAACATGACAGCCCTCTCAAAGTGCTCTCCGTCAGGGCAGGCGAAGAGCACGGGGGCTGTCCGTGTGCGGCGGGGCGAGCAGCATCGCCCATCCAGACACGTCCCGCAGTAGTTGGGCCGATAGAGGCGTGTGCTGCGGCAGCCAGCGTAGCGCAGACGCAGAGGCTCTGGAGACTTCTGGGTACGAGAGCATTTCCTCCCCTTCTGTTATACAAAAACAAAAGGCAGGTTATGCTCACATCTGCAAAGGAAAACAAGTGTGCAGTGATAACTTAAGTGTGTTTACGTGAGTGTTTTCAACTAAAAATTAGATTTTGTTTTTGCTTTTTGCCCGTTCATTTTCATGACCGTGGTATTTTGTTGACCAGAGAATGCACATTTTTGAAAATGGGTTTCAAAGTACGCGTTTTTGAATACGATACTCTTATTGTAAACACAACAAAAACACAAATTTGTGAAAACTGTGATGTCATACACTTTATGTGTTCCATCAGTTATGCTTCTTTACAAAGTGACATCGCCATCTACTGGCCTGGCATACATAATACAGCGCTTTAGTAGTTTTTCGGATCAGTGTAAACCGGGATCATTTTGACACGCAGAGTCACAAGGAAACATCACTGTGCACCAATAAAAAAATTTATTGGTGCACAATAAAGTTTTTAGGTCAATGGAAAAATTCCTAAAATCATAAAAACAGGATACATTAACTAGAGAAGCAACATAGATATTGTCTTTAATATGAATGTATTTAGTCTGCATTGGCAGATCTTTTCATGTTGGCAGATTTGTGTTCTTGTTTTAATCATAAACTCACTTAGTTCTGAGACAATAAGAATTCTTATGTCATTTTGAATTTCTAGTGAACATATGTGACCCTGGAGCACAAAAGCAGTGTTAAGTCGCTCGGGTATATTTGTAGCAATAGCCAAAAATACATTGTATGGGTCAAAATTATTGATTTTTCTTTGATGCCAAAAATCATTAGTACATTAAGATCATGTCCCATGAAGATATTTAGTACATTTCCTACCATAAATATATCAAAACTTAATTTTTGATTAGTAATATGCATTGCTCAGAACTTAATTTGGACAACTTTAAAGATGATTTTCTCAATGTTTAGATTTTTTTTGCAACCTCAGTTTCCATATTTACAATCTCAGTCAAATAATATCCTATCATAACAAACCATACATCAATGGAAATATTATTTATTCAGCTTTCAGATGATTAATACATCTCAATTTTGAAAAATTGTTCCTTATGACTGGTCCAGGGTCACGAATGTTAATTTAAGAATGTTTCGACATTTGTACAAGATTATAATACTAAGGAAGAACAGCACTATCTGCAGTGGAAAGTCATAATTTAAATAAAATGTTACATTGCATCACGCATGTTAAGATGTTTACTGCTAAAGTACTGGTAATGTGACTGTTGTTCAAGCTACTTCCACATTCGGAAACATACCTGATACCTAAAAATATTCACAAAATAAACAAGGCTTTAAATAATGTTAAAAACAAACATTTTGTTTGCACATTGGAAAACACTGCAAGAGCAACATTTCCATTGTGAAACTGGCCAAGAAAGAGCCAAAGGCCAAATGATGACTGCATGGTTTAGATCTATGGATTTAATTTAATGAATGTTTTCATATTGGTTATTACCAATTTGGTGCTGGTGCACCAACATAAACATGTAGTTTAGAAGCTGGTCTTTTTGGTGAAGCAAGGAAGATTTCTCAAGCTATTAACACAAACTGGTGTTTTCAGCAGATATTTTGGTAATTCTGGTATGTTTACCTTTATAGGCACAGCCACAGAACTACAGGGACGAATGTGGCAGAGTCTGGTTTCCTTCAGCAGCTTGCACTGCGCGTTCTCATTGGTGACCCGAGATGAAACGCCCATCCCGCAGCTGCGTGAACAAGGTGTCCAGCTTGTCGTCTGCACAACACATTGCCGCCCGGCTTGCTTCCATGCTAGGAAGAGTGAGAGAGACGGGGTAAGTTAGTACACACACACAGGCACCATTCAGCCAACAGGGAACATTGACGCACAGAGAAAGTGATTACGGCGCGCTGGGAAACAGCTGCCTGACAGAGGCACCGTGTGTGGGGCTGGTTCACAAGGATCTCGTGGAAAAGAAGCGGCGAGCTCCTAAACACAGAAGCGCATGCAGGAGGAACTGCCACAGCTCACATTGGGACTGATTGTTAATTGAACCGAAACCCAAAGATAGCCACACAGGACACTCTGCTGCACTATTTTTAATTGTTGATTTATGTAAACATGCTAAACAGACGTCATTGATGGTCGCAATCACAGCCTGAGCCAAAGTTATGATAGTAAACTTAAACTAAAACTATGAAAAACATAACTTTTTTTAACTTAAAATAAAAATCTAAAGCATATTTAATGTTTAGGCTTCTTAAATCTCATTTCCATTTAGTTTAACTTGAAGTATTGCAATGAGCACGTTTGTCTCCATGTCAAGTTCTTACGAGGTTAAAGCAAGACTCCACTGGTAAATATGGGGAAAATCTCACTAATAGATATAATCACACGTCCCTAGTTGATTACTCACAGTTCTTTAAAACAAGTTTTTGGAAAATGTGTGTGTAAATAAGGCAGTACTGCTACTTAACCCTTGTGCAATTTTAGTTTTTATATATATAATTTTGCCTGTGTTAATGCTAACTGCATGAATTTTGGCTCAGGTGTGTATTTTTATTGGAATAGTAATATTCCACCCTCATTTCCTTTAATAAATCAATTTTACATTAGGTACAGCAAAGTGAAACACTCAGCACCTTTTGGACAAAAATGTCCCCATTGAAACCCATTAAAACAAAAGATTAAAGCTATTTTAATCGCAGTGCCGTTTAACTGTAAAATTATGCAATTTTTGTTAATAAGCCTTCATTCTGTTGGAAAGGCTTCAAAATTTAATATTTTACCTGATGGTGCAATTTTTTCAGTTTTGGTCTATAAAGGGTCTATAAAGCCAATACTTGCTTTATTCCCGTTTTCTGCTTCTGCATATTATAGAGCCAACTGGATAAATAATGCAGCTATAATTGTGTGGGTGTGTTACATATACATTAATGCATTTAGCAGCTGCTTTTATCCAAAGCGTCTTACAGTGCATTTAGTATTTACATTTTTTGTCAGTATGTTTTTTCCCTGGAAATTGAACCCACAACCTTTTGCGCTGCTAACGCAATGCTCTACCACTGAGCCACAGGAACACATGGATGGTATGGATGTACGAGTGTGGTTTGTATGCGTGTCATAAAAAATGTGTTCTTGTCAAATTTGAGAGAGAGAAACGCTACTGTATATCACAAATCCAACCACTGTGAGCACCAGCAGAGTTTTGCTGCATATAATGAGGAAAATTTGGTTCTGCGCCCAAACAAAATCTTACTTTGAGATATCAACCTCAAATTTAGAACACAACTTGTTTAGATTTATGACTTTGATTTTCTAGCAGGTTTAGAGTTCAACGCGTTTCATATATAAAATAAAATATTGTTCATAAATAATTTTCATAAACTTAAACCTGTATAACTTAGTGATTTCACTTTTTATTTTTACTTCAACAATAACCTGCCATGGGTCTTCTTTAAAATGAGACCAAACTTAAGTCTGTGCTCCCATGCTTTAAGACTGGTTTTATTGACATGGTCATTTTTGTTCACTATGGACTTAAGTGTAATTTTTTTTATTGATGCGCAAGGGTTAAATATGCACAGATAAATCTGAACACTGGATAAAGCCAGTCTTGTTTCATTTTGTTGACAAATTAGAGTGGATTTTTGATAACTTTTTTACTACTCCACAAATCAGAAAATATTTCCACTATGTTTATGGAATAAAATGTTGTGTAAATCAGTTAATGATGTATGAACAAACCCTTCAGCAAAAACCTTCAGAATATAGAGAGGTTTTCTTTCCACTAGTCTGAAGAAGACATTTTATGGAAGCAAATCATTGCCTTAAAAGAATAGCCTCTTAAATAAGCATGCATTTATACGTTAGTCCACACTGTTTTATGCTGGTTTGATGCTTTTGGCATGCAAGTTCTGGTGACACTCATTGATCCAAGACTAGATCCAGTCTAGTCTTAGTTACGAAGCTTTGTGGGGACACACAGAACAGTGACCTAACCTGGCAAATGCTTTCGACTGCGCGGTTTGTCCCACTTTTTCTCCACCTCCAGAAGTTGGTTGCTCAGGGAGTCTTTGGGCTTGTAGGGGTACGGCTTTGGTCGGGGTTTCTTGTAGGTGTGCAGGTCAGGGAACAGATACGGCGGCCGTCTGAACACTGGCGGGAGGACGGAGGACTCGCCGTGACAGTCCACGCTGAGACAGCACTGGCCGGGGATTTTGACCAGTCGAGGTGAGGGACAGGAGGGTGATGCCAGAGGAATATCGGTGGGGCAAAGGGGCACGCAGCCCACCGCCCCGTCGATACAGGTGCACTGGTGTTTGCAGCCCGCACGGAAGTTTTCTCCGTTCTGATACATGCGGCCGTTGTATTCACAAGAGCGGCCTTCCAGTTTGGCTGAAAAGACAAAGAACAGACAGGAGCAGGACTCAACTGAAGTGAACTGATGATAAAGTTGATCAAACATGTACATTGTAGTTCAAGTTTTAGTAATTAGAGTGTTTTTGTCTGTGTTGTCCCAGTTAGCAGCGAATGTTCTAAGAACGTTCTTCAAGGTTCTTCCAGGAGCGTTAATAGAACATTCGTTCAAAAACATTAATAGAGAAAACATTATTTATACATCGCAGCCAATCGATTAAAAAATAATAACAATCACAATTTTTTTCTGCAATTAATCATGATTAATCGCAATTAATCCCACCTAACATTAAAGTTTTTAAACATACATATTTTATGTATATAGCAATAATTTCACAGTAATTCTTCAAATTAATGTACAAACAACATAAAGACAGTATATTTTTTATATTTATTTATAGTCATCTTTTTATGACTGAAGGCGAGTGTATATACTGAGGTCTCTAGGAAAATGTTCTTTCCCCCCTAATATTTAACCATTGACTAGCCAATCAACATTAGGTTATAATTGAGAGCTATCAATTTGAATATTTATTAGATTCAAATTTAAGTGAACTTAAAACAATCTTCACATTAATCCCTTATAATAAATGTCATATTTACCTGTGCCCTTCAGCAAGTAGGAAATATGCAGAAATTGAATGAAGTTATCAAACATTAAATACAGATGAATTATCTGTTATTGTTATTGATTTACTCTTTTTCTTTTGTGCTTGATGAACAGACGTCACAGCAGCTGGTTATTAGGTGATTTGGCTGCTATGACTTTAAGAGCTGCCGCTGCTGAACGTGGATCTGACACGCATGCTTGTTGATTCCTTCACACTTTAATATGAAATGATACAGGGTATATCACGTGCTGCCGTATTTGTGTGTGCAATTGAAAAGCACGTGCTACGAGCACAGTATAATGGCTGACAGGACAGGACGATTCATATGTCCTGACCACTGATTTTCTACTAAAGATCCTCGTCAACTGTACGGTTTCAGCGCTCCTTTGACTCGCGCCTGGCCTTGAGGCTAAGTCGAGCGCACATCTTAAAAGTTTGATGTTGTTAGATAGATAGATAGATAGATAGATAGATAGATAGATAGATAGATAGATAGATAGATAGATAGATAGATAGATAGATAGATAGATAGATAGATACGTTTATTTTGTCCTCAAAGAGGAAATTCATTTTCACAGAAGGTGCACATGAAACACAATGACAAATCCACACACTTATCACAATACAACCACAACCAGAAAAAATTATAATATTAATAATAATAATTATTCTGCATCTAAATAAATGCAATTCTTGATAATAAAAGCGAGTGTGGCCAACCCAAGAACTATTTGTATGCCATTATACTGAAAAATTAATTGCCCGCGCCAATGCACTAATTTTGATAGAACTATTTAAAAACCTTGAAACATCTATTTGTTAGCTAGGTCTCAGTATTTTGTGTTGATTTCAGTAACGATGTCTAAACATTCTTTAGATATACTGACATTCATTTTGAGGTCTTTTGAATAATTAGCATTGAATTATAATGCAGAAGATGACCTGCACAGAGTGACAGTAAGGGGTTAAACAGAGAGTGACACTCGATCCTCTGCTTTTATGAGAGAGGCTCTATGTTTAGGGCAGAGAGGAATCTTGACTTGTTTACAATGTCGTGAGCGTCAGATAGTCTTTGGGTGTGTGAGACGCCCCCTAAACCCCCCTTTAGTCCAACTCAAATAACTGCCTTAATATAGAAACTAGCCTGTATGTGAGGAAATGAATGAGCACGTCTTAATGAAGATAAACCCTGAAGCCCAAACTACAGCAGTCCTCTGTGTAACCCAAGTTAAAATCACATTATTCAGCAGCTTCTCACTCAATTTATTATTTATTATCATTGTTGGGAGGTTTGGAAATTGCTTTAATCCAATCCTTTCAATAAGTATGTAAATGTTCAATAAATATAATCATTTTTGTAAATAAAATTAGAAAAGTGTTTTCATTCGTTTTTTGGACATTATATCCTATTGAATAAGAAGTTTGGGTGGGACATCAAATGTTTTGTTCATTTTTTGTACTTTCCAGGTGCCTTTAGCTTGTCATAGCCAAACAAAACTTACACATTTAAATTAATTTGCATTAGAATATATTGTTATAGATTTATGGTAGTGCTGTCAAATGATTAATCGCATCCAAAATACATGTTTTTGTTTACATCGTACATGGTCTATATTTATTATAAATACTTAACATACAGTATATATTTTGAAAATATTTACATGCATAAACATTTATATACTTATAATATATATAAATATTTAATATATAAAACTTGTTTTTCTCAAATATATATACACAGGTGCATCTCTATAAATTAGAATGTCGTGGAAAAGTTCATTTATTTCAGTAATTCAACTCAAATTGTGAAACTCGTGTATTAAATAAATTCAGTGCACACAGACTGAAGTAGTTTAAGTCTTTGGTTATTTAAATTGTGATAATTTTGGCTCACATTTAACAAAAACCCACCAATTCACTCTCAACTAATTAGAATAATTCATAAGACCAATAAAAAAAAAATATTTAGTGAATTGTTGGCCTTCTGGAAAGTAAGTTTATTTACTGTATATGTACTCAATACTTGGTAGGGGCTCCTTTTGCTTTAATTACTGCCTCAATTCGGCGTGGCATGGAGGTGATCAGTTTGTGGCACTGCTGAGGTGGTATGAAGCCCAGGTTTCTTTGACAGTGGCCTTCAGCTCATCTGCATTTTTTGGTCTCTTGTTTCTCATTTTCCTCTTGACAATACCTCATAGATTCTCTATGTTCAGGTCTGGTGAGTTTGCTGGTCAGTCAAGCACACCAACACCATGGTCATTTAACCAACTTTTGGTGCTTTTGGCAGTGTGGGCAGGAGCCAAATCCTGCTGGAAAATGAAATCAGCATCTTTAAAAAGCTGGTCAGCAGAAGGAAGCATGAAGTGCTCCAAAATTTCTTGGTAAACGGGTGCAGTGACGTTGGTTTTCAAAAAACACAATGGACCAACACCAGCAGATGACATTGCACCCAAATCATCACAGACTGTGGAAACTTAACACTGGACTTCAAGCAACTTGGGCTCTGAGCTTCTCCACCTTCCTCCAGACTCTAGGACCTTGGTTTCCAAATGAAATACAAAACTTGCTCTCATCTGAAAAGAGGACTTTGGACCACTGGGCAACAGTCCAGTTCTTCTCCTTAGCCCAGGTAAGACGCCTCTGATGACAACTGTAGCTGTAACTGTAACTGTAACTGTAGACAACTGTAACACGTCTGTGTGTGGTGCTCTTGATGCCTTGACCCCAGCCTCAGTCCATTCCTTGTGAAGTTCACCCAAATTCTTGAATCGATTTTGCTTGACAATCCTCATAAGCTGCGGTTCTCTCGGTTGGTTGTGCATCTTTTTCTTCCACACTTTTTCCTTCCACTCAACTTTCTGTGAACATGCTTGGATACAGCACTCTCTGAACAGCCAGCTTCTTTGGCAATTAATGTTTGTGTCTTACCCTCCTTGTGAAGGGTGTTAATGATTATCTTCTGGACATCTGTCAGATCAGCAGTCTTCCCCATGATTGTGTCGCCTAGTGAACCAAACTGAGAAACCATTTTGAAGACTCGGGAAACATTTGCAGGTGTTTTGAGTTGATTAGCTGATTGGCATGTCACCATATTATAATTTGTTGAGGGTTTGTGTTAAATATGAGCCAAAATCATCACAATTAAAAGAACCAAAGAATTAAACTACTTCAGTCTGTGTGCATTGAATTTATTTAATACACAAGTTTCACAATTTGAGTTGAATTACTGAAATAAATGAACTTTTCCACGACATTCAAATGTATTGAGATGCGCCTGTAATAAATACACACCGTATACACACCTATATTTGGATGTGATTAATCGTTTGACAGCACTAATTCATTGTAATGAAAATTGAATTAAAATTTCTGAAATATTTTTGTTATCAAATTAAATCAATTTGGATCATCACTGTCATAGTTTTAGCCATTCGAAATCATAGATTTATTGATATTCCCTCTTTTCCCAGTCTTTCCCAGGAACACACACACAATTCAAAACATGTATAGCCTGAATGGATAAAAGCGTCTGCTAAATGTATTTAAATATGTAATATATATATATTTTTTTTTATATTATTAATTTGTGTGTGTGTGTGTGTGTGTGTGTGTGTGTGTGTGTGTGTGTGTGTGTAAATACATAAACACACACACTCACACTATTTCAAAGTAATTTATATTTATACAGTTAGTTTTAGAGACCCAAAAGTGGAGTGGTTTGCTCACGCACCCGGCAGATTCCATGGAGACTGGCCACATCATTGCCATAGTTACACTCCAGGCCCTTGTGATGGTCACAGGGTTTGCCTTCATGGCAGTCGTCGTTCAGCTGGGCGGCACAGACCTTACAGCAGCAGCGCAGCCATCGGGCACCGCACTGGCGCCCGGCGGGCACGGGCCGCTCCGCGGACACTTACACAGCTTAGGACACCTCGCTCGCACCTGCAGACCGGAGACAGACCTCAGGTTCAACTTCATGTTGCCAGACAAAAACTTTTCAGAAATAAAATTATAATTTCTGAATATTTAAAGGGATGCTTCACACAAAAAATAGAACAAATATGTCATAATTTACTCTCACTCAAGTTGTTCCAAACCCGAGTTAATTTATTTACATGAAAACAAATGACATTATTCATTAATAACGGAAAGGTTCTCGCAATGTTAATATAATGCTCCTTCAACGTTATCTGGGCTTTAATAATGTTCTGAATCCTTTAGCACAAAAACATTATACGTTGTTCATGGAAGGTGTTTTAATTGGACGTTCAAGCATCTAGTTTCAGAATTTTTAGAGAACTAATGCTCATAATGTTTGAAAATTTTCCTGAAAAAAAGTGTAATAAGAAATATAAACTTACGTCATGATTTGGTATGAAGCTTCACAAAACATGTTACAAATACTTAAAAAAAATTATTCAAGTGGATAACTGCAAAGGTTATTGAATCATAAAAAAAATACTATTGCTATAGCAATTCTTTTAGGGTTTAGTCGTATCAAAAATAAAAATGATTTATAATATACTGTATGTGTGTACTGTATATATAAAACACATACATGTATATATTTAAGAAATATTTATATATGTAAAACATACTTATTTTGGATGCAATTAATTTATATATTTTTACATTACTAATATTATTTAAATTCTTTGCATTTTTTAATATAGACAACATATAAGTAAAATGAAAATGTTATGATAGAATGTGTGATGATGATGCATGTTTACTGTTCACATAGCCAAGGAAAAATGTTTTAAAAATAGATATTTTGAACATTCAGAAAACATTCGATATAATGTTTTTATAACTTAGTGGGAATGTTAAAACACATTTGGATACAACATTGTTTGGAGAACATATTTTGGGAAATGTTAAGGGAACATTCCGTTTTACAATCTGCAAGCATTATGGAATCGTTACTTTTGAATGTTCTCTGAACATTCCACAAAAGAAAAACCCTGTCGGAAAAACAGCATATGCTGGTGAGGTATGTTTTGAAGCATGCTGCTGGTTTGAGCTGGTTCTGACTCATGACCAGCTTAAACCAGCTCAAACCAGCAGCCATGCTTCAAAACATACCCAACCTGTTTTTTCGGACAGGGAAGAAACATTCCATGAATGAGGTATGTTGTGTTTGTGCTCATGATTTGATAACGGTTTTAAAGACAAGATCACTTTGAACGAACATTCTAATAATGTTGAGACAACCTTTCCAGAACGTTCTGAATGTTCTCTGCTAGCTGGGATGAGCCTGATTCATTTTCACCTCACAATGTAATTTATCACTGGAGAAGTAGTGTTTCGTCATCAGTGTTGGGGAGAGTTACTTTTAAAAGTAATGCATTATAAGATTGCGTTACTCCCTAAAAAAGTAACTAATTACGATACTTAGTTACTTTTTATGGAAAGTAATGCATTACATTACTTTTGCGTTACTTTTTAAATATGAGCAGGGCTTGATTGTTTGTTTTTAATACAAGAAGTTATATTTATAGCAAATGTAAAAGCCTTTCACACTAAACAGTGTAATGAATAAACCTCAGACTGAAGGACGAGTAAATCACGTCTGTACAGAAGAACACAGAAGAAGTTCAACACTCTTCAGCAATAAAACAATAACGAAGCACATTAGTTTATCTAAAGTAATTTTTATTATTAATATGATTGAACTGATCATCAAAGGTCAGCAGCAAACACATCGGTTAATAAAATGAGATTAGATATATTTGTGTTGTTTAACATGTTTAATTATTGCAGGTTTGCGTCATATTCTGAGTTTATATTTCACTGTTTTAATTCATTTTGATGAATACTGAATCTGTTTTTTGCGAGTGTGATGAATTAATGCACATTCATATTTAGTCTAGATTAGATCTACAGTAAGATCATGTTCACACAGCGCACTGTCAGTCAATACATGGAGAAGAAGTAACTCAGACATTTTCTTGTAAATTGAAAAGTAATGCGTTATTTTACTAGTCACTTGTAATGCGTTACCCCCCAACACTGCTCGTGAGATTCAGGAAAAAATTCTGAATTCATCATTCCAAAGAGTTTTTCCATTAAAGCCAATTTCCATTGGATCATTTCCGATAGCGCTGCCTGCACCTGTTTCCCGGCATCTCCATCGCTGTGTGAAATACCCAGCCAAGGCCCCTGAGAATGACCGCCGCGCCAGGCATCTTAACCTCAGAGGAGATGAGCCCGAGTCACTCAGGACTCATGTGTGGATCTGAGATCAAAGCATAACTCGGACCGATTCTGGCCGGCGGGGTTAATGGAGCGGGATGGAGGGCTGGATTGTTGTGCTTGGGTTATTTTGAGCCTGTGCTCGTCTATTTCTGAACAGCAGAAGCCATGAGGATGGTCAGACTCTCTCGGGTGTGCAGATCATATATATATATGAAGAGTTCAGATGCAAAAGCCTTGAAGTGCCATATTATATTTTCTTGTGGACTGAGCATTTTTCTCAGGTGAAAAGAACCTATTCATTGCCATTAAAGTGAAATTACTGAACCTACACATCGGAGCCTGATAAAATTTCATTTTAGAAGACAATTTCAACCAGCATAGAGGCTTTTGCATACACACACACACACACACACACACAAAATCATTATTAATGATAATAGTATTATTTTAATGCTGATAACTGATCTGTTTCAAGGCAAAGCAAGTTTATTTATATAGCACGTCATACACTGGTCATTCAAAGTGCTTTACATAAAAGGAAGTGAAATCAATATTAAAAATAATAATAAAAACAAGGAAAAAATAGATATACACACACACACACACACACACACACACACACACACATATATATATATATATATATATATATATATATAGACACACACACACACACACACACATATACAAAATCACAACAATAAAAACAAAATTATATAAAAATTGATTTTAAAAGAATTTAATTCTAAAATAATTAAGAATTCTATCTGCATTGTTTGCTGTTAGTGAAATGCATTGAACTCTTGTTGTTTACACTGTTTACATAAAACTCTTGTGACTTACCGTCGTGCAGGTGATCAGTACAAACACCAACAGACACATTAAATCCTTCATCTTTATAATACACCCTTCAATGTCCACGGAAGATGAATTACTGAATCTGTGACCCGAGTAAAGCCCTTCAGCTCTCACACACAAGCGTTATTAATCCAGACAGGCGCGTTTATTCCAGCTGATAATGAATGTTCTAGCACTGAAGTTCCTAACACTTGCTCTCTTACTGCAGTGAGTCTTTATACGGGTGAACTGTGCTTTTATCCGAAGCCCCGCCCCCTCTGCCAATCAGAGCGCGGCTGTGTGGAGAGGATTCTAAAGGGGGCGTGGTCTGTCAGTCGGGGCGGAGTTCTGAAAATTCGGGGCGTGGTCAGCGATGAATGCAGTCATTCATAAAAACTTAATTCCAGAGAGGAGCTGCTGTCTTCTGTTTATTGACTTATGTTTTAATAAAAATATTATGGATGCTTTAAAGTCTCTTTCACACGAATAGCTCTGTCCGCTGTGTGCTTTGTGCAAGGCTAGATAAATATACTCAGCTGTGTGATGTTTGCAGCATTAATAGAGCATGACCACAAAAACAAGCAAAGATTTCCTGCATGAAAAGACTGATGGAGATAGATCAGATGAATTCAACAGTCTCTCTCTCTCTCTCTCTCTCTCACACACACACACACACACAGACATATATATAATAACAAAAGAAAGGAAGAGAGAAAGAGTCAAATAAAAGTAAACGTAAAGCCAAACGTATTCAGATTTGATGTACTTTCTGTGTTTCTCAGGCCAGGTCATGTTTTCAGTCGTTTCCTCAGGAGTGGAAAAGCTCAGCATGACAAACACTGCACGTGGAGGATGGATGGAGTGATGTGAAAACAGGTGTGGGTGGAGGAGTGTGAAGCAGATCAAACAGGGAGAGACGCAGGCCAGAGGTTGAACCTAAGAGCCTGAGCAAAGGTACAAACACAGAGAGAGAAGAAAGACATTTACATTTACATTTATGCATTTAGCAGACGCTTTTATCCAAAGCGACTTACATTGCATTCAAGTTACAGTTTCTACATTTTTTTTTTTATCAGATCTTTAGACTCGAGAAAGTTATCACAAACTCATTCAGCACCAACATTATTTCTCAGTTCAAGTCATTTATACTTGAAAAAGATACTACCTAAGCATTTATAGTTGTATATTCAGTACTTAAAGTGCACATTTGTACATAAGTCTTATTTTTTGCCATATACATTTTTGTTATTGTAACTTTTGCGAAATCAAATTTATTTTTAAATGTATATAATTTTAAGTATTTTAATTCTTCTCTCTAAAAAAATAATAAGTAGAATTAAAAGCTTAAGAAAAAAGTGCATTATATTGTTTTTTTTTATTCTGCTTATTAAAACTAATACTTTTTATTTAATTCAGCTTTAAGTCCATATATATATATATATATATTAAATGAAGTTGTTTATTTAGAGATGTTCATTAGTTAGAAAAACATCTGTGTGCTGGAGCTTTAGTGTCTGAGGTGAAACACCAAGAGAGTTATCACACATCTAAATCACATCTTAAGATTCCTAAGCCAAATATTGCTATTAAAATGTACTGTAGAGAACCACTGAGGAGCCTTTATTTTGGAGGTTGTGTAACACACTGCTGGACCGTCTTGCTCCACTTCAGCAGAGACGAACCAGATAAAGAGAGAGAGGAACTCTAGTCTGTGGGTTATTTTTAACCCAGAACATAGACTGCTGTGTTGACTCCCCAAACACACACCTGACACCGCCGGAAACAGACAGTCACGTGACCTGTGAGTGTCTGATATTATGCGCGGCGCTGCGTAGAATGTTCAGTATCGCGAGAGTCATTCTAAAGCATAGGAACCACCTGCTCTCTTATCGCTCTCGCGGTACTTTGATGTCCTACACTGAACATTCTAATGCAGCGCCGCTTAAAGTCGAACGCGCCTGTTATCAACACTCCATTCAGCTCACTGACAAATAAGAAGGACCGAGATGAAGCGAAGGAAAGTTATTGTGTTAAAAAGTAAAACACATCTGCCATGTTTCAAGAGATTTAATCATGTTCATTAAGCTTTTATACAGTTTTAAGTTATTGATACTCTTGTAATAATTTATCGGAACAAAACTGGAGTAGGCTAAATACTTTTTTAATATACTTAAAGCGTGCGTGTTTGTGTGTGTGTGTGCGTGTTTGTGTGTGCGTGCGTGTGTTTGTGTGTGCGTGCGTGTTTGCGTGTGTGTGTGTGTGTAACGCCTCTGAAGCCCCGAACTGAACCAAATTACACACCAATTGACTCGCGAAACGCGCTGTGAAGCCCCGAACTGAACCAATTGACTCGCTGAAGCGCTCTGAAGTCCCGAACTGAACCAATTGACTCGCACGCGCTCTGAAGTCCGAACTGAACCAATTGACTCGCGCGCGCTCTGAAGCCCGAACTGAACCAATTGACTCAATGTTGTAAACGCGCTGTTTGGCAGATGTGAGGTGTTTTGTGTGTAAAGTGATGAAGGAGTGTGTTTCTCTGCAGTCGGTGGCTGATCGTGAAGTTTTCCTTCCAAACGAGGAGATCTGGCTGTATGACTTGTGGACTGTGGACTGTGGTGAGAGTGTGTGTGTGTGTGTGTGTGTGTGTGTGTGTGTGTGTGTGTGTGTGTGTGTGTGTGTGTGTGTGTGTGTGTGGGTGTTTGTGTGTGTTTCTCATTGTGTGTGTGTGTGTGTGTGTGTGCGTTGTGTGTGTGTGTGTGTGTGCGATATGATATAGGAAACTTATGAAGGTGGTACATGTCGCTACTGGTCAAAAGTCATAGTCACCAGAATCACGCTGTCTTGAACTTTCTTTCTTTTAAACCGTCACACCCTCAGTAGTGACCATCATTCACCCTCACTGCATGGATTTACTGCGTCACACACGCACACACGCACGCACACACACACACACACACACACACACTTCAGCTGGTGCTGTCACAGAGCAGCCTTGTTCTGCCTCCTTCCGTCTTTCCACCGGTAGCCCGCAAAAATCCCAGAAATCCCTGTTATTTCCGCACCTGTGTTTGTTTGGCAAAACAGAACTGAACTGTGTTCGGCACACAGACCTCGCCTCTGTTCACACCACAGCGACATCTACATGACAGATGTGCATGAGCTGCATTACAGTGCTTACATTTTATGCATTGTATCAGTGCTTTCATTTTTAGGAGCTGAAATTCAGCATGGTTGTATATTTAAGATTATTACAGGGTTCGTACGGTCATGAAAAACCTGGAAAAGTCATGGAATTTTAAAACCGCATTTTCCAGGCCTGGAAAAGTTTTGGAAAAATGAATAAACCCAGAAAGTTTTGGAAAAGTCATGGAAATCTATTTTACAAATCTTTGTATAATACAATTATGTTTATTCAGGTCCTGAATTTCGCACGGATTGCGCATGGGCTATATCGCATATTTCTACTCTTTCCGCAGCTTTCGAATTTAAAATGATGGATATTCACACATTTATTCAATAGCCTATAGCTTGTAGGCTGAAGAGTAAATAGATCCACACAGAATATCAAATCAGTCATTTGAAAACGGATTTATCAGCTGTGTTTTCTCTCATTGACTTTCTCTTAAAGCACGTAATCAGCGCATCTCGTCTGCACTAAAGAGCTGCACGGTGCGATACAAGTCACTAAAATGTAGCCTATTATTTGTTTGCACGTCTTTTTAAGCCGTTCTGTACTCGCGCGCTCCAGAAGCGGTTTCCACTGCGCTGCACTCAGTCATGTCCAAATGGCGTCCGTATAAAGCCGCCTTGCGAGCACCAAATTGACTTTACCAAACAACCTCAGTAGAATCCTGCACGGGCCTCAAACATACGCCCCAGTCCAATCCTTGTCCAGCAGATGATCAGAATTACCTTCTCGAGTCCGACTGGAGCCCATGTCTTTCTTTCTCTCTTCCCCATTACACAGCTGCTGCTCTAGCCATTAAAATAGTTCAGTTTCGTTTTTAATGGCAAAACGGATTTCGTTTCTTTATTAAGTTAATTTAGAAATATGTTTGGAAAATGTATTTGTTTATTAAATTCAAGTTTTTGTTTTTAAAGTATCTTTTGAGCAATCGGCCAGCTGCAGACAGTGAGTTTGACTTATGTTTGATCAATTTAGCCTTCTTAAATCACCACTTGACTAAAATAAAATCTATATAAAATACTTAAAAAAGCATATCACAATGTTAGTTTAAACGTTTAACCTAGACAAATGTGTGCTATTAGACAGGTCGAGCTGCTCTTGTCAGTCGCGGTATTGTTTCCACGAGCGGCTAATCCTTTTCATCACCATAATAATTGATGGATTTCTAAAATACAAAAATAATGAGGAATCCTAAAACAAGCTCGATGCCCGGCCCGCGTCTGACGTGAAAATTGTCTCGAAGCCATAAACTAAAAGTCGAGGCTGAAATATGGGGCTCTAAAAGTGCAGCTTGTTGCGTTTAAGCGGCAAAATTACACACAAAATGACGTTAAAATGGCCATCCTGGTGAGCAGGGTGCAAACTACGGGGAGCTAGGCCCCTTAATAATACATGGGCTCCCCTGAAAACATGATTTGTGGAAAGTAATTTATTTTTTTGGGGGGTGGGTCTCAAAAAATATTGACTGTGTTATTTTGACGTGCAATTTCAGTTTTGTGTACTGTGATCATCGTGGATTATTATGTGTAAAATTGCAACAACAAAAATCGTGAATTAATGCTTGACGATTGCGATTTAAACCTAACTCACTTCAATAAAGATAATTATAGGCCTACATGAGCATCTGCTGTCCTCGATTACAGCGCTCTTGTTAGGATGACAGAAAAGCTTTAAAGTCTGCTCTGCCTCAGCGGCAAACAGCGTCAATGTCAAAGTAATTGAATTCAAATCAAATCAAAGTAGGCGGAGTTTAGCGTTCACAGATGCTGAGCGCGAGCGACGAGCGTCAGATTAATAAAAGAGTGGGAGGTAAGATGTTTAGTCAACTGTTTACTGAAAGAAATGTTAAATGACCGACAATTCTATTCAGTGAAGCAAACTACTCGACTTGTTTCTCAAATATGCCCATTTTAAGAGTGACAGAGAAAGAGAAGAAATGTGCATGTTTTAATTATCTGCATCTGTTTGTCCCTACAAACAATGAAACTGTGAATTTAGTTCTACTTTAAAAACACGTCTACTACTACTGTTGAAAAATAATACAACTTTATTTTATTAAGACATAATCACAAAATATTTTATTTTTAATAGTAGGCTAAATCCCTTTATTTTTCAACATGTAAATGTTTAATTTTCATTCATTAAAATATAAATTAATCGATGTTTCATGCCTTAATCTGATAACCAGTCAAATTTAAATACACAACACAGAATTTCTGAGGAAAAATAACAATTCATAAGGCTACTGTAAGAGTAAAATTGTATGCATTCAAATAATCAGATGAGCTAAAACAGAATTTGGCAACAATAAAACATAAGGTGAGAAAAAATATAACATTTCATACGCCTAAACATGTCATTTTGTTACACTTTTAATAAATTAAATTGTATAAGTTTCATGATTTTAATTAATTAGACATGCTTTTTGATAAATACAATTTAATTTGATCATTAAAAGGAGTCCATAAATTGAAACGGTAAAAAATGAATTTAGAAAAAAATAAAATGGAATTTGGGAAAAATTAAAACGGATTTCATAGGGCCCTATATATATATATATATATATATATATATATATATATTGCAAAACGAAATTCTGGCCCTGCGTTTAACTGAGTTAAATAAATGATAATAGTGATATGTTCTCTGTGTGGAGTAAAGGTCCTTACACACCGAGTCAGAAATGTTTGTATGCGTTTTTGCATGTGAAATTTCGATATGCAAGGACCTTCACATCTGGCGCAGTTTAAGCTTGAACTAAAACAAAAAAGCAAACAATAGTATTAATAGTCATTCATTTTAGTTAAAATGCTATGATAATTTGAACAGATTTTTATTCTTATTGTAAAATAATGTGAAATTAGGTCATGGAAATTGTCACAAAAGTCATGGAAAAGTCATGGAAAAGTCATGGAAATTTGTTGGTAAAAATGTGTACGAACCCTGTTATTATTTAACTATTATTTCACACAAATTTTTATCATTAAGAATTCATTAACATACTCATTCACCTTCCATATTTATTATATAATAGTCGACAGGCAATTTTCGGTCCGTTTTGTTTCGCCTCCACAAATTCAGCGAAAGAATATTCAGCACATGGCAAAATATTTCATTTAGCTTTTTTTGTGACAGTTAACTTAATTGTAACTGACTGTGGTGAAGCTGTGAACGCCACTGCCATCCCTGATATCACACGTACATCTCAGAGACGTCTACTTGATGTTTACACCTGCAAGATGTATTTTTTAACAGTGTTTGCTCATCTGCAATACTTCTATAGGACGTTTCCGCTCGGATGTCAAATAGACGTCTAGACTATTCGATGTTTTTAAGATGTTTATGTACGTAAAACTGACATCTTACAGATGTTTGTACACAACAGATGCTGTCCAGATCAAGTAATCCTTAAAGGTCCCATGACATCAAAATGGAAGTTTTTGGGTGTTATTATCAATGTTAGTCTTAAGGTTATCTGTATACCAGTGTGCTCTAAAACATTTAGAAGATATAAGCATTCAAAGCTTGCAATTTGTAACTTCCGCCAAAACGGCTCAACAATTATTTTTTTGAAGTCACATATTCATCTTCTCATCAAACTTTCTGTCCAATCAAATGCTCTCTAGAACGCGAAGTGCCCGCCCCCTACACTATAAGTAGACAATAAAGCTGCTGAGATCACAGGTCACAGAATTGTTCACAGAATTAGTAGGGCACTGGGGACAGGGAACGATTCAGACTGTGTAAATATGCTTTCCATTGAGGAAAAAGAAGTCTGGTTTGGCGCTGTGTCATGCTAATCACAGCGCACGCACACACGCACGCACGCACGACGCACGCGCACACACACAAGCACGCACGCGCGCGCGCGCACACGCACGCACGCACGCGCACACAGACATGCACACGCACGCACACACACACACGCACGCACGCGCACACGCACGCACACACACACACACGCACACGCACGCACACACACACACACACACACACACACACACACACTCTCTCTCTCTCTCTGCTCCGGTCCAGAGACACAACAGCACGGAGCGGATCACATGCGCGAGTCAGCTTAAACCACAAAACCTATCGGACCTATTTTAATTCTACACAGAATTCTATATTTTATAGCAACATTCTACCAGAAACGTACATTATCTGTCCTTGACTTATTACAGTGAATAAAAAGCATTTCATCCAAATAATTTCTAAAACTGACTGATGGTTGATTTCTGGGAGTTGTTCTGTAAAGGAATATGTCATTCATACGGTTCTCAGATATTTTATTCTTTATTAAAAACACTTGAAAATTACAAATCAGTCTTTGTCCTTGTCCTCAGCCAAAGTAGACCTACAGCTTTCATAGTTTTGTTAGGCTAACAACTGATATTTAGAAAAAAATTCCATCAATAACAATTTTAAGTTGTTATCATTCACATCAATTGATTTAAACATTAAATTAAACATTAATTCTAGAAATAAATGCTATTTTACAGCAGTCCCGATGTCAGTCCTGTCACGTTTACATAAAACTCACCATAAAACATGTGCAATAAGCCTTTAAGGGGTATGACTCAGGAAATGACATCATTGGACTGAGGTGAAGCTGACACTGATTTTTATTTTAAGCTTGTTTTTGTATGTTTATTTTTTGGAGGAGGAGGAGGATGAGCTAAAGTGTCAGGCCCTGTCACGCTAAAACATCCCAGAAAATAATGAAAATGTTTGAAATCCAAAACATGTCTAAAAAGGTTACTGAAATTCCTTGATTGCATGTCAACAGTTCTTCTGCTAGTATGCTGAGTAATCGCAGTTTAAAATGGCCGACGGTCAGATCCGGTCACATCCCTGAGACACAGCCTTACAAATCAATGGCATTCTCCTTTTTATTACCTTTACTGCATATAGTATGTATTTAACGCATGACATTGTAAAACATTATATGAATACATAGATATTACACTGTAAATGTGAAGCTTTTTATGCTCATCAACTATTTTATTTTTACCATTTTGTACCTCGTTTACCTAGGCCTATGTTAATGGTCATCTATATTAGCTTTGAGTAATGATGACTGTAATTATTCCAGTTCATACAGGTGGCAGTTAGATGGTTAAATGAGGGCAATGCCGTGAACGACTAAATGCAGATCCTGGGAGAAAGGGAAAACATCTTCAAAAAGAAAGGGAGAGATGGAGGCAGAAAAGGGAAAGAAGGAAAAGTATTCATGAGTTCAGTGAGCGAGACCAAAGACAAAGGCGCACGTTATGGAGAGAGCAACAGAAAAACCCAGGCTTAAGAGAAAGGTCTCAGTTCCAGGGCACAGTATCACTTCATATTACAGCTTGGTGATAACAGTGATACCATGGTAATATCTACATGAAATTGCATGCTATTTCCACTCTTCCTAAGTAATACAGTATTACCCTGTTGTTACTGAGCCGTAATATGATGTGGCACCACAGTTACTTCACATTGTGCTATTGATTACATTTGCTGTATCATAGTAAAATGAACTTTATATTTGTGACCCTGGAGCACAAAACCAGTCATAAGTGTCAATTTTTCAAAATTGAGATTTATGCATCATCTGAAAGCTGAATAAATAATATTTACATTGATGTATGGTTTGTTATGATAGGATAATATTTGGCTGAGATGCAAATATTTGTAAATCTGGAATCTGAGGATGCAAAAAAATCTAAATATTGAGAAAATCATCTTTAAAGTTGTTCAAATTAAGTTTTTAGCAATGCATCTTACTGATGAAAAATTACGTTTTAATATATTTATGGTAGGATATGTAAAAAATATCTTCATGGAACATGATCATAATATCCTAATGATTTTTGGCATAAAATAAAAATCTATAATTTTGACCCATACAATGTATTTTTGGCTATTGCTACAAATATACCCCAGCAACTTAACACTGCTTTTGTGCTCCAGGGTCAGATTTGTAAATGACTTCACTTGGACCCACTGTGTGAGTTTATATACATGTTGCTGCTGATTGGGCTGACATTTTTGACACACACACACCAAACAAGAGAAAACGTATCTCAAACCCCGTTGCACACCGTTTCCAGGAAACATGCCGTTCAACCCGGAAAAGAAATTAAGACGAGTGTCATAATTCATAATAATATGTGTTTGATTCACGCTTGATCGTTATGTGAATTTAAGAATATAAGCAGCTGTTGGTTGTGTCTCATCAGCTCCTGTGATTCTGGATCCAAACACGGCTCAGCCACATCTCGTCCTGTCTGATGATCTGACCAGTCTGAGATGGAGCTTGGTCGGTCAAAAATTTCCTGATAATCCAGAGAGATTTGACGAGTATGCCTGTGTTTTGGGTTCAGAGGGTTTTAACTCAGGAACACACTGCTGGGATGTGGAGGTTAAAGAGAGTTTGTACTGGAGTCTTGGAGTAACTACGGCATCAAATCAAAGGAAGGGACCTATTTTCTTTAACACTGAGGTCTGGTGGGTGCAGTATGGACTGGATGAGCGGTTTGGGGTTTCTGTTAAACAGAGGCTGGACAGGGTGAGAGTTGATCTGGACTATGACGGAGGAACACTGTCATTCTCTGATCCTATAACTAACACACATCTACACACATTCACAACCACCTTCACTGACACCGTCTTTCCATTCTTCTGGTGTAATGATTTGAAAATCGTACCAGTTAATTGAATAGTCCGACAGAAGTCTGATAGTAGAGTTGTGACTCCCCAACAAAGGGACCAAACTGTAACGTTAAATGAGAGGCCTGAGCGGGCTCCAAGAAATCTGGTCCATTGTCAGCTTTATTCTCCTTTTGCTGTTCACAGCCACCTTCACCGACTGTCTTGCCGTTCTTCTTGTGTCGGTCTAACTCTGTCAGAATCTTACCGTTAAGTCCACCAAAAGCCGGGCTCACACTGTGCGATTTTTAATAGTCTTTTGCGATTGTTGCTTGTCACACTGTACGAACATGATCCCCATGTCAAACTGTAGGATCTCAGTTGTCTTAATGTCAGACTGTAGGACAGTAAAAACGGACGTACTCAAGAAAGACTTGTCCGGAGTTTTACGTCATCAATCCGTGACCCGCGTTCTCTCGCTATAATGGTAGCTAGCAAACAACAGCAACGTGTAGCGTTAGTTTTATTAATTACATGCCTTGATAATAAAAAGAAAAACAGTTGACATGTGTGGAGCAAGTCATGGCTGGGCAAAGAAGACTTTATGGACTTCCAGTTCTACAGCGCGAACTTGAGGTAATTTTGTTATTCGAGTTTAAACATCCTATCTCTCTCCAAGCCGCTTCCTTTTTAACCCTGTCATGCGACGACACGTCAGACAAGCACTCCTTTTCCCTCCATAGCTCAATAAGTTTTTCTTCCTGTTGTACTGTCCACCTGACTCGTTTCGACATTTTCGTGGTTTGAAGTTGTCGCGCTAATTGCGTCATCGGGTTCAGCGCACCTATTGGTTCTTGGTTTGACGGTTGTCGTAGGAGATGTCACACTGCAGGAAAGTGTCTGAAATCTTCTGACACTGCCAGAATTTAATCGGAGGAAAAAATTGATCGCAACGGCCATTAATCGGCTGTCGGTGGACATGTCAAACCAGCGATCAAAGACAACCGATTTTAGCCTAGGATTACAGGAATCTTTTAGGATTTTCAAAATTTGTCTCAGACGACCAAATCGTGGCCAAAATCGCACAGTGTGAGCTGGGCTTAAGTCTTACACGTCCTCTTGAACCAAGCTTTTTCCGCTCTTTATTTCGTCTCTCCGGACATCTGTTACGCCGCCTGATAGCAGAACAATCCTCTGAAAGATTTATAAATGAGGACCCGGCTGCAGTACAAAGAGACAGCATATACTCCACTGAGCCAAGGAATCTCACCTGCAGAACTGTTGATGGGAAGGAGGATAAGATCAACAGTTCCAGCTACGCCGAAGTCTCTTGCACCGCAATGGCCTGATTTGAAATCGTTCAGAAGGAAAGACAGGATATTGAAAGAAAAACAACAAGAAACATTCAGATCCAGGCACAGAGCAAAAGATCTACCAGTCATCGTAACTGGACAGAAAGTGTGGATCAGAACGTCGAAGATCACTGAAACGGTCCAGAGAGAATTGTTAACACCCAGATCGTATCAGGTAGAAATTGAGTTGGGAACACTGAGAAGGAACAGAGCACATCTTCAGCCTACCTGAAAAATTCACTCAATACAGACTGGCCTTCCAGAACCGGCTCAGCGAGGAGTCAACGGAACAGTGACAAGGTCGGGGAAGGATTTCCCGTCCTCCATACAGACTGGCCTTATAAGTTGAATATTAGCATAGGAAGACCTGCTGTCAAGAAAAGGGCAGAATAATCCCTTCAGCAGAGTCAGGAATGTCCATGCAGTCTACCCTGACTTCCAGCTCAGGAAAGAAAGCTCAATGTTATAGGTTGTTGAGATGTTTCCTGAGAAAGTAAGATATGCAACAGTGTTAATTTCAGTGTATTGAATACTAACAAGAGATGTTGTAACTGAAAGGGGGGATGTAGTGGAACCTACCAGACAAATAGAGCTTCAGCTCTAGTTCAGAATAAGAGATGTTGTAACGGGGCCGACAAGACGAGAGGCGTGCGGATCCATGTGCAAGCTTTTATTTTTAGGCATGGTCAAAAACACAGGCAAGGTCAACAACTGGCAAACAAGTATATTGAGGGCAAGGCAGATGAGTACACCAGTAAACGGGCGTGGGCTTCGATGGGCGAACAGTATCCAGAGGGCTTGACAAGAGGGGTAATCCAGGTACGTGGCACGAGATCAAGAACCAGACAACAAGGCAACACGAAAAGACTAGACTAAACTAAAATGAGACACAGAAAACTAGAAAAGGCTCCGTAAAGCAGCTAACACTGGGAGAGTAAAAAAAAAAAGATAAAAAAAGCAGAACAATACAGGAGACTGAACACAAAAACAAACACGGAAAGGCTTGGTACGTAGCTAACATTAAGAGAATGCTAAATGCTAAACAATGCTTGGCAGAGAGGAAGAGGAAGTCCCTGGTTTAAGTAGGTTGTGTGATCAGTGCAACCAGCAGTGTGTTGAGTGCAATCAGCTGTGTGTTCAGAGCAATCAGCAGTGTGTTGAGTGCAATCAGCAGTGTGTTGAGTGCAATCAGCAGTGTGTTGAGTGCGTGTATTGTCAGTGCAATGGGTGATGGGAATTGTAGTCTGAGGTGGAGTGCAACAGTGAGTGTAGTGCAAGAGTCCATGTGGTGAGCGAGTGACCTCTGGTGGTGAGTTAAGGGAAGCCCATTAACCGGATTCGTGACAGATGTAGAGAGATGTAAGAAGGAAGATTTAGAATGATAAAAGGAGTGTTCAGGAATTTAGCTGTGTGTGTGTGTCTGTCCCACCTACGAACATTTAAGATATAACCATCTTGATAAAATGACAGGTTGTATTTCATACTGTACATACAGATAGTCTTCCGAACAAGCCATGATGTGATATCTATACAAATGTTCATATCTTTGGGTAATGTTGCAAAAAAATTTTCATATCAATTCAGTGACACTGTATGTTTTACAGCAGACTAGTTTAAGCTCCTACAAGATTAATTGACCGCAACCAAATTATCAAGATCTTTATGAGTCGCTCATTATATTCATATTTTTCTGATAATGATATATATATATATATATATATATATATAATGCACCTCAAATAAAAATACCTGTGAATAAAAATTCACAGACTCACAATTAAAAACATCAATTTTTTTAAATCAATATTTGTAAACTAATCTATTGTATTGGATGACAAAACATATAACAATGACTCTAAAATTGACAACCAGCTAACTAAGCTATTCCATCCCAAAGTTTATTAAACAGTACATAAAACTAAGTGTAAAAAAGGAAGTTTAATAAAGTTTAATAAAGTTTAATAAAGCTACTCAATAAAAAGAGCAAATACAAGCCAAATATACTTAGAATACTTTTAGGTATAGCCTATATCTCAGTCAAAACTATTAAGTACAAGTATTGGCCAAATATACTTTTCTGTCGGTATTAGTTAAATATACTTAAGTTTAATTTTAAGTATACATTGAGAAGTACATAAAAAGTAGACTGAAATAATACGTTATTATTTTTTAGTTTAAAATGTGTACTAATAGCACAATTGAATAAACTTGTTTTTGTAAGGGTCTGCAGTTTCACTGAAAACATTGGTCATGTTAAACAACATAATTCTTGAATCGCCTTTGCATTTTTCATCTGACTCACCTGTATAGTATGCAGGATGGCATTTTTTCCCTTAATAAATTTAATTATAATTTTAAAACTACATTTTGTATTTACTCGGGTTATCTTTGTGTAATGTTAACATTTGTTTGATGATCTGAATCTTTTAAGTGTGACAAATATGCAAAAATAAAATAAAAACAAAACAAACAAAAAAAACAGGAAGGGGGCAAAAACCTTTTCACGGCACTGTATTTATTTTGTCCTCCCATTCTTTCTTGTAACTCTTCCTTCTCAGTCACATACCTGACTGAAAGGCTCATTATGCAGCTCATTAAGTGGGCCTTTGTCTTCTCAGGTGTTAATCACACTGTTATTCATGATCATTCATGCCTTCTCGCATATGCTCTTTTGAAACAAAAAGTGTCTTAGAAAGTTTAAATCAATATATTGTTTTCAGTGAGAGAGTAAACAAGGAAGGAAAATCTCCAGGCTTCAAGATCTGGTTCTAAAAAATCTTGTGAACAAATGTTCCATATGTGTTTTATGGCCTTATTTCAGTGACTTCAAAAGTTTAGTTTTCCACTGTTTACAAATTATTGTAGTCCAGTTTGTGTTGAATACAGTATTTTCAGACTTTAGCCATTTATATGTTTATAAGCAACTGAAAAAAACATCATGGCATGTCAAAACTTCTCTAGGCCCCCAAAACACCCTAAGACCCCAGAGGGTTAAATACTCACATCACCGTATCGCTGTATGCATTGACAGCAGCAAGTTCCTGTACTTACTTGCAGCAGCAATAATCTACAACTACAGCAATAACCAACAGTAGCAGCGTAGCAGATCTATTCTGCCAAGACCAAATATATGAACATGTCATGTCCATTACCATGCAAAAATATAGAAAAATATATAGTTGTCATGATAGAAATATCGTGTTTCTTGAATGAAGGAAATGCTGTACTCATTTAAACAAACAGTTCTATATTTACCATTATCTTGTAAACAAGCCAAGACTTCCTTCACAAAGGAGAATGTCAGCGAGAAGAAGGGGGTGTGACACTTTGGATTGCGGTTGTGTGCACCCACAGCACCGTCTCCTGTGAGGGCTAAATTTAGGTGTAGGGTAGGTGTAGGGCAATAGCACATACAGCTTGTACAGTATAAAAACCATTACGCCTATGGAGAGTCCCCGTAAACCATAAAAACCAACATGTGTGTGTGTGTGTGTGTGTGTGTGTGTGTGTGTGTGTGTGTGTTTGTATGTGTTGCGCTCTTGGTTAGACGAGTTGGCAGTTTCAGAGCTCTTTCGCGGTTTTGAACGGTTGACCTTGTTAACCGTTTAGTCACAGCCTATGTTGTTAATGGCTTGTGTTTGTCTGCTTGTCGCTGGTTTAGAAGACAAGGAATGAGTGGAAGAGTTTAGTAAGTCACGTGACCTACATACCCGCGCGTAGAGATCTTTGATGTATTAGACACATTAGTTTATGAGTGTGCGCTTCTTCTGTATGTTTTGCTTTGTATATTTAGTGTAGTTTATGACGCTTTGCGTTGAAGACTTTTATTTCCATATCTTTACTTTAATAGTTTAGGGGATTTGGGGATTAGTTAGTATGTGGGATTCTTTCATTATATTTATTTTCTGATTTAAGCGCCACTTTAACTTCCCTTCTTTTCTTTTGTCTTGTAAGTTTAACTACTTATTTCTTTGGAACAATAAACCTTTTCTTTGAGGTTTAATTTGTGTCATGTGTTCCATTGCCACCTTTCCAAATAAATACAAATAAATTATTATTTGTATTTATTTTTATTTTTATTAAAGGACTAGTGTTATTTTTTATTATTATTATTATTTTTATTAAAGGACTAGTGTTATTTTTTATTATTATTATTATTTTAATTGAAGGACTAGTGTTATTTTTTTGTGTTTTTATTTTTTATTAAAGGACTAGTGTTATTTTTTATTATTATAATTGTTTTTTATTTAAGGACTAGTGTTATTTTTTATTTTTATTTATATTTTTTAATTAAAGGACTTGTGTTATTTCTTTTTTTATTATTATGTTTTTTATTTTTATTAAAGGACTAGTGTCATATTTTTATTATTGTTTTTTTTTTTAAAGGACTAGTGTCATATTTGTATTATTATAATTTTTTTTTTAAAAGGACTAGTGTATTTTATTTTTATTTTTTATTAAAGGACTAGTGTTTTTTTATTGTTATAATTTTTAATTAAAGGACTAGTGTCATTTCTTTTTTTATTATTATTATTGATTTTTAAATAAAAGTACTAGCGTTGTTTTTTATGTATTTTTTATTATTATTTTTTAAATTAAAGGACTAGTGTTATTTTTTTATTTAAAGTTCTAGTGTTATTTTTTTTATAATTTAAATTGTATTTATTATTATGCCTTGAACAACACAGTGAAGTAAATCAAATAAAGTCGCAGTTCGTCTCCGCATCGCGTCGTGACGCTGTGACGCAGAAGCCGCTGTGCGTGAGCGGAAGTGCGTCTGCGTCAGCGGTCCGTGTGACCAGAGGACTCCGGAGCTCACGGTAAGAGTTATTTAATGTCTCATAACTATCATGAACATATAAAACATCATCGGAGCTTTAATAATCCGACGCGTCGCGGTACATATGCGTTCATAAACGCGCCGGATTGATCATAAACGCACGCTCGAGGCGTCAGAAGCGCAAAGTCACGCGGAGGTTAAAAACACACAGATTTAGTCCCAAGCGCGAATAAAAGCTGAAACACGGCAGACACACATGAAGAGACTGCGTCTGTCTGAACTACACACCGTTTCATCACACGTGACGCCTACACTGAGCAACGCTTGAATTATATTTGCTTATTAAAAACAAATCTCTATTATTTTATGATTGCAAAACACGCTGGATTACGATTAAGTATGACGTCATGCGTTATTAAAACTATTATTAAATTATGTTTAGTAGCGCCACACAATGTGTTGTAGGTTATTTGAGTTTGTGATCAAACACACACTTTTAGACGGAGAGTTTGTGATCAAACACACACTTTTAGACGGAGAGTTTGTGATCAAACACACACTTTTAGACGGAGAGTTTGTGATCAAACACACACTTTTAGACGGAGAGTTTGTGATCAAACACACACTTTTAGACGGAGAGTTTGTGATCAAACACACACTTTTAGACGGAGAGTTTGTGATCAAACACACACTTTTAGACGGAGAGTTTGTGATCAAAACACACACTTTTAGACGGAGAGTTTGTGATCAAACACACACTTTTAGACGGAGAGTTTGTGATCAAACACACACTTTTAGACGGAGAGTTTGTGATCAAACACACACTTTTAGACGGAGAGTTTGTGATCAAACACACACTTTTAGACGGAGAGTTTGTGATGAAACACACACTTTTAGACGGAGAGTTTGTGATCAAACACACACTTTTAGACGGAGAGTTTGTGATCAACACTTGTCTCCTCGGGTGACGTAGCAGCAGCTAGCGACGATGTATGATGACGTAACAGTAACCAAGTGGCGTCTCGTTTCATAGGGGTATGTTTTCACCCCTAGCGCTTACCACTCGGTTTCGAGGGACGAGGGCTCGGGGTAAGACGAAGGGGAAGGGGTAAGACAGAGAGATGTGATTCACTCCTGGTGTAATGTGGTCTGTGTGTGGAGTCAGATGGCGCTCAGGCTGCTGGTTCGGAGGGTTTGTGGGGTCTCTGTCAGAGATCTGCAGCGTGTGCCGGCGTCCTGCAGGAGCGCGTCCTTTAACGTGCAGGACCACGACGACTTCACCGACAGAGTCATCAACAGCCAGCTGCCCGTCCTCGTCGACTTCCACGCACAGTACGTGCTCAAAACACTTCTACACTAACTCAGTCCCAGCGGCTCAAAACACATCTCTACATCTCTAGCACGCTCTATTCTAATTCTATTCTTTAGATAACTCGCCCCTTTTAGACTTGCACTCGGTTCATGTACTGCTTGTTTTCTTAAAAAAACACAAAAACTAACACAAGCTGCTCTGATGTTTTTCTATTCTATCTATTTGTTTTTTTGTTGTTTATTATTCCATTAATCGCTTGCTCTATTCTATCTGTTTTCTTTTCTTTTGCTAGTTATTAAAGAGCTAGTGCTCCGTGTAATGCGTTCAGCTAACAGACTTGTCAATACACATATCGTTGCTCTTCTGTGGGTCTTGATTACTTCCATTGTCCTCATTTGTGATAAAAGCATCTGCTAAATTACTAAATGTAAACAACAATACAAATGCAATTTTTGTTATTGAATATTTTCAATAAATGGTTACATAAAAAAAAAAAAACATATATATTTCTTATGTCAGGCTTTGCAGGTTTAAATGGCACAAATGAGTTAATATGCATGAGTTAATTATTATTATTTTTTACATTTCTGTATAAGATATCAAATATTTTTATAATAATACAAAGTTTGTTGATTGTAAAACGTCATTGAAAAAAGTGATGTTTGTAAACGAATAATTATATGCACGAATAAAAACAATCAAGATTAGAATGTTTTATACTGTAAAATGTATGTTAAACCTAACAATCAGCATGCACAGGATGGTTACACCACTTGACATTATAGTGAAACTGTTCTTTCAATGGTCGGTGAAGCAGGTGTGTGTGTGTGTGTGTGTGTGTGTGTGTGTGTGTGTTAGTTCAGAGATCAGCATCTGTGCGCATCACTGTCGTGAGTTCACAGCAGTGGGATTCAGTCACGCTCGTTTGGAAACACGTGCTGCTGTATAACGTGTGATTTCTCCCGTGTTCAGGTGGTGTGGCCCGTGTAAGATCCTCGGCCCGCGGCTGGAGAAGGCCATCGCCAAGCAGAAGGGTCTAGTCACCATGGCCAAAGTCGACATCGATGAACACACAGACCTCGCCATCGAGTACGGGGTACGACTCTTACCCTCAACTACAACTATTCAACCAAACGAACATTAGAAATGATGCACGGCACTAAACTGCATTTGAACAACAGCATGAAAACAGTGACGACATGCAGGACTATTGTTTACTAAAACTATTCAGACACAAAGCTTTTACTCATTTTTATCAGTTTTATTTAAAGTACTAAAATAGCTGAAACTAAAACTTCTCAAAAAATATTTAACTTTAGATATTAAAAAATAATGCACTTTAAAATAATAAAAAACTAAGGAATATTAGATATAAATGATACTAAAATACCTCTCAGACACCAAAGAAATAAAATCTAAATAAATGCATTATATTTTCACATGATACAATTATGATTGACGGGGTTCAAATGGAAAAGTACTGAATTTGATTTAAGTATTTTCCTGGAAAAGTATGGAAAAATATTTGTGTTCCCAGACTTTTGCCCTTGTTTAGTTTTTTTTTATATATAATAGAAAATTCTGAATTGAATGAAAATAAATGTGTCGTGCAAGAAGTGAGGTTTCATTAGTGATCGTCAAACATGACTGAATGAATTCAAGGTGCATATTTTTATTATGCAAAATGCAGGTTATAAGCATTTCGGGTTTCTTTACACTGTATTCTTAGCACTGTATTACATAACCTCAAAAATGAACAAATATACAGGCTTTTGTGTGCGCACAATGATTCATTAAACTTAGCATATGCACACTGATCCACCTGTTGTGTCTTCAGCACGTCACCGTGTGGTTTCACGGAGTATGTGTTACCTAAGGCCCTGAAATATAGCACACTGCCCCAATGAAAGCCCAATCTTAAACGCTTCTTCACAGTACCAGTCTCTTTTCTCCAGTACCAGTGTCATGGTTTCTCCGCCCGCCACGGAGGATGTTAAACTGGACACCAGGCGTAAGATACTAGAGGCAAGATTTTTGAGATCTGTTAATTCACGTGCATCCATGCTCTCGATTTATTCATAGTAAGATGGCAGTGATGCATGAAGGAAGTAAGTTTTATAAAACTAGAAATTGTAATGCGTAAGCATGCACAACATTACCATGCACAGGTCAATAGTTTCTCCGAGGCACAAATAAAGTTTCTTGTGTGCATGTAAAAGCCTGTATTTTATTATTGATTTATTATTTTTATATTAGTATGTTGTCACTCCGAGAAAATCAATGAAAAAAACCCCTGAGAAAATACAAATATTTACAGATGACTACTGTTTACCAAATATAAAGCTGAAAATAATGCGCTATGCACCATTTATGTTTAATTATGTTCAATTTAGTTTAACTTGTAGTAAATAAAATGGCAAAACACAAAGAAATAGTCAAACTGAAAAATATTTTGAATAAAAAATAGCATTTAAATGATACTAAAATCACTTTTCAGCAGTCAAATACTCATGATTATTGAATGTTAATTACTCATTCTGGGACACCACATACAGATTCCTCTGGTTATTATGGGATGCTGATTGTTCGTGATGTGCTGTAGGTGTCAGCGGTTCCCACGGTGATCGCCATGCGCGGCGGCGATGTCATCGACCAGTTCGTGGGCATCAAAGATGAAGACCAGCTGGATTCTTTTGTGGAGAAGCTGATTGGATAGTGAAGCTGTCAATCACTTCCCTCTAGCCCCGCCCACCTCCTGTTGGAAACACAATTACAGTCACAAACAAACTGCCCCCCTCCATCTCTCCTGCTTTCCTCTACTCTGTGTGTGTTTGTCCTTGTGTGTAGACGGTCTGTGGCCGTGCGTGGGGTTTTACCGCGGTACACATGTAGTAAAGTGTTCTCAGACGTCCTGTAGCTGCTGTGCTTCGCTTCGGAGGAGAACTGAAGGATCGATGTTACTCTGACGCAGGTCCACATGAGGGCGCTTCCTCTCGCTCCGCTCTTTTACACCTGGATGTCTACTGATCACGCCGTGTGTGTTTCCGTTCGGCTGTCTTTCTCTCTTTGGATCTGACTGTGAATTTTGCGCAGGATTGATGATGGCTTTGTTTATACTTTAACTCAAATAAACTGTAATATAAACAACTAGTCAGATGAAATTATGAATAAAGCAACTGTACTATATTTAACTCATGGCTGTGTGCTTGTTTCATATTCTGGTATTATATTCTTGTTTGAAATACAAGTAAGAAAACTCATTTTACTGAGTAAGGATGCATTAAATTGATCGAAAGTGACATTTGTAATGCTACAAAAGATTTATTTCACTTTTAAGCTCTGCACATAAAATAATCCTGAAAAATAAAATGCATCTCAATTTCCTCAAAAATATTAAGCAGCAAAAATTATTTAAACATTGATAATAATAGTAAGATGCAAAACCATAAAACAAATCATTTTTCTTACTTGAAGTAAAATAAATGTAAAACTTATTTAAACTAGATGCTGGGATAATCCTTTTAGTTTAAAACTAAAATTAACCATTTAGTAAAATGAACAATTATTCATTACAATTACATTAATACTATAAAGTATTAAAAATAATAATGATAATGTCAAAAACACACAACCACTTTAACCAAAATTCAAATGAAAACAAATATATATATATATATGAAAAGCAATTTGAAATATGAAAACTACAATAATGATAGTAAATAAAACAGCAGTAAATCTTTATATTATGATGATTTCTGAAGATCATCTGAAGACTGGAGGCATGATGCTGAAAATACAGCTGCGCATCACAGAAATACATTACATTGTACAGTATATTCACATAGAGAACAGTTCTTTGACAAGTACACTCTTCAAAATAAAGGTGCTTCATGATGTCATAGAAGAACCTTTCTGTGAATGTTCCGTTTAGAACTCTAACATCTGAAGAAGCGTTCCGTTAGGTGCTCTGCTGAAAGAAGGTTCTTCAGGTTATAGAGATGTTCTTTGACTGAATGATTCTTTGTGGAACCACACATGTCGTTTTGAGAGTGTAGTGCAGGCTCCTGTATTAACTCCTGTAAGTTCCTTCAGGACACAGCGTGTGGCGCTCTTGAGTGTGTTTGTAAGAGCTTTCAGAGGGATTGACTACATAACCGGGACACAGGACTAACAATGCTGCGTTGTGTCGGTTTAGAGATTCATTGAACTCTTACAGATCTAGGTTTGTGTTTCTAGTGACACAGTTTCAGTAAAACACTCGAGGGCCCCGGGTCCTTTATAAGAGAAGTCCAGGAGCGTCCCTGGTTTCTTGTGAAGCTCTAGAGAGGTGTATCTCGTTTTAGTTCAGCCCGAGGCTCTTTAACTAAAGGATTAGTAACCTGTCTGTAGACATGAGAGAAAGCTGCGCGTTCAGGCCCGAGAATCACTTTCATATAGCGGTGTAGTGATGCCACACAGCAGGAGTGTTTTACACAAGGTCCTAATTACCGGCTGCAGCTGGTTTGAGATTAAATACCTCGCGCTTTGTGACACACGGCAACTTTCAGGACTCCGATTTCATCCAGATTTACTGAAAATAAACTGCAAAACTCGTTTAATGTCAGTTGTAATAAACGGTCCACTTTAGAAATCAGCTTGCTAACCTCAAAGCAGCCGTTTATTCTGACTGAATATGATTTCTGTAATTACAGCAGATGTTTTATAGGCCTCTTAGAAGTTTGGCTTCTGTCGTGATGTCACCGCATGATGTCAAGCCACCAATCACAGCCCGCCTTTACCTGACCGCACATGACATCATCATCATCTCACACCAGCCACAAGCGCTTCCTCTCAAAAGAGACGCTGCTATTTTAGTGTCCCTGGCTGATGAACTGCTGGTTTCTATCTCTATTCTCAATTCGCTTTTTATTTTTGAGATTTAATTTATTTATTATTGTCTTTGAAGTATGTCTATTTTTTTATTTTAGTACTTAAAAGTGAAACTAAATGCAAATTATAAATAGCTGAAACAAATAGTTTTCTAATTGTTTTAGGTTTAAACAAAGAAAGCCACATGTCTTGCATATGAACAATAAATGTCTTGCTTTTATTCTTTGATTTTGGGGTGAAACAGTTTGCCAACATTTGTAGTGGATCAAAACCTTTCATCAAAGTTGTCCTACAGCCTAAAACCCAAACACGTTCCTGTCTTGGGACAACTTTGATGAAAGGTTTTAGCTGGTTTTCTGATTAACCTGACGCTTGTGTCCACGTGGAAAGTGCTGGATCAGGATGATGGGAACGTGTCCAGCAGTCATTGTGCAGCTGAAAGGATTGTTGTGTTACTGAGACAAAACAAACGAGCAGACGGTGAAAGAATGACGGAAGAGAAACTCTACACCTCTTCCGCTTTCAGACAATAGACCACACCTCCACCTCCACCTCTCTCTCTCTGTGTCTCTCTCTCTCTCTGTGTCTCTCTCTCTCTCTCTCTCCGTCTCTCTCTCTCTCTCTCTCTCTCTCTCTGTGTCTCTCTCTCTCTCTCTGTGTCTCTCTCTCTCTCTCTGTCTCTCTCTCTGTGTCTCTCTCTCTCTCTCTCTCTCTCTCTCTCTCTCTGTCTCTCTCTCTCTCTCTCTCTCTCTCTGTCTCCTCTCTCTCTGTGTGTCTCTCTCTCTCTCTCTCTCTCTCTCTCTCTCTCTCTCTCTCTCTCTCTCTCTCTCTCTCTCTCTCTCTGTCTCTCTCTCTCTCTCTCTCTCTCTCTCTCTCTCTCTGTCTCTCTCTCTCTCTCTGTCTCTCTCTCTCTCTCTCTCTCTCTCTCTCTCTCTCTCTCTCTCTGTCTCTCTCTCTCTCTGTGTCTCTCTCTCTCTCTCTCTCTCTCTCTCTCTGTGTCTCTCTCTCTGTCTCTCTCTGTCTCTCTCTCTGTCTCTCTCTCTCTCTCTCTCTCTCTCTCTCTCTCTCTCTCCAGTCGTCTGTGACCATATAAGGTAAAAACAGCGCGAGTGCAGCCGCTGCAGAATTCCTGTGCTCTCGTTTCTTTCACACTCCGTCACTTTCCCCTTGCTCAGGTTTAATGACTTGTCCTCAGGCTCTTTGACTTTAAATCAGAAAGTGCTTCTCCGAGTTGTTCTTGCTGGGCTACATACCTCAGATGCTAATTATAACGCTTTGTGAAAGAGGGTTGTCCCCAGATGCTTGTCTGAAGCTAACCGATATTACAGACTCCAGCATGTCGCCTTTGATGTTTGCTCTTGTAGTACACTTGTAGTTTCACATTTGGCCGGCTAGTCTTATAGTGTGCACACTAAGTTAGTGAGAAAGCAGCGATGTACAACAGCCAGTGACCAAATGCAAAACATTTTTGTAGGCCAATTTGGATGTTAGCATCACCCTGGCCTCGACTTTGGATTATAAGGTCTGTGACCAACACAAGGTTACCCAGATAGCAAACGTCACTAGCGTAGCCAGGAATCACAATGTGTGTGCACGGACGAAACAGTAAATGTGCTCATAGCTCTGCTGCTGTTTGGGAAAGCAGTCGTGTAAGACAAGTATTGAAATACTTTGATGACAGACTTCGCTCGGGCATTTTAAAATGATCATAACACTGTTTCAGATGCTGTGGAATAAGATCGGTCTGCTGGTTAGTCGGGTTTTGCCGTCCCATAGCACAGTCACATGACTGGAAAATGCGTTTCTATCTCCCATTATTCACATTACAAGTCACAAACATTTGCCTTAACTTAAACTTAAAAAAAGTGAAATGTGCTGTTTTCGTGACTCGTTTCTGATTGCGATGCTTCAAAATGTGCATAAAAACATGGTGATGGAAACATAGCTACAGACTAGGCCACTGTGTATTTGTGTACCTGTACACTGGCGTATGTAGCGCCGCTGGTGATGGAGAAATAGGTGAATTAACGTTAGCACTAGCAGAGCTGTTCAGCTCCGTGAGCGCAGAATACACCGAGTTTCATTCATACTCGAAGCCAGAGGGCGCTCTCGCGCAGAAAGTACAAAACGGACTCATATGACATGCCAGGAAAACCCTAATATGGACAAAGGCCCTGTCCCAAATGGAACACTTCATGTGCACTTGCGGTCTTACAGACTTTCAATGGCCGCCGTGTGCGCGTGTCCGTTAAGTCCACGAGACTGTAGGGTGTCCCATTCCTCATTTTAGCGTTCAGAAGGGTGCTCGCGAGCGCCCCCTTTGCGGCTGTTATGCGCCCTCGATCCGCACGTCTGCCGAGCCTCCACAGCAGACTTCTTCCCGACAGTCAAAGCGGCATTGCGTCACGAAAGTGCGGACTCAGAGGAAGACAGCGAGGGTTTAGGGTGCCATTTGGGGCATGTATAAAGGCATCTCTGCTGTAGCCAAGGGGCTGTTCGCAAACTTATCTTCATCATTATGGCAAACGAGGATCAAGAAAAACACAATTTATTTGTATAGGTCAAGTCCTGTGATTAATGCAACAGAATTCACAATGATTAGCGACTGTGTGAAGCCACTGACTGTGGGCCTGGCTGACGCATGCAAGTTAAAGATGGTTTAATCTGCAACGCATCTGCTGTACAACATCTGATAGACGTCTTTGAGATGTCAGTTTTACATCTGATAGGAAACGTCCTCAGTCATCAGACCACAGTCAGGCAGATGTAACCTAAATATAGACGTGCTATCAGGGTTTATCATGATCATTTTTGTCATTTTGAAGCCTAAATAAAGTCGACAGAAGTCAAATGTGGCTATAAACGAACTACACCACGATTGCATGCCTTCGGCGTCGCCATCATTAATCTTCCGACAGCTCGTTCTGTCGTATTTCTGAAAGTTTGAGTTCGGATAGATTGCAAGAGTGCAATTGTAAACACAATGAGGCTGTGAAAGGAACAAGTTGTGTTGGGGGTAATGGATTACGTAACACAACTTATGTAACCAGATTACCTTTTCAAGTAACTCAAGCTGCTTTGCTTTCCCATTTATTGACTGACCGCTCTCCTCTCCCAAGATTCAAGTAAATGCATTGATTCATTTTTTAAGTAAAATATTAGATAAAATGTGCAATAAAATAAAATGTGCAGGACAGTATACTGTAGACTTAATACATAATAATATAAGCAGGGGTGTGTAAACAGGTTGTACAGGGTTTATACATAGCAGCAATACGGATGATGGAGAATAATGATTATAAAATGATTATTAAATGGAGTCATGTTGATGTTATGAGACCGAGTTTGAGTTTAGGAGCGCCATGTTGAAGAGGTAAAGCACTGACTTCAGAAAAGGTACCATAATTCATCACTTTCATTGAAAAAAGTAGCTGTTATTACTAGACACAAATGCCTTGTTTTAACAGAGTGACAGCCTCTGTAGTCCTGTTTAGACATTTAACACCTTTTTTCAAGGCGAGCTTTAATATGAAAAATATGTGGTGAAAGTGCAACTATCTTTAGATATTGTTAACCACAGCCCTTATTTCAGACATTTAAGCAGAAGCCAAACAAGGTGCTATATTGACCCAAGACCAATGAAAGCAGAAGTGTTAAAACACAGCTTTTGGCCTAAAACTAAGCTCTGCAGCACTCTGTGCAAACTTATAAAATACTAATAATATTAAAATGTATTTTATTGTTATTACATATTAAGTAAAAATTTTTTTGTAAAATAACACTTTTAAATTTATTTATTTAGTCATGTAATATATTTAAATAGGCCTACGTCAATTTTTTGTTTGGTCTGTGGTGTTAAATGTATTCAGGCCTATATAAAAACAATGGCAGTATATAAATCGTTATTCTGGTTATGCAAAAGCTAACAGCTGTGACTAAGTGAAAGCCTACCACTAATCCAGCTGGTGTTTACAGTAAACATCGATATTTGCATGTGCATTATTCATCATTTCAACAAGCTTTGAACCTGACAGCGCTTTTCCAGTGTGTGATGTGATACAGGGGGTGTTTCTAGTGAGGAGGGCACATTTCACAAGAAAGGGGAACTTCTGGAGAACATTCCCGACGCGCGTGAGTCAAGCGTCACATCGCGCTTCCTGCGCGCTCACTGGAGGAGGACGGGATGCGGCGCCTTTCTTGCTCTTTTGTTGATGCACTGCTGTTTTTAATTATCCAGAGGTTTTGTTTGGAGCCATTTAAGGACAAACACACACAGACGCCAGCGCCAGAAGAGCAGTCGTGACTCGTGAGAAAGAGTCATGCATGGGTTGCGTAAACAATTCCGGCAGAGATAACGCATTTATTATGATTTAAACTCACGAATAAACTCTCAAACACACTGCAATGTAAGGTGAGGTCGCTGCAGCGTTCACAGAGAGAGGCTGGTGGTGTGTCATAATACAGGAACACACCCAGACCGAGAGAAAGGGAGGGAGGGAGAGAGAGAGGAGGGGAGGTCAGAAGCAACCTTATTTGGTAATCTGTCTCTCTCTCCCTCGGTGTGTCTCACTGCATCTGGCATCGCTCAGTCAGAGACCTTTGACCTTGCGTTAGAAGTTCCTGTAGTTGCCCAATCAGCGCCGAGCGAGCGAGGCCCGAGACGCGTCGCGTTCCGGAGCGGAGAGGCTTCCTCAAACACCCCCATCATTCGGACCATCATTCCGCATTCCTCGCATACTTCAGTGAAGCGTGCCGCCTGGAGACGCTCCAGCCGCCCGCGTGCGATCAGTGACCGCCTATAGCACGCATTCACATTGATATTTTTTTTATTTCAAAATAATACACATATGAGAAATAGCCTAGTTAGTATTCAGTCTGAATTGTATGCTGTAGGCTACACATTAAACACACTATATAACAGAGCAGACACCTGATCAAGGCTTCCGCGTGCATTTATTTCTGTGCTTCTACAGTAACATATCTTTCAGGTTTTGCATGTTTTTATCTCGATTTTTCATATTTGGGATGTTTTGAGTGTCAAGTTGTGTTTACAGTTCACACCAGAAAGCAGTTCATCTAGTTTGAATACTCATTTAATGCATATGAAACAATTCAAGATTATTTGTATAGCACTTTTCACGATACAATCGTTTACAGGACATTACGTTTTAGATTTATATATTGCAGAAACTTAATATATTTAACATTTGGTTAATTCTGTATATTGTCTGAGTGTTAGCATCGTCTCTTCTCAGGTGTTCGGTCATCTCGGATCATTTAAGGGTTGGATCCAGACTGAAGCTTGTGTAATTATGGGATGTTAATCCAGACACAGAGAAACAAATAAAGACACAATTAGCGTAGCAGTTGTTCCATCAAAGCAAAACTTATCAGTTCAACCCAAGCTAAAGCATAATAATGTGCATTTGTTCAGATAGACTGGCAGTACAAGATTGTGAGATGCATTATATGAATGCTTGGCTAAAGAGATGTGTCTTTAATCTAGATTTAAACAGAGAGAGTGTGTCTGAACCCCGAACGTTATCAGGAAGGCTATTCCAGAGTTTAGGAGCCAGATATGAAAAAGTTCTCCCTCCTTTTGTGGACTTTGCTATCCTAGGTACTACCAAGAGTCCAGAGTTTTGTTCCTTAGGGAGCGGGTTGGATTGTAGCGTGATAGAAGATTAGTTAGGTACGCAGGAGCTAAATCATTTAGGGCCTTATAGGTAAATATTAATATTTTGTAACTGATAAACTTAATAGGTAGCCAGTGCAGAGACTGTAAAATTGGAGTAATATGATCATATTTACTAGACCTGGTAAGGACTCTAGCCACAGCATTTTGTACTAAGTGTAGGCTATTTCAATAATAAATAATGATATGCATATGCAAGATATAGATAGTTAGACAGATAGATAGATCAACTATAGAAATAATTAGACCAATAAATAATGATAGATAGATATATAGCTAGATAGACAAATAGATACAGAAGATCTGTCATTATCCTAAAATAATCCTTTAAAGTAGTAAAATATTTAATATGTAAACATAACTATTTGAATGGGAATAGTAAAATAAACATGTCATATTGTGGAATGCATGTCAACACTGGCACTCATTATGTATTAAGAGAAAGTGTTTGTGAAGAAATATCCTGATTCCTGACATTCCTCTATCTGTGTGTGTGTGTGTGTGTGTGTGTGTGAGAGAGAGTGTGTAAACACGGTCCGGCGACTTATATGGTCACAAAACCCCAAAGTCGCGCACATACCTCAGACATTAAACACACATACGGGCCTCTGCGGCCCATCTATCTCAAGTTCACCCCGTGACGCGAACTTTACCGCTCAGACACGCCCACACCTCGTTCGCGATTGGCCGAGGCGCTTGGGAATGTAGAGGACGCGGGCTGTGATTGGTGGAGGGGCGGGGTGACGCACGGCGCAGACCCCGCCCCGACAGGGCCGCACCCCGAAGCATTACAGCAGGACGGAGTTCAACTACCGTACCGAGTGGATGAAGAGGAAGAAAGGAGAGAAAAAAAGAGAAAACAGAGAACGAGGCCAAGCGAGAACTTGTGCGCAGTTTCTGTGGATTGAAAAGGGAAGTTTGGAGCGCGGTGACACGGATCCACACTGAGCCCCTTGAGCTTGTGACAACTCCGAGCGTCTGCATCTGATTAGCAGGTAAACCGCGGCACCCGTCCGCTTTTTACATTCACTAGCAGGTCCATTCAGACGCGGCGCGGCGAAACAGGAAGCGTGCAGAGCGTCGCATGGTGAGACTCACCGCCGCGGCCTGATTTCGCCGCGCTTTCAAACTTCTGCGCGTGAAATCTTAACACTTCATCGCTTATACTGTCAGCGATGAACTGATAACCTGTGACGCGCATCAGATCGGCGAGAGCGAGCGGTGAGTTTCAGGAAGTGCTCGCGAAGCTCCGCGACACCGGCTCGCGCGCGGGCCTCACGCGGAATTCATCGATGGCACGAAAATACGTTAATTTTTGCGCAGAGCAGAATACAGCGCGCGGTGAGCGTGATGTCATTGTGCGCGTCTCCAGACGAGTGACGCGCTCATGACGTCATCGCCACCTGAAAACTGGGTTCACGGGTTCCGCCCGTGCTTTTGGGACAAACCTGAATCCGCGAGATCGGACCCGAGTAGGAAACTAAACGCGGTGGACGTAGTTTCTGTCACTTCTCTAGAGTTCTCATGTTGGCGACCGTTACAAATAGGTTAAACAGCTGAGCGCGTGCGCGCTTCCAACGTTCTACATGCGGGCTCGTGCACGTGTATTCGCTTTAACGGTCATCAGAGGCTGTAATCAACCTAGATTAGTTAATATTTGAAAAGCGCGCACGCGGTTGTCCGTGGGAGCGCGCTGCGCGAGCTCGTACTCTTCGGTGTGTGGCCGACGTTGCAGCAGTGCAGTGTCAACTGTGTAAGTTTAAAACTATATTGGTTTGTGTTGTACTCAAGTGTAAACTCTGTAATCGCAGGCGCTTAACGTTTTTGATTATTTACACAATGACGCTAAATGAGCCGAATGTTGAGTGATGAATGATGATTGACAGTTAGCTCGTGCGATGACGTCAGCGCCACGAACTGATTTTGTTGTGGTTTAAAATCTGGACCACTCCTGCAGAGTTTAGCTCTAGCCCTAATCAAACACACCTGCGCATGCTAATCAGTCTTCAAGATCATTAGACAATCACAGGTGAGTTTGATCAGGGGTGGAGCTAAACTCTGCAGCAGATTGGAGGACCCCTGATCTATCCACGTGACCTCTCTGATTCACACCGATATGGGTACAGCAAGCCGTTTTGACTTATACATTTTCAGGATATGACTTTTGATATCAACAAATCAATTTTACTAGTTAAAATGCAAATTCTTGATATCAGGAATTACATTTCTATTAGTAACAATGTCCATTGTTGATATCTGTAATTGTATTTTCACTATTTAAATGTCACCACAGGCTACCATTCAAATTTAATTGTTGATATCAAGAATTAATTTCTTACTAGTTGAAACTACAATTTCACATATCAGAAATACAACTCTTACAAGTAAAAATGTCTAATTCTTGATAACAAAAATGAACATTGTCACTAGTGTTGACGTTGTTACTAGTATAAATTGAATTGTATATCAAGAATTCATATCCTGTGAAGTAATAAAAGTCAAAACGGCTTGTCATATATTGTCCATAGAGCGTCTTCGTCATCATTATAATGATATATGTCTACATGTTGATGTAGGTAATTAGCGGTGTGCTATGTGATGCTAACAGCCAATGTAATGCAGTATCTTTTGGTTAGCCAGTTTCACTTTCTAGGCGTCTGCTGGATTCCTTTTCATAAGCAGAAAATGAGTGTGTGTGTGTGTGTGTGTGTGTGTGTGAAAAGTCAGCTCACCAGTGTGTGCAGTGTGTGTGTGGATATTATAAGTCTGTGTGTCTGTGTGTGTCTGTGTGTGTGTGCAAGAGTGTCTGTGACTGTGTGTGTGTGTGTGTGTGTGTTGTGTGAGTGAGTGTCAACTCTGTGTGAGTGTAATTGTGTGTGTGTCATTGTGACTTTAGACTTATGTTTACATTTGAATTATTTGAGTGTGTGTCTGTTGTGTGACATTTCTGTCTGTAACTGAGTGGATTATGTCAGAGGAAGGTTAAGTTTAAAATAAAAATGTTTAAATGTAATATATTTTCTGTGTCCTGTGTGTGTTTAAATGGGTCATAAAAATATCAATAATTGTGTGTGTGTGTGTGTGTGATACAGTGTTTCAGTGTGTGTCTGTCACTGTGTTGACGTGTTACTGTATTGTGTGTGTGTATCAAGAATTCATATCCTGTGAAGTGTATAAAAATGTGTGTGCCATATATGGGTCCATGTCTGTCTTCGTCATTATAATGATATATGTCTGTTGATGTATTGTGTGCTATGTGTGATGAATACTGTGTGTGAATGTGTGACTAGTGTTTCACTTTCTGTGTGCAGTGTCTGTCTGTCTGTGTGTGTGTGTCTGTGTGTGTCTGTCTGTCTGTCTGTGTGTGTGTGTGTGTGGTGTGTGTGTGTGTGTGTGTGTCTGTCTGTGTCTGTGTGTGTGTGTGTGTCTGTCTGTGTTGTGTGTGTCTGTCTGTGTGTCTGTCTGTCTGTCTGTCTGTGTCTGTGTCTGTGTCTGTGTCTGTGTGTGACCTGTGTTTTGTGTGTGTGTGTGTGTGTGTGTGTGTGTGTGTGTGTGACGCTGGTTTTCCATGAGCGCTATGGTTTGTGTTGTTCTGGTTGTGTAATCCCAACACAGCGCTAATGTTTGTGTCTGTCTGTCTGTCTGTCTGTCTGTGTGTGAGTCGTGTCACAGACATCAGATTTGTGACCTCAACGTCATGTAGTGTTTGTGTGAAACCATTTTCCTTGAGCTCTGTTTCCAAGTTGTGTGTGTGTGTGTGTGTGTGTGTGTAAAAGTGTGTGATTTTTCTTTAATTTACAGTAAAACTAGCTAAGTTGCATGTATAAAATATGATAGTATTGTACACTTACGGTATATAATATGTACCGGTTGAGTTCAGCACTGACATAAATTAACCAAAGTGACTCAAACACATGACTGAAGAAAAATCAGTAGATTGACTTAGAATGCCACACTTCTTAGTGTCATGATGAGTGAATATTGTAAAAATTCCACACTAAATACAGGGGTTAAAGCAAAAATATTTTGACTGAAAAATATTTCTCGCCAAACCCCATTTACAGCCATACCCACTACACACACAGTTTAAGAGCTTTGCTTTTCTTCTTGTAATTAAGAGCTTGTTTACTAATTAATAACGTTTATTTCTACAAGTTGTAAATAAAAAGATTATCGGATAAAAATTTGCCTTCCTAATACGAGGTATTCAGTCTTTAAAGTAAACATTTAAAGTGTAATTTTATTTTACCTTTGTTTGACATTAACTTTTCAATCTACTTCAAATGTTTCAAAAGTTAATCGTTTATGTGCTGTTTTTGTATATTAAAACAATGTAACCTAAGTAAAAACAAATAAGTTAGAATATGAAATATATAAGTCATGCATTACAGTGATCTTATCATGTCTTGGTCCCAAAGCAACGCCTGCTAGAATTACTGAACTTACATTTTCAGATGTTTAACTGTGACAGAGGTAGCAATGATGCAATTACAACATAGATTCATGGACATTAATGTTTTACATATAAATCTGCTTTTAGTGATGTGTGTGTGTTGTGTGTGTGTGTGTGTGTGTGTGTGTGTGTGTGTGTGTGTACTTGTGTGTATTGATCTTGTGTATGTGTGTCAATATATGTGTGTGTGTGTGTATAATGTGTGTGTGTGTCTCCTGATCGCGTGTGTGTGTGTGTACATGTGTGTGTCTGTGGTGTGTGTGTGCTCAAGAATGTGTGTGTGTGTGTGTGCATTCCGTGTGTGTGTGTGTGTGTGTGTGTGTGTGTATGTAAATATATATATGATATATATATATTAATATGTATCTCTGCTAAGAACCCGACTGTGAATAATTCATTATGTTTATTCAATTATATTTTGGTGTTATTATGTAAAACATTAATAAACAGTGCTACATGTTTCTTTTCCTCAGTAATACCCTAATAAAAATATGAAAATGCATTGAGTTAATTACAATAAAATTATTAAACATGACTCTGACTGAATTCAGATGAGTCAAATTTACAGAATTACATTATTAGGTATTATTAATATTTTATTGATTAATAAATGAATATAAATAAATATTCCTTCATTATATTAACCTATTATTTAAGACATTATATAAATTATTTGAGAAATGTATATAAATCAATAATAAGTCTTAAAGTTATAATTAAATGAATTAATAAGAATGACATTTGATTATTAATTATTATGTTTAATTTAAATTTAGTGTGTGTGTGTGTGCTGTATGTATATATATATTATATATATATATATTATAATTCTATTCTTATTACATTCTACTATGCTTCAGTATTTATTATTAATAATATAGTGTAGTAACACATAAGCTGTATGTTAGATGATGAATATAAGGCCAGGTGTGTATCAGAGATCTAAATGTGATGAGCAGTTTCTCTGAGGGCTGTTATTTAAATGACACCGGTGGTTTTGCAGGCGTATTGGTAATCAATTCATATCGTTCAGCATGTGTTCCTCGAGACTCTGTGTTTCAGCGGCTGTGGGATCGGTGTGGACCTGCACTCTTCATCCGCTGCAGGTGCTGTCTGCACTCCGAGGGTGTGATGTGTGGAGGTCAGGCTCGTGTGTGTGTGTGTGTGTCATGCACCTGCGAGGTGTCTCGACTCTGGACGTCTGTGTGTGTGTCTGTGGTGACATCATTCACAGTGCTTCATGGGATGCCGACCCATTAAAGCTTCACAGGATCATTAATTCACCATCAGCGCTTTCTTTTGTTCTGGTTTAATCCCAGCACATGTGATGTTTATGGGCATATATTTATATATATAAGTCGTGTCACAGACATCAGTGCTGCAGGTGTATATATTATATGATATATATATTGTATTATTATCAGATTAATTAGTTTCAGAAGGTCATACTGAATAATTTGATTTTATAATTTAATACTGTAATATAATTTTATAAATATTGTTAAAGCTTTAAATGCATTGATATTTTTTATTAAATAAATACTGAATAAATAAAATGCATATATAATATTAAATTGAGTACAATTTCACAGCATTTACATAAATTACAATACATTTAAATAATACATAAATTACAGTAAATTAATGTATATTTATTATTAATTACTGTTTAGTGAGCACAAAATATTTTTTTAAGAATAAACAATGCATCAATTATGTTTTCCTAATTATAGTAATTGGATCGTTTTCATAATATTCATATAACATTTAATACAATTAACATTATTAAATAAATTTAATTATAAATAAATTGTAAATATTAATTTTGGGAATAAAATTAAATAAAATAAATTGTTCATTTAATTTTATTTGTATAACACAATTATAATAATACATCATTTATCAAATAAATAAATAAATAATTATAATATTATTAATAAATAAATGCCGTTTATTTCTAAATGCAAAATGTGATATTTCAAAGAATAGTGTTTATTTTATGTATTATTTATTATCAGTTTTAAAGGAATATTAGAGCTCATTTGAAAATTAGCTTCAGTTTTGATGATTATTATTTTAATAATAATTGTTTTTATTATCATAAATAAGGTGCAAATCTATATCTCCTGATTTTTAGAGGTCTTTTCTCTCTGGCTCAGATGAACAGGAAGTGTTCCTCACGTTTGGACGTCATGCAAACTGTTTCTCTTCATCCTGCTTCTCCTTCTTTGGTTTGGTTTGGTTTCTGTGCCGTTGCCCTTCCCATGGTGCACCTGTGACAACAGAGAGCATAATAATTAAACACCAGTGATCACACTAACACTGGGTTGACTATACATGCAGATCTCTGTGTGTGTGTGTGTACATGTGTGTGTGTGTACATGTGTGTGTGTGTGTGTGTGTCTATATGTGTGTGTGTGTGTGTATGTATGTATGTATGTGTGTTTGTACATGTGTGTGTCTATATGTGTGTGTGTGTGTGTCTATATGTGTGTGTGTGGTATATATATATATGAGAAAAGAAACATAATTAACACTCCTGAAATATCATTTATTCATTATTTATTATAGTCATTTATTTATTAATTATATTTAATTATTGCTTTATGCATTATTTAATAACAATAACATCTAATAATACATATACAATAATAAAAATATAAAATGCATTGAGTTAATTACAATAAAATTATTCAACATGACTCTGACTGAATTCAGATGAGTCAAATTTATACATTTGTGTGTATTATTATATTATATTTATTATTATAAATATATTAGATTAAATGATATTAAACATTATATTAGATTAATATTGATTAATAAAAACATATTAAATTAAATAGAATAATTAATAATCAAAATATTAAATGAATCAAATGTAGAAATTAAATATAAATATTTTGTCATTTGTTTATTAATTATTATGTTTAATATTAACTCACTAAATGTGTGTGTGTTGTATATATATATAAAAATTATATATATATATAATTAATTCTTATTTTATTATATAATAATGCATTCACATGACCAAATAGTAATGTCATGTTCTAAACATATGATATAATAATGTAATGCTTGATTATGATTGAAACTGAATTAGTGCGCGGTGGTCCAGCACAGACTGATCGGTCTAAACATTAACGATGAGACGGAGATGTTCTCTGAAGTGTGTAGCGTGACTGCAGTTCATCCGGGACAGGTGCGTTTAATGCACACTTTGAGCTTTGATTTGATTGGGTGTGGCATCATCAGATGCAGATACAGATGTGATAACAACACTGATTAATATTTACTGATGTCACATGATCTCACAGTGCTTCATTGGAGGAGCGAGACGTGTCGATAATTACTGCCAGAGGAACCACGCAACAAATATCTAATATTGTCCTTATTATGTGCTTATATATATAACAAGTTAAATGTCTTAATTTTATTAGGTTTATTATATTTAATATAATAGTCAGTATTATCAGATAATATATTAATATGCATTGTTTTATTATTAAATACATATTAGTACATTCATGTAGTCAAATAATACAAAATGAAATGATTAAATTATAAATTATTACATTACTCAAAAATAAATTAATGTATTTTTATTATTCATTAGAATATTTGTTTAATCTATATTTTTATATGGAGCAATATAATTTTTATGTATAGTATAATATTTGATTTAATCATTTATTAATTACAAATGACTGATTGTGTTTGTATTAATATTAACAAGAAATTTAAAGCAAATGTATTACATTAATATGCATATAATTTTTTGTTCATTAGTATAATATATATAATAGTAAAAAAACAAATCATAATATTATATATATATATATATATATAAATTATATATATTATGAAATTTATTTTAAATATAATATTATCAGAATGGATATTTTATGTATTATTTATTAATAAATCAAAATGATTATTAATTGAATCTATGTTGTTAAATGAATGTAATAGACATGTGTTTGTAATATGTATATGCTCTCTGCTGATCATGTCTCTGGCTCAGATGAACGGCTCTTTCCCAATCGTCCAGCGTCCTCTCCTCCGACTCTCTCGCTCTGTGTGGCTCTTAGATAGTTTCTGTCTTTCCCAATCGTCCAGCATCTCTCCTCCGACTCTCTCGCTCTGTGTCCAGGCTCTTAGATAGTTTCTGTCTTTCCTTAGATAGTTTCTGTCTTTCCCAATCGTCCAGCGTCCTCTCCTCTGAGTCTCTCGCTCTGTGTCCGGCTCTTAGATAGTTTCTGTCTTTCCCAATCGTCCAGCGTCCTCTCCTCCGACTCTCTCGCTCTGCGTCCGGCTCTGAGATAGTTTCTGTCTTTCCCAATCGTCCAGCGTCCTCTCCTCCGACTCTCTCGCTCTGTGTCCGGCTCTTAGATAGTTTCTGTCTTTCCCAATCGTCCAGCGTCCTCTCCTCTGACTCTCGCTCTGCGTCCGGCTCTGAGATAGTTTCTGTCTTTCCCAATCGTCCAGCGTCCTCTCCTCTGACTCTCGCTCTGCGTCCGGCTCTGAGATAGTTGCTGTCCTTCCCAATCGCCCAGCGTCCTCTCCTCTGACTCTCGCTCTGCGTCCGGCTCTTAGATAGTTTCTGTCTTTCCCAATCGTCCAGCGTCCTCTCCTTCGACTCTCTCGCTCTGCGTCCGCCTCTTAGATAGTTTCTGTCTTTCCCAATCGTCCAGCGTCCTCTCCTCCGACTCTCGCTCGGTGTCCGGCTCTTAGATAGTTTCTGTCTTTCCCAATCGTCCAGCGTCCTCTCCTCCGACTCTCGCTCTGTGTCCGCTCTTAGATAGTTTCTGTCTTTCCCAATCGCCCAGCGCCCCTCCTCCGACTCTCGCCTGTGTCCGGCTCTTAGATAGTTTCTGTCTTTCCCAATCGTCCAGCCGCCTCTCCTCCGACTCTCTCAGCCGGTGTCCGGCTCTTAGATAGTTTCTGTCTTTCCCAATCGTCCAGCGTCCTCTCCTCCGACTCTCTCGCTCTGTGTCCGGCTCTTAGATAGTTTAGGTCTTTCCCAATCGTCCAGCGTCCTCTCCTCCGACTCTCTCGCTCTGTGTCCGGCTCTTAGATAGTTTAGGTCTTTCCCAATCGTCCAGCGTCCTCTCCTCCGACTCTCTCGCTCTGTGTCCGGCTCTTAGATAGTTTCTGTCTTTCCCAATCGTCCAGCGTCCTCTCCCCCGACTCTCTCGCTCTGTGTCCGGCTCTTAGATAGTTTCTGTCTTTCCCAATCGTCCAGCGTCCACTTCTCCGACTCTCTCGCTCTGTGTCCGGCTCTTAGATAGTTTCTGTCTTTCCCAATCGTCTAGATTCCTCTCCTCCGACTCTCTCGCTCGGTGTCCGGCTCTTAGATAGTTTCTGTCTTTCCCAATCGTCCAGCGTCCTCTCCTCCGACTCTCTCGCTCGGTGTCCGGCTCTTAGATAGTTTCTGTCTTTCCCAATCGTCCAGCGTCCTCTCCTCCGAGTCTCTCGCTCTGTGTCCGGCTCTGAGATAGTTGCTGTCTTTCCCAATCGTCCAGCGTCCTCTCCTCTGACTCTCTCGCTCGGTGTCCGGCTCTTAGATAGTTTCTGTCTTTCCCAATCGTCCAGCGTCCTCTCCTCCGACTCTCTCGCTCTGTGTCCGGCTCTTAGATAGTTTCTGTCTTTCCCAATCGTCCAGCGTCCTCCTCCGAGTCTCTCGCTCTGTGTCCGGCTCTTAGATAGTTTCGGTCTTTCCCAATCGCCCAGCGTCCTCTCCTCCGACTCTCTCGCTCTGTGTCCGGCTCTGAGATAGTTTCTGTCTTTCCCAATCGTCCAGCGTCCTCTCCTCCGAGTCTCTCGCTCTGTGTCCGGCTCTGAGATAGTTGCTGTCTTTCCCAATCGTCCAGCGTCCTCTCCTCCGACTCTCTCGCTCGGTGTCCGGCTCTTAGATAGTTTCTGTCTTTCCCAATCACCCAGCGTCCTCTCCTCCGACTCTCTCGCTCGGTGTCCGGCTCTTAGATAGTTTCTGTCTTTCCCAATCGCCCAGCGTCCTCTCCTCCGACTCTCTCGTTCTGTGTCCGGCTCTTAGATAGTTTCTGTCTTTCCCAGTTGTCCAGCATCCTCTCCTCCGAGTCTCTCGCTCTGTGTCCGGCTCTTAGATAGTTTCGGTCTTTCCCAATCGCCCAGCGCCCTCTCCTCCGACTCTCTCGCTGCGTCCGGCTCTTAGATAGTTTCTGTCTTTCTCAATCGCCCAGCATCCTCTCCTCCGAGTCTCTCGCTCTGTGTCCGGCTCTTAGATAGTTTCTGTCTTTCCCAATCGTCCAGCGTCCTCTCCTCTGAGTCTCTCGCCGGCGCCTGGCTCTTAGATAGTTTCTGTCTTTCTCAATCGTCCAGCGTCCTCTCCTCCGACTCTCTCGCTCTGTGTCCGGCTCTTAGACAGTTTCTGTCTTTCCCAGCGCGTCCTCTCCTCCGACTCTCTCGCTCGGCGTCCGGCTCTTAGATAGTTTAGGTCTTTCCCAATCGTCCAGCGTCCTCTCCTCTGAGTCTCTCGCTCTGTGTCTGGCTCTTAGATAGTTTCAGTCTTTCCCAATCGTCCAGCGTCCTCTCCTCCGACTCTCTCGCTCTGTGTCCGGCTCTTAGATAGTTTCTGTCTTTCCCAATAGGATCAGTGAGTGCGATCCTAACTGCACTGCTGTCTCTCATTCTTCACAAGCAAGAGGCATCGCTATTTAATTTAATTGTTAATTCCTTATTAAAGGTGACTTCAGAGGAACAGTCATAAAATTAGATATGAAACAGTTTATGACCAACTCACATTTATTACATTTATCTCTCATAAACCCTTAACTCGTTTGTCATTTACGTACCACAATATATTTTTACACTAGTAATGACAGCGTTAGCTGCCCTTCTCTGTCAGGAAGGAAATGAGGGCAGAGCCAGACGGGTGTGGCTGTTTAATATGCAAATACGCCGCTGGCGTCTGATTGGCTGGAGGGATTCAGCATGGTTGTGCTATGATGTCATCAGCAGACACACGCACACTCTCTCATCCAAATATGGAAAGCAGAACAGTGTGTTATATTTGAACTGGTATTTGGAGCATTTGCAAGATTTCCCAGAATGCTGTGTTTTTCCTCCGAGACCAATGTGGTCCGGATTAGACTGCGTCTCTCTCTCTCTCTCTCTCAGTGCTGAAGCACAGTTAATCTTCACACACACCGCTGGCAGAGACGCGTGTGTATCGTCACTCGATGATTTAGTTCAGGAGCACATCTGTGTTTGGTGCTTCAGCCAATCTAGAAACAAATCAACTTTTCACATATTTATGACGTTATTTTCATGACCTTCTTAAACCCCCAAATTCTTGTGACTGAAAATATTATTAGATTTTTATATTTTATTTATTATTAGTTTAAAAAAAAAACACATTTATATTTATTACAAGGTAAAATATGTATATGCATTATAGTATTTGTTTTATTAATTTTAGTACCAGTAAACACATTAATAGTTAATATTATATATTTAGTCAACTAATTCAATATTATTAAATTACATGTATTGTTAAATTAATATATGTAAATTTAAAAATAATATGATAAATAATTGATTATTATATATTGTGACATTAATTTACACTTAACTATTTCAATAATAAATGAACATAAATGTATTCATAGTGAATTTGTACATATTATTTATAAATAAATTAATATAAGTTAAATTATAACAAAATAATGAATTATACATTGTTAAATGAATTAAAATTTTAATAAGTTATTGTAAATGTATTGTTAATAAAATACTGTACATATTAAATAATTTTCTGTTGTCATTATTTGTAATTTGCTTATATAAAAGCATCTGCTAAATCATACAATTTATATATTATTATTATTATTATTATTATTATGGTTAACATAATACAGAAGGATATGTGTTTTTATAGAATATATTGATATTAAATCGATGATGATGGTTTATATTTGTAGAAATATCAGCGAACATTAATATTTGTTTTTGGGTGAAGTTTGACTCCATCTCTTTCAGACATTCATGAATTCAGTATATAGTCAGAAAATATGATTTATTATTTTGCACATTATAATTGATGGTCATTTAAATGAACGTCTGTATAGTATAATTGTAGTGTAATAGGGTGAAACAGCACCTGGGATAATAGTAATTACTAACAGAAGTGTGTTCAGTCGTGATCGTAATCATCCTGATGTTTGAGTGAAGCGGCTCTTGCTCTGATTGACTCAGTTCAGTCAGAATGGTTTGCTTCTGCTGGAGTCACTCAGGAGACTCAAGTGTGTCAAACTCCTCTGTACTGCTCTGATCAGACCTGCTGTAATACAACACTACCAGCACTACTTCATCTGTTTGAGATGAGTGTACCTGATGACTGCAGCTGTTTCAGGTGTACGTGCTTCTCAACTTCCGTTAGAGTTTTCCACATTCTGCTTTTTCTTTTTGGAATCTTTCAAAATTCCAATATTTTTTTTTTTTTTAAATGGTTAAGTTAAATTGTAGTACCCCAAAAGCATGTCTAATTATTGAAATATATACAATTTAATATCAATTTATTAAAAGTACAAAATATATGTATATGTGACCCTCTCTGTGAAAACCCAGCTAAAGTCTAAAAATCTAATTGTGAGATAATTTCACTATGATTTCAATCTTTGACATGGCCTTACTCAATCAATATTAAATATTAGATTTACTATTTTCTGCATAAAATCATTCCACATATTGTAAAGAACATTCTGTGAAAATATATTCTTGGTATCTTTAATATTGACACACACAGTAAGGTCATGTCAAAGATTGAAATTAGTCAAGTCAAGTCAAGTCTGCTTTATTGTCAATTCTTCCACATGTACAGTACATACATACAGAGAATTGAAATTGCATTACTCTCAGACCCTTGGTGCATACAGTCAACATTAAACACTGACAGTAGACGTTCAAATACAGATAAATACAGTTTAACCAGTTTAACCATTTAAATTAATGCGTGTAATCAAACTTTGATGCTCGTTATCTCAGAATTCAATGTTTAGACTTTAGCCTGGTTTTACAGAGGGTCACACACACACACACACACACACACACACACACATATACTTTTTTTTTTTAAGAAACTGAGTATAAAGAAAAAGAAACCTAGTGTTAGTTTTACAAGAAAAGCTAGCAGTTAGAGAATAATATGCAATTGATAGAGGGTCAAATGTGTGTTTTAAATAAAAGATGGCAGCGAGTAAAAAAATAAAAACAAAATATTAAAATTAGAATAGAGAGTGCTAGAGTTAGAGGGTCAGATAAAGATGGAAAAGATGTGTTAATACACACATTCATGGTATGAATTCTAATTTTTTTTTTCATAACCAAATATAAAGTGCATTTAGTTGTTGTCAAAACAGCAAAAAACATGAAATCTGACTAAAAATAGAATTTTTGGAGTCTTTTGATGAGTAGAAATGTATAGCCATTGTCGATGGATAATGCAGTGTCCGTTAAAAAAATACTTTCTTTCTACCAAATGTATTAAATATTGAGTAAAATAAGTGTTCATGTACTTGTATCATCAACTTATGCTGTATAATAATCAATCATTGGGTCTTTCAACAGCCGCCAGCGATGAACCAGTATCTAAGTGTAGAATGATCCATCTAACACCAATATATTTAAAATAACTCCATTATTAATAGAGTAGAATAGAATATGAATATAAATTAGATGGGTGTCACACAACAATCCAAATATAAAGTAGTCAGGACAGTAAAAACACAGTAAATCTGGTGGAAAACAGACGTTTGGGCTTGTCTAAATGGATTTAGTTGTGATTTTGATGTTTACGTGCATATTTTGAACCGTGTTTTCTTAGGCGCGTGTCATGTGTGAAATGCAAGCCGTTTTGTGATGGGAGGGTTGTTGTATTGAGAAAGGGCTTGTGGTTTGACCCTTCATCTATTTCTGAGAAAGAAGCACAGGAAAAGGAAAGAAACGGGTGGAATAACTCATCCGCTGATAAACACGCCGGACGCTGGAAGGCCGATGGGTGGTCGAGCACAAGAGGGACTAATGACCGCTTTTACGAGATGAACGACTCCACATGTTGTAGAAAACATCAACCGTGCAAACTCACGTCTGTCATTAAAGAACCACGGCGTAAGCAGATTAGGTTTTCAGTGAAAATATCAACCGCTCCGTTTATTTGTGAGGAAATGCTGGTTTTTGAGTGCTACAACTACATTACCCATCATGCTCGGTTCAGCTAATGTTCATTCTGATCGCATTACCGTATTTATCAAATGTAACTTTTATCTCCTAAAAGCAAACGTCCCTCGAGATGCATGTAGTTTCCAGCATCGCTGTCTGATAGCGCGCAGCTGTTTGGGGTCATGAGAACGGCCGTTTAGGCGCTAATGACGCAGATGTGTTTTCTCGAGGGTTTTTCACACACAACTTACTTACACCAATGCTGCTGCAGATTGAGCCACTGGTTAACCGCTAATGCTGTATTAACCAGTCCCATTTATTTACCAGTATCTGTGACCCTGGACCACAAAACCAGTCATAAGTGTCAAATTTGAAAAGTACCTCCCCTCCTGAGCAAAGCTGAATAAATAATATTTCCATTGATGTATGGTTTGTTATGATAGGATAATATTTGGCTGAGATACATCTTTAAAGTTGTTCAAATGAAGTTCTTAGCAATGCATATTACTAATAAAAAATTAAGTTTTGCTATATTTATGGTAGGAAACTTATAAAATATCTTCATGGAACATGATCTTTACATAATATCCTAATGATTTTTGGCTTAAAAGAAAAATCTATAATTTTGACCCATACAATGTATTTTTGGCTATTGCTACAAATATACCCCAGCGACTTAACACTGCTTTTGTGCTCCACGGTCACAATTCTCCATTTTGGGACCAGCTATTTCAACAGACATTTTCCAAATACGGCCAAATGTGTTATTAATTGACCTGTGCTGTTTCCAAAGCATCGTGAACCTAAGTTGATTGTTGCTCCATTGGTGATAATGGTTCTAGGAGCAACTTCGGCTTACAGTGCGTTTGGGAAACGCAGCCCAGGCTGTTAGATCATCTCAAAACGACTAAAGTTCAACTGTCCTTGCTGATATGGTTTCTCTCTAGGGTTGTGTCATAAACTGGCTTTATATCAGTCACCTGCTCTAAATATCACGGCTGTTAAACTAGCAGCTCAACATATGAGCGCCTGCCATTACAAACACACTGGATCGCCTCTTGTAAATCTGGATCAGCCAAAGTCCTCCCATGTGGGAATCAGTTTCTTGCTCAGGGCGTGGAAAAGAGTGGAGCACTGAAATAACTCATGGGCCTGACAGACTCAATGGAGTGTGCCGCTGTAAATCACTAACCTCCCAAACCAGTTCCCGAAGCGCCACGGAGTCAGAGCAACCTCTCTGCTGGTCCATTTGAACCTGGAAATATCTGGAGTTTTGAATCTGTGATTCCGTGTCTGAATGTGCCAAATTCCAAAACTCAAAGTTCCAAAGAGAGGAAATGTCCTTAATCTTTTCAGAAATTGCTTTTTGTAAATGGTAACCTTTACAAAATGAGTGTTTGGGAAACTTTTAGTCATTTTCAGCCTTCTTCCAATTAGTGGTGTGAATCTTTAATCCCCCTTATTAATTAATTAGTTTACCGACTTGAGAATCTTAAAATCCTTAAATTTACATTTTCCAAAATTACTTGATAAGAAATCAAGTAATTTTTTTTAATAATTACAAATTAAAAAAAATAATTAAAACAGATTTTGTTAAGAATTTTTAACTAATATTACATATACATTTTCCTTAATTAAGAAATCGAGTAATTTTTTTTTATAATTACAATTTTATTTTTTTAATTAAAACAGATTTTGTTAAGAATTTGTAACTTTTAGAACCTCAAAACATGCAAGCAAATAATAAAGAGGAGCATAGAAACATAACAAACAAAGAGTGCTTTCAGTATTTAAGATTATCTGAACGTTTTCCGTTCACGAACTGAGAGTGATTTTTCTTCATCATTACTGATGTTTTTTACTATGACATCATAGACAGCGGGAGATCTATTAAGCTGCATTCACGCACAGATCTGTTTTGAAATATAAGAAGTGATGCGGTTTGTCCTGTTTGTTTAATCCCTTAAGACATAACTGGCTGTGTTTACATTAATATTGTGTCATAAAACCGTTTTGAGACACGAGCATTAATCCACTTACACGGAGTCACGCAGAGCCGCATGCGCGAGCAGTCGACACAAACAAACCGCGCGTCAGCATTTTAAATCAAAAGCAGCCTTCTGTTAGTGAGGTTCATATTTTACACACATATGTCCACTGCATTCCAAACCACAGAAATGATGACTTCGTAGAGCATTTGTAAAGAAAACACAGACGAGCGAGACCGCACACTTTAAGTGTAACATCAAACAAAGCGTGCGTCCCTCACAGCGCATCTCGTGCAATGAAGCCCGTGAATGCCCTTGAAAATCACTTCAACCTTTCTGAACTTTATGAATATTATTTTACTGTGTGTGTGTGTGTGTGTGTGTCTCTCTCTGTGTGTCTCTGTGTGTGTGTCTCTCTCTGTGTGTGTGTGTGTGTGTGTGTGTCTCTCTGTCTGTGTGTGTGTGTGTGTGTGTCTGTGTGTCTCTCTGTGTGTGTGTGTGTGTGTGTGTGTGTGTGTGTCTCTGTCTGTGTGTGTGTGTGTGTGTGTGTGCGTGCGTGCGTGTGTGAGGAATTGTAAGCAAGCACAATACGGGTGTTTCTAAAGCAAACTCTGCGTCATCGCACATCTGGTTAAAAACAAGCTCAGAATCGAATATGAAATTCTCAGAATCGTTGGAGAGAATCACGATGCATCGATGGATCCTGGTTCCATCACTTTTGCTGTTCCTCTCATTCTAAACGTGTCAGAAAGGTGTTTTCTGGAATGTGCATTGAAGCCGCTCATGATTGTCTTCTGTGGTTGTGTGTGCTGGTCTGATCTGGTCAGACCTGTTGTGTCCCTCCCTCTCTTGTAATCTCGAATGCTTTGAGATGCAGTGAAGCGTGGGAACCGCTGCCGGCCATCTCACACCTGTTTGGGCTTGCCGTGTTGTGGTTCAGTTGAGCTCGGTGATTTGTTTGCCTCCCTGGGCGACTGCGCTGAGACCTGGCACCTGCGTGAGCGAGTTCACCCGCCTGACGAGTTCCTTCCCGCCAAGAGCTTTTCATCAACACCGCCAGATCCAAACCACCCAGAGTCACTCGCCACTGTTGTTTATCATACACAATTCAATTAACGCTTTTAGCAGTCAATAACTCACTGGAGAAAGCACATTGAACCATCATTTTCTTCCATCTTCTGTTGTTTATCATACAAATAAAAAATTATGTTTTTAGCAGTCAATAACTCACTGGAAAAAGCACATTGAACCATCATTTTCTGTTGTTTTGGCTTTTAAAGCACACAATCTTGTCCATGTTTCATCCTAATTTCACTAGCTTCTACTGTGCAGTGGTAACACATTACAAGCTACACAAGTAACATAATCAGATTATTTTTTCCAAGTAACTAGTAAAGTAATGCATTACTTTTACATTAACAGTTATTTAAAAAATAACACAAGGCGCATCCTTCCCTATGAAAATTAACCATGGTTTTATTGTAGTAAAAGTATAGTAACCATGTGTGTGCGTGTGTGTGTGTGAGTGTGTGTGTCTGTGTGTGTGTCTGTGTGTGTCTGTCTGTGTGTCTGTGTCTGTGTGTGTGTGTGCGTTGATTACACAATTTGTGTAACCACAGTTTTACTACAAATACCATGGTTAAACTATGGTTAATATAGCAAAACCATAGTTAATTTGTGGTTACCCTGGTTTAACTATAGCAACCATGTTTTTATTTGTTGTAAAACCATGGTTTATTTACGTAAGCGTTCAGTCTGAGGCCTGTCAATTACACGTGTTGTTGTGAAAGGGCCTTTACAGTTTCCAAAAATATAACTATTGGGTTAATTGTTATTAAAAAATGAAGAAAAAAACAAGCATAGCTCAGGTGACAAAAAGTAATGCAAACGTATCATAAAAACTCTGAGCAGATGTATATGCAAAGGCTATAGGACGTGTTTTTAGACTTGTTTATCATACTATACTAACTGTGCACGATTATATGTCTAGTTGCCCTGTGATCTGAACAGGCCTGTCCATTGCTCTCTGACACGTACGTTAAACAAGCGCGCCATTGTCTAAACACGTCTCTGAATGTGTTCGGCCCGACCGCATTTAAAGCCCCACGTGCAGTGTTTACCACCGCGAGTGAGTCTCTGGCTATAATTACAGCCGGCGCTGGCGTTTCATGCGTCCGCCAGGAGCATGAGCTCACCTTCCTGAAGTTTGCTGTGCTTTACGAGCTGCTGACCCGACTCGTGTTTGGACGTGCGATACAGAGCCAGCATTCCTGAGGACTTGCGTAAGAAAAGTGGAGCCGTTTCTCGTCCGCTCTTGGTTGTTAGCATCAGTCGAAGAGCCTCTTTCGCTGCTGTTTATTTAAGATGCTGAACTCTGATATTAGAGATCTTCTCCAACCTCATGACCCTAGCAACCAATTGAACTTCCTAGAAACCACATAGCAATGCTTTAGAGCATGCATTTTCCTCAAAAAAAGATAAACAAGTTATGTCTTTTGGAAGGGGTGCAACCTTAATTATATAAAAATTTCTAGAAAATATTATGAAAAATAAATATATAAAACATTGTAAATTTAGTTTGGCTGCAAAAGCATGCAAATTATGTCTGGTGAGTGTCTCAAAAAAAGTAACATGATTTTCTCAGACATAATAAACACGTTTTTGTCTAGAACAGCATGCACAAAATAACAAGGACATTTATTAAGAAACTAATCAGACGGATCATGCAATCTTCTTTTTTCACCGCTGCTTGTTTATTCTGCTGGTCAGGGTTTGAAATAAACACTCTGTATGTTAATAAACATGCTTGTTATTAAAGTGTGCACTTCTGTAGAGTTTGTGTGTTCATAAACAATAACTTCCTGCTCTCTCTTCTCTCGCCTCCAGCAACCATGTCGGACGCCGACAAGTTCCTGTACGTGGACCGAAACCCGGTCAACAACCCGCTGGCGCAGGCCGACTGGGCCACCAAGAAGCTGGTGTGGGTGCCGTCAGAGCGGCTGGGGTTCGAGCCCAGCTCGGTGAAGGAGGAGCACGGCGATGAGGTGGTGGTGGAGCTGGCCGACTCGGGGAAGAAAGTGCGGGTCAACAAGGACGACATCCAGAAGATGAACCCGCCCAAGTTCAGCAAGGTGGAGGACATGGCCGAGCTCACCTGCCTGAACGAGGCGTCTGTGCTGCACAACCTGAAGGAGAGATACTACTCCGGCCTCATATACGTGAGTCTGAGCAAACACGCTTACCGAAGCTTAAACCTGAGACACCGGGCTCATGTGGTCTGATACAGTGAGAATATAGAGGAAAAATACAGCTCATTTTGTGCAGATGCTGGTGTTTATATGACCAAAAGTTATGAAATTCTGATGCTTGCAATGTAAATTAATCTTTATTACAGTGTAAAAGATGCACATAAAATGATCTAAATAGCAGTTATCACTCTGTAGCTCCAGTAATATGTGACCCTGGAGCACAAAAGCAGTAAGTCGCTGGGGTGTATTTGTTCCAATAGCCAAAAATACATCGTATGGATCTAAATGTTAAAAATATATGCCAAAACCACATTAAGTAAAAAATCATGTTCCATGAAGATATTTTGTAAATTTACTACTGCAAATATATCAAAACTTAATTTTTGATTAGTAATATGCATTGCTAAGAACTTAATTTGAACAACTTTAAAGATGATTTTCTCAATATTTAGATTTTTTTTGCACCCTCAGATTCCAGATTTACAAATATTGTCCGATCATAACAAACCTTACATCAATGGAAAGATTATGCAGCTTTCAGATGATATAGAAAAATGGACACTTATGACCGGTTTGTGGTCCAGGGTCCGATGAGATTTAAATGATCCAAACATATAATGTAATGCAATCCAATGATGATAATAAACGCCCTCAGAAGATGTGAGATGAAGATCATTCCTCCGCTGAGGAACGGTGAAAGTAAAGGTTCTGAAATAAACGCTCCTCAAAAGATCCTGATGATCAGATTTGAGACGCGCTGATTTTATTAACAATGATTGGTGGAGAATCAAGTAAATCAGAGCTGCTTCTGTTCAGTAAGTGTTCATATGGACATATTACAAAAGTTAATATTATATTATTTTTAGATTTACTTGATACAAACAGAAGAGATTTGACAGCAAAGACGTGTGAAGCAGCAGCTGAAGGTGGACTTTTATACAATTATACTGTAGTAACTTTTGTGTGATTTAAAATAACCTCTAAGCTATCAATCAGACAAAAGAGGACATGGATTCGAGGTAAAGGCCATTGCACACGGAGTCAATTTTTTTTTGCAAATTAATAAATATATACGACGTCACGTTTAAGGCCCTTGAACACTGAGTCCGAAATTTTGGTATGCGTTTTTCCATTTTATTTTTTTTATTCGTAGTCCTTTCCTATCAAAATGCATGCTACGTATGCGAAAACTTAGAAAAAGCACCTAAGCAGATTTAAAATATATATATATATATATATATATATATATATATATATATATATATATATTTTTTACATTTTCTGCATTTTCGCATCCGTAGCATGCATTTTTATAGGAAAGGATTACGAATACAAAAAAAATGACAAATGCATGTGAACATTTCGGACTGCGTGTGCAAGGACCTTAACACTTTATTTTAAAGTGCCCTTGTTACACATGTTACATGTACTTACTATTATAATAACAATTAATGATGCATAATTACATGCAAGTAACCCTAACCATATAGTAAGTACATGTAGTTAATTAATATTACTCGGTATTAAGTGAATATTTACACCATAATAAGGACTTCTTAAAATAGTGTAACCAGAGTAGATAGTGTGTGAAATAGGTTTAACATTAAAGTTTTGATCATGTTGATCATTAGAAATGTGCACATGGAATATGATACAGTAGGATTGATGTATACAGTAGGATTTATAGCGTTAATACTGCTAATCAGGACCTGACATGCCACGATTCCTCAGTCACATCCTTTTGATTGTTTTCCAGGAGCTCGCGCAATGTTTTATTACGGGTCAAAGGCTTTGTTTTGAGGGATATTAAGAGATTCGACAGCCTTGAATGTAGATAATAGGGTCTCGCTGACCGGCTCTCTGGAATGGATTAGTGGCGTTTCTCTAAACAGGAAACCGTAGGAACAATGTGCTTCTGAGGGACAGGAAATGATGTGATGACGGGGGTTGAGTTAAAGAGTGATGGAGGAGACGACGAGGGCAGCGTGTCTGAGAGAACACAGCTCTGCTAGACACAGATAGGCTCGTCTGATCTGGTTAAGATAAGTCAGGCTTGGTTGATCCAGGCTAGGTTACAATTCTTTGATCCGAGTCCCCTCGCTGGTCTCTTGGCGAGCGTTACTTTGGCAAAAACCACTTGCATTTTATTCAGAAAACTGTATTTATTTTGCAGTGGGCCAAAATGAGTTACAATAACAGAAAAGAAAATGATATATATATAATTTATGTAAAAAATTCATAAAACATTTTAGATAATCTCAACCTGATAACCACAGTATCTAGAGTAACCACAGGAGGAGAACATGCCAACAACTGAAGGGGTCAACTTCACCTTTGCTGACAATTTTGTTCTTTTGCAGTTTCATAATGAAAAAATGAAACCTGTTCGCATATGCTTTCTGCTGTGTAGCTACATTATACTGCGATTAGACAAATTCAACGTTATTAGTTAACAGATTTTGGGGTTACGCATGGTAAAACATGACCCCAAATCTTTGATTGCTGATGTTCATGTTGAGTGTGTGTGTGTTCTGGTTGTGACTGACACTCTGTTCTCCACAGGACGATTCGGGCTTGTTCTGTGTGGTCATCAACCCCTACAAGAACCTTCCCATCTACTCCGAGGAGATCGAGATATGTACAAGGGCAAAAGCGACACGAGATGCCCCGCATCTACGCCATCACAGACACGCCTACAGGAGCATGATGCAGGGTACACACACACACACACACACACACACACACATCTACATCACAGACACGGCCTACAGAAGCATGATGCAGGGTACACACACACACACACACACACACAGACACATCTACGCCATCACAGACACATCTACGCCATCACAGACACGGCCTACAGGAGCATGATGCAGGGTACACACACACACACACACACACACACACACACACACACACAGACACATCTCGCCATCACAGACACGGCCTACAGGAAGCATGATGCAGGGTACACACACACACACACACACACACACACACACACACACACACAGACACATCTCGCCATCACAGACACGGCCTACAGGAGCATGATGCAGGGTACACACACACACACACACACACACACACACACAGACACATCTACGCCATCACAGACACGGCCTACAGAAGCATGATGCAGGGTACACACACACACACACACACACACACACACACACACACACACACACATCTCGCCATCACAGACACGGCCTACAGAAGCATGATGCAGGGTACACACACACACACACACACACACACACATCTACGCCATCACAGACACGGCCTACAGAAGCATGATGCAGGGTACACACACACACACACACACACACATCTACGCCATCACAGACACGGCCTACAGAAGCATGATGCAGGGTACACACACACACACACACACACACATCTCGCCATCACAGACACGGCCTACAGAAGCATGATGCAGGGTACACACACACACACACACACACACGCCATGACAGACACGGCCTACAGAAGCATGATGCAGGGTACACACACACACACACACACACACACAGACACATCTACGCCATCACAGACACGGCCTACAGGAGCATGATGCAGGGTACACACACACACACACACACACACACACACACATCTCGCCATCACAGACACGGCCTACAGAAGCATGATGCAGGGTACACACACACACACACACACACACACATCTCGCCATCACATACATGGCCTACAGAAGCATGATGCAGGGTACACACACACACACACACACACACACACACACACACACACATCTACGCCATCACAGACACGGCCTACAGAAGCATGATGCAGGGTACACACACACACACACACACATCTACGCCATCACAGACACGGCCTACAGAAGCATGATGCAGGGTACACACACACACACACACACACACACACACATCGCCATCACAGACACGGCCTACAGAAGCATGATGCAGGGTACACACACACACACACACACACATCTACGCCATCACAGACACGGCCTACAGAAGCATGATGCAGGGTACACACACACACACACACACACACACACACATCTCGCCATCACAGACACGGCCTACAGGAGCATGATGCAGGGTACACACACACAACACACACACGCGCGCACATCTCGCCATCACAGACCACGGCCTACAGGAGCATGATGCAGGGACACACACACACACACACACACACATCGCCATCACAGACCACGGCCTACAGGAGCATGATGCAGGGTACACACACAACACACACACACACACACACACACACACACACTCGTCCCACAGGATGCAGAGTTTGAATGACAGGAAGAGGAATTGACCGAACTGCAGCTGAAAGTAATTTAGAAGTTACACAATGGTCATTTCATTAGTCCAGCACAGACAAAACAGAAATGCTTGCATCGTTAATTTAGACTAATTATGCATATTTATGTCCTAGAATATAAATAAACAATTGTCAGAGCAATACACAACCATGAAAACAGGATGCCTTTTTATATATGTATAAACCCACAAGAAAACGCTTTTGCCAAATTATGCATTTAATTAGTCCGTTCTGTTAGTTAAAATAGTTACATTACAAATAAAGTGGAATCTATATGATAAATGCTATATGATACAATTATTAACTATTTTAGGTTATCTAAAAGCTAAATTAAAATAATAAAATAAAAATTGTAAAAACTAGACGCATCAGCTATATTACTTTCATTTAAATTTTACTTAAATTCAAATTTGAATCTAATTCTACTTCCTGTTTGTTACCTCGGTTCAAATTCTTTCTAACAACTAATATGTACAAATAAGCCAGAGAAAAATTGAAATAATATGTTGTAATTTGCCATATCTACACGCCAAAACAAATTTCAAGAAAAATGAGGCTTAAAGTCCAAGATCCAATAGAAAAAAAAGCAAACAAAATGAATTTAAGTTTGCTTGGTGTGTAGAATAAAATATTTTTGTGTTATTTTATTGTAAAGGTGCTAAAAACAACGATTTAATTCTGCTTTCTTATCTCCAAACTTGTATTGCAGTTTGTGTGTTACATCAACAAATCAGTATTTACAAATAGCCATGTTTTGTGAATAATAATATTTAGGAAATAATCGTCATTTAAAATCCACACGCTAAATCATAATGATAGAAACATGTGTTTGTTTGCTGCATGGCTTCAACTTTATTCATCCAAATACATCTTGATTTGATTGTGAGTGTTGCACAACCCCTCGTTAAGCGTGTTTTTCTGGTTGAGCGTTTGTCCCGTGGCGCCGGTTCAGAGACCCCCCCGTCAGGCTTTAATTCTCCTCTCAGACCTCCGCAGCGAGACTCTGACCCGCTTCAGCCGCTGCTCCGCTGGGCGCGCTTTGGACGGAGCATTTTAAAGATGTTTTCCAAGAAATGCATCGCTCCGCTTCGGGCTTAGTGATGAAAGTTGACAAGCCTCTTCTGTTCAGCAAGGCTGCATTTATGCGATTACAATACTGTTAGAAATTGTCAAATGTTATTGTAATTTAAAATAACTGTTTTCTATGTAAATATATCATAAAATGTAATTTATTTCTGTGATCAAAGATGCATTTTAAGCATCATTTCTCCAGTCTTCAGTGTCACATGATCTTCAGAAATCAGTCTAATATGCTGATGTTCTGCTCAAGACACATTTATTATTATTAATGTTGAAGACATTTATTTTTTCAGGATTTTTTGATAAATAGAAAGGCAAAAAATTAATCTTTTGTAACATTATTAATGTCACTTTTGGTCAATTTAATGCATCCTTGCTGAATAAAAGCATACATTTGTGAGATCTAAAAAGAACTGAATCTCTGAAACCCTTCAAATTATGTGATTTAATTTATAAAAGTGTGTTATTATGGTCTGGTCTTTTTATTTGCCGTTCAGCAAGTGTAAGGGTTTATTAGTACGAGGGCCGTTATCTTGCTGTAGTTAAGGCGGCTCCCTCTCCAGTCACAGGAAGTCAGATATTGACTTCCTGTTTTGTGGTCTGAGCTCTTCCTGTTAAAGGTCAGAAGGGTTTGCTGCGAGCGAATGGGTGGTGCTTTACCGCCTGGAGGAGTTTATAGCTGCTCGGATACTTAAACCAGCTAACCTACATCACAACGATCAACAAACGCTTTGAAGAAGATCAAAGTGAACTCAAACCTGATCAAAGCCTCCCGTCCTGTCTGTGTTCTTCTGAAGACATGATTGTTTTAACACTCGCAGACGTTTACATTACATTGATTATAAATCATGTTGAGGACTTTTACACCCTGCTTGTCAAATAAACCGTAAAGAATGAGATACAAAATAATTAAAATATTAGTTTTACTAAAATCTAAGTAAAAAAAAAAAATGTATAAACATTTTAAAGATGATTTCGTTCCAAATAATCTCACTCAAAATACATTGAATACATCCTGATTTTGAAATAAAAATGAATAAAATAAAGTAAAAATATGTATATAATAATAAAATAATTATTTTGTCAATTAATCTCTCTATACAGGAAAAAGTTAAAAAAAAAATACAAATGTCAATGTAAAAAAAATTTAATATGTACAAAATGACAATTTCCTGCCAAATAATCTCACGAAAAATACATAACATATACAAATTGTAAATAATATGAAATAAAATCTATATAAATATTAAATAAAATATGAAACTAGTATTTCCTCATTCAAGATATATAAAATGCTTTCTGCTTTTAAAAATAAAAATGAATTAAATAAAGGAAAATAAATCTAAGTAAAAATATGCATATAATATAAAAGTATTATTTTCTGTCAATCTCTCGATACAGGAAACATGTAAAAATAATATCAATGTAAAAAAAATATATATATATATATATATTAATATTATTAATTCATAAAATGATGATTTCCTGCCAAATAATCTCACTCAAAATACATTATATCCATACGTGCATGCATACAACATATAAAAATAAATAAATAAATAACATAAAATAAAATCTAAGTAAAAAATAAAAATCTATATAAATATAAAACTATTATTTAGTCACTCAATATATATATATATAGAATACACTCTGCTTTTGAAATAACTCCCACGAATGAAATCATTCAAACGAAATAAATGAAATAAAGCATCATCTGAAGTGAAATGCGTAGTGAAAGTGTTTAATGCTGGTGTTTGTCTCCTCCCACAGACCGCGAGGACCAATCGATCCTCTGCACGTGAGTCACGTGATCCCGCACGAGTGCACTTTATGATTTGATCATTAACGATGTGTGGATTGCTCAACTCTGTGTGTTTGCATGTGTTCAGCGGCGAGTCTGGAGCCGGAAAGACCGAAAACACCAAGAAGGTCATTCAGTATCTGGCCCACGTGGCCTCGTCCCACAAAACCAAGAAAGACCAGGTTAGTTCAGTCTCCGAGCTGTTCTTCATGTACGCCAGCGGTCGCTCTCCACACGGCTTTCACATGGTCTTATCAGATCAGGCCGAGCCGAGCCGGAGGAATGCGGGCTGGGAGGGACTTAAACACATTTCACAAACAGCGTAATCCATTAGAGACACAGTGAGTCCTGCTTCAGGCCCGGGACAGCCCAGTCCAGTTTAACCCCCCCCCCCAGACACGGCGCCGATGTCAGACATCCGGTGTAACGCTACAAGCATCACGTCAACCTCATGAACATAGAAATATCTCTTTTGCAGCTAATGTTCAGTGAAAAGAGGCACTTAGCCTTCATTAAACTAAATTAAATCAAGCTAAATGTTTCGTTTTATATTAATGTATTTAATTTTATGCTTTATTATATTTATTTTTGCAAGCCTGTTTTGCATATTTCTGCATATAGTTTAAATCATATTTATTTATTTACTAGCATACATATTTCTGCATACTGTAAAATACATAAAAATTTAACTAAAATAGAAATGCATGCATTTATTTGTTTTTATACTGTGTGTATTTCTGCATATCATTTCAATCAGATTTAAAATCTTATATTTAATCATTTATTTAATTGCATATTATAATACACATTAGATAATCAAAATATTTAAATCAAATATGATTGTATTTATGTTTAATACCTTGTTTTATACTTTAATTTATTTTAGCAATTTTTTATATATATTGCAATGTATCAGAAATGTATGCATATTTCTGAATTAATCAGAAACCATTTTATTTGTTTATTTATTTTACTCTTTTTTTATTTTATGTCGGTTGGGTCATATTTCTGAATGTAGTTTCAGATTTAAAACCTTATTTATTAATTGTATTAAAAAAAAAATTAGCATACTTTTTGGCATATTGTAATAAACATTAAAATATACATAAAAAATAAATAAAATTCAGTTTTTAATGTTATATTTGGTAACAAGGTTGCAGAGTTCTTTGTCAAAATCAAGTCTAGTTTGCAACCAAATTTAGATTTGAAATGATAAATAACTCTCATGAAATGAATAATAATAATAATAATGTTTTCTCTGTACAATACCTCTGGTGAGCGGGTGGAGTGGTTGAGCTTGACTAGGGCAGGTTTGACATGACCTGTGGGTGTTTAGTGGGATTGGGTCCTGATGTTTCTGCCGCTGGATCTGCTCTTTGGCTGTAAGTTGATGGTTTGAGTGTTTTTCTCTTTGTACCAACAGAGCAGCTCGGTCCTGTCACATGTGAGTTACATCCCTCATCTCTCCATCTGTCTCTGTCCGTCTCGTTCACGTCTCGCCGTTATCTCTCCGCTGCTGGGGGACGGCCGAAGCCGAGCACAGCGAATCAGACACATGACACCGAGAACCAGACCGGCTCGTATTTCACCACAAAATCAACCGTTTGCATTACAAAAGGCTGGAAATGTGCTTGATTTGGTCAAAATCAACCGTTTGCATTACAAAATAGGCTGTAAATGTGCTTGATTTGGTCAAAATCAACCGTTTGCATTACAAAATAAGCTGTAAATGTGCTTGATTTGGTCAAAATCAACCGCTTATATTACAAAATAGCCTGTAAATGTGCTTGATTTGGTCAAAATCAACCGTTTATATTACAAAATAGGCTGTAAATGTGCTTGATTTGGTCAAAATCAACCGCTTGCATTACAAAAGGCTGGAAATGTGCTTGATTTGGTCAAAATCAACCGTTTATTACAAAAAGGCTGGAAATGTGCTTGATTTGGTCAAAATCAACCGTTTGCATTACAAAAGGCTGTAAATGTGCTTGATTTGGCCAAAATCAACCGTTTGCATTACAAAAAGGCTGGAAATGTGCTTGATTTGGTCAAAATCAACCGTTTGCATTACAAAAAGGCTGGAAATGTGCTTGATTTGGTCAAAATCAACCGTTTGCATTACAAAAAAGGCTGGAAATGTGCTTGATTTGGTCAAAATCAACCGTTTGCATTACAAAAAGGCTGGAAATGTGCTTGATTTGGTCAAAATCAACCGTTTGCATTACAAAAAGGCTGGAAATGTGCTTGATTTGGTCAAAATCAACCGTTTGCATTACAAAAAGGCTGTAAATGTGCTTGATTTGGTCAAAATCAACCGTTTGCATTACAAAAAGGCTGTAAATGTGCTTGATTTGGTCAAAATCAACCGTTTGCATTACAAAAAGGCTGGAAATGTGCTTGATTTGGTCAAAATCAACCGCGTTTGCATTACAAAAAGGCTGGAAATGTGCTTGATTTGGTCAAAATCAACCGTTTGCATTACAAAAGGCTGGAAATGTGCTTGATTTGGTCAAAATCAACCGTTGCATTACAAAAAAATGGAAATGTGCTTGATTTGGTCAAAATCAACCGCGTTTATATTACAAAAAGGCTGGAAATGTGCTTGATTTGGTCAAAATCAACCGTTTATATTACAAAAAGGCTGGAAATGTGCTTGATTTGGTCAAAATCAACCGTTTGCATTACAAAAAAAGGCTGGAAATGTGCTTGATTTGGTCAAAATCAACCGTTTGCATTACAAGAAGGCTGGAAATGTGCTTGATTTGGTCAAAATCAACCGTTTGCATTACAAAAAGGCTGGAAATGTGCTTGATTTGGTCAAAATCAACCGTTAATATTACAAAAAGGCTGGAAATGTGCTTGATTTGGTCAAAATCAACCGTTAATATTACAAAAAAAGGCTGGAAATGTGCTTGATTTGGTCAAAATCAACCGTTTGCATTACAAAAAGGCTGGAAATGTGCTTGATTTGGTCAAAATCAACCGTTTGCATTACAAAAAAAGTCTGTAAATGTGCTTGATTTGGTCAAAATCAACCGTTTGCATTACAAAAAGGCTGGAAATGTGCTTGATTTGGTCAAAATCAACCGTTTATATTACAAAATAGGCTGTAAATGTGCTTGATTTGGTCAAAATCAACCGTTTGCATTACAAAAAGGCTGGAAATGTGCTTGATTTGGTCAAAATCAACCGTTTATATTACAAAAAGGCTGGAAATGTGCTTGATTTGGTCAAAATCAACCGTTTGCATTACAAAAAGGCTGTAAATGTGCTTGATTTGGTCAAAATCAACCGTTTGCATTACAAAATAGGCTGGAAATGTGCTTGATTTGGTCAAAATCAACCGTTTGCATTACAAAAAGGCTGGAAATGTGCTTGATTTGGTCAAAATCAACCGTTAATATTACAAAAAAAGGCTGGAAATGTGCTTGATTTGGTCAAAATCAACCGTTTGCATTACAAGAAGGCTGGAAATGTGCTTGATTTGGTCAAAATCAACCGTTTGCATTACAAAAGGCTGGAAATGTGCTTGATTTGGTCAAAATCAACCGTTAATATTACAAAAAGGCTGGAAATGTGCTTGATTTGGTCAAAATCAACCGTTAATATTACAAAAAAAGGCTGGAAATGTGCTTGATTTGGTCAAAATCAACCGTTTGCATTACAAAAAGGCTGGAAATGTGCTTGATTTGGTCAAAATCAACCGTTTGCATTACAAAAAAAGTCTGTAAATGTGCTTGATTTGGTCAAAATCAACCGTTTGCATTACAAAAGGCTGGAAATGTGCTTGATTTGGTCAAAATGCACAAAGAAATGCTGAATGGCTCATTTAGTTTTAAAGCAGTTTGTTTGGGGTTAAATATGATCTGAGATTTGCCAACATAAATTGTGCAAATGGAGATTTATGTGATCGTTAGGGCTGGGTATTGAGAAATATCACGATTTAATTCGATTCAATATTAATTCATTTGGATATGCAGGCAACTCGGTACAGCATTTGTTTTATTTTTTAAGGAAGAAATATTTCAATGAATGCTTAAAACTATACAATAAACCATGTGGTTGCTATATTAAAGTGATTTAATGTCTATTTATTTGAATAACTTTCCAAAGATATGATTCTCCTTTCTGGAGGTCATTTGTCCAGCTAACGATCGATGAATGTCGTTCCCGAGGTAAACGTGGCGTTGTTCACGAGTGGTTTTATTGCCGTTGTAACACCGATCGATCGATTGCATGAGACGTGATTGATTTGAGGGAGCTGTAACACGTCTGGTCATAGCTTCTGATGTTCATTCATGTTTATTGGTGTAGTAACCGCAGTCAGAGGAAGAGATGACGCGCTGACCCGAGGCTCATAACCGTCGCAGCAGATTAAAGAGACACAACTGCTTGGATTCATAATATAACTGACAGAATTTAATTTTGATTGTGATTTATTGGATGGAAAGCGTGTATAATTGTGACCCTGGAGCACAAAAGCAGTGTTAAGTCGCTGGGGAATATTTGTAGAAATAACCAAAAATACATTGTATGGGTCAAAATTATCCTTTTTATTTTATGCCAAAAATCATTCGGATATTAAGATCATGTTCCATGAAGATATTTAGTACATTTCTTACCGTAAATATATCAAAACTTAATTTTTGATTAGTATTATGCATTGCTAAGAACTTCATTTGAACAACTTTAAAGATGATTTTCTCAATATTTTTTTTTTTTTTGCATCCTCACATTCCAGATTTACAAATATTAATCGATCATAACAAACCATACATCAATGGAAACCATATTCATTCAGCTTCCAGATGATGAATAAATCTCAATTTTGAAAAGTTGACACTTATGACTGGTTTTGTGGTCCGGGGTCACACTTCAAACAGAAACAGCACAGATCGATTCTCGGGATTTAATTATCGAAATGGTTTCATCAAAACGAGAAAGTCCTATATTGTCCTCCCAGCTTTAGTGCTCATGTGATGCTCGTCTCTCGGTCTCATGTGTCTGAATACCACGGTGAATCTGTCTGTACTGTGTTTCTGCGCTCAGGGGTTGTGGATCTGGTCTCTGCTGTTTGAATTAAAGTTGTGTGTGTGTGTGTGTGTGCCAAAGAAAGGAGCGCAAGCCTCCGCGGGGGGAGGTCTGCTCACACTGCTGGGATGTTCTGGTTTAACGAGCCTCGCTTTACAGAGAGCTCATGTGAAACGCTTGAGAGCTGCGGGAAACTCATGATTACATGATTTGAACAAGATGCCGATCGAGTTAAACTCAGCATGTGGGAAATATTTTCTACTTTGTGAAAATGCTTTTGTAGGCGGAGAATGTTGCAGTGATGTCATGGGTGGGTGGAGTTTAATTCATGTAAATGAGATTATCAAGCTCCGCCCACTAGAAGCGCATCCACCTAGAAAAGTAGCTCTGGCTCAAATGAACAATTTACATGGGTTTAATTAACATTGGAGTATTTAGACATTTTAATCTAAAGAATGACTATGAACTCAACATTTCTGCTTTTAAACCCTGTTCGAAGTGTTTAGATTCACATTCATTTACACACTTCAGCCGCAAGGTAATGTGACTTTGAGAGGCAGTGTCAGTTAATATAGTATTACAGTTCTTTATTCATTTGTTACATTTTTTGTAATTTTGTGAGTAATTTGTATTATTTTTTTGTTTATTTAGTCGTTTTTTTTATATATGCCTATATAGTGTTATTTTATTTTAATTTTTTACTAATTTTTTATATGCCTATATAGTGTTAATTATAATTTTTTTAATTTTGCAGTTTTTATATATGCCTATATAGTGTTATATATATATTTGTTTTTTTTTTACTGTTTTTTTATATATGCCTATATAGTGTTATTTTTATTTTTTTTAATTTAGCAATTTTTTTTATATGCCTATATTGTTTTTTTTGTTTTTTTTTGCTATTTTTTATATGCCTATATATATATATATATATATATATATTTTTTTTTTTTGCTATTTTTTTATATGCCTATATAATGTTATTTTATTTTTATTTTTGTGCAATTTTTTATATGCCTATATTGTGTTATTTTAATTTTTTTAATTTTGCTGTTTTTTATATGCATATATATTTTTTTTATTTTGCAGTTTTTTTATATGCCGATATTGTTATTGTTATTTTTTTGTAATTTTTTATTTAGCAATTTTTTAATATGCATATATAGTTATCTACTTTTTTTTAATTTTGCAGGTTTTTTTATATGCCTATATTGTGTTTCTTTTTTTTTTTTTTTTATATATATAATGTTATTTTACATTTTTTGTCTATATATATATATATGTATTTAGTCAGTTTGAGTTATTTTAGTACTTTAACTTGTTTGGATGTTGTCTTGGAAACTACCTGAAATAAAATAATTTTTAAAATTTGATTTAATTTCAAATAGCGAAAGTGTGGTTTAGTTTTAGTTGACGACACTAACTCTGGCTACAGATGCTGCATAGAGTTGAACTCTGAATCATGATCATTGTGTTGGAGTGAGATGAGTCAAATGAAAGGGTGGTGTGGTGTTTTGGGAGGTGACGGGTCGCTCACTTTGCTGGTGTTTTGGGATGAGGTATCAGAACGTGCTTATCTTTGTGTGTTTATTTCAGCTTATTTGCTCTTCTGTGTGCACAAAGCTTGTGATGTTGTGCTTAAAGGGACCCCCGGGTATTAAGACATGTATAGCTTAATATAACATAAATGATGTTTCTTATTTAAACATGTAGTAGAAAACCCATGAAAGATGTTATTTAAAAAATCAACATCGTTTTTGGACTATGGGGGGGGCATTATTTATGTGCACCGTGCATTCTGCGTCGATGACGTCACTCGGTGAGCTACTGGCGCTTATTTCTATAGCCTTTGGTCTTTTACCGAAACACAACTCCAGTAAATAAAACACTGATACGATACCACATTGTGTGGCTTTTGGTTGTAATTTTCAGTCGAAGGGCAACAAGAGAAGCAATGCAAGACTTTCCTAACGATAAGAAGAGGAGAAAAGAGATGCCTGTGGACGAATAAAACTACCTAAAGACCGCTTCTTTCTCTCTCCACTTTAGCGCTGATGCCTTCGAGTCTTTTAGTAGAGCACAGCTCCTGACAGAGCTTACACACGGCTGAGATGAGAAACGTTAGATGCCATCTGTTAGGATGAAGACGCCGCGGCCGCTAGAGGAGTTTCTCAGCACGGGTCTTACTCCATATCAGAGACGTTTAGACGATCGATGGTACAGCATTTGGTTTAAACCTATACTTATATCCACCTCCACCTGTAAGCTCTTTCAGTAGCTGTGGTCATCATATCAGTGTTTTATTTTCCCAGTTGTCTATTTCGAGATGTGTTGTGGTAAAAATAGCAACATGTAGCGCTCTAGCTCACCGAGTGCAACCATTTTACGTCATCAGAATAATGGCGCCCCCCATAGTCCAAAATATGTATAAAATGATGTGATTTTGATGGGTTTTCTACTACATGTTTCAGTAAGAGACATCATTTAGGTTATATTAAACCATGCATCTTAATACCCAGGGATGCCTTTAGAGCTCCTCCACACGATCGGCTGGTCCGTGCTTCGCTTGAGCTGATCTCAGTCGTGGACTGGTGTGTTTTGAGCGCAGGGTGAGCTGGAGAAGCAGCTGCTGCAGGCCAATCCCATCCTCGAAGCCTTCGGCAACGCCAAGACCGTCAAACGACAACTCTTCCCGATTCGTAAGACTCTTCTTCAAGGGGACATTTGACGTTAGTCTGGCTGTTCCTGCTTGTGATTCATCTTTGGTCTTTTCTGTGTTTCAGGGCAAGTTCATCAGAATCAACTTTGGCGTTAACGGGTACATCGTCGGAGCCAATATTGAAACCTGTATCTTTATGAGCTAATTAATATGACCTGGTTTAAAAAAGAGCTTTTTCAATTGAAATAGTTAAATCATTATCATTCTGATTACGTAATTATGGCTTATTTGTATATTTATTTGCATATTTTTGGTTACGTTTATTGGAGGATTTACCGACCACAACTAGGCGTGATCTGTTTTTAATAACCACTCGTGAATCTGTGAAAATGCCACTGTAAATATGTGGGGGACATAAGAAATGGCAAGGCAGATAAACAAGTTACATTACTATTTTTAAATTAAGTACAAATATGAACGTTTATTTCTTTTACCACAAAAAAGCCAAAACACAGTTAATAATAATAAAAGGGAAATACAAATGTTAAAATAAAAATATAGAAATGTATATTTTTCTTAATCACTGCTTGAAAAACAAAAACAAATAAAAAAACTAAAAACACAAATAATAATAATAATAAAATGAAATGCAGATAAATAATTTTTATTAATTTTTAAATGAACAAAAATTAAATGTATAATTGTTCTTAACCACTCAAAGTATAAAAAGACTAAACTACAACCAAAGTTACTAATAAAATTAACTAGAAATTAGCTATTTTTATTTCTATTTTAAAAATAATAAGGAATTGTGAGAATCCCATAATCACTCCAGTTTAAAAATACACACAAAAAAGTAAACAGAAATTCAGATCAACAATTTGTTACTATTTTTTAAATGAATGGATGGAGATGCTGAATTATTATTATTTTTTTTTTAGTTTTTCTATATTTTATTTTTAACATTTATATAGTTTCTTATTCACCCCCAGTTAATCTGTTGTTCTGACTTTTTAATAATTTAATTTGTAATAAATGCTAAAAGAATTGATTGTTTCTGTGACTGTACACAGAGCATAGATGCAATGATGCACAAATCGAGACTGGTTAATAAAGACCCAGGCTGTTAAAAGCCTTCAGGTGAATATTCGTGCATGTCTCCTTGACTCTGACCATCAGACCTGTTGGAAAAGTCCCGCGCGATCCGTCAAGCTAAAGAAGAAAGAACCTTCCACATGTTCTACTACATGCTGACCGGTGCAGGAGACAAAGTGCGCTGTGAGTGTCCCTCACTGCTTTCATACACGATTTTTAACCGTTTAAATGCTTATGAATTACTGAAATCTTAAGAATAGTAGGATGAGGCATTTATGTTTATAGATGATTTGATCAGTTTCTTCATTCATCAGCTGAACTCTGTCTGGAGGGCTACAATAAGTACCGGTTCCTGTCCAATGGGAGCGTGGCGATCCCGGGACAGCAGGACCGAGACATGTACCTGGAGACCGTGGAGGCCATGAGGATCATGGGATTCTCTGAGGAAGAACATATCGGTGATCACATACTGCCGTTTTCAAACATCACCGTATTATATGCAGCATGTTTGGGTTTTTATATGTGTGTCGCCCCCTGCAGGCCTGTTGAGGGTCATGTCGTCTGTGCTACAGCTGGGTAATATGTCCTTTAAGAAGGAGCGTCACTCGGACCAGGCCTCCATGCCTGATGACACAGGTAAACACATCTCTATGGCTTTACAAACACGTCCATCAGGCCTTGTGCTGATAATCTGTAGCTGTATTATCATCATACAATTAGCAGGTGGTTTTACATGGTATCTAAAACTGGTCATTAGTTGCTCCAAACTGGCCACAAATAGTCATTAGCTGGTCCAAAGTGGTTATTAACTGCTACAAGCTGACCAAACATTTCATTAACTGGTCCAACTCTTCAAAAATGGTAATTTGCTGGTCCAAAATGATCAAAAAGGATAATTAGCCGTGACCAAATTGGTCAGATATGGTCATTGGCTGTCCAAACTGGCCAACAATAGTCACTAGTCGGTCTAGATGGACAAAAATGATTATTACCTGTTTAAAACGGTCATTAGCTGGTCCAAACTTGTAAAATGGTCATTAGCCAGTCCAAACTGGTCAAAAATGGTCATTTGCTGGTCCAAACTGGTCATAAATGGATATTAGCTGGGCCAAGATAGCCAAAATAGTCATTTGCTGGACCAAACTGGTCCAAAAAGGGTTATTAGCTTGTCCAAGATAGCCAAAAATGGTAACTTGCTGGTCCAAACTCATTGAAAATAATCATTAACTGGTCAGGAATAGTCATTGGTTTGGTCAAAAATGGTTATTAATTGCTACATGCTGAAAAAGCTTGAAATATGGTTGTTAGCTGACCAAAAATGTTCATTAGCCTGCCCAAACTGGTTGAATTGTGTAATTTTGTTGTCCAAACTCATTGAAAATGATCATTAGCTGGTCCAACTGGTGGTCGAAAATGGTCATTAACTACTACAAGTTGGCCATTAGCTGTTCCAGCTAGTCAATAATAGAAATTAGCTGGTCCAAACTGGTTGAAAATTATAATTAGCTGGTATAACTGATCAAAAATGGTTATTAGCTGGTCAAAACTGGTAATTAGCTGGTCCCAAGTAGTCGAAAATTGTCATTAGTTGGTCCAAACCGCTCTGAATGGTTAATTAGCCATTCAGAAATTTCTAAACAACTTTTCCTTCACTTTTCTAGCTGCCCAGAAGGTGTGCCATCTAATGGGCATGAACGTGGCCGATTTCGCACGTGCCATCCTCTCGCCCCGGATCAAAGTGGGCCGTGACTACGTGCAGAAGGCCCAGACCCAGGAGCAGGCCGAGTTTGCGGTGGAGGCTCTGGCCAAAGCCACGTACGAGAGGATGTTTCGCTGGCTGGTGCTGCGCATCAACAAAGCTCTGGATAAGACCAAGCGTCAGGGCGCCTCCTTCATCGGCATCCTGGACATCGCCGGCTTTGAGATCTTCGAGGTACAGCAGAATCTTTCAACCTCAACGGTGCTTACAGTGGGATTACCCACAATTCCTTGCAGTAACCGTGTTTCTGTTCCTCTCCGCAGCTGAACTCGTTTGAGCAGATGTGCATTAACTACACTAACGAGAAGCTCCAGCAGCTGTTCAACCACACCATGTTCATCCTGGAGCAGGAGGAGTACCAGCGCGAGGGCATCGAGTGGAGCTTCATCGACTTCGGCCTTGACCTGCAGCCCTGCATCGACCTCATCGAGAAACCCGTAAGTGTCTCTCCACCAGTTGTGCGACTCCTAGAACAATCACGTGACTTTTAGTTGAGCTGTTTCCGTGTTTAAGAATTGAGAACTTAAAAATCCGTTATTTAAAAAATACTAAACCCGGTTTGATTTACATGATGTCCTCATGATCTTCTGCTGATGTAGATACTAGCAGGTCAAAGCTGCTCCAAGCTGGTTTAGATGGTTGATTAGCTAAACTACCTGCCAATGGGGTACACTAACCTGGTACATCATCCTAGACAAACTAGTTAGAACAGGTAAAGAAGGTAAACCAATAATTGTTATTATTTCTGAAAGACTCGCGTAACTTTTAGTATCACCTTTTAATAGAACAGTTTTCATGTGTAGATATTAGTCAGCTCCTGATGTTTAAGTTTGGGAATCAAGAACTTGGAATACATTATTTTGAAAATACTAAATTCAGTTTGATTCCATGGTTTCATGATATTTTCAAACTGGCCAAAAATTGCCATTAGCTGTTCCAAGTTAGTCAAAAAAGGTAATTAGATGGTCCAAACTGGCTGAAAATGGTTATTAGCTGGACCAAATTTGTCTAAAATGGTCATTAGCTGGTCTAAACTGCATATTGCTAAACTGCTGGTTATTAGCTGGTCATAAATGAGCATTACCTGCTCCAAACTGGCCAAAAATAGCCATTAAGAGATCCATTCTGGTAAAAAAATGGTCATTAACTGCTCCAAGTTGGCCAAAAATTATCATTAGCTGGTCCAATCTGGTCAAAAATGGTTATTAGCAGACCAAAGTGGTCATTAGCTGGTCTAAACTGGTCAAAAATGGATATTAGCTGGACCAAAGTGGTCATTAGCTGGTCTAAACTGGTCAAAAATGGATATTAGCTGGACCAAAGTGGTCATTAGCTGGTTTAAACTGGTCAAAAATGGTCATTAGCTGGTCTAAACTGGTCAAAATGGATATTAGCTGGACCAAAGTGGTCATTAGCTGGTCTAAACTGGTCAAAAATGGATATTAGCTGGACCAAAGTGGTCATTAGCTGGTCTAAACTGGTCAAAAATGGATATTAGCTGGACCAAAGTGGTCATTAGCTGGTCTAAACTGGTCAAAAATGGATATTAGCTGGACCAAAGTGGTCATTAGCTGGTCTAAACTGGTCAAAAATGGATATTAGCTGGACCAAAGTGGTCATTAGCTGGTCTAAACTGGTCAAAAATGGATATTAGCTGGACCAAAGTGGTCATTAGCTGGTCTAAACTGGTCAAAAATGGATATTAGCTGGACCAAAGTGGACATTAGCTGGTCTAAACTGGTTATAAATGGATATTAGCTGGACCAAACTTATTGCAAATTGGTTTTAGCTAGTCTAAATGATCATTGTCTGCTTCCAGCATGTCAAAAGGGTCACCAATCTTCTCCTAGAATGATCACATGGCCTTTTAATGTAGCTGTTTTCATGTGTAGGTATTACTCCGATCCTGAGGTGTAAAATTGGGATACATTATTTTAAAAATACTAAGTCTAGTTTGATTTCCTGATGTAGATGGGTCACCAATTCAAGACTTTGTTTGAATGTGATCGTTGTTGTGTGTTTCCAGACGAGTCCTCCAGGAATCCTGGCTCTCCTAGACGAGGAGTGCTGGTTCCCCAAAGCCACGGACAAGAGCTTCGTGGAGAAGGTCCTGCAGGAGCAGGGGACGCACCCCAAATTCCACAAACCCAAGAAACTGAAGGACGAGGCGGACTTTTGCATCATCCACTACGCTGGAAAGGTGTTGACGTGCTCCTTGGCTAAACCAATGTGTGATTTCATGACCTCATTTGGGAATTTGAAACATCTGCGATTGTGTTTCTCAGGTGGATTATAAGGCGGATTCGTGGCTGATGAAGAACATGGACCCGCTGAACGATAACGTGGCCTCTTTGCTCAATCAGTCCACCAACAAGTTTGTTTCAGAGCTGTGGAAGGACGGTGAGTCGATAGATCACGTTCAGTCAGCTCTTAAATGAATGTTAAAGCAGCAGGTCGTGGAGAAGATCTATAAATGATGAAGACATGTAGCTCTCAGAATGACGTGAAGCTTTTAAACTGAACAAAGGGGAATAATGACTAATGATGAATTTACACCTGGTGACTTTTTCATGCCAAAATGGGTGGAAACTCACTGGAATCATTTTCTTTTGCTGGTGTTTGGTCCTCTGTTTCTTCTCCTCTCCTCTCCATCCATCTATCCATCCGTCCATCCCTTGTTTCACGTCCTCCTGTATGTCCGTCTCTCTCTCTCAGAGGTCCAGAACTGTCAAAGAGCTTATTTCTATGAGCGTTTTCCTTTCCTTCATTTAGAGCCAGGTGACATCTTTGTTTCTTTCTCTCTCTCGTGATGTTCTCTTCCTCCTCCATCTCCATCAGCTGTCCTGCGTGACTGTGTTTCTCCGAGGTGTTGAGCTATGTCTCTGATATTTCTGCTGTCTCTCCTCTCTGTGTAATATAGTGTGCTTTGGCGCCTCCGCTGCTGATGTGTGGTACTGCAGAAATGGGTATAAACTGCATGGGTTTGGTTCTGTTCTCACCAGTGAAACATGACCACAGTATGCAGTCACACACACTCACAGGGTCCAAAATTCACTAAACATCACAATGGCAGATGTATAAAAATGGGGGTTATATCCTGGAAAAATATTTATTTTTGCTCCATGAAAATAATAATTATTTAGCTATATTTTCAGCATTGTACGTTAACTGTCTATATACACGACGGCTCAAAAGTTTGGGTTCAGTAAGACTTTTAATATTTTTTAAAGAAGTCTCTTATGCTCTTCAAGACTGCATTTATTTGATCAAAAATACAGAAATAAAACAATAATACTGTAAAATGTTATCACAATATAAAATAATGGTTTTTATTTTAATATACTGTAAAATGTCATTTATTCCTGTGAACAAAGCTGTATTTTCAGCATCATTATTCCAGTCTTCAGTGTCAAATGATCTTCAGAAATCATTAATATGCTGATTTATTAATAGAATTATCAATGTTGGAAACTATTTTATGGAACCTGTGATTCTTTTTTTTTTTTGCTTTTTTTTTTTTGGATTCTTTGATGAATGACAAGTTAAAAAGAACAAATTTTATTCAAAATATAAATATTTTCTAATGGTGTAAATCTATGCTATGACTTTTTATTAATTTAACACATCCTTGGTGAATAAAAGTATTAATTTCTTTCAAAAAGAAAGAATAAAAATGTTCTGACCCCAAACATTTGAACGGCGGGGTATATTGTTAGAAAAGATTTATATTTTAAATAAATGCTGTTCTTTTTAACATTCTATTCATCAAAGAATCCTGAAAATATCACCGGTTCCAAAACAATATGAAGCAGCAAAACTGTTTCCAGCACTGATAATAAATCAGCATATTATTATGATTTCTGAAGATCATGTGACTCTGAAGACTGGAGGAATGATGCTGAAAATACAGCTTTGATCACAGAAATAAATACAAATTTTAATGTATATTAACATCGAAGAACGTTGTTTTACATCGTAATAATATTTCACATTATACAAATATTTTATCAAATAAATGCAGTCTTGATGAGCATTAGAAACTTATTGAACATACATTAAAAATCGTACTGAGCCCAAACCTTTGAGCAGCAGTGTAAGTAAATAATAATAATACAAAAATATATCAATTTAGTCTGTATTTCTATTTTTCCAGTTAGTTATTCTACTTTCATTTGGTTCCTTTCGTTTAGTTTTTCAATCTAATATTTGAATATTAATTTATTTCATCTTTCAATTAAAATATGGATAAAAAACCTAGTACTAGTCTGCTGTTCATACATTGATAAATTGAAACAAATTAAAAATGTACATTTTCAGTCTTTTTTGTGCTTATTGAGTCTCATTCATGAAGCACGAGCAGAATTAATTGTTCTGAAATCTGTGTCATTCAATTCAACTTGTGTTTTAATGAATGAGTGTTTATTTTGGACCCTAGAACACACACACACACACACACACACACGTCTCACCTGCACTGCATTGATTTGGATCATTTTCCCATGTGCCCCCACTCTTCACCAGCATCGTGTGTGTCTGTGGTTTGTCACCAGTGCTGACGTGTGTTTGCCCCACTGAACTGTGGGTAGTCTTCACATCATGACCAGACTGCATGCCTGAGACGAAGCTCTTACAGTGTCATGACTCTGCTGTCTCTCTCTGTGTCTGTCTGTCTCTCAGTGGACCGTATCGTGGGTCTGGATAAGGTGGCCGGCATGTCGGAGCTGCCCGGTGCGTTTAAGACCCGTAAGGGAATGTTCCGGACCGTCGGGCAGCTCTATAAAGAGCAGCTGTCCAAACTCATGGCCACGCTCAGAAACACCAACCCCAACTTCGTCCGCTGCATCATTCCCAACCACGAGAAAAAGGTACCAACTGATATAACAATATAGGTACTGGCATCGGTTTCATGTTAACATTGGACACTCCCACTTTGGGCTTAAATCGTCCTGAATACATCGTAAGCCTTTGCATGTTGTGTCTCGGTCCATCTCAGGCGGGTAAGCTGGACCCTCACCTGGTTCTGGATCAGCTCCGGTGTAACGGTGTGCTGGAGGGAATCCGTATCTGCAGACAGGGTTTCCCCAACCGCATCGTCTTCCAGGAGTTCAGACAGAGGTATCGGAGCGGTTCAATAAATCAGTCCTCAGGAACAAACTCATTAATTATTCCTCTTAAGAGTCTTACTCTCTTAGGATTTAGATAGATTAACTTTACTTTTGCACTTGTACTGCAATTATTTGACACACACAACATAACAAACATAGTCAAATTATATTATATGTACACAAAAAATAAACCAGATAAGATGACCTCTGTTGTTGAGATATGTGATGGGTGAAGGAATCGGGCTTCTTCCAAAGCGGGCCCTCCTACACCTCATAGCCCAACACCTGCGCCCCGAGGACAGTGGGGCTAAACACTCATCAGTGGATGTGTGGAGTCCTGTTCTATTGAAACGTGTAATAGCTCTGTTATTGAGTTCAGTGAGGTTGGGTGTTGAAAGACCTATAACTTTTGCAGCTATATTGGACACCTTTGTAAGTTTGGTCCGGTTTTTAACAAAGCATATTGTAAAAATAAGAAGAACAATACAATAGAATTGGCAGAATAATGCTTTGATTAAGTAGTAATAATAATCGAGGAGCAACATTTGGATCGAATAGGTTTCTTACTAACTGAACGCAAACCTGGTTGTGTTGTCACTGATGTTAACCGTGGCTTGTGTTTTGCTCAGGTATGAAATCCTCACGCCCAACTCCATTCCCAAAGGCTTCATGGACGGTAAACAGGCTTGTGTGCTGATGGTGAGACCAGCTTTACAGTTTAAACGAACTGGTTTAGTGCCGTCCGCTGTTACTTTATTCATTTTCCAAACTGGGGTTTTTACTGGGAGTAAAACTCTAAAATGGTTTATTTTAATTTAGAATATTTATACATATTTTCTAGTGTTTTATTTTGATTGGTAAAATAAAATTACAATTAATATTTTTTAAATATGAAGTAAAACTCTAAAATGGTTTATTTTAATTTAGAATATTTATAAATATTTTCTAGTGTTTTATTTTGATTTGGTAAAATACAATTAAAATGAATAAATATGAAGTAAAAATCTAAAATGGTTTTATTTTAATTTAGAATATTTATAAATATTTTCTAGTGTTTTATTTTGATTGGTAAAATAATAAAATTAATAAATATGAAGTAAAACTCTAAAATGGTTTTATTTTAATTTAGAATATTTATACATATTTTCTAGTGTTTTATTTTGATTGGTAAAATAAAATTAAAATTAATAAATATGAAGTAAAACTCTAAAATGGTTTATTTTAATTTATAATATTTATTAATATTTTCTAGTGTTTTATTTTGATTGGTAAAATAAAATTAAAATGAATAAATATTTTTCTCAAATATAAAGTAAAACTCTAAAATGGTTTATTTTTATTTAGAATATTTATAAATATTTTCTAGTGTTTTATTTTGATTGGTTTATATTTTGAAATCATTTGTTTTGATTTAGATTATAAGTATTTAGCGATAAATAATTTTTCTCTAATTAAAACAGTCTGAATAAAGCACAATATCTTATTTGTTTACCTGCATGCAATTTGACCATTAACCATCATCAGAGAAGCATGAATGTGTTGATAAATGATTGAAATATTGAGTTTAGTAAATATTTAGGTCGAAGCTGGTTCCTGTGTTAAGCTCTTGGTCTGTGTCTCAGATCAAAGCGCTGGAGCTGGATCCCAACCTGTTCCGGATCGGACAGAGCAAAGTGTTTTTCCGCGCTGGCGTCCTGGCTCATCTGGAGGAGGAGCGCGATATGAAGATCACCGATGTCATCATCAACTTCCAGGCCTGGTGCCGTGGATACGTCGCACGCAAGTGAGCGTCACCACATCATGGTCCAGCCATAGGGATTGTTCAGTTAACCGGCTACTGCAATAAACATTTACTCAAACCCTCTTTTATGAGATGAAGGGATTGGCCCAGAAATCGGCATCATATATCGGCTGCCCCGATTTCCCAACCCAAACCCAAATCAGTCGACCTCTAATGTTAATCAAACATTAAAAGAATTCACTGCTCTTCATTAAACTACGGTTTATTGCATCTTTGTTCTTATTTTTAATAACAAAGATAAAATAAAAAATATATATTGTGATTTAATAATATAGTAGTTATTATTAAGAAGAAAATTGGAGGAAAATATTGCTTGATTTTGCTTTGGGACCAAATCAGCACAAAAATACCTATATATATATATATATATATATATATATATATATATATATACCGTATACCGCAAATCAGCCCAAAAATACCGGGATATACCGTATACTGCAAATCAGCCCAAAAATACCGGGATATATATATATATATACCGTATACCGCAAATCAGCCCAAAAATACCGGGATATATATATACCGTATATGCATAAATCAGCCCAAAAATACCGGGATATATATATATATACACCGTATACTGCAAATCAGCCCAAAATACCGGGATATATATATATACACCGTATACTGCAAATCAGCCCAAAAATACCGGATATATATACACCGTATACACCATAAATCAGCCCAAAATACCGGGATATATATACACCGTATACATAAATCAGCCCAAAAATACCGGAGATATATATATATATATATATACCGTATACTGCAAATCAGCCCAAAAATACCGGGATATATATACACCGTATACATAAATCAGCCAAAAATACCGGGATATATATATATATATATACACCGTATACCATAAATCAGCCCAAAAATACCGGGATATATATATATATATATACACCGTATACCGTAAATCAGCCAAAATACAGATATATATATATACACCGTATACTGCAAATCAGCCCAAAAATACAGATATATATATATACACCGTATACTGCAAATCAGCCCAAAAATACCGGGATATATATATATATATACCGTATACTGCAAATCAGCCCAAAAATACCGGGATATATATATATATATACCGTATACCGCAAATCAGCTCAAAAATACAGATATATATATATACACGTATACTGCAAATCAAGCCCAAAAATACCGGGATATATATATATATACCGTATACATAAATCAGCCCAAAAATACAGATATATATATATACACGTATACTGCAAATCAGCCCAAAATACCGGGATATATATATATATACCGTATACCATAAATCAGCCCAAAAATACAGATATATATATATACACCGTATACATAAATCAGCTCAAAATACAGATATATATATATATACCGTATACATAAATCAGCCCAAAAATACAGATATATATATATACACCGTATACTGCAAATCAACCCAAAAATACCGGGATATATATATATATACCGTATATACCGCATAAATCAGCCCAAAAATACCGGGATATATATATATATACCGTATACCATAAATCAGCTCAAAATACCGGGATATATATATATATATACCGTATACAAATCAAGCCCAAAAATACCGGGATATATATATATACTGCAAATCAGCCCAAAAATACCGGGATATATATACACCGTATACCATAAATCAGCCCAAAATACCGGGAGATATATATATATATATATACCGTATACTGCAAATCAGCCCAAAAATACAGATATATATATATATACACCGTATACTGCAAATCAGCCAAAAATACCGGGATATATATATATATACCGTAATAAATCAGCCCAAAATACAGATATATATATATATACACCGTATACTGCAAATCAGCCCAAAAATACCGGGATATATATATATATACCGTATACTGCAAATCAGCCCAAAATACCGGGATATATATATATATACGTATACATAAATCAGCTCAAAAATACCGGGATATATATATATATATACCGTATACTGCAAATCAGCCCAAAATACCGGGATATATATATACTGCAAATCAGCCCAAAAATACCGGGATATATATACACCGTATACATAAATCAGCCCAAAAATACCGGGAGATATATATATATATATATACCGTATGCAAATCAGCCCCAAAATACGGGATATATATACACCGTATACATAAATCAGCCCAAAAATACCGGGATATATATATACGTATACATAAATCAGCCAAAAATACCGGGATATATATATATAGTATACATAAATCAGCCCAAAAATACAGATATATATATATACACCGTATACTGCAAATCAGCCCAAAAATACCGGGATATATATATATACACCGTATACATAAATCAGCCCAAAAATACCGGGATATATATATATATACCGTATACCGCAAATCAGCCCAAAAATACAGATATATATATATACACCGTATACTGCAAATCAGCCCAAAAATACAGATATATATATATACACCGTATACTGCAAATCAGCCCAAAAATACCGGGATATATATATATACACCGTATACTGCAAATCAGCCCAAAAATACCGGGATATATATATATACACCGTATACCGCAAATCAGCCCAAAAATACAGATATATATATATATACCGTATACTGCAAATCAGCCCAAAAATACCGGGATATATATATATATATACCGTATACCCATAAATCAGCTCAAAATACAGATATATATATATACACCGTATACTGCAAATCAGCCCAAAAATACCGGGATATATATATATACACCGTATACCGCAAATCAGCCCAAAAATACCGGGATATATATATATACACCGTATACCGCAAATCAGCCCAAAAATACAGATATATATATATACACCGTATACTGCAAATCAACCCAAAAATACCGGGATATATATATATACACCGTATACCGCAATCAACCCAAAAATACCGGGATATGTATATATACACCGTATACGCATAAATCAGCCCAAAATACTGAGATATATATATATATACCGTATACCGCAAATCAGCCCAAAAATACCGGGATATGTATATATATATACCGCATACCACAAATCAGCACAAAAATACCGGGATATATATATACACCGCATACCACAAATCAGCACAAAAATACCGGGATATATATATATATATATACCGTATACCGCAAATCAGCACAAAAATACCGGGATATGAATTTTTGCTCATATCGCCCAGTCCTAGGTTGAGGGGATGCTAGTACAGAAGGTGGGCAGTTTCTAAGATGTTTTGGGTAGTCGCAGGGGGTTTCTATGTCATTCCCGGGTGGTTTCTAGCATTTAGACCTCATACACATGAACTACGATTGAGACATGGCCAATATTGATGATGTGGTGTTTGTGGTTCAGGGCATTTGCTAAGAGGCAGCAGCAGCTGACGGCCATGAGAGTGATCCAGAGGAACTGCGCTGCGTATCTGAAGCTCAGGAACTGGCAGTGGTGGAGACTCTTCACCAAGGTTTCTACACACACACACACACACGTTCAGATGTGCTGCAGGGCTTGATCTGTGCTTTACACTGATGCCGTGCTTGTGTGTGTTTCAGGTGAAGCCGCTGCTGCAGGTCAGCCGACAGGAAGAGGAAATGCTGGCCAAAGACGAGGAGCTCAACAAGGTTCGGGAGAAGCAGATCGTGGCTGAAGAGCAGATGCAGGAGATGGCGGTCAAACAGCAGCAGGTGTGAAACACAGTCACGGGTGTATTTAAGTGTTACTATACTGTATGTACTGTGTGTATATACCGTGTATGTGTTTGTATGTGTATATCATCTTATATTAATTACATTCTATGAATTATACATATGCTATATT
>CM050415.1:40992504-41005004 GCA_027564155.1 Gymnocypris eckloni scoliostomus
TGATTTCCTTTACTACACACACACGGACGCTCGCGGTGTGTTCTGCGTCTGTGTACATGAACACATCCACAATATCTCCAGAGCATCATCACATCAGAACATCAGAAACCTTTAGATCTTCACGGCAACCCGTCAAAATAAAAGTGCGTTTTAACTATTATTAACTGTGACCGGAATAATTACTTAATGTAGGCCTAATGATAGTTCATAAATTATTATTACACATTTTTTGGGGGGGGTATTTACCAGAATGTATTTACCAAAAAATAATTACATATATATATATAAAACACTTTATTTTAGGGTCTCTTAACTAGTTGCTTATTAGCATGCATATGACTAGAATATTAGCTATTTATTAGAAGTAATTAAGCACATATTAATGCCTCATTTTACATCCCTAATCCGGCCCAATACCTAAACTCAACAACTACCTCACTAACTATTAATGCGCAGCAAATTAAGATTTCATTGAGGGAAAAGACGTAGTTAATAGTGAATAAGTGTTCCCTATTCTAAAGTGTTACTATAATTAAAATGTTTTTTTAATTAATATAAAATCAGTTAATCAGAGAAAATGTAATGAAACCATTAAAATGGAATCCAGAAAATGGATTCACAAAACAGAATTTGGTCAAAATAAAATTGAATTTGAGAGAGAAATGATTTTCATAGGGTCCTATTAACCACATAGCAATGCTCAGGCAACCACTAAGAACACCCTAGCAACCACAGAGAACACCCTAGCAACAGCCTAGCAGTCACAGACAACGCCAGAGCAAACACCTGGAAACAGCCGTGTAATCACTCAGCACACATGTCCCTCCACAATAGCCCCAGAATAATGCAGGCTTAAGCTGTGTCTACACCTGGTGAAATCCTGTTAAATGTACGTTTACGTGATTCCTGTAATTATTTGCTCATTTTTCGGTGCAATGCAGGCGTTTTGCATGATGTAAACGCTGTTTCTGTTTCCCCGTCAGACCGAGCTGGATAACGTCAACGCGCTGCTGAGCGAAGCCGAAGGGAAGTCCATCAAAGCCAGCAAGGACTGGTCATCCGTGGAGTCGCAGCTGCAGGACGTGCAGGTACGTGCGTTATGGGATTTCTGCAGGCCTCTGCATCTCACGCACTCGTTAAACCTGACACGTGTCCTCGCAGGAAGTGCTGCAGGAGGAGACGAGGCAGAAGCTGGCACTGAACACGCGTCTGCGGCAGCTGGAGGACGAGCAGAGCGGCCTGAAGGAGCAGCTGGAGGAGGAGGAGGAGGCCAAGAGGACCCTGGAGAAACAGATGAGCACCATGCAGACGCAGGTGAACACAGACACGCCGAGAGAACCTGGGCTGCGACCCAAATCACATACAGTAGTAGGGATGTAACGATTAACCGCGAGCCGGTAGAAAATCGAATCTACGAATCGCCATTCAATTAGAGGGCAACTTTCTGTCTTTAGAAAAGTTTAGATGCTATTTTTTCTTTTCATCTTGCCTCTGTATAATGCATATTAAAGTTCGTAAGTGCAGCGCAGCTTTGTTTACAGCGGTAACCAAGTTAAATGAGTTAAATGTTAACGAGAGAGTCATGTGTTAAATATCTCAATATACATTTTGGTAAATGTTTGCAGTGCATACAGAAACAGTTTTAATAGCATGCAGTATATAATGATTATCTAAAGATAGTACTATAATAGATCACAGGGCATCCAGTTACAGAAATAAAGAGGCTTAGTTTGCATTTAATCCAAATTGAATTCAGGTTAAATGTATTTTAATCTTTTGCCAGTTCAGTATGCATACTGAGAAACCGCACGGAGCAGCTGTTTTGAAGGCAGCAGTGTGTCTAACGCAGGTGTGTCTCTCTTCTGCTGCAGCTGGTGGACATGAAGAAGAAGATGGAGCTGGAGACCGGTGTTCTGGAGAGCGCCGAGGAGACGAGGAAGCGCGTCCAGCGTGACCTGGAGGCCGTGACGCTGCGTCTGGACGAGAGGAACTCTGCCTTCGACAAGCTGGACAAGACCAAGACGCGCCTGCAGCAGGAGCTGGACGACATGCTGGTGGACCAGGACCATCTGAGACAGATCGTCTCCAACCTGGAGAAGAAGCAGAAGAAGTTCGACCAGGTGAGGGCGATCATTAGACCAGCGGTTCTCCAGCAAGCCAGTGTCAAAAGCAGCTAAAAATACATTTCTTACTGTGATCGGGAAACCTGGATATATAAGCAAGCCTCGTAGTGTGTGATTTCTAGACACAGAGAGGTCTAGTTCTCAGCTGTAGAAATTGTCAGTAAACGATGTCTGAAAAAAAAACTCAAAAAAATTATATAAATGTTTAGAATATATATTTTCTAGTTATGCTGAGCTTTTTTAAAAAAACTATTTTGAACATTTCTATTTTTTTATTTTTAGTCATTTTCATTTTTTGTGATGTCATTTTATAATATTTTATAAAATGTTGCTTGTAAGTAACACTGTTTTTTATTTTTATCCTGAATTTTTTGTTTTAGAAATGTCTTTATTTATCCTAAATATTTTTTTAAGGTATGGTGAGTTAAAAACTATTTTTAATAATCTTAAAAAAAACGTATATCATTTTTTGTATCTATAGGTAAAAACTTTTTAAATCGTTTTTTTTTTAATTTAAAAATACTTATATTCATTTTAGTTTTAGAAATTAAATTTTTAAATATTTTATCAGATGTTGTGTGTTTTTATTTTTTATCCTTAATTTTTGTTTTAGAAATGTCCTTTTTATCCTAAATAATTTAAGGTATGGTGAGTAAAACTATTTTCATAATCCTAAAAAAGTTATATATATATATATATATATATATATATATATTTATTTATTTTGTCTAGAGGTAAAAAACTTTTTTTTTTTTTTTTTTTTAAATCTATTCATTTAGTTTTAGAAATGTAATTTTTGAATATTTTATCAGATGTTGTGGAAACCCTTCCAGTAAATCAGGAATGAATGGGAAGTGGTTATAGTTGTCGCATTGCTGAATATATGCAGTTTCTCGCATCAGATCTTAAACAGTAATACGTGATATAAGTTAAACTGCTTTGCTCCTGTTTTCAGATGCTGGCTGAGGAGAAGTCCATCTCTGGCGCGAGAGGCTCGTGAGAAAGAAGCTGGACACCCTCAGCGATGTGAAGAACGAGCTGGACGGACCAACAAAGATGGAGGACCTGGTGTCCTCTGCTTCTCTCACAGGTTCACGATCTGGAAGTCCAAGCGCCGCGATGGAGCAGCAGCTGGAGGAGATGAAGACGCAGCTGGAGGAGCTGGAGGACGAGCTGCAGGGCACCGAAGACGCCAAACTGCGGCTGGAGGTCAACATGCAGGCCATGAAGGCGGCGCAGTACGAGAGAGACCTGCAGGGGCGAGCTGGGAGAGGAGAAGAAGAGACAGCTGATCAAACAGGTGACCCACAAAACACGCCGACGGATACTCTCGCCCAATTGCATTTCGAGGGGAGCCCTGTTAAAATGGCATTGGGTGTTTGTAACAGGTGTCCTCTGCTAAATTATCGTTCCAGGGACTAAATATGACTCATAACAACAATAGTGTTACAGTAGCCCAATTCCATGGCAAATAACTAACTAATCAATTATAATATAGACAAAATATATTTATTTAAAATAGATTGACTTGAATGTAAACTGAAAATGCATTTTCTTTACTATAAAATATTAACTTAATATATATATAACTAATCAAGGAAATAAATCTTACATAAAACTATTTTTATTTATTTTCATGCATTTAAAAATATATCAGTTATTGTGAGTAAAAAAAAAAAAAGTAATATTTTAAAAAATCGTAAAAATAACGGGCATTTTTTATAACAATTTTTTTTTTTATTAAAATGATTTTATTATATTTTTTTATCCAATATTGTGAGTAAATCTATTTTTAAATCCATTTTTAAATATGCTTTTCTCTAGTTTTACCAAGTTTTTTTCAAACAAATTGTGAGTTTTTTTTTTAATATATTATCCGATCAATCAGAGAAATAAACAACCAAGTAATTATTTTATGTATTTATAGCAGCACTCGTTTATTTTTTGCACAAACATGTACTTTTATGATATCTATATCTGTTCAGACTGAGCTGTTGAATCCGTAATGAGTTGATTGTGTTCAGCACGGTTAGTTGTGTGGTGTGCTTGCGGTCAGGTGCGTGAGATGGAGATGGAGCTGGAGGACGAGCGTAAACAGCGCACTGTGGCGATGGCGGCGCGTAAGAAGATGGAGCTGGACCTGAAGGAGCTGGAGGCTGCCATCGACCAGGCCAACAAGAACCGCGACGAGGCGCTCAAGCAGCTCAAGAAAGTGCAGGTCCGTCTCTTACAGCGTACGCTTGCTGAACGTGTTGTCTGCAGTCCTGTAAGCGTCTCCTGTGTTTCAGGCTCAGATGAAGGAGCTGCTGCGGGAGCTGGAGGACACGCGTGTGTCCCGCGAGGAGATCCTGGCCCAGAGCAAAGAGAACGAGAAGAAGGTGAAGAGCATGGAGGCTGAGATGATCCAGATTCAGGAGGTCAGTGTGTGTCTCGGTCTGTCCTCGCAGTCCTGAAGCTCCTGCTGTTCCCGTCTGACATCTGTCTGAATGCAGGAGCTGGCGGCCGCAGAGCGAGCCAAGAGACAAGCGCAGCAGGAGAGAGACGAGCTGCAGGACGAGCTCAACAACCTGGCCGCTAAAGGGTGAGGAGACACTCACACAGTCCAGCGTTATGGACACGGTTGATTAGAAGAAACAATACTACAAAACATCGGCCATTGTTGTTAAGAATATAGATTTTGATATTCTAGATATGTAAATTAAAATTACAAATGTATGGAAAACATAATTTTTGTTTGCCCTTCCATTTTTATGGAAAGCTGTTTTATTTATTATTTTTTATTTTTTATAAATGTAAATGGAAGAAAGCAACGTTCCACGAAATGTTTAGGTTTTTTAATCTAAACAAAAAGCTACAAATGCTACAAATAAATCTTCCATTGTTATGAAAAATATAGATTTTTTTATGTTCAATTTCTCTAACTGATATGTAAATGAAATGTATTTATTTTTATTTGCACTCTTATTTTATTCATTTATGGATTTGTGGTATACACTGCTGTTCAAAAAAGTTTTTTTTTTTTATAAATGAATACTTTAATTCAGCAATAATGTGTTAAATTGATAAAAAATATATAGTAAAGCTTTATATTGTTAGAAAATATTTCCATTTTGAATAAATGCTGTTCTTTTTTACCTTTTATTCATCAAAGAATCCTGAAAACAGTATTACAGGTTCCCCAAAATATGAAGCAGCAAAACAATTAATGATAAATCAGTATATTATTATGATTTCTGAAGATCATGTGACTCTGAAGACTGGAGGAATGATGCTGAAAATATAGCTTTGATCACAGAAATAAATTACATTTTACCGTATATTCACATAGAAAACCCTTTTTTTAGTGTAATATTATTACAGTTTTTTTGATTGAACAAACATGATTTGATCTGTTGAAATGTCCCATGATGCATTGTGTCGGTGTGCTCAGCTCTCTGGGCTCGGAGGAGCGGCGGCGTCTGGAGGCGCGCATCGCTCAGCTGGAGGAGGAGCTGGAGGAGGAGCAGAACAACACGGAGCTGGTGAACGACCGGCTGAAGAGAGCCCTGCTGCAGGTGCGTCGCGCTCGGACCGTCCCGCCGCTGGCGTCTGACGCCTGCAGCACGCTCACCGCTGTCTCTCTCTCCACAGACTGACCAGATGAACGTGGAGCTGACGGCGGAGCGCAGCACCACACAGCGGCTGGAGGGAGCGCGCTCACAGATGGAGCGCCAGAACAAGGAGCTGAAGCTCAAACTCGCCGAGCTGGAGGGAGCCGTCAAGAGCAAATACAAGGCCACCATCACCGCCCTGGAGGCCAAGATCGGCCAGCTGGAGGAGCAGCTCGACGTCGAGACCAAGTACAGCCACACTTACATCACTGTGCTATATATACATCTACATGCAAGCATCACTGTGCTATATATACATCTACATGCAAGCATCACTGTGCTATATATACATCTACATGCAAGCATCACTGTGCTATATATACATCTACATGCAAGCATCACTGTGCTATATATACATCTACATGCAAGCACCACTGTGCTATATATACATCTACATGCAAGCACCACTGTGCTATATATACATCTACATGCAAGCATCACTGTGCTATGTATATATACACATGCAAGCAACACTGTGCTATATATACATCTACATGCAAGCATCACTGTGCTATATATACATCTACATGCAAGCATCACTGTGCTATATATACATCTACATGCAAGCAACACTGTGCTATATATACATCTACATGCAAGCAACACTGTGCTATATATACATCTACATGCAAGCAACACTGTGCTATATATACATCTACATGCAAGCAACACTGTGCTATATATACATCTACATGCAAGCAACACTGTGCTATATATACATCTACATGCAAGCAACACTGTGCTATATATACATCTACATGCAAGCAACACTGTGCTATATATACATCTACATGCAAGCAACACTGTGCTATATATACATCTACATGCAAGCAACACTGTGCTATATATACATCTACATGCAAGCATCACTGTGCTATATATACATCTACATGCAGCTTCACTGTGCTATATATACATCTACATGCAAGCATCACTGTGCTATATATACATCTACATGCAAGCATCACTGTGCTATATATACATCTACATGCAAGCATCACTGTGCTATATATACATCTACATGCAAGCAACACTGTGCTATATATACATCTGCAAGCATCACTGTGCTATATACGTACATGCATGCACTCACTGTGCTATATACATCTACATGCAAGCAACACTGTGCTATATATACATCTACATGCAAGCAACACTGTGCTATATATACATCTACATGCAAGCACTGTGCTATATATACATCTACATGCAAGCATCACTGTGCTATATACATCTACATGCAAGCATCACTGTGCTATATATACATCTACATGCAAGCATCACTGTGCTATATATGCATCTACATGCAAGCATCACTGTGCTATATATACATCTACATGCAAGCATCACTGCTATATATACATCTACATGCAAGCATCACTGTGCTATATATACATCTACATGCAAGCATCACTGTGCTATATATACATCTACATGCAAGCAACACTGTGCTATATATACATCTACATGCAAGCATCACTGTGCTATATATACATCTACATGCAAGCATCACTGTGCTATATATACATCTACATGCAAGCAACACTGTGCTATATACATCTACATGCAAGCATCACTGTGCTATATATATACATCTGCAAAAACACTGTGCTATATATACATCTACATGCAAGCAACACTGTGTACAATACATACATGCAAGCAACTGTGCTATATATACATTTATGCAAGACTGTTATATATATTTATCTACATGCAAGCAACATACTATATATATATGACAGATACACTGTGCTATAAATTTACATTACACTTGCACATCACATATTGTGCTGTATACACAGATTTGCATACATCAACTTTGTCTATATATATCTACATACACAGCATTAATCTAAGTATTACGCATCTGTGTTGTACACAGCATCACTGTGCTATATATCTGCATGCATGCAAAACTGTGCTATATATACATCTACATGCAAGCAATCACTGTGCTATATATATCTACATGCACATACATCTATGCAACGTTATATATACATCTACATGCATGCATCACTGCATATATACATCTACATGCATGCATCACTGTGCTATATATACATCTACATGCAAGCACTGTGCTATATATACATCTACATGCAAGCATCACTGTGCTATATATACATCTACATGCAAGCAACACTGTGCTATATATACATCTACATGCAAGCATCACTGTGCTATATATACATCTACATGCAGTTTACCGTGCTATATATGCATTTTGTTATTCAGAAATACACAGCTAAAGAATGAAATAACTCAACACAGTCAAATAAAGTACACAATATTAGCACAATAGATACAAATCAGGAGCAACAAAAAATACATAATTCCTTTATAAATTTTTTTCATAGAAAAATAATGTTTGGACATTTATAGACTACTTAACAATATATATGTATTTTATTATTCAGAAAATACATAAATATAAAATGTTCTTAAATTTCAGATTAAAAGCACTTAGCATATAATATACATTTCGGTCTAACAATAAAAATGTATACTATTAATAAATCATAAATAAAAGTTGTATTCAATTAATGTTTAATCTATTTTTATTCATCACAATACAGATAAAAAATCAACATACAAATACATATACAGTTATTTACATATAAATATTTATATATTTTAGACTAGTTATTATACAAGATGTGTATTTTATTATTTGGAAAATATACAAATAAATACAATTAGAAAATAACTCAATGAATGAAATTTACATAGACATACGATTAAAATATAAACTTTTTTTTAATATTAAACAGACATTAATTACCTACTAGGTCAACAGCCTGAAGAGCAAGCTCAGGTGCGCCAAAGCTCTTGATCAAGCGCTGAAATTACATTATTCATCATTTATTTCAGTATTGCACATTCACCATTTTCACCAAGGAAAAAAAATTCTTAGGCAACATTTTTCCTGCTGTGTTTAGTTTGACTTTAAGTACTAAACTATAGAACTAAAAATAACTATAGAAATATTAAAAAATATATACATTTCTGATTTTCATTTAGAAATAAGTTCTAAAATAACTAGAACCGTCAAAAAAAATAATCTTGAAATAAAATGAATTTAATCTATTGACAATTTCTCATTTAGTTTAAGTACTAAAATAACATTTTCAAAAATCATTTAAAATAATCTCTCATTATATTTAGTTTAAATATTACAATAACTAAAATAATACAAACTTGTTACTTGAAATAAAATAAATGTTAACAAAAATACAATGAATTATTGCTCAAATTTAGATAGATACCAGAGCATATTTATCATTTATGTTTAAACTGAACTAAAAATGAATAAAAAAATATTAAAATACAAATAAACATTATATACATTTGAATAATATATTACATTTTTAAGTTCAATTACTAATAATGCTACAACTAAAACTGAAATTTAGTTTAATAAATTAATAAAAAAACATATGTACATTTTTTTATATATTTTAGTTTAATTTGAAATATTAAAAATAACAAAGACACAAGAAAATTACAAGAAATTTCACTAAAATTAAATTGAAAATGGAAAAATTAAAAACGACCTAATTTATAATATTAAATCATACACATGGCTTATTTTGGCATCTTGTAAATTAATACATTCTCTACACAGTATGAAAACGATCCAAACAATAATTTATTTTTAAAAGCTAAAACAGTCATATTTCTAATATTTATTCCAATCATTACAAATTGTTAATATATTAATTTATTATTCTATAGTTCTATTGTTTTATGTATTTCTATGCTATTATTCAGTTTTTCTATAATTAATCAAGGGAAGTAGAAATCAGAATTAAAGTATGTTGTCTCTCTGAGGCCTGCATGCGATCACATGTGTGTCTCTTGTGTCCAGACGTGGCGATCTGCCCTTCACCATGCGCCGCATCGTCAGCCGCTCGGGAATCGAGAGCGACGAAGACCCGGAGACCAAGCCCGAAACCCTGGAACCCAAACCCGAGTGAAGGAAGCCGAACCGCAGCGTTCCCACACACGCCTCCACACACACGCATACACACATTCTCACACAGACAAACACACACTCACACACACACACTCTCACACACACACACATACACACACGTCTTGGACCACAACGTCAACAAAAACTCAGAGATACTTCGCCGATTCTTGTTTTTGTTCTTATTTTAGTGCCATGGTGTATTCGCGCACACACACACACAGCACACACACACACTGGTTCTCCTGACAATCACACACACGACCGCTTCACTCACACCGAGGGCCAGGTTTGTGTTTTCATGTCGTTGTCTAGAATAGAAAGAGAACGCAATGATATTTTTGTAAGGACGCATTCCGTCAATTGTCCTGATTCCGGATCTATTTTTCTAACTGAAGCAAAAGAATTAAAAAATGGTGAAGATGAGAACTTATTTGAAGGGGACCATAGCAAAATTGCTTTCTGCAAAACTGTATTTTATTCACACATTTTTATAATGGTATAATGATGAACATAGCGCTCGCTCTCTTGCACATCTGCTGGTAAATAAACCATTGTGATGTTAATTACAGTTACTATGTACGCTTTTGGGCTTTACACATGAATAAGGCATTTAGTAAATCAACCCAGCACCAGAATTATTAGAGATTTTCACGCACATGAAATGAGGAAAGACGGTTTGTTTTGAGCAATAAAATGGCGGTGTTTATCGCACTGTTGCAGATGATTGAAGAAATAAGGATTGTGTTCATTTAGACATGGCACTATCGCCTTAAATCTACTATTTGGATATGTTCTGTTCCTCTTTTCCTTTCAGTATATGTCTTTATTAATGTTCAGGGCATGAATGGTGGAGGGTTGACGGTTTCTCTCACGCACACACTGTAATCGCTGAGCACGGCCGCGCGGGAGCGGGAATCCACTGCTTTGGCGGGAGTTTTTAAAAAACATGGAACGCTTGATCTGATCGCGTGTAACACTCTGTGACGTCATGTTTAGGAATGCCTTTGAAGCGATCTCGCTCCTCGAGCTCGTGCTCGGGTTCTGCTTTCTTCGCTCACGCTGCTGGGAAGTGAGAGAAATCTACTATTATTGATTATGTATGGATCGATAGAGCATTTCTCTCTCTCATTCTCATCGTCTCCCAATAATGACTTTGTGATGTTCTCTGTGACTCCTTAATGATATCTGGAGAGATTTGTCATAAATTGTTGGTATAATTATGCAATAAAATGGCTTTTTCAAAACCCCTTTAGCAAGTGTTTTTTTTTTTGTCCTGGTTTTCTAACTTCAGATACTGTTCAAAATAAAAGTAGCCTAAGAATTTGGCCCATGCAAATGTAATGACCCCACTGCTTTCAACTATTAACCAATGCTTTTAGTCCTATAAAATGTTGTTTTAATCTATTACAAGTGGACACTAACTTTAATAACCTTGGTTCCTACCTTAGCATCTCAGACGGACGTAATTCCCAAATGTTGATAATCTTTTTGAAAATCCTAATATTTTCTTTCATTATTTAGTCAGTCAGAATAACTCACGCGTGTCATTGCAGTGTTACAGGCAGATTAAAACATAGTTTTTTTTCAAAATATGTGAATGTTCAATGCAAGCATAATATTTACTGATAGTCAATTAAAAGCTATAGGATCTAGCTGCATGGCTGGGATCTGGTGGGGCGAGATTTGGCACAACAGGTGCTTTTCTTAATCTTTTTGATAAACATTTTAGGTGAATTGGCAAATCCAGCATGTCTGTCTTTATTGAATGGTTTAAAAACTAGGCTGTTTAATTAATATGCACCATCATTTAAGCGATTTGAATAATGACTGATGAAAATTGTTTGTTTGTTTAGTTGTGTGAACACTTAGGAGAGCCGTCTGTAGGGTGCTTTCACACCTGCCTCTTTTAGTTGTGTTGAATCGCACTAGAGTAGGTTTTCCCTCTTGGTGCGGTTCGTTTGGGCCGGTGAGAATGCAGCAATCGCACCAAAAGCTGACCAAACACACGTCCCGAGACCTGCTTGAAGGGGAGGAACCCTGGAGCGGTTCGTTTGGGCCGGTGAGAATGCAGCAATCGGACCAAAAGCGGACCAAACACGCGTTCCAAGACCTCCTTGAAGAGGTGGAACCCTGGAGCGGTTAATTTGGGCCGGTGAGAATGCAGCAATCGCACCAAAAGCGGACCAAACACGCGTCCCGAGACCTGCTTGAAGGAGGAACCCTGGAGCGGTTAATTTGGGCCGGTGAGAATGCAGCAATCGGACCAAAAGCGGACCAAACACGCTCCCAAGACCTCCTTGAAGAGGTTTGGGCCGGTGAGAATGCAGCAGTCGCACCAAAAGCGGACCAAACACGCGTCCCGAGACCTCCTTGAAGAGGTGGAACCCTGGAGTGGTTCGTTTTGGCCAGTGAACATTAAGCAATTGCACTCGGGTGTGCACCAAACATGCGTCCCCGAGACCTGCTTGAAGAGGTGGAACCCTGGAGCGGTTCGTTTGGGCCAGTGAACATTAAGCAATTGCACTCGGGTGTGCACCAAACATGCATCCCGAGACCTGCTTGAAGAGGTTTGGGCCGGTGAGAATGCAGCAGTCGCACCAAAAGTGGACCAAACACATGTCCCGAGACCTGCTTGAAGAGGTTGAACCCTGGTGCGGTTCGTTTGGGCTGATTCGATTGTTTAACAAAAGGTACTTTGTAACACAAACCCAGGTTCTAGCGCCTCACAACAGTCAATCAACACAC
>CM050415.1:41010004-41022504 GCA_027564155.1 Gymnocypris eckloni scoliostomus
CCAGATGTGTGGCAGGAGTCTGCATGCTGCCCATCACCGTCATCAAAACACGCTTCGAGGTGAGTAAAGACTTAATTATTTTATTGATCGAGGATGCATTAAATTGATCCAAAGTGACAAAGACATTCATAATGTTAAAAAAGATTTATATTTCAAATAAATGCTGTTCTTTTGAACTCAAAAAAAAAATGCATCATGGTTTCCAACAAAATATGAAGCAGCCCAACTATTTTCAACATTGATAATAATCAGAAACGTTTCTCGAGCTGCAAATCATCATATTAGAGTGATTTTTGAAGGATCATGTGACACTGAAGACTGGAGCAATGATGATGAACATTTACAGCATTAAACTGTAATAATATATTACAATTGTTGATCAAATAAATGCTGCCTTAGTGAACATAGGAGGCTTCTTTCAAAAGCATTTGACCGACCCTACACTTCTGAACGGTGGTGTACACACTGTATGACGTATAACACGTGTGTGTTTCAGAGCGGCCGCTATAAGTACAGCAGTGTGTTAGGAGCGCTGCGGTGTGTGTGTCGGACGGAGGGACCGAAGGCTTTGTTCTCAGGTCTGATGGCCACGCTGCTCAGAGATGCACCGTTTTCAGGGATATACGTCATGATCTACAGCCAGGCCAAATACACGCTGCCACAAGGTCTGTGCACATACTTCAGCTTTACATACATGTGATTGATTAGGACTTCAGCGGCTTAAATGGTTCATTTTACAATTGTATGGGAAAAATGTGCATTGTGAGACCTGTGTCTTAAAGTGACATGAGAGCATTTAAAAGCCCTTTATAGGCGAATGCAGTATATATTGGAGAATGCAAAAGCTTTGTAAGCAAACAAAAACATTATTGAGGAAATACAAATCTTGCAACTTTCTCTGAGAAATGCAAAAGCTTTGAAGACAATCACAACATATTTTGGGAACTGCAAACATTTCTCAGATTAACAGATTTTGTAAACAAACAAAATTTCTTGGGAGTAAAAATCTTGTGAGTGAAAGCACAGTTTCTCTGAGGAATGCAAAGGTTTTGCAAGCAAACAAAAAGTTTAAAGTTTTTTATTTTGTTTCCATCATCATATTTAGTGAGGTAAAAGGCAGCAGGAATATTGCTCCTGGTCTACAAATGTTTCTTCTTAAGAGATAAGGAGACAGAGTAACGCTGTGGATCATTTCCACAGACTGTACTGATAAACTCTCTCTCTTTCAGAGATCAGTCAGTCGTCTTACGCTCCGCTAGCAAGCTTCAGCTGTGGTGTTCTGGCCGGTGTTCTGGCCTCTGTTGTAACCCAGCCGGCTGATGTAGTGAAAACTCATGTTCAAGTGAGTCCAGACGTCTTCAGCAGGACATCAGATGTGATTCGATACATTTACAAGGTAACAGATGCCCTGATTCTCCCAACATACACCTCTCTCTGCCGCTTCAGATCGTTTCTCATCTAATCTATGGAAACCTGTTTCTGCCACTGAATAAAAAAACAAAAAAGGTAATTGCGACTTTTTAATCTCACAATTCTGGCTTTTGTTTCTCAGAATTGCGTGATATAAACTCGCAATTGCAGGTTATAAAGTCATAATTGTTAGAAATAGTCATAATTGCGTTATATAAACTGGCAATTCTGAATTTCTATATCGCAATTGCGAGTTTATATCTCACAATTGCGAGAAAAAAGTCTGAATTGCGAGGAAAAAAATTGAAATTGCCATATAGAATTGTTTATATCTGGCAATTCTAACTTTATAACTCACAATTTTGAGTTTATATCTTGCAATTCTGAGAAAAAAAGTCGCAATAACCTTTTACATTTTTTTTTATTCAGTGGCTGAAACGGACTTCCATTCTTATCAGATCAGACCCTGGACTATTTGTTTTATAATGATACTATATTAAGTGAAAAAGAGTGAATGCCTCTATAAAAGTGAAGTATGTCATTCCTGCAACAGAAGGACAAAACCAATGACTGTTTTCAGACAGGTTTCCACGAACACTTCCACATCTGCTGTCGTTGCTGTATCCAGCTGTTAGAACACTGTTAGAACATTCCATTGGAATTTTGACACAAAAATGACAGCTCATGTTTAAAGCTGCAAAATTCTGAAGACTCCAAAAAGTCTGTAGATTCTATTGGGCCTCTTCGGTATGAGTTCTATAAAATAAATAGAGAGAGATCTGATTAGACTGACCTGCAATTTTGTTATTACAACAACTATTACGAAACATTTTTATTAACTGGAATAAAATGTAAACATTAGACTAAAAACTAAATGGAAACTAGAAATGTTGCCTTGACAACTAACTGAAATAAAATTAAATACATTACTTATTTTTTATTCATTTATCAAATTATTTAATGAAAATGTGAATTTAAACTTTCGGATCTTCCAGAAACTTGGTCAAGGAACTAAATTACGAACTAACTAAATGAATAAATAACTTAAAATAATAGAAAATAATTCAAATCTAATTCTAAAATGAAACTAATTTAAACATGACAATAACACCGTTGACCTGTCTATCTGTCTGTCAGGAGCACGGTGTGGTGGGGTTTTTCCGTGGCACGGTTCCTCGCTCTCTCAGGAGAACCATGATGGCGGCGATGGCGTGGACGGTGTACGAGCAGCTGATGGCTCAGATGGGCCTCAAATCCTGAGACTGGTCAAAACCACGGATCACACACTGAACGAGATCTTCTCACAGGACCGTTCTTTAACTGACTGATCCACACATTAACTGATGTGAGAATCATGCTGTAAACACAAATGTGAACTTTAAAATGCACTTTATATCCACGTGGCTTCCCTTGTCTGTTTGTGAGTAAATAATGCTGATTGTGTTGTGCTATAATAAAGTTTTTTGAGATGCTGTATGATTGATTTTTGGTATTTGTGATATCGGAAACAAGTGAAGATGACTCACAGGCACATTCAAACAAAATCCAACACGGATAAGTTGTGTGAAACAAAGCAAAATCAACGTTACTCACTTATCAAAAAGAAACAGTGTCCGATTCGAGCCCTTCCCGCTCCTCGTTCTCTCCACCGCTGGAAATCTGCTCCGATATATACGTGGGTCCAACATCTTGCATCTCCTCAGATATTTTCCTCTTTTTTATCTTCCAGTTCTCTCTCTCTCTAGTCGATCTGCTAATATCCGTCCTGTACACTCAAACTGAGCTCTCATCTCGCTATCATTACAAGACACGCCCCTTACTGCTGATTGGCTGCATGTGTGTTTTGGGACATGGTTCGATACTGCTGTCATGCACTTTTAACATGATATTCGATGAGCCTATATACAGGGATTCATGAGATGACAGGATTATTGCCATGAAAACATGCATGGGTAAATGTAACAGCACCTTTACAACGAGGAAGAGTAAAACAAGTGATTCATCATAAAGAGGCAATGACACGAGAAGTGCTAACAATGCAATGTTTCTAACATCACAGAAATTATAATGTTTTTATTACAAATACCATTAGAAACATTACAAACAATCAACTAACCATTAAAACTGGCTTCCTGTAGTGTGATTCGGGACATATTCGATTCGGATTTAGTGGTTTTAACTATCCTCCTCTTTGGACACGGACACTTTTTGGACCTAAAAAATTAATTGCGTGTGTTTTTGTATGGGTTTTCTGCTCCTGAATTTCTGACCATTACCGGCCGCTCCGCAGTGTTTTTTTTGTTTGTTTTTTGTTAACTCTTGCCTGCTCCCACAAACATTATAATATTCGCACATCAAGCAGCCGCTATCAATATGTGGAGTATGGAAATCACTTTTGCATGAGTGCTTGCGCTTCACTTTCGATTTTGTGATCATGTGTACTCTGTGCAAAGGAAGCACATCTTACAAGCTCAGATATTTGTCAATGAGCTCAGGAGCATCCAATCCTCCAGCATGGTCTGTCCGTCATCTCTCCCTGTTACGCCCGTCCTAGGGGTAAAGGACTAACGTGAAATGAGAGAGTGGAAGCAGGGAATCTTTTGAGGGTTTAATGAAACCATACAAAAGTACAATATTCAAACAAATTAATTGGGAACTTCTCTTCAGGATTTGACCTAGCCAAAATAACAAACAAAACTCTTACTTTAAGACCTCTTTCCTAAACCCGAACCAAAATAAAATAAAATAGCAATATATTAACCTAACGTCCTAGCCAAAAACAGAGATCAAAAGGTTTACAATAAACAATAATGGCGTCAAACTCCTTACTTTCCCAAACGCTCAAAATATACAATGATAAACTAAACAAGCTCAAGCAAACAGTGTTAAAAGGGGAATCCAAATCAGTGTCAGTAACAGTCAACAGTTTCCTACTTACAATCTGTAAGTCTTTTCAGAGAACAAACAATGATCACTCTTAACAGTCTCATAACACAATGTGAAATCTGGGGAGGCAAGGACAGGAGAACTACACAACAACATTTTTAAAGAATCAAAAGCAATTTGACAATTTGAACTCCAAACAAAAGAAACATCTTTTCGAAGACTACTAGTGAGAGGCATTACTACATCAGAGAAGTTTTTACAGAAGTTTCTGTAATAACCAGCCATGCCAAGAAAACGCCGGAGTTCTCTTTCAGATTTAGGAGAGGGGAAAGCATTGATGGCATAAACTTTAGATTTCACTGGTTGAACGGTTCCATGACCTCCTTACCTAAATAGGTGACCTTAGCATGACAGAAATCAGATTTAGTTAAATTGAGGGTGAGATTGGCTTCTTGGAACCTAGAAAATACTTCTTCTAGAGTTTTTAAATGACTTTCCCACGTATCAGAGTAACAAACTGTAATATGTGTGTTTGCCTCACCTGTGAGGGCGCTATCGGTAAAGGTTCTAAAGAGAGAGGAGCCGAATAAAGTTCAGTTGTTATTGACATTCATGGCATTCAGTCACGTTTATTACATGGTGTCAGAAGTATCGAAATCCAGCCCAATATGGACGGACTAAAGCCGCCACAACCACTGCAATTTGAAGGTAACACGGCAGAAAACTGGAAAAAATGGAAACAAAAATTTGGACTGTACATGACCGCCTCAGGCGTCGAAACAAAAGATAAGAAAATACAAAGCTGCACACTGCTACACGTCATTGGTGACGAAGCCCTAGAAATCTACAACACGTTCGACTTTGCAGAAACCGAAGACAAAAACGACGTTAAAGTCATAATAAAGAAGTTTGATGACTATCTTGAGCCGCAAAAGAATGTGACGTTTGAACGGCATATCTTCAATTCGAGAGTGCAAGCACCGGGTGAAAGCATCGATCAGTTTGTTACGGATCTCAAAACCAAAGCCAAGTCATGTGAGTATGGACAACTATGTGACAGTCTAATAAAGGACAGAATCGTTGTAGGCATTCGCGACGACGCTCTCCGGGCCAGGCTGCTGAGAGAAACTGATCTAGATTTGCATAAAGCAATTCAAATGTGCCGCGCTGCAGAGGCGAGCCGCACGCAGCTTTCCCAAATTCAAGTTGCATCAGACACAGAAGTTCACACAGTAAGACAGACACGAACAAGACACGGATCACAAGCCAATGATTCAGACATGTCACATTACATCATACGAAACTGTAAGTACTGTGGAAGAGATCACAACAAAGGTAAATCTCCAGCATACGGAGTAAACTGCAAAAAATGCGGGAAAAGGAATCATTTTGCTAGTAAATGTATGTCTACCAGATTTCAGAAAAATATAAATACTGTGTCTGAAGAGACTGAGTCAGAAAACGAATTCTATGTTGATGCTGTGAATGCAAGAAACGGAGAGGATTGGATGGTAACCATCAAACTGAATGGCCATAAAACAAAATTCAAGATAGACACTGGAGCTCAGTGTAACATCATTCCACAATCAATACATGCTCAAAGCTGTTACAAAATAGAAAAATCCAAAGCAAGGTTAGTGACATATGGTGGACAGTGCCTGAAACCTAAAGGTAAATGCTTGCTGTTGGGTGAATACAAAGGCAAATATTACGACATTGAATGTCAGATTCTGGAGGATGATGTACAGCCCCTACTTGGACTAAAAACATGTATACAGATGGGGCTCATCAAACGTGTAGCAGCAGTTACATCACAACATGGCAACATCGAAGACCGATTTGCTGATGTTTTCACAGGACTGGGCTGTATAGAAGGGGAACAACACATCAAACTCAAACCCGATGCTCAGCCTGCCGTACATCCACCTAGACGAGTTCCGGTGGCTCTCAGGAACAAAGTCATGGAAGAGCTGGAACGAATGGAAAAAATGGATGTCATTGAAAAGGTGGTGGAGCCCAGAGCGTGGGTCAATAGTATGGTCACTATATGGAAACCGGAAAAGAAGAAAGTCAGAATATGCATGGACCCGAAAGAATTGAATGCTGCAATTGAAAGAGAGCATTATCCGATGACAACAATTGAGGAGGTGGTGACAAGAATGACTGGTGCTAAAGTGTTCACCACACTCGATGCACAGTCTGGTTACTGGCAAATAAAATTGGACAAAGAGAGTTCAAAATTATGCACCTTCAACAGTCCTTTTGGAAGATTTGCTTACAAAAGACTGCCGTTTGGAATCAGCTGTGCTGGAGAGATGTTTCAGAGAATTATGTCCCAAACATTTGAAGACTTGGAAGGTGTTAAAGTGATTGTGGATGACATATTGGTCTGGGGAGAGAATGAGCAGCAACATGACAAGAGACTGAAAAAAGTAATGCAGCGCATCAGAGAAAGGAACATAAAACTAAATCCAGAGAAATGTACATTCAAAGCTAATGAAGTGAGCTACATGGGCCACCTGCTGACTGCAGATGGACTTAAACCAGACCCGGAAAAGGTGGCTGCCATCAAGAACATGCATAGACCACAAAACAGAACAGAGCTGCAACAGTACCTTGGCATGGTCACGTACTCAGGAAAATTCCTCCCACAACTGTCCAATGTCACAGCCCCTCTAAGACTCCTTTTGGAAAAGACCGCAGAATGGTGCTGGGAAGAAGCTCATCAAAGGAGTTTTGAGGAGTTACAAACAATGGTCTCTGAAACAGCTACCCTCAAATATTATGATCCAGTAATGCCAATGACACTTAGTGTGGACGCGTCCAGTTCCGGGGTAGGTGCTGTGATACTTCAAAACAACTGCCCTATAGCATTTGCTTCCAAAGCATTTACTGAAACACAGAAGCGTTGGGCACAAATTGAAAAAGAATTGGCAGCTATTGTATTTGGATGTGAAAAATTTTATCAGTACACATTTGGCAGACATTTCACAGTTGAAAGTGACCATAAGCCTTTAGAAATGATTATGAAAAAAACCCTTGCTGACACTCCTCTCCGACTCCAGAAAATGCTCCTGAAACTTCAGAAATATGACTTGACAGTGACATATAAAAAAGGAACAGAGCTCCACATAGCTGATGCCTTAAGCAGAAATTATCAGCCTCACACAGATACCGACACAGCAGATGATGATATACAGGTGTGCACCGTTGCTTCACTGCCAATCGCACCATTGCGCCTGTTGGAAATAAAAACAGAAACAATAAATGATTCAGTTTTGCCCATTGTCAAAAGTTTTGTACTAAACGGCTGGCCTGAAGACAAACGTGAATTACCTGACCAGGCAAAACCTTACTGGGATTATCGTGATGAACTGACTATCGAAGATGACATACTCCTAAAAGGTAACCGCATAGTCATTCCCCAAAGTAAACAAAGATTCATGTTACACAAACTCCATGCCAGTCACCAGGGCATTGAAAAAACTAAACGACTAGCAAGAGACATAATGTTCTGGCCTGGCATGTCAATGCAGATTACTGACCTTATTTCCAAGTGCCCAGTGTGCAATACATTCAGGAGACGAAACTGCAAAGAGCCCATGATAGAGCATGACATTCCACACAGGCCGTGGCAAAAGGTGGGCTCTGATCTGTTTGAATTTGATCATGAACAGTACATTGTGCTCGTGGACTACTATTCCAACTTCATAGAAGTAGACAAGGTGAAAAACATTAAAAGCCCAACCATCATTCACATCTGCAAGCAGCATTTCGCTAGATATGGTATACCTGAAATGATGATAACAGATAATGGCCCAGCTTACGCTTCAGCTGACTTTGCTTTTTTCAGTCGGTCATATGGATTCAAGCACGTTACATCATCTCCAAGGTACCCACAAAGTAACGGCAAAGCTGAAAAGGCTGTCCAAGTGATTAAGTCACTCTTTAAAAAAGCCAAGGCAGACAGACAGGAAGCATACATTGCGCTCCTAGACTACCGAAACACACCTCTGGAAAACCTCCCATCTCCAGCGCAAATGTTCATGGGGCGTAGGACTCAGACACAGTTACCCACTGCACAGACATTGCTTACACCACAATGCATGACCGGCGTACACAGACAACTCAAAAACAACCAGCTCAAAACAAAACAGTACTATGACAGGGGTGCCAGACCCCTGCCGGATCTTAAGCCTGGTGATTACGTGCGTGTACAAGAGGATACACAGTGGAAGCCGGCAAAGGTGGTTGAAGTATGTGAAGCACCACGTTCTTATGTGGTAGAAAGTGATGGTCAAAAACTCAGACGCAATAGAAGACATCTCATACAGACCAGCGAACAACCACAGAAAAGCTTCACCCAAGATTCAGAACAAGACTGTGTTTCCCAAGTGCCACTGACAGAAGGAGGAGGAATTGATGCCCAGTACAAGGTTACAGAGCCCAGCATCACAGAAGCGAGATATCCTAAAAGAGTTCGTAAACCACCCATGAGATTAGACTTATGAACTGACACTTTCCAGGATGCGCATTAAACTGTTCGCTGTAATGTATGATACTCCTTAATTAGTAATGTTGTCCATATTAAGTTCAATCATTGTTCCTGTTGTGTTAAGTTAAATCATTGTTCCTGTTGTGTTTTGTTACTATGTAAAAAGGAAAAAGGGAGATGTAATATGTGTGTTTGCCTCACCTGTGAGGGCGCTATCGGTAAAGGTTCTAAAGAGAGAGGAGCCGAATAATGTTCAGTTGTTATTGACATTCATGGCATTCAGTCACGTTTATTACACAAACAACATCATCATGGTAGGTTTCACAATTTTTCACATTAGACAACACCTTACACATTAAACACTGGAAAGTGGCAGGAGCATTTTTCAGGCCGAAAGCAAGAACCTTGTATTGCAAGAAAACATCTGGAGTAGCAAAAGCAGAGATTTCGGAGGCACGATCAGTGAGTGGTACCTGCCAATACCCCTTAAGCAAGTCTAACTTTATCACAAATTTTGCCTGACCAATGCGATCATCTATCCTAGGAAGAGGGAAAGAGTCTGATTTGGTCAACTGATTAACTTTATGGTAATTGGTGCAGAAGCATGACGTTCCATCTGGTTTAGGAACTAAAAGGCATGGGGAACACCAGGGACTTGAACTCGGCACATCTAAGCCATGCTGAATTAAGTACTGCGTTTCTTTCTTCATGATTTCACGTTTTACTGGATTGATGCGATAAGCATTTTGCTTAACAGGACGATGATCACCAACATCAATATCATGCTCCAACACATTTGTTACAGTGGGCACATCTGAGAACAGTGAAGAATACTTCCCAATCAACTGCATAAGTTCCTTTTGAGACAAACTGGATAGGTGTGAGAGTTTCGAACTAAACACTGTAAGAGTTTCAGAATTTGTCAGAAAAACGTCAGACAAACAAGTATTCCCAATTCGAAGATCATCTACACTAGGTGAATAATCTGAAGGGCCTGCACTCACAGACACAATAACAGGAGATGGAACTGTGCATTTAGGCTTAGGGCGAGAAACATACAATTTTAACATATTAATATGACATACCCTCGTTTTCCTTTTTCGGTCAGGGGTTTTTACTACATAGTCTGTCTCACTTAACTTTTCCTCAATCCCATATGGACCTGCAAATTTAGCGTGGAGAGTTGACCCAGGCAAAGGCAGTAATACAAGAACTTGATCACCAGGCTCAAATGAGCATTGAACGGTGCGCTTATCATATCTGCTTTTCATTTGAGACTGTGAAATTTCTAAGTTCTGTCGTGCTAACTTCCAGACGGAGTGCAATCTTTCATGGAAAGAGCTCACATCAACACATTTTTGTCTGTAACCGAGTGACTTTGATAAATAAGTTGTTCTTGCAACATCTTTAATGGACCCCGAGGAGAATGTCCAAAGACCAACTCAGCTGGGCTGAATCCAAGGGATTCCTGGACAGTATTTCTGACAGCAAACAACAAAAGGGGAACCTCTTCATCCCAATCCTTCTCATATTCAAGACAGTACGTTCTAAGCATAGACTTAAGAGTTTGATGGAACCTCTCTAACACCCCCTGCGACTGTGGATGGTAGGCACTAGATACACAATGTTTGATATTCAATTCTTTCATTACCTTGCGGAACACACGTGAAATAATATTATATCCTTGATCTGACTGAATAATTTTTGGCAAACCAAAAGTTGTACAGAATTTAATGATGGCCTTCACAATTGCAGGAGTTTTCAAGGTGCGGAATCGTTTCAGAAACTGGTAGCAGAACACATTAAAGTTAACAAATACGAGTGGCCAGACTTTGTTCTCGGCAAGGGCCCAACACAATCTATTACCAGCTTCTCGAAAGGTTCGCTCATTGCTGGAACAGGCTTTAACGGTGCTGGGGCAACAACCTGGTTGGGCTTTCCAGCAATCTGACAAGCATGGCATGATCGACAATATTGAGTCACACTAGCTTTCATGCCAGGCCAGAAAAAGTGTGTTAATAGATTGCTATAGGTTTTCTTGATACCTAAATGTCCAGACAATTCATGATCACGAGCAACACATAGAACGTACTCTCTGTAAGAATTAGGCACAACTACCTGGAAAACAGAGTTCCAGTCACGTTTTTCCTCAGGACTCCACTTACGCATAAGGACTCCATCATCTAGAAAGTAAGCAACTACATGAACATGTAACACTGTTTTATCCCTGACAGTAGTAAAACAAGAAGTGAGGGTACTATCAGATTTTTGCGCTTCGATTAGGTGCTTCCTGTCAAAAGGAAAGTCAACATTTGGCCCAAAGCTCACATTTTGTACATCCATGTCTAAACCAGTCTTCACATCTGACAGATCTGAGCACATGAATGAGTCAGAGAGATCGAGTTCTTCTTCAAACTTACGAGCCTGTGCTCGCGTTACAACACAAGAATGAAATAAGTTTGGAAAATCTCGAGTCACTACCGAATTACTTTCTGACACACATGGTATATCAACTACTTCAGGAAGACAAGACACCTTGCTTCCGGGTAAATCATTCCCGAGGATGAGAGAAATACCCTTCAGTGGCAGCTGAGATTGTACGGCTACTTTAACTAACCCAGTCACAAGATGAGAACGTAAATATACCATGTGGAGGGGAACCCTGACTACCCCAAGTTCAATTCCTTGAACTAGGACATCTGAGCCACAGCTGGACTGTGTCGAAAAAGGAAGTACATCTGCCAAGATAAACGGCTGAGCCGCGCCCGTATCTCTCAAAATGCGTTTATGTTTATGCTCAGTGTCTAATTCAGAAAAGGAGACTGTACCATCAAACACAAATGGTTCAAAAGTGGGATCAATCGAAAGCATAGACTCGGAAGAGTGGGTACGCACAAAAGCAACACTTTTATGTGAATTCTGTGCTTTCCTCTGGTTCTTACGTTGTAATATAGGGCATACAGCAATCAGATGTCTCTTCTCATGACAGTAAAAGCACACACGAGAATCAGGACCCCGCTCATCATTCTGGACAATCACAGTTTTAGGGTTGTAACTACGTTCCGTGAAACGATGAGATTGAACGTAAAGGGGAAAAAACTACTTTGTGGGTAAGCACAAATTCATCTGCAACAATAGCGGCATCGGTGAGTGAGGTAACCTTTTGCTCATTCAAATGAACTACTATCTTTTCAGAAACACAATTCTTAAACTCCTCTATGAGGATTAGCTCCTTAAGTTGCTCAAATGTGCTGATTTTATCAAAACAGAATACTCTTTTCTCAGGGAAATTCAACAAAAGTATCGCTGGAGGTTTTTACATGCTTTCTAAATTTTTGCCGATAGGCTTCTGGAACAAGCTCATAAGCTCGTAACACAGCGGATTTCATTACATCGTAGTCAAGACTTTGTTCCAAAGTCAATGCTGAACATACTTTCTGCACTTTACCCACGAGTTTACACTGTAAAAGTAAAGGCCACATATTCTTCGGCCACTGCAAAGTAGCAGCGATGCGTTCGAAAACAGTGAAATAAGTATCAACTTCACTTTCACTAAATGCAGGAACTAATGAAATTTGTCTGGAAATATCGAATTCAGTTTGACTCACCGGTGAAATATGTGATGCTGCGGGAAGAGGTGATGAGGTAAGAGCCGGCACAGGAATAGCATTTCCCTGCAATCCAGGAGAAGAAGGACGCCACGTCTGCC
>CM050415.1:41027504-41240967 GCA_027564155.1 Gymnocypris eckloni scoliostomus
TTTGAAGACCAATTTAACAAAATGCAGGGAGGTAAAATTTTCAAAACACAAAATCTTATATTTGCTTAGAATTTGACAGTGATGGTACCTTATTCTCTTCTTGTCCAGGACTTTCCAGGCACGGTTATAAAGACACTCTATGGTCTTAACTGATGACTGGTGAGCTTGGGACCATGTGGTTAAGCCAATACGACATGTGTGAAAGAATCATAGAATTTATCAAAATAAAACCACAGTCAAGAGATAAGCAATTTCTTATCATCATAAAACAGGCCAGGTTGGCCTTGATGGTTTTACAGATTGTCTTGATATGAATTTTAAAATTCAGCTGATAGTCTATAATTATTCCCAGATACTTCAGATACTTGTTCAATGAGCTCCCCATTAATTTGTACATTCAGAAATAGTGAGAGAGGCAGTTCTTTTAATGGATAAGCAAACTGAGTTTGTTTTTTTAGTATTTAAAGTTAAACAAGATGAGGACAGCCGAGATGATATTTTGTCTATGTTGGCATTTAGTTTGTCAGCCACAGAAGTACTGGTATTACCAGATGCGTACACCACTGTGTCATCTGCATACATCTGTAGACCTATATCTGGACAAATCATTGATATAGAGGCTGAAGAGTATGGGTCCCAAGACAGTGCCCTGAGGTATCCCGGTTTCAATTGTGAGAAAGGTGGATCTCACATTATTAATACTAACACACTGTTCACGGCCTTTTGAACATGATTCAAACCAGGACAGTGACTGTTTAGATAAATTCAACTTAGCTAATTTTGAAATTAAGATATTGTGATTTACTGTATCAAATGCCTTTTTTAGATCTAGAAATACTGCACCAACTACATTTCCCTTGTCAAGTGATTGTTTGATATTTTCGGTTAGAAGCGGATTCTGTAGAAAGGTTTTGCCTGAATCCAAATGGCAGTGGACTCAGATAATTGTTTGTCTCAAGATAATGCATCAATTGTTCTGAGGCAATCTTCTCCAGGACTTTAGACAAAACTGGAAGAAGACTAATAGGTCTATAATCACAAGACATTTTATCGTCTCCAGATTTAAAAAGAGGTATTACTAGAGCATTTTTCACCCATCTGGGAACTGCCGGATTTAATGGAAATATTAATAAGATTGGTGAGGGGCTGGGTCAGAATACTACTATATATATATATATATATATATATATATAAAAGAAGCTGTATCTAAATTATAAATATATTTAGAAAAAGTGGTGTTTAGATCCCGTATAGCTTTCAGAACAGCTGTCTGACCAATCTTCCTAAGCTGGAATGAGTTATCTTGATCTTCAAGCAGGTCTATTGTTGTTATTTCTGCTTGGAAAGCTTGAGGCAAGGTTGTTACAAGATTGTATAAAGAAGTTATTGAATTCGTCTGCAACTTGTGCACTATCAGTAATGATGTTTTCACCCATTTTAAGTTCATATTTATTTTGGGTGATGTTACCCTTTGGATTTCGTAGGCTGTTTAGTTGCTTCCAAATTATTTTACCATTTCCTTTGGCCTCTGATAGAGCTTGAATGTAATAATTTGATTTGGATATTATGAGTTCTTTAACGACTTGGTTACGCAACCCTTTAAATAGTTTCAAATCAATGTCCCTTCGAGTCTTGGTAAAAATCCCTCCTTTTCATTAATTTTCTAATTGTATCATTCATCCAAGGTATCTGAAATTTTCTCTGGGATTTATTTCGCTTTTTAATATATTTATCAACAATACTCCCAATAGTGGACATAAGCTTATTACAGCAGTAGTTTACTTGGTCATATTGTTGGAGCTCATCCCAGTTGACACCCTTTAACTCGTTCTCAAATTCAGTCAGATTTTTACGAGGAATTTCAAGTTTAAATGAATTCTGATTTATAAACCTAATCAGTCTTTTCGTTGTCAATTTTCTTGCAATTAAAATCATGTTATGGTCAGATATACCAGTAACTAAATTATATGTTTTTATGATTCTGTCAGGTTTGTTCGTAAAAATTAAATCTATTAGTGTTTGAGTATTCCTGGTGGTGCTTCAATCATTTGACTGAAGTCATGTTTGGATGGGAGATTTTTCAATTTTTTCCTAAAATGTTTGTCTAACCAGCTTGTATTAAAATCTCCAAAGAGAAGCACCTCGCTGTTGTGCTTAAAACTCTTAAACAGTGCATCCAGGTTTTCACATAGCGTTGCATTGCACGCCGAAGGAGGATTACATGCCACTAAAATATAAAATTGCATGTTTTGCGACAATATTACATTAAGACATAGACATTCAGTGGATATATCAGAAGTTGGGAAAATTTCCTTTGCATTAAATGAGTCCTTAATGTATATCAGTACACCCCCACCCCTGGCCACAGTTCGGTCCCTTCTAAAACATGTATATCCTGGAACATCAATTATGCTGGTTGGAATTTTCTTATGTAGCCAAGTTTCACCAATACAGAGAAAATCGATATTGGACTCAGACAACAATATCCTTTTCTCATCTCGCTTGGGAAATAAACTTTGGATGTTTAAATGACCTCCCAAAATACCTTTAGGTTTTACCTTAGGATCCCAAACCACTTTGGCATGATTAAGAGTTTGAAAGAATAAAGTCTGTCTCTGTTTGGTCAGTGCTTGTGTTTGGAGTGGTCTTACTTTGGCGAGGACAGCAGTTCTTCGCCAGCCAACACTGTCAGCTAAGTGGTCCAGGGTACTGGTTAGGCCTGGTTTGTTCTCCAGTGCTTTCCCGGCTCAGTCTGAAACCTATAGGTACTCCGGTGCGAGAGTTGAACGGACCGGTGGTATCCAGGGCAGGAAACTCTACTCGCCGGTGAGGAAGGAGGCCCGTCGCGTTGTCAACACATGTATCCACAAGGCCTGGGCCTGGATTAAGTTGTACTGTATATCTCCTGTGAGCAAGACCAGGAGGAAAAGGTATGAAACCGCAAAAAAATGTGTTTACTTTGATGCGGTTGGAGTGACATGTTGTTGTGCATAAAGCATGCCTTGAACCGAGGATTAAGAATGAGCGATAAATGGTGAGTTGTCCAGATCCAAAGTTATACAAGGCAAGGCAAGGCAAGTTTATTTGTATAGCACATTTCATACACAGTGGTAATTCAAAGTGCTTTACATAAAAGAATGTGAAATAATCATTCACAGCAATAAAAACAAGAAGTTAAAAATAATAAAACAAGGAGTTTTAAAATGATATAGAAATTGATTTTAAATGAGATTTAAAACAGTTAAATAGAAAATGATTATACTGGATTTAAATGTGGCTAATGTTTTAGCACATCTGATCTCTTCTGGAAGCTGGTTCCAGCTGCGGGCGGCATAATAGCTAAAAGCGGACTCTCCTTGTTTTGTGTGAACCCTTGGTATTTCTAACTGACTCGATCCTAATGATCTGAGTGGTCTGTTAGGTTTATATTCAGTGAGCATATCTGCCATATATTTAGGTCCTATACCATTGAGCGACTTATAAACGAGTAAAAGTACTTTAAAATCGGATGAAGTTCGGATAAAATTGGGTGAAGTATACAGATGAAGTTTGTTGGGGACAGAGCTTAATGCTTGAACATTTCTAACAGACTTTGATCGGGTTCTGAGTATCAAGGATCCAATTATAGAGGTAAAAAATAAAAGTAATATTCTAATTTTCTGAATTTGGGGTTTTCATTAGTTGTCAGTTATAATGATCAAAATTAAAAGAAATAAACACTTGAAATATATCAGTCTGTGTGGAATGAATGTATACATTATACAAGTTTCACTTTTTGAATGGAATTAGTGAAATAAATCAACTTTTTGATGATATTCCAATTATATGACCAGCACCTGTATATATATCTTATTTGAATCTTTCCTCTGTCATGGTTGTTGTTTATTTATTTTGTATTATTTTGGACATTTTTATTTTGCTTTGACAATTCTGCATGTGAAATATAATAATTTGCACTGTTTTTCTGTTTATTACATCAGCAGCTGCATTACAGAATACATAACCCGTATCAATAAACAAGTGACATACTGTCATGACTGGATGAATTAACAGCTAAATTCCTATACAGTGAAACCATTAATAAATAAGTTAAAACTGCGTCAATGAGATGAAACAATGAGGCTTGAGTAGGGGCCAGATGTTACACTGATCTGAACTCCTGAAGATCAGCAGATTTATTCTGATTCTTTGAGACAAGCTTGAAGACTGGAAATATAAAGGGCTCCAGCATGTCCAGATGACTCCACATGTCCATCACATTTCATATTTACTCAAACACTCAGTGCTGAACGTCATGATGAAGTTCATTCTCAGCTTCTCAACACAGATTGATTCAGTGGATCCGATTGATCAGATCCGAGCTGCATTTGGACGCCAGATTCAGGATCCCAGAGAGAATCGGATTCAGAGAGTCTCAAATGAAACATGAATGTTGACGTGATTCAGTCAAACTCAGTTCAAGCCTTTCTTTCTCTAGCTTTGATTCACTCATATGTTTTCTGAATCATTGCACTGAAAGACGCTCGGAAAACACCTAAAAACAGATTGAAGCTGATTATTAAATACTGCTATATTCATCAAAGTATGTTCTCTTTATCGAGAGATATTTTGCAGCTTATGCCACTGATTACATCATTAAATATGACTTTATATCAGAAGCATAATATTCTTTTAAAGAGATCAAATCATAAAAAACTTAAATTTCACTTATGACGTTAGTCTTTGTTTCTAACAATCATTTAAATCATAATTTAGTGACTAGAGCCTTTCTGATAAATTAAAACTCACCTGAGTTTCTTTTTCTGCCACAAGAAACAGATCAAGATGATGATAAGAACGGCAATAACAATAAACACAGCCAAAATCCACAGCGACCAATCTATGCAAGAGATGAAGAAATATGCAGTCATCTGATCAATAATCAAACCAAAGGGTTTGAGTTTCAGAATCTTAATGTGACATTATTATTTTTGTTTATTTCTATTTCAGATTATTTTACTAGCATGATTAATTAATATAAAATAAAGCAAGAATAAACACACAAAAACAATAAATAATAACAGATTGAAATAATTAGTGTTGTACCTGAATGTCGTAGATCTGGAGTCACTTCATTCAGATCATCTTTACAAACACACAGTGATGATAAATATGAGAAAAGGAGTGAAAGTGGATTGAGTGTGAATCAGATCTGCAGTGTTTTATTAGTGAATAATCAGACGTTTATCAGCTGAAAGTCACCTGCAGTTTGATTCCTGGCTGAAAAACACATTCACAATCATCATGATTCACAGAGGATTCAGTTCAACACAGAGTTTGATCTCAATCAGGACACACTGATGTGTTTCACTGTTTCTCTCACCTCTGAATGCAGTCACACAACGGACATGAAGCTGAAATGAAGGAAAGAAGCATTAGAGCAGCATTGATATTGTTCAATGATTAAATATAGAGATATAGAGACTGAGTTGATTTACTCCATCAGCAGAATCACAGATGATCTCATGAATCAGATTCACACAGCGAGACGTGACGAGATGATCAGATGAGACAGAAACAACAGGATCCATCAGTTTCTGAGGATCTGATGGATCTGCTATCAGACGCCCGTCCTAAACAAATATAACACCATCAGATAGTGTGTGTGTGTGAAAGAGAGAGAGTGTGTGTGTGCGAGAGAGAGCGAGAGCGAGAGCGAGAGAGAGAGCGAGAGCGAGAGCGAGAGAGAGAGAGAGAGAGAGAGTGTGCGTGCGTGAGTGTGAGAGTTAGAGTGTGTGTGTGTGCGCGTGTGTGTGTGTGTGCGTGCATGCGTGTAAGTGTGTGTATAATGGTGTAGTTTGATGACAGAAACACACTCACTTCTGAGAGCCAGCTCTGTTCACAGTAAGGATTATTGGTGTAATTCAGTATAAGAGGCAGAATCACAAACAGAAAACCTGCTGGAGTATAAATCTCTGAACACGTCACATTGATGATGTCCATGATTCAATGCTGAAAAATGAAGTGCATGTTAAACTACAGACCAAGTATTGCAGTATTGCATGACAAGAGTTTGCTTACAATGAAGTGATTTTTTAGGGAAAATGTGTATTGTTGTGCATTTAAATGCAAAAATTCTCATCTTTAATCATTTATAATGGCAAAATAAAATTAAATAATATGAATTATATGCATCAAAGTAATGGCTTCCAACAAACAATGATTTCAGTCCAATCCTCACACAATGACTTGAAATATAGTGCAGTGTGTATTCACACGGACTGTATCTGTTATGATACGTATTGTCATTCTGGATCTAGACAGCAGCAGGTCTCATTCACTTTCAATGCAATAATAAGAGAAACAGGGATATTAATAATAATACAATGATAATAGTAAACATATTGGTAATTTTAATCGATTTTGTATTTAAGTGGTCAGACTTCAGTAATACAAACACAAAGCATATCTTTCAATATAGGCCTATCTGATATTATTTCATGTAGCGATGGAGGTATTAGCCTCTAATAATTCAATCTGAAGCACAGGTGATAACAGACAGCAGAGGACGCTAGAAGAGTGATTCATTCTCAGAAGTGTCTGAATGAACTCTGAAGAAGTTAAGCAGGTTTAGATTGACAAACTAAAGTCAGCAGGAAGATGGCGCTCTAGAAGCAGGTGTTTCATTAACAGATTACACAAATTACACGAACATACAGATCCAACTTCACACTGGGTGATGTAGAACTGACACTTTAATAACGGTTAATAAAACATGCTTTATATTCTAAAACAGAATAGATATCATATAGGAAGGTTAAATATGGAGAACCGGACAGTGTGGTGTGAAGATTTGCTTCTTTAATTATGATTCAAAAGGTTCGCGCGTTACATTTATTATCCTCAATTAACATTTTAACGCAATTAGACGTTATTATACATTTCCCGGCTAAACATAAAATCCTGTACCATCTGCAGAACTGTTCGAGGTTAAACTCATTAAAGAGACATCATCACGTACCTTAAACTGACGCTAAACTATCCACTGAATGGAGAGGAATCATGCACGAGCTACAAACAGAACTGAAACTGATTCATATTCTACTAAAATCAAGATTTCTCTCACCGCAGTCACATATCGAGCACCACTGGATTATAGAGTTACTGATTTACTTCAGTTACAGCAGTTAGTTTTTTTTTAGCAAACATATTTCAAACATTTATTTTTATTTTTATTAAAGATACATTCATCATCTGTACACACTCTCTACATATTCAACATATTTCATACCTTAGCTGATCCCTGGCCAAAATAATATGTGATGGAGATGAAAGCTGAAAGAAAGTCCTCCTGAAGCTGCTGGCTGTGAAGAAGCACCTCGTTGCTCATTTAAACACAGACAAGACTAACCACATCCCTGAAAAACTCGGATCTCCTCCCACTTTCATTCTGTATAGAATGTCCAGTGACATCAAAGTGCCGCGAGAGCGACAAGAGAGCGGGTGGATCCCATGCGTTCGAATGTACCCTCGCGGTACTTTGATGTCATACACTGAACATTCTATGCAGCGCAGCTTAAAATCGAACGCGCCAAATATCTCCACTGTGAGTCACATGGCATTCCTGCAAACACTTCTGCTCATCACTTCCTGAAAAACAAGTCTTATGTAAAAGTCACTCAGTGTCAAACTAACTGGTTGCTCTTATTTCTATTAGAGTTACTGCCACATTGTTCTTCTGTCTCTGATTTTGAATGGCTGAAGCAACATTAACACCATTATGATGCAAAACATTTTCATCTAACACCATCCCCCTCTGCTACTGATACAAATGACAAAAAAATTGCTAGAATTTCTTTATTCCTGGCTTTGACTTTATTATAACTTTGCTCATGTTTATAACAGGAATAGTTAATTAACAGTTCTGACTTAAGCTTACACTTTAAATCTAGTAACAAACTAATGAAATATTATCTTGATAAGATCAGTAAAAGGCGGAACTAAGAAGACTTGAATGATGAAACTTCCGAATACATCATTTCAAAACTGAGATTTGCTTTGTAGATGCAAGATTGTATGGAGAGATTAACAGACCGACAGAAACACATCAGGGTTTAAGATCAAGACATCACAGCTGTAATGCATTAATTCAATATTCAAATATTCAGTAGTCTAAGATGTAACGTACATTAATAAAGATATGCAGGAAGGTAAATAAGTGTTAAAAAGCTCACAATGAACAGAACATATTTGGAAAGTGATTAAGCTCCGAGTTTGATAAAATGATCTGATGATGAAGATCATGAACTGATGAGGGTCCTGCAGTGAACGAGACGATCAGATGAGACAGAAATAACAGCATCTATCAGTGTTTGAGGATCTGATGATGAAGATCATGAACTGATGAGAGTCCTGCAGTGAACGAGACGATCAGATGAGACAGAAATAACAGCATCCATCAGTGTTTGAGGATCTGATGATGAAGATCATGAACTGATGAGAGTCCTGCAGTGAACGAGACGATCAGATGAGACAGAAATAACAGCATCTATCAGTGCTTGAGGATCTGATGATGAAGATCATGAACTGATGAGAGTCCTGCAGTGAACGAGACAATCAGATGAGACAGAAATAACAGCATCTATCAGTGCTTGAGGATCTGATGATGAAGATCATGAACTGATGAGAGTCCTGCAGTGAACGAGACGATCAGATGAGACAGAAATAACAGCATCTATCAGTGCTTGAGGATCTGATGATGAAGATCATGAACTGATGAGAGTCCTGCAGTGAACGAGACAATCAGATGAGACAGAAATAACAGCATCCATCAGTGTTTGAGGATCTGATGATGAAGATCATGAACTGATGAGAGTCCTGCAGTGAACGAGACGATCAGATGAGACAGAAATAACAGCATCCATCAGTGCTTGAGGATCTGATGATGAAGATCATGAACTGATGAGAGTCCTGCAGTGAACGAGACGATCAGATGAGACAGAAATAACAGCATCCATCAGTGTTTGAGGATCTGATGATGAAGATCATGAACTGATGAGAGTCCTGCAGTGAGCAGACGATCAGATGAGACAGAAATAACAGCATCTATCAGTGCTTGAGGATCTGATGATGAAGATCATGAACTGATGAGAGTCCTGCAGTGAACGAGACGATCAGATGAGACAGAAATAACAGCATCTATCAGTGCTTGAGGATCTGATGATGAAGATCATGAACTGCTGAGACAGAAATAACAGCATCCATCAGTGTTTGAGGATCTGATGATGAAGATCATGAACTGATGAGAGTCCTGCAGTGAACGAGACGATCAGATGAGACAGAAATAACAGCATCTATCAGTGCTTGAGGATCTGACGATGAAGATCATGAACTGATGAGAGTCCTGCAGTGAACAGACGATCAGATGAGACAGAAATAACAGCATCTATCAGTGCTTGAGGATCTGACGATGAAGATCATGAACTGATGAGAGTCCTGCAGTGAACGAGACGATCAGATGAGACAGAAATAACAGCATCTATCAGTGCTTGAGGATCTGATGATGAAGATCATGAACTGATGAGAGTCCTGCAGTGAACGAGATGATCAGATGAGACAGAAATAACAGCATCTATCAGTGCTTGAGGATCTGATGATGAAGATCATGAACTGATGAGAGTCCTGCAGTGAACGAGACGATCAGATGAGACAGAAATAACAGCATCTATCAGTGCTTGAGGATCTGATGATGAAGATCATGAACTGATGAGAGTCCTGCAGTGAACGAGACGATCAGATGAGACAGAAATAACAGCATCTATCAGTGCTTGAGGATCTGATGATGAAGATCATGAACTGATGAGAGTCCTGCAGTGAACGAGACGATCAGATGAGACAGAAATAACAGGATCCATCAGTGTTTGAGGATCTGATGATGAAGATCATGAACTGATGAGAGTCCTGCAGTGAACGAGACGATCAGATGAGACAGAAATAACAGCATCTATCAGTGCTTGAGGATCTGATGATGAAGATCATGAACTGATGAGAGTCCTGCAGTGAACGAGATGATGAGACAGAAATAACAGGATCCATCAGTGTTTGAGGATCTGATGATGAAGATCATGAACTGATGAGAGTCCTGCAGTGAACGAGATGATCAGATGAGACAGAAATAACAGCATCTATCAGTGCTTGAGGATCTGATGATGAAGATCATGAACTGCTGAGAGTCCTGCAGTGAACGAGACGATCAGATGAGACAGAAATAACAGCATCTATCAGTGCTTGAGGATCTGATGATGAAGATCATGAACTGATGAGAGTCCTGCAGTGAACGAGATGATCAGATGAGACAGAAATAACAGCATCCATCAGAGTTTGAGGATCTGATATCAGACGATCATCCTGAACAAACACAACACATCAGATCATGAGTGGATTTGCAGATTTTCTCTCAGACCTATTGGTTACTGTTGATAAAGCACTAATTGTTGGAGATTTTAACATTCACGTTGATAATACAAATGATGCGTTAGGACTTGCGTTTACTAACCTAATAAACTCTTTTGGTGGCAAGCAAAACATCATCGGGCCTACTCATCCTTTTAATCATACGCTAGATTTAATTATATCACATGGAATTGATCTAACTGATATAGATATCATACCTCAAAGTGATGATGTTACTGACCATTTCCTTGTATCATGCATGCTGCATATTACTGATATTAACTATATGGCTCCGCGTTATCGCCCAGGCAGAATTATTGTTCCAGCCACCAAAGACAGATTCACCAATAACCTGCCTGATTTATCTCAACTGCTCGGTGTGCCCATTGTTACGTCTCTGATGCAAGTTTAATCTAGGATTTTAAAGAGGTAACATTAACTTGATATGTTAAAAAAACACGCCGGGGAAATAGGTGGCAATGGAACACATGACACAAATTAAACCTCAAAAGAAAAGGTTTATTGTTCCAAAGAAATAAATAACTTACAAGACAAAAGAAAAGAAGGGAAGTTAAAGTGGCGCTTAAATCAGAAAATAAATATGAAAGAATCCCACATACTAACTAATCCCCAAATCCCCTAAACTATTAAAGTAAAGATATGGAAATAAAAGTCTTCAACGCAAAGCGTCATAAACTACACTAACTATACAAAGCAAAACATACAGAAGAAGCGCACACTCATAAACTAATGTGTCTAATACATCAAAGATCTCTACGTGCGGGTATGTAGGTCACGTGACTTACTAAACTCTTCCACTCCATCCTTGTCTTCTCAACCAGCGACAAGCAGACAAACACAAGCCATTAACAACATAGGCTGTGACTAAACGGTTAACAAGGTCAACCGTTCAAAACCGTGAAAGAGCTCTGAAACTGCCAACTTGTCTAATCAAGAGCGCCACACACACACACACGTTGGTTTTTATGGTTTACGGGGACTCTCCATAGGCGTAATGGTTTTTATACTGTACAAGCTGTATGTGCTATTGCCCTACACCTACCCTACACCTAAACTTAGCCCTCACAGGAGACGGTGCATTTATATTTTCCCTCAAAAAAACTCACTCTGTATGATTTATAAGCGTTTTAAATTATGGGGACACTGAAAATGTCCTCATAAATCACCTTCTCCTTGTAATACCTATGTCATACCCATGTCATTATACAAATTTGTGTCCTCATAAACCACATAAACATGCCCCCCACACACACACACACACACTCTTTAGCCAAGCATTCATATAATGCATCCCACAATCTTGTACTGCAGTTATATCTGATCAAACGCACATTATTATGCTTTAGCTTGGGTTGAACAGATAAGTTTTTGCCTGGAAGGAACAACATCAACGCTAATTGTCTTTATTTGTTTATCTGTTTCTGGATTAACATCCCGTGGTAGCCAGGAATTACACAAGCTTCAGTCTGGATCCAACCCTTAAATGATCTGAGATGACCGAACACCTGAGAAGAGATTATGAGAACCCCTCCGAGGACCTCAGAGGAAGCCAACCATCAGCGATTATACTGACTTAACCAAATTTTGCCATAAGTTAATTATATTTTGTTTCTACAATATAAATCTATTTTAAAAACTTAATTTCCTGTGAAGTTGCTTTGCAACAATTGTATCGTAAAAAGCGCTATACATATCATCTTGAATTGAACTCTGGTGGTTTTCGTGGTGACGGCATACTGCAATATACACTGAACGCATAAATGCAACACTTTTTTTTGCCTCCATTTTCATGAGCTAAACTCGAAGATCTAAGACTTTTTCTATGTACACAAAAGGCCTATTTCTCTCAAACTTTGTTTACAAATCTGTGTTAGTGAGCACTTCTCCTTTGCCGAGATAATCCTTCCCCCTCACAGGTGTGTCATATCAAGATGCTGATTAAACAGCATGATTATAGCACGTGTGCCTTAGGCTGGCCACAATAAAAGGCCGCTCTAAAATGTGCAGTTTGATCACACAGCACAATGCCACAGATGTCACAAGTTTTGAGGGAGCGTGCAATTGGCATGTTGACTGCAGGAATGTCCCCCAGAGCTGTTGCCGTGAATTAAATGTTAATTAATCTACCATAAGCCATCTCCAAAGGCGTTTCAGAGAATTTGGCAGTACAGAAACAAACTGTCAGAAACAGTCTCAGGGAAGCTCATATGCATACTCGTCGTCCTCATCGGGGTCTCGACCTGACTGCAGTTCATCGTCGTAACCGACTTGAGTGGGCAAATGCTCACATTTGATGGCGTCTGTCACTTTGGAGAGGTGTACTCTTCATGGATGAATCCTGGTTTTCACTGTACAGGGCAGATGGCAGACAGCGTGTATGACGTCATGTGGGTGAGCGGTTTGCTGATGTCAATGTTGTGGATTGAGTGGCCCATGGTGGCGGTGGGGTTATGGTATGGGCAGGCGTATGTTATGGAGAACAAATACAAATTCATTTTATTGATGGCATTTTGAATGCAGAGATACCGTGATCCTGAGGCCCGTTGTTGTGCCATTCATCCACGACCATCACCACATGTTGCAGCATGATAATGCACGGCCCTATGTTGCAAGGATCTGTACACAATTCCTGGAAACTGAAAACAATATTCAGCATCTTGATATGCTACACCTGTGAGGTGGATGGATTATCTCGGCAAGGGAGAAGTGCTCCTTTGATTCTAATAAATTCTGGTTAATATAGTAGGTCATCAGACTATTCCATGCATACAGAAAATTTGCACACTATGCACAGCTTATATGCTGGATACTGCAGAAATAGCAAGAGTAGTATGATAGTATGGCATTTGGAACACCGTCATATGCCATTAGCAAAGAATGAGATCACGCTACATTCAACAAAAAAAAAAGTTGTTGAACGAACTTAAAAAAATTAAAGTAAACTTTTCCACGAAATGTAATTACATTTTTCCACCAAAATCTAATTTGTTTGAAATGAGTTGTTGTAATCTTGTTGTATAAACTTAAATTCCTTCAGTGAAGACTGAAGTCATTCCTACTAGATAAAGTTTTGCCATGCCATGCCTGTGCACAAAACAACAGCAGGGCACAGTAAAATATGATAAGCAAATAAAGAAACATACAACAGATAAATTAGGTATATACATACAAAATAGACAATGTAAATAGGCAAATTATATATGTAATAGTTGCAATCCAGCCGCTACATTGTGATTTTAACATCAGTAGCCTACACTCAAAAAAATAATTCATTGGATGAATTGTAATTGAGTTGGGCCAAATCAATTTGATCAAATACAGTTTAAATTAAATTGATACATTGATGAAGTGATGTTTTTATGCTTGCTAAAACATCTAACTGGATAATAAATTGTTTCTACACTCAAAATAAATTATTTGTTGGATTTACTTAACTTTAGGCATTAGCCAATTTGTTAGGCTTAGCATATGATGATATTATTACATCCATGGCATGCCCATAATTGTTTCTTTGTTATTAAAACAACTTTGTGTCATGATAGCTGGTCCTCAACCCAAGCACATGCTCTACACTTTACCACAATGGTAACCCCCCAAAACACTAACATACCAGAAACTCTTTTAAATACAAACATAAAAGAACATTAAACATTAACAAGTCTCCCAATTTTATCATCTAAATAAAAACTGCCTAAAATAACATTTTATTTCAAGATTTACTCTCCTTATCCAGCCCTGTGCAAAGCATGATGGGAAGGGAAATCCACTTCCTAGTTACACAAGTAAAATCATTTATGTTCTTTCAAAATGAAAATATTGAGTTGAGCCAAAACGCAACTGTTTCGAGTCAGTTTAACACAACGCAATTGTGTTAATAAAAAAAAAAAAAAAAAAAAAAAAAAATACGTGTAAACCTAATTTTTTTTTAATTACATTGTTTATATTTAATAAAATTAAGTTGGGACCATTTTTACCAAGAGTTATGTTGTATGAGCTCATTTTAATTAATGAAATTGAACAAAGAGCAAAAATCTTTTTTTTTGAGTGTACTATGTGCTATAGCCTAATGTGTACAGACGTAAATATTACGCTACCCTACAGACTTTTGGGAAATGTAGTCCCCCGTCAAAGTCAAAATATGAACATAATTTATTCAAAGTCTAGAATAAAAAGCAAATCCACAAAAAAGTGTTTACATTTTAATCTTACCGAATGCACCAAAGGATGGAAAATTATGTTAAAAGCTAAAAAACAACATCTAAAATATATATATATATATATATATATATATATATTATTGTTATCTTTCAATCATTGCATAGACATTCAATAACAGGACCAATAGGACAGATTGAAAGTGACAATGTCAATTTCACGGTTATCCATATCTTTGTTGTCTTTTTTGGGAGAAGAAAAATTACAATTCATGACAAAACTGAGCGAAACTGTTGAAAATGAAAAGTATATTCAGTAGTACTTCAGTGCACTTAAAGTATACTAAAATAATACCACTAACACTTAAATTGATTCTCAGCACATTGAAATAAAAGTATACTACTGCAAAAATACAGCGCATTTAAAAGTGTGCTTTAAATGCCTTACAAACTAGTTCAATATTAGTGGATGTAGTAGACCTTTAGTGGTATTTAGTCCTTCCTGTAGCCTGTCCGTATTCTGAGAAATCAAACGCATTTATGCTTCATTGTTTTTCATTCTCAAGTTGCCAATACCTCTAATTGGTCAGGAACAGATGTTTATTCCCTCATCATGTGAAAGTAGGTCACCACATCAGCTCTGTGTTGTTGAACATAATTCTGTACCTGAAAAAACACCTTGCCTTCATGAAATCTTTCTCCAACTTCAGTTATTTTATTCTTCCTAAGAAACAGAACAAAACAACAGCTTGCCTTGTTTTCTGTGCTTTTCAGTCTTGATTCATTTAGAATCATTGTAAGCTCTTCGCAATTAAGATCAAGTTGATGCTCATCTAAAAATGTACACCGGATTATTTGCCAGCATTTAAATAAGCACAATGTATTTATTAGTTTTTACTTTAAATCTCCTGACATTTTCATGTGTCATTAAGAGTTGGTGAATCTCAATTCTCAGAAAATGTGGGCATATGCTGTTTTTTTTTCATTTCTGTCCCCTCCCCCCCCCCGCTTGCAAAAGTGCAGTCTGAGAGCATATGTATGTGTCAATCCAAAATGAAGGATTGTTTAAAAGCAATTGTTAATTGTTACCATTACAAAAAATTGTTTAGTTAAATCACAACATCTCATGAAAGAGAAAGTTGTTCAAGAGATGTTATGTTTCCAGTGGTCCTACTGTGAATTTTCGGAAATATAATCTGAAAGTTTAAAGTGCTCTGCTTTCTCATCTATAACACAAGGTGTAATCTATCTAATTCCTAAACCCAAGAAAGATTTACTGTTTATAAGCAACTGGAGGTCCATTTGTGTGTTGAATAATGATTACAAAGTATTTGCTCTTGCTTTCCCCAAAGTTTTAGTATTAGGTTCAATAACTGAAAACCACTCTGGGTTTCTCTGACTTAATTAAATGATAGTTTAATTGACGATAATTGTATCTACTGTTTTTAGATTTGTTTAAAGCCTTTGATACTGTCCAGCAGAAATAGGTCTTGGGCTTGAGACCTATTTCTGTAATGTATTAAAAACTCTCCAATCACAAGTGCAGTATGGAGTACCTCAAAGCTCAGTACATGTTGGAGATATTATTTGGAAACATGGGGTTAGCTTTCACTTATGCTGATGATAGCCAGCTCTATATTTCTTCGCAACCCGATGAACCCAATTTTCAACTAACTGAATGTACATTTGATTTGCAATATTTCCTTTGAAAAACATGTTTCTAGCAGTTGTAAAACTACATTTTTCCATCTCAAAAATATATATAAATTACGACCTATGCTCTCAAAGTCAAATGCAGAAATGTTAATTCATGCTTTCATGACCTCGAGGCTAGATAATTGTAATGCTTTATTGGGTGGTTGATTTTTGTAAGCTTGTTTTTGTATTTTTTTTTTAAGAGGATGAGCTAAAGGGTCAGGCCTTTAGCACAGTACAACATTACAGAAAAAAAAAAAAAAAAAAAAATCGCAGTTTAAAATGGCCGACGGTTAGATCCGGTCACATCCCTGAGACACGGCATTCTCATTTTTATTACCTTTATTGCATATAGTATGTATTTAACGCATGACATTGTAAAACATTATTTAAATTAAGTAAATTTGAAGCTTGTTATGCTCATCGACAAATGTTTTGAATGTTGTGCCTCTTTTACCTATATAGATATAATTGTTATCCAATTCATAAAATTATTCCAGTTCACAGGTTGCAGTTAGATGCTCCAGTTAGTGCTGCTGAAAGACGAGGGCAATGTCACGAACGACTAAATGCAGATCCTGGGAGAAAGGAAAAACATCTTCAAAAAGAAAGGGAGAGATGGAGGCAGAAAAGGGAAAGAAGGAAAAGTATTGATGAGTTCAGTGAGCAAGACCAAAGACATAGGTGCACGTTATGGAGAGAGCAACAGAAAAACCTAGGCTTAAGAGAAAGCTCTCAGTTTCAGGGCACAGTATCACTTCATATTACAGCTTGGTGATAACCAAGATACCTTGATACCATGGTAATATCTACATTATTACATGAAATGTCCGCTATCATGTAATTTTCTTATTGTAATAATATAGATATTACTATAATATTACTCTGGTGCCACATCATATGGCTCAGTAACAGCACAGTTACTTTACATGGTGCTATTCAGCTAAATGTCTATTGACTACTTTAGCTGTATCATAGTAATGTTCTTTATGTATTATGAAGTTTTTTTTTCCATAGAACTACACAGTGTTACATTTTAACGACCGTTAAATGGTTGCGTGACCGTAACTTTACCAGTCTAATATTACATTAACATTAAGATTATTAAATAATGTTTACAGATTAACTTAAATCCTCTACACTTTTGTAAAATCCTCCAGAACCACTGGTTTACGTGATAACTTCCTTTATTTCTCATTTGCTTGGTTTTATGTAAGCTATAGGCCTGCACATTGCCTATTTAATCTCGTTTAACAAACATTAGAAGTAATGATTAAACAGATGTAATTCACGAGTAAATGGACCACTCTGTAATTGTGTTTCCACCGTAACGGCGCTGGCTCTCACGCCGAGCTGGAGTCGTGTTCGGCGGGGACTGATCACGGATCAGACCGCCGCCCTGCGCTTCACTCATGGACGAAATGTACTGCGATTGCCTTCACAGTCTGCCCAAAAACAAACAGTTAACAGCTCTGAGGACATATGTTAACATCCAAAGAATTTGTGTACTGTAACTTTATAAATATACTCGTTTATTTTATGCAAAGCATCAGACTCTTCATCACTCAATATGACTGACGCGACGCGAGCGACTTTTGTTTAGTGATTCACACCCCGCGCCTGTATGTTGCTCTGCATACATTTGAACGATATACTGCACAGAAACAATTTTATAAATAAAATAAAATGTACACAATAATAACCCAAAAAATGACCCAAAAGGCTCAACCCAGCATTTAGGTTAAAAAAATAACCCAGGACTTGTTTTAGAGTAGGCTGCGTGTTGCACAGTATTTCTTTTGTTTTCTTAAATTATTATTTAAGTCAAAATATATTTTTAGTATAGGCCTATTTATTCGTTATAATATAGCGCCTAGTTTTATTACGTTTTTCTCTGCTTGCAGAAGTGCTGCAGGTGTGTGATGTAGGCTAATATGATATGATCAGGTGAATCCTGGTTCTGTTGTCTGCTGTTTTTTGCGCATGTAAAATGAATTCCCAGAAAACAATTGTTAGTATTTTTAACGTGTCACAAACACGTATTCTTTTTAATTTAATGTAGGGGATCTACAAATTCTATTATGTGGAGACTTTTATTTTGACTAGTGTTACGGGCGCCGCCATTGTGTGTTCGCGCGAGAGAAGCAGACGGAAAAAAGCTGCGATGCGCTGAAGAATGCGTTAGTCTTCGGGTAGTGTATAATGAACGAAAGTTACGCTTTAGACCCGTGAGAGACATCGGAAACGCGTGATGCTGCTTTAAAGTGTCCGATCGCGATAACGAGACAGTTAATGAACGCAACAGAACAAGTTTTCTCCGTATTTGCACGCCGAAGTTGTGAAACAGGCCTGCTAATGGTTAGCAAGTGATTCGCCGTAGGAGTTTAGTATTCTCGTGTTTTTTTGTATTTACATTCAGTTTTTGTTTCATTTGTTCAAACGAACTTGAAACGCAGTGAATGCTGTTACTGATCGTGTGAAGAGGATTCGCTGAGTCGCTTGGATAGGGCCGGTATTGTTCGCTTTCTCACACGCCCGTCAGTTGGGATTGCGGCCTCGTGAGATCAAGCTGCCGCCGTCCAGGATCTCGGGACAATCGCTGAGAGTCATTGAGTAAAGTCACTTTACCCTGCCATCCACAGGACGACATTCAACATCTCGTTAACTCAGAGTGGTGATGTACACTATTTTCCTCTTTGTCTACTTGAACACTGGTAAGCAAACTGTTGTTTTCTCTCAGTGAGTAATCAGAACTGAACTGTTGAATAATACAACTATCGGTCACGGAACTGTGAGGAGTGAACTTTCCTGGAAAGGGGTTCATTGACGATTTTTGTGTGCATTCGTGAACTTTTCGATACCAGAGCACGAATGCACAGTGTCTAACTTTTTCCATCTTTCCCTGGATTTATTTTTTGAATTGAACTTTTGAACAGAATTGAAATTGCAACGTAAATTTACACTGTGGAACTGTGTGGTTGAAAACACACTGATTGTCATTTTGTTGTTGAAACTGACACATTTGTTGATTTTGTAATTTTTATTTTTCCACTTATGTCATTCAGTGTTGATTGAACTGTATTTGATTTTCACTTTTTGTAACAGAAAACCACGAAAACAATTTAAATTCAGTTTACATAAACATTTTATTAGTTAAGTCAAAAGTGTTTGTTGTCTTGAGTCACTTATACTAAGGAGTGGGGGCGTCTTACCTGTCCTGTTAGATCTGAGGGAGTGGGTTTTGCAGACAGTTACATACATTCGCTTAGATTCTGCACACACACACTTCAGGTTGCTGCCGTGTATTAAAATGAATCCTGAAGCCCACCTCGTCACATCTTGAATATGCACATATTGCAACACGACAGGCACAACATACAAGCCACACTTGTACAAAGACTAAAAGCATTGGGTGGGGGGACTAAGATCCTGTTTCTCACTCAGTCTTCCTTAGATTAAGTGCAAAGTATCCCCCACAAGGCGGTGGCATATTCCCCTCCGCCACATATTGGCGTCACGAACAGGATCCATTTCCTGATTCCTGATTTAGTGCACATTATCAGTCCTTGAGTCGACGCTATGGCTGAACTGGAGGAATTAAAGAGACAGTTTGAAGAGATGCAAAGGCGGTTCGGTGAGCAGTCAGGCATGTTAGAGCAAGCCAGAGCCGAACAGAGAGAGGCGCTTTCCCTTGCTAAAACTGTTATTGAGCAGCAGGCTGCCGCTCAAAGAGCACCATCTACAGTGTACATCCCGAGAGATCGTAAGCTTCCAGAGTTTAGCAGTTGTCGCTCCAAGCCTGGTGAGTTGAATATAGAGGAATGGATAAGTTCAATAAAGTCCGCCTTCAAGGTGATGAAAATTCCTGAAGAAGACAGAATTGAGTTTGTTAAACAGTATTTAAAAGATGAGGCTAAGATGACAGTCAAGTTCATGCTCAATGAAAAGGAGAAGTCAGTGGATGAGATTTTCGATGCTTTGGACCAGACTTATGGGGACAAACTTCCCATGGGCAGCAGACTGAAAGAGTTTTATGACCGAAAACAAATGCCTGGAGAAACCATCCGTTCGTATGCTTATGACTTGCAGGAGAAGCTGAGTATCATTCAGAGTCGAGAGCCGTCTAGAGTTCCTGATGCTGATGGCATATTGAAAGAACAGCTTGTTTTAGGCATCAAAGATGATTCACTACGGCATGAAATGAAGAGGAGAGTTAAAGCTGAGAAGGATCTGACATTCATCCAGCTTATGCAGGAAGCTATTACCTGGTCGGAAGAGGAGGAGGTGCAAGTTCCAAGCAATCTGAGAACCAGTACTGCTCACGTGGTGTCGCTCATGCTACCACTGCAACAGAGAGCTCTTCAGCCTCTCTCACCTTGAGTCGCTTCATGAAGCTATTCAACAGATAGCTGCCCGACAAGAAGAACTGTTTCAGATGGTAAACAGTAAAGAAAAGTGAAACCTCTTGCGAAGGAAAGCAAGACAAAAAGTACACCTTTAAAAGATAGTGAAGGAAGATACATCTGCTATACGTGTGGTAAGCCAGGTCACACAAGCCGACGTTGTCCTCCGAGCAGAGAAAATTCAAGTAGAGTGCAATCTTACACGGCAGAGATGGAAAACACAGCTGACCGAGACACTTCAGTGCTAGAGAGCCCAGGTCCATCTGTTATTAGAAGTCATACTGCAGATTGTGATACCCAGAATGTTTCCAAGTCCCTTTGTGAAAGTGCTTTTGGAGATTGCCTGACCATTGACGTGAAAATTGCGGGTATCAGTACTATCTGTCTCTTGGATACAGGGTCAGAAGTGACTACTATCACCGAGTCACATTTTAAGAATCACTTTGGAGAAGTTGTGCTGTCGTCCGCCAACTGGGTCCATCTTACAGCAGCAAATGGCCTAGACATTCCCATCATAGGATGTCTGGAAGCAGACGTAGAGTGTATGGGGAAGACGTTGCTTGGAAAATGTGTGTTTGTGATCAAAGAGAGTGAATCCAACGTGACAGAGTTGAAAGGATTACCTGGCATTGTTGGGATGAATGTGTTGAGTGATCTTAAGGACCTATTCATAACCACTGAAGACATGAAGAAGATGGATAGGTATAGTCATGGTTTCAAGGAGGCAAAGATCCAGCGAGTGTTGGCTAACATTGAGATGCAGACTGAGGCACTGAGCTGTAGTGACAAGATTGGCTTTGTGAAAGTTGCTGGTAAGCAAGCAATCACTATTCCTCCATTCAGTGAACGTGTTTTAGAAGGACGCTGCAGAATACCACCAAAAGTGAGTTGTCAAGTGTTGGTGGAGGCCTCGTCAAACGTCAGTTTGCCTAAGAGTGTTCTGATCGCTAATGTACTCGCCAAGACAGTCGATGGTAAAGTCCCAGTCAGAGTGTTGAATTTTAGTGAAAAGCCTGTAAAACTCCCACCACGATGTAGGATTGCTGCGCTGTCTAAGCCACAGGAAGTTGTGCCAAAAGAGCTTGTCGAGTTTGAGGAGAAGGAGGGTGTTTTGCATGTTAAGGCTGTGCAGCAACGTCAGGTGAAAGTGGAGTTAAGTACCACAGAGCAGCTGCCAGTTCCAGTGCACATTAATTTAGAGAACCTCACGGAAACTCAACGTCGCAAACTTCAGGACCTACTGGTTAAACACAGTGATGTGTTTTCAAGGAACGATTCTGACTTCGGTTATACGACTGCCGTCACACATAGTGTCCCAACAGGAGATGCTCCTCCTATTAAGCAAAGACATCGTAGAATCCCACCTCAGGTGTTTCAGGAAGTGAAAAAACATGTTCAAGATTTGGTGTCTCAAGGTACCCTCAGAGAAAGCTGTAGTCCATGGGCATCTCCAGCTGTGATTGTGATTAAGAAGGATGGTAGCATACGCTTTTGCTGCGACTACAGAAAATTGAATAAAGTGACCTGCAAAGATGCTTATCCTCTCCCTCGCGTGGAGGAATCACTGGATGCCTTGGGAAATGCGCAGCTGTTCTCCACCCTTGATCTTACTTCCGGCTATTTTCAAGTGGCGATGAGTGAGGAGGATAGAGCGAAGACAGCGGTCACCACTCCCTTTGGACTGTTTGAATGGACCAGGATGCCATTCGGACTTTGCAATGCTCCTGCGACATTTCAGCATCTGATGGGGGTGGTGCTCGGCGATCTAACATTTGACATATTGCTCATCTACCTTGATGACATTATCGTCTTTTCGAAAGACTTCGAAAGCCACTGTCAAAGGCTTGAAATTGTGTTCAACCGATTGAGACAGCATGGTTTGAAACTAAAACCCAGCAAGTGTTTCCTTTTGAAACCCGAAGTGAAATTCTTGGGTCACCTAATTTCCTCCCAGGGAATAAAGGTGGATGGAGAGAAAACTCAGGCATTGGAATCCTGGCCTGCGCCCAAGAATGTCAAAGAGCTGAGGCAAGTCCTTGGATTCATGAGTTATTACAGGAGATTTGTTCCTGGTTTTGCTCAGTTAGCCCGCCCTCTTCATGCCCTGGTTGGTAAAGGAGGGAAGGGGAAAATCGTTGAACCTCTTAACTGGACAACAGAGTGTCAAACTGCATTTGACAAACTTAAGCAGTGTTTAATGTCTCCGCCAGTCCTTGCATACCCAGATTTCAGTCAGTCTTTCGTACTCACAACCGATGGGAGCCTGCATGGTCTTGGGGCCGTGTTAAGTCAACGACAAGAAGGAGCTGAGCGTGTGATTGCGTATGCAAGTCGAGGTCTTCGTGGGTCAGAAAAGAACGACAAAAATTACAGTGCTTTCAAGCTAGAGCTACTTGCCTTAAAATGGGCTGTAACCGAAAAGTTCAAAGAATACTTGATCTATTCCAAGTTCTCCGTGATAACAGATCACAACCCTTTGCGCTACTTGGAGACAGCAAATTTAGGAGCAGTCGAACAGCGGTGGACGGCTCAGTTGTCAGAGTTTGATTTTGAGGTGTACTACAAGCCAGGACGACAAAATACAAATGCAGATGTGTTGTCGAGGATTCCATCATGTGAAGAGCCTGAGCAAGAGGACTCTGCTAAAGACTTAATAAAGATGAAGTCAGATGAAGTGCGTGCATGCTTATGGCCAGTCGCCAAACAGCAGCAGAGAGTACAAGCATCGGTCCAGGTGTCAGTGACAAGAAAAGTCCCTGGATATAGTTGGAGTGATATAGAAGAGCAACAAAAGATCGACCCTCATATAGCTCCAATCTACCATGCCGTACTAGCCAACAAGAATCTGAGTCCAGTCGAGCAGCGCAACATGGATGTTGAGTTAAAAAAGCTTGCTAGACAGTTCATACGACTCAAGCTTAAAAAAGGAGTGATGTTCCGTACTATCTTTGATCCTCGGGACGGAGAAGAAATTTGTCAACTAGTGGTTCCAAAACCCTTGCGTTACAAAGTGTACGAGAGTCAGCATGATCATTGTGGCCATTTTGGAGAAAGAAGCACACTGGAGCGCATGAGGCGGAGCTATTATTGGCCAACAATGAGTAAGGACGTTCAAAGCTGGATTCAGGAATGCAAGAGATGTGCCCTCGCAAAGGATGTTTTTCCTAAAATTCGAGCCCCAATGACGTGCACCAACGTAACTGCACCGTTGGAAGTCCTCGCTATGGATTACACGGTCTTGGAGGAATCTGTGGGAGGATATGAAAATGTTCTCGTCTTAACTGACATGTTCACTCGTTTCACGGTGGCAGTGCCAACCAGAAATCAGACTGCCCACACCACAGCAAAAGCCCTTGTGCAGCATTGGTTTATCCACTATGGCTGTCCTGCACGACTACATTCCGACCAAGGTCGATGTTTCGAAGCCAATGTCATCAAAGAATTGTGTAAAGTCTATGGAATCGGAAAGAGTCGCACAACTCCGTATCACCCGCAGGGTAACTCCCAGTGCGAAAGATTTAATAGAACCATGCATGACATGCTAAGGACGCTACCCCCGGAAAAGAAAAGGAATTGGAAACAGTATCTACCCGAGTTGGTTATGGCATACAATAGCCGAATCCATGCTTCAACCGGCTATTCGCCATTCTACTTAATGTTCGGTAGGGATGCCCGAATGCCGATGGATATCCTTAACGGGAGAGACTTGGAGGACAGTGGAGTTGACAATCTCGATGACTGGGTGAAAAAACATCATGACAGATTGAAGACTGCTGTTGAAGTAGCTAACTCTGCAGCACAGGAGGCTTCGAGACGAAGAAAAAGAGCCTATGATCGTAGATCACATGGCGCACTTATGAGACCTGGTGACCGTGTTCTGTTACGGAACCATTCACATAGGGGAAGGAATAAGATACAGGATCACTGGGAACCCTTGCCTTACATTGTAGTGAAACAGAATCACGCAGACACTCCAGTTTACACAATTCGCCCAGAGAAAGGGGGCCCATGTAAAGTTGTACACAGGGATCAACTCAGACATTGCACTTTTCAGTCACCCCTACCACCTCGTACATCTAGACATAAATCTAGAGCACACACAGGTCAGGGACACACTGATTCAGAAGATCCCGATGTTCTTGCAGTACCTGTTGTTACATTTGCACCTGCTACACCCACAGACACACAAGGTAGAAGGGAAGGTGGGGATGAATCAGATACTGGTATCAGAGATAATGACAACGAAATGTCAGCTAATGATTCAGTAGATCAGTCTGTACTTGAGTCCGTAAATTCAGGTGGTTCTGAAGCTGAAAGTGAAAATGAAAGTATTCCTGAACCTAGACGTTCACAACGTTCTAACAGAGGTACTTTACCTGTTAGGTATAGGACTGACTATGTCTTGAAATAAGCTTATGCAAACCTAAAGGTTTTGGAATTTTCTTGTAAAGTGTATGTTTGTCAATCATACTTGTACTAATTGAAAGCTTTTCATTGTTGTACTGATGTTTTTTGTGTGAAAAATGTTTACCTGCTATTCTCTGTACTTTATTTTTCAGGACTGAGTTGCTGAATAGAAGTCCAGTGGTATGGCAGGGTTTAGCAGGGGAAATGTAGGGGATCTACAAATTCTATTATGTGGAGACTTTTATTTTGACTAGTGTTACGGCGCCGCCATTGTGTGTTCGCGCGAGAGAAGCAGACGGAAAAAGCTGCGATGCGCTGAAGAATGCGTTAGTCTTCGGTAGTGTATAATGAACGAAAGTTACGTTAGACCCGTGAGAGACATCGGAAACGCGTGATGCTGCTTTAAAGTGTCCGATCGCGATAACGAGACAGTTAATGAACGCAACAGAACAAGTTTTCTCCGTGATTGCACCCGAAGCTGTGAAACAGGCCTGCTAATGGTTAGCAAGTGATTCGCCGTAGGAGTTTAGTATTCTCGTGTGTTTTTTTGTATTTACATTCAGTTTTTGTTTCATTTGTTCAAACGAACTTGAAACGCAGTGAATGCTGTTACTGATCGTGTGAAGAGGATTCGCTGAGTCGTTGGATAGGGCCGTGTATTGTTCGTTTTCTCATACGCCTCCGTCAGTTGGGATTGCGGCCTCGTGAGATCAAGCTGCCGTCGTCAGGATCTCGGGGACAATCGCTGAGAGTCATTGAGTAAAGTCACTTTACCCTGCCATCCACAGGACGACATTCAACATCTCATCCGTTAACTCAGAGTGGTGATGTACACTATTTTCCTCTTTGTCTACTTGAACACTGGTAAGCAAACTGTTGTTTTCTCTCAGTGAGTAATCAGAACTGAACTGTTGAATAATACAACTATCGGTCACGGAACTGTGAGGAGTGAACTTTCCTGGAAAGGGGTTCATTGACGATTTTTGTGTGCATTCGTGAACTTTTCGATACCAGAGCACGAGAATGCACAGTGTCTAACTTTTTCCATCTTTCCCCTGGATTTATTTTTTTGAATTGAACTTTTTGAACAGAATTGAAATTGCAACGTAAATTTACACTGTGGAACTGTGTGGTTGAAAAACACACTGATTGTCATTTTGTTGTTGAAACTGACACATTTGTTGATTTTGTAATTTTTATTTTTCCACTTATGTCATTCAGTGTTGATTGAACTGTATTTGATTTTCACTTTTTGTAACAGAAAACCACGAAAACAATTTAAATTCAGTTTACATAAACATTTTATTAGTTAAGTCAAAAGTGTTTGTTGTCTTGAGTCACTTATACTAAGGAGTGGGGGCGTCTTACCTGTCCTGTTAGATCTGAGGGGAGTGGGTTTTTGCAGACAGTTACATACATTCGCTTAGATTCTGCACACACACACTTCAGGTTGCTGCCGTGTATTAAAATGAATCCTGAAGCCCACCTCGTCACATCTTGAATATGCACATATTGCAACACGACAGGCACAACATACAAGCCACACTTGTACAAAGACTAAAAGCATTGGGTGGGGGGACTAAGATCCTGTTTCTCACTCAGTCTTCCTTAGATTAAGTGCAAAGTATCCCCCACAAGGCGGTGGCATATTCCCCTCCGCCACATTAATTCAGTTCTAATTTCAAATATTCTTGTCGGTTAACGGTTAGGAAAAATAACCGAAATGAACATCCCTAATTTAAATGTATAAAATTTAAATTCTTAATTTAAAAACGTGTCTTGTTTTGAAGCCACTTGGAAAACTTTCCTAAATAATTAAATAACTGAAGTAGTATACTTTTCCATTAAAACACCGCTTCATATTCAAAACACAAGATGAAATACAGATATAGAATTTCACAAAATACTTATCAGGCCCATGAAACCACACACAAGATGATATGCACTTAACAAATAATTATTTCTTTGCGTAAATAAAATAAAACTTTCTAAAACTAAAATAGACCTAAACTGCGGGGAAATGCGGTCTATTAAAACATCTTTCAATCTTCACAGGATTTTAGAATTTGCTTTTAGAAACATTAGCTTAGACAAACTATTGCTTAGCCTATTCCACAGATTCTGGAATTAACAAATTACCAAAGGGGCATTTGGTCTGAACGAGCGGCGCTGAGTGGAGCGGGATCTTCAGAAAGATGCATTCTGAAGGAAATATGACCGCTACGCTCCTCGCTCCGCTCGTGCTCCACTCCGCTCACATGCTCTGTTTCAGATTGACGCGCTGCGCACAGCCTGGAGGAGACAGATCTCCGCTTTTTCGCAGTGCCAGCGTAAATAAATAATAACGTTTGTTTGAATAGTACAGCGTTTTCTTTACTCAGCAGGCTCGTCCAGGGCGGGCACTATGACTCACAGGGCGGGCCAGGCCCCCCATTGCACGCCCATGGCGCCGGGACTGGCTCTATCACGGGGAGTTTTTGCGTTATGATGAGTTTAATGAACAAATATGTATCATTGCCTACCACTGAAATTACCTGGGAAGTTTTAATATAAAAAAACCCTCATAATTCAATAACATGCGTTCATTGCACGGACGAGGACCGTGCATAATATAAGCGTCTAAAATGCATGTAGGCTATACAGTTCAGTTGAAAGCGTAACGCTTTTGACTTGCTGTTAATGTTGAATGCAAGACTGTAACAGAATGTAACACTGAAATAAGAGCTTGTGCGATGAAAGCTGTGTTCGTTGAAATAGTAAGTCGGCTCGACTATCCAGCAATGCAAACCAGCAATCAAGTTCTGCCATTTTGAATTGAAAGTTGGGCTGTCATTTACGTGATTAATGTAATTCATAATTATTGTGAGGATAATGGCATTTTTCAGGCTTTCTGCGTTTTCAACATATTAGGAGTACAACTAAAATTGAATGGGTGCATATTTAAAAAGAAAAATATTATTTGCAGTTCAGATTGATTACTTTACAAAACAAAAAATCGTATTATTTATTTAGTTCCTTTATCATAATGGTCTAGTCCTTAATATTTTCCTCAAAACAATAGTCCCCCTAATGTTCTAGATACAATTATGGCCTTGTTTGGTAGGCTATAAATCTATAAATGAAAAAGTTTCACCAGTGAAGAAACAATGATCCAGAGAAAGAGAACAAAGAGTTTATTATTATTATTATTAAATAAAGAAATAAAAAGTTTATTTTATTATGAAAATGCATGATAGGCTGCCCATACATTTTTTTCCAGTATACATATAACAGACTATAGTCAATATTGCAATATCTACAGTATAAATATCTAGTGCCCCCCCCCCCCAATGTTCACTGAGGATATCTGCCAGCCCATAGTTTTCAAGAACCACTGTTCTGTTGATTTGTCCTACCCTGTCAGATTTTGCTATCTCCATTAAAACACTGGGTAGTACAATTCAAAAACGACCACAACCCTAAACCCTACCACAACCCTAAACCTACCCTTACAGTAATGCGATACAGTAATTACGTGTTATATTCGCAGTTGTGGATAGAAGGGATACATCTAGTACCGGAAACCAACAATAAATATTTTTTTCTACATATTAGATTGTGTTTTATTAACGTCTACACCAACCCCAACCCTAACCCCACCCTTACAGGAATGCAGATACATTAAATATTGTTGTTCAGCGTGAGAAAAAGGATGCACTATTGATGCGCGCATGTGCAGTAAGCCGAGGTAGGAAAATCTGACGGGTAGGATAAAATGTCAGGACACCGGCCCTGACTTTTTCTGCATCAAAGAAATCCAGAAAGTCAGCCCTGTCACTCGAGTCCGGACTCGAGACGTTTTTCTATCATCTTGGACTTGTCTTGGACTCGTTGGTATTTGGACTCGGACTTGGTCACTGGACTCACCAAATTTTCTGGTTGGTCTCGGCCGAGTCCAGGAATCTATGCTTTTGTTTTGTTTTTTTCAAAGCAAAAGCATTAATCTGGCTCGCTTGTTCAGAAAACGGGCACTTTCCTGTAGCTCAACTAGTAGAGCATGGCGCTAGCAACGCCAAGATCACTGGTTCGATTCCCAGGGAAAGCAAGAGTTGATTAAAATGTTATAGTGTAACTTGAATGCACTGTAAGTCGCTTTGGATGAAAGCGTCTGCTAAATGGATAAATGTAAATGTAATGTAATTGGTTTAATCTAGAAGGGCATTGCCATTGGTCCCCTGGTAAATGCACATCTGCGTCATATACCTGGCTCCGTGCGTGCGCTACATGGAAACATAAATAATTGTAATTTTGTACGCAGACACAATGTTAACGAGTTACATAATACAGTTTGGTTTTACAAAGTTCGTTGGAGTTTTCCCTCTCACTTTCCTTCGCTTTTAAATACCTTATTAATGCCCGTGCGCATTCTGCTTTCACTTTCATTTCTGGTCTGTTGCTCATCTATAACTTACAACGACAGATTGTCTGCAATAAACATGGGACTTTTATTAACAAAACGAAAAAATACACCATTACCATGCTATAAGCCTAATATAAAATTAAAGACATACAAAATGTTTAAATGTAAAAAATAAAAACACTGAAAATCATCAAACGCTGAGGCACCAAATGACTAAGAAACAGAACGAATAAGAGCAAAATGAATAAAGCATGGAGGCACGTAATACACCTTGATGTAAAATAAAATAAATAAATAACACAAATTTGAATAAAGTAAAAATAAGCAAACAGTGTGGCCATGGCTGTGCGATTCTTTTAATTGTATCGATTCATTCGAATTTTGCCTTAACTTTATTTTTTACAAATGGAGGAATCACGATTTTGAATAGAAATATTACCAAACGCTAGAATTAGACACTTTGATAATAACAGTAAAGAGAAAAATAATGATGCATGTCAACGCTAGGGATGCAACTGTGATGGAAATTTCCTTATGGGTATTAATCAAAACCGTGAAACCTATATTCAAAAGTGTGCATTATATGTTTTCTTTTACTCATAGTTAGAAAAGCATTCTTTGTGTGATTTACTAAGAAAGAGGTAAGGAAAAGCAGATGGTTAACGGATCATCATGAGGGCAGTTACGACTTATAGCCTGGGGGTCAGGGGGGCATTTGCCTGCCTTTTCCCTGTTTAACCATTAAGAGGTGAATGAACTGACATCTCTCCCTGTAGGGAGGGAGAGAAGGAAAGCCTTGAAGTAGAGGACTATAAAACCGACTGGCAGCTGCTTATCTCTCTCTGTCTTCCCTCACTGACTTAGCTCATGTGTATTATTTGTGACGAGGAGATCTTCTCTTGCAAGGGAATAAATTACTTTATTACAACAATTTGGACTCAAGAGTTGTCTCTTACTCAGTGATGATGTTCGTATGAAAGAAATTGCCACAACAATTTGGTGTCAGAATAGTGGGATTCCTTGGACGTGACTTCTGGACCTGACAGCGGACGGAGGCAGGCCACCTTGGAGCTGAAAAGTTCCAACCCTACCTCGCAAAAAAGATTCAGAGACGAGGGACCGTTTCCGCTGTTGGGACCGGAGGGATCGACCACTGGAATCAAAAAGAACCCAGGTGGCACAAAACGACATCTCTGGTAAGAGTCAATTAAATTCAATTTAATTAGGGTGAAATTCAGTTTTTAAAGAGTGAAATTGAACCATATTGGCTGGAAATTGTTTCTGTGGTACAGTAATCTGGGCACCAACGTCCAGATAGGTAACCTGAGATTAATTTGAGATCTGTACGGATCAAGAGGGTTTCAAACAGGTACCGAGGTTAATTGGGGTTAGGAAAATCGAAAGATTTTGATAAATCACAATTAAGAGGGCACTACTAGTGCAACCCGATCCGATTGCGGGATAAGAGAAAATCGGATCTGCTGGAGACGTCTAGCAGATTAAAGAGTGAGTAAATCCACGGAAAGCAGAAAACAGCCAGTATGGGGATATCTCAGAACAAGTTTGTGAAATATGATACACGGTGTACTACCAAATGAAAAACATTATGGTCAGAAATGTATGCAAGATATTGAAAAATTAATCAAGCATCATGATTTTCCCAAAGAGGGAACATTGAGCCTCACAAAACTGAAAGTGGTGAGGGACTCGGTTGAACAAAGTAGCGAAAAACAACCAGGGTGTTGTTGCAAATGTGTTAAACATGTATGTAAAAAATGTGAACAAACAGTAGATTGTTGGCTTAAGGAAGCAGATAAAAGAGAAAGAAAACAAATGCAGAAAGAGCTAGCAGGAAGGAAAAATGAAAAGTGTGAAAGTCTATCTGTATGCGTGTCTGCACCACCAGAACCGACTAACCCACAGTATGCTTCTGTTTCCCCACATGAAAATGCGGTGAGGCCGGCACCGCCAGAATACAGAAAACACATCTACCCAATAGCCCAGCTGAGTGCGTTGAAATTCGACCCCGACCTCGACTGTTCTCTCATAAAACAACCGCAGCAGGACGCACAAGCACGCGCAGCGCGAGGCGCTGAACGAGAGGGGCGAGAAACAGCGCGAGCAGCGCAGGCGGCGGAAGCAGGACGAGCAACGCAAGCAGCGCAGGCGGCACGAGCAGCACAGGCAGCGCAAACGGCGCAAGAAGAGCGAGAAGCGCGAGAAGACCGCGCAGCGCGAGTGGACGCGCTGGCAGCGATTGTAGAGCAAGAAGTGCGAGAAACAGCGCGAGCAGAACAACAAGTGGAGCAGACAGCACAAATGGCGCTGGCAATACAGCAACTGGTGAGCGCAGTAGCTCAAAAGGCGTCCAGTAAAGCGGACCAGGACGAGGAAGAAAGTAAAGATACCCCGGATGAGACACTGGGGGCCATACCGAAGAAGATCGTAACAAGATCGCAAGCCAGAGAAAAAGTCAACTTCACGGCGCCAATGGTAGAGGTGGCGGGACCTGACGGATCGGTGATGGTCTACAGACCATGGACTGTGACAGACATGAAAGAAGCAATGGCTCATCTGCCGAGCCCGGACGACGAGGTGACAGATTTTCAGAGAACTAACCACTTTCTGTGAGGAGTTCAGCCCCACCACACAAGAACTGAGGCGACTGTTAGCCGTGAAACTGGGGGCCACAAACTGGCACAAAGTGAGTAGCCAGATGCCGACAACCGAGCGACGGCGAGCATGGAACCTGGCTGCACGAAGCCAACGAACCGTGTCGATCAGCGGTGGCGGATCTCACAAAGGCAATGAAAGCCGCTTCCAGCGAGTGGATACAGCGAAAATCAACGGCTGTTGCCAGGTGAGAGAGGAGTCTGTTCGAGACTATCATGCGAGACTTTTTGAAATATTTCGGAAACACAGTGGTATGGCTGAACCAGCGGACAGAGGAACGCAGCCGGGCACATGGGAGTGTCATCTGCAAAGCTGTTTCCTGAACGGACTGAGACCAGAGATCGCACAAGCGGTGAAAGCAAGCTACATCGAATGGCAGAGCGGGCGCTTGACAACCACATTAGCGCACGCTGTGCACGCCGAGGAACAACTGCTAACGAAGAAGGACAAAGCCGCGAAGGTGAAGGGGGAGAGAGAGATGCAGCTGGCTGTTGTACAGATTAAAGCGAGCACGAGCGCAGCACCAGCGAAGCCAAACTGGACTAACAGGAAGAAAAGAGGGTATCAAGGGAAGTGGAAATGTGGACTGTGCGCGACCAATGAACACGAATTTTCTAGCTGCACGAAGTGTAGGCTGTGCAAGAACGATGGACACTGGGCACAGGACTGTCCAGAGGCGCGTAAGGCGGATTGAAACGAGAGGAACGGAGAACAGGAGAGGAGAGGGCGGGTGACAGGCACTCAGCAAGCTACGAAAAAGGGAAGTAAAAATTTATTAGCACACACATACAACACGCTCACATACACTGATTCAAATACCGCTCTATGCAATGAAGACATGCTTGCAAATCCTTTATGTGTGAGTGTTGGAGTTTTGAATAAGGCTATATGCAATGAAGACATGCTTGCAAATCCTTTATGTGTGAGTGTTGGAGTTTTGAATAATACTCTTAGCGATGAATGTCTGAGAATGTACAAAGGTTTAAGGTTTTTGAGGCTACCGAGATATCCCATGTTAGTTGACGGGACAATGATAGATTTTATGGTTGATAGTGGCGCGGCTCGATCGACGATAAGACCATATGATTTGCCATGTGAACCAAAATTGACGGATTTAGTGTTTGAAAGCACGTCCGCGTCAGGGCATACCATTTCAGAAAATTATACTGTGCCGTTGAAATGCGAGACGGAGGGGGGCAGGGCATTGAAACATGCGTTTTTGTGCTCTGAAACCTGTCCGGTTCCGTTAATGGCCAGGGATCTAATGTGTAAATTAAATCTGAAACTCACTGCTGGGCCGTTTGGCATAGAGATTCAAGAGGAACAGCAGATGAATTGTGCAAAATTTGAGCCACAATGGGCTTACGAGTGGCAGATAAAAGATTCTGATTGGGCACGAATGATTTTGACACTGGCAAAAGATCGTACAGTGTCCACAAACATAGAAAGTATGAGGCCTGACAGATTACATTGTACGTCATATGTGGGCGGCGTGAACCAGAATATGAGGAAGAGTGGTTTAATGGGCAGAAAATGAGAAAATAAGGTTTAATAAGATTTTCTGGAATGAAAATGAGTGTGCGCCGGCGTGCCTGTCAGAAAACAAATGAGCTGTATTTGATAACAGGCCAGTCTGCGCCTCACTTATCAGTAATCAAGGCCACCGAGCAGAAATGGGAAGAAATAGGCCTGTTTGTGAGAAAATGTCTTTCTGCCACAGATTGGATTGAAAAGCCAAACGGGCAGAAACACAGTGGAAATGCAGGTGTTTTATGGAGGAATGTGAGTTTGATGTTGCCGTACAGAGAACTGTGACTGCTATTGTCAGGAATGCAATGGAGAACATGAGCACGGATCTATTTCTGCCACAGACATTCATCCTGTCCTGGCAGAAATACCTCCAAAATTGTGGGCAAAACACAAATATGATGTTGGGTTGATTAAGGGTTGTGAACCAGTTGTAATCACTCCAAAGTCTGATTACAGGCCATGTCAATCGCAATATCCCTGAAGAAGGAGGCATTGCGAGGATACAGCCGGTTTTGAGTCTCTCCTGAAGGAGAGAGTAATAATTCCCTGTCATGATTCTCCAGTGCGAACTCCTATTTTCCCGTGAAAGAAAATAACATCTGACACAACTGAACCAGTCACGTGGCGATTTGTGCAGGATCTGCAGGCTGTAAACTCAGCCGTTATTGCAAGAGCTGCCCGCGTACCTAATCCATACACAATTTTGTCACAAATTCCGCAAAATGCAATGTATTTCACTGTGGTTGATTTGGCCAACGCTTTCTTTAGCGTCCCAGTGGAAGAAAAAAGTCAGTTTTGGTTCGCGTTTGATTTTGACAACAAAGGGTACACGTTTACCAGGTTGTGTCAGGGCTATTGTGAGTCTCCGACGATTTACAATGAAGCGCTCAGACGGAGCCTTGAACCATTAACTCTATCGAGCGGAACAGCGCTATTGCAGTATGTTGATGATTTATTGATTTGTGCACGAGATAAGGTTACGTGCGTGGCTGACACTGTAACTCTCCTGCACCACCTGGCGAGGGAGGGTCACAAGGTCAGCCTGACAAAGCTTCAGTTCGTGAGACAGGAGATAACATTTTTGGGTCACACAATAACACCAAACAGTAAAGCTATCTCTGAAAAGCGGATAAAAGCTATCAAAGATGTACCGAAACCCATAACAAAACGACAATTATTATCGTTCTTGGGAATGTGTGCATATTGTCGAACGTTTATTCCAAATTATGCACTTCTTGAAAAGCCCTTGAGAGCCCTGACAACAGGGAAAGGGCTGAAGTCATGTGACAAGATTAATTGGTCCACAGAAGCACAGGATGCGTTTGCAAATATGAAACTGCAGCTGGCTCAGGCCCCAACGTTGGGCCTGCCTGTTGAAAAGCCTTTCACCCAAATGGTAGATGAAAACATGGATTTATGAGTTCAGTGCTTTTGCAAACCCATGGGGACAGATTACGACCAGTCGCATATTTTTCAACGAAGCTTGATGCAGTTGCAGCAGGCTTGCCACACTGCCTGAGAGCTGTGGCAGCAGAGCTGGCTGTGCTGGCTTCAAGGGAATTTGTGGGGTATTCTGATTTGACTTTGATGGTCCCACACGCGGTCTCCATGATTTTGCAAGAGCAGAGAACATCACATTTATCAACAGCCCGATGGCTGAGGTATCACACGATTTTGCTTGATATGCCAAATGTAACGGTGAAAAGATGCACAACTTTGAATCCTGCCACACTCCTCCCGACGGAGGAGGATGGAGAGGAACACCATTGTTGTCTATCAGTGCTGGAACAGGTGTGTACACCACGTCCAGACCTGTTGGACACACCTTTAGAGAACTGACAATGTCCTCTTTGTGGATGGGTCGGCCCAAAGATCCACAAACAGGCTTGAATAAGGTTGGTTTCGCGGTGACCACTGAATTTGAAGTCGTAAAGTCTGGCAAATTGCCATCAAATTATTCGGCTCAGGCAGCTGAATTGGTTGCTCTGACAGAGGCGTGTAATCTTATGGCAGACAAGTGTGTGACAATCGTTATGCTTTTGGGGTCACTCACGACTTTGGGGCGCTTTGGAAGCACGAAATTTTTGAAGTCGGATGGACATCCGATATTAAACGCAGCTCTTGTGGCTAAGCTTTTGGAGGCCATTCTTTTACCAGACAAGGTCGCGATCTGTAAATCATGGCGCACACTAACGATAAAAGTTTTATCTCCACAGGAAGCGAGAGCAGACGCTGCAGCGAGCTGCAGCACAGGAGACAAAAGAAACAACTTGTGCTTTAGTATCTGTGACTAACCCTGATATTTCCCTTGTTTACAGAGTATGCAGTCTTTTTCCACAGGAGCGGAAAAACAACGATGGAGGTCGTCTGGCTGCAGTCTCCGGGGTGTATGGATGAGTGTTGATGACATTCCTTGTTTGCCCAAACACTTCTTTCAGCATTATGCTAAGTTAAGTTGACACATGGGTTGGATCATGTGTCAAAAGCGGTATGATAATGCAGATGAGGGAATTATGGTTTACAAAAGGGTTTACAGTGGTTGCTGAAAATTTTTGCAAAAGATGTGTCACTTGTAACACACACAATGTGTGGCTAGAGGATAAAACACCCTTGGCATCTCAACCAGCACCAGCAGGTCCATTTGAATATCTAATGATGGATTTCATCGAATTAACCCCTTGTGGGAAACAGAAACACTGTCTGGTGATGGTTGACATGTGGTCAAAATGGGTTGAGGCCTTCCCAACCTCGAAACAAGATTCGCAGCAGTGGCAAAGGCTCTGTTAACCGAGATCGTTCCGAGATGGGGAATTCCCAGAAAAATCAGTTCTGATAATGGCAGACACTTTGTCAATGATGCAATAAAGCAGGTGGGTCAGTTCTTGGGAATTGACATGAGAACTCACTGCAGCTACGGCGCCTCGTCAGGTGGGGCAGTAGAGAGGCAGAACCAGACAATTAAGAACAAATTGGCGAAATGCTGTGAAGAGACGGGTCTGACGTGGCTTAAAGCCCTTCCAATTGTACTGATGTACATGAGAATGAGAAAAAGAGTAAAAACAAACCTGAGCCCATTTGAAATTTTGTTTGGCAGGCCACCATTCATGGGCATGGAAGGGGGTAAACAAAGGCTGCCATCAACGGATGTGTGTGAAAATGACGTTGAATTACTGCAAAGAAATGTCTTGTCTGTTGTCAAATATTTCTGTGCAGGTAAAAGCTGCCCAGGGGAAGGTTGCTGAGACATTCCTGCACGAGGTCAGACCTGGCGATTTCGTGGTGATTCGTGATCACAGGAGAAAGAGCTGGAAATCTAAAAGGTGGCTAGGGCCTTTCCAGGTACTTCTGGCGACGCACACGGCGGTGAAGGTCGCAGAGAGGGCTACGTGGGTTCACATAAACCATTGCAGGAGGGTGCCGCCCATTGCGGAGGCATCGCAATCGCTGGAGGAGGTTCAACGGGAGTGTCAGTAAACGCTGAGCCCCAGTTTGAAAAAATATCAGCAGCAAGGAGGAGACAACTTTGATTGCGCAACCGGCATCTGGGTGGACACTGTAATCAACAGAACAGATAAGACTTTTAGTGCTTCGAAAACAGCACTTTCTCACATTCTTTGGTCATAGCAGCATCTTTCGATACAGAGTAACTGAGAGAATGGGCGTCAAGGCCATGGCACCCATTCAGAGTGCCAGGAATGTGTGGCTTGTTTAAAACCACATGTATAATGACTGTGTTGTCAGTAACAATTTGCTTGATAATACTACACTTCACAACAGGTCTGAAGGTGTTGCCAACAGGAGATCAGACCAACGGGACGGGGACAACAGAGCTGAATGACACAACTCGACAACGGGTTAGGAGAGACGCATTCGCACCAGTGGAACCAGCGAGAGGTCTCGAGGGGAGTACAGTGACGGTCCGGGAAGAATCCAATGTGAGTTTCAGTTGCAACCCCTATCAAAAGAACTGTCCGAACTGTGAGGGACGCAGCGAGGACTATGCAGGCTTCTATTTCTGCGAACACCCATGTAAGTGGGGTAACGTGAAAGCATATGCCGTCAACTACAAGTGGGGCAACGACAAGAGATTCAGGGTATTTTCCCACCACAGATTGAGCAACAATCGGTTCGGGATGACGGTCGAGATAACACAAGTAAGACTTTCTGATCAAGGCAAGTACTACTGTGGGCTAGACATAGAGGGAAAGGATTGGTTTGAAGAAATCGACATCATTGTAAATGAAGCAGTTCCAACGTTAAAACCTTTTGTAGCACCTGAGTTAGGACAAGAAACAAGAGGCGAGATGGCGTGGATGGAGAACGGAGACACGAGAGGGGATCAGGGGAATCCTGAGGTGCAGAAAGCCATGATGAAGTGCCAGGGGAACAAAGCCTGTGCTCTGGTTATGCTACAGAAAGAAGAATTGGAGATATCAACGAGCTGCTGGCTGTGTCTGCAAATGTCACACGCGTGGAAGGCTGTCCCATTGACAGTATCGACAGTTAATGTAACAAAGTGTCTAATTCCACAACAAATGACTGATGTGTTTTCAGCTGTAGCTGATCTGGAGAATGGAAGGACGCCGATGAAACGACCGAAGGAGAACTGTGACAACGTTAAGCGATATAACAACACTGATATAGTAATTCCACCACTTAGAGTAACACACGAGAAAGGTGATGTGTGCATTTGTTCAGATCAGCAGAGACTTTTCACAACAGGGTGGTCTGACTGCAGGGTCAGAGTCGATATAAGACCAGGAGCAGTGAACAATTGCACAGCGACAATCAACAACAAAGAGACCAGCTTCACCTGTCCATTTGGTAAGCCGTATGAGACTTCACCAGCAGCAGTGTGGGTAGGGAACAAAGCTTTTCACAGCATGCCTAAACACGGGTGGTCAGGGTGCTGTTATCCAGCTTTGATAAATGTGGGAACTTCGTGTATTTGCCAAACAAGACACCGGGGAGAGCAAAGAGAAATGTTAAGATTTTGCCTGGGGTTTGCCAAACCATTATTCAGGGTACACATTATCTGATCCATGGACGACACCTGGGGCAAATGTGGGGTGGTCACTTTTCCTAGGGGTGGGAACAACAGTAACGATAAATAAAGTGAATGGGTTAGCATGGACTGTATTGGCAATAGCAAATGCCACTGAAAATGCTTTATCGATGATAAATGATGAAATGAGACATTTAAGAGAGGCAGTTATTCAGAATCGTTTAGTCTTGGATTTGCTTACCGCAGAAAAGGGAGGGGTTTGTAAAATGCTAGGAGTATCTTGTTGTTTCAATATTCCAGATCACAGTGACAACATAACTGATGTGATTGAGCACATGAGAAAGGCGGTGCAGGAGCCTGAACCAGCGGACGACCAATGGCTTACCTGGATAATGAATCTTGAGGGGGGCTGGGGAATGTGGTTGGCTCAAACTGTGTTGCCAATTATAGTTATAGTAGTACTGATTTTGTTATGTATACCATGTATTATACAATGTGTGTCTAGCTTAGTACAGAGACTGGTTAAGGTCGGAATGTCTGTTCAATTGGTGAAAATGACGGTCTATCCGAATGATGATGTTGATGTTGATGACCAACAGGATGATGATGCAAGTAGCGGAAGTTACAGTGAAAGGAGTAATTGAGTTATGATGTTTTTATTTTTATTTTTCTTCCTAAGAATGATTGATATGTAAAGAAGGTTAAAAGCAGTAGTTATCCGTATACGAGAGGACGTACAAGGAGAGGGGGTGAAACTGAGGGATTTTCTACATACGTTTATATTACTTTTGATATTTACATTTTATATTACAGAAGTAACTCAGTAGTGATAAATTGATATGTCTATTTCCTACTATGAACTATACTTTTTCTGGTTTATGATATGGTGACTGAGGGTTCGGTTTAACCGAGAGTGCAACAGCAGTGTCTGTCCATTCAGCCCGGCTATTGAATAAGGTCTTTACTTTGCTTGCTAAAACATTTAGGGTCTGTCCAAAACAAAAACAGCCTAAGCATTTTTCCAATTTTCAAAAACTTACTTCACAGGTTCAAGAAGAGTGATCATTTATGTGAAAATCAGAGATGAAGAGTATAAGTGTGATGTAATGGCTTGAACTTGTATTTATTATTATTTTTACTATTATTATTACAATGTTTGATTAATCAGTTATCAGAGAATGATAAACAGGGAGGAATTGTGATGGAAATTTCCTTATGGGTATTAATCAAAACCGTGAAACCTATATTCAAAAGTGTGCATTATATGTTTTCTTTTACTCATAGTTAGAAAAGCATTCTTTGTGTGATTTACTAAGAAAGAGGTAAGGAAAAGCAGATGGTTAACGGATCATCATGAGGGCAGTTACGACTTATAGCCTGGGGGTCAGGGGGGCATTTGCCTGCCTTTTCCCTGTTTAACCATTAAGAGGTGAATGAACTGACATCTCTCCCTGTAGGGAGGGAGAGAAGGAAAGCCTTGAAGTAGAGGGGACTATAAAACCGACTGGCAGCTGCTTTCTCTTATCTCTCTCTGTCTTCCCTCACTGACTTAGCTCATGTGTATTATTTGTGACGAGGAGATCTTCTCTTGCAAGGGAATAAATTACTTTATTACAACAATTTGGACTCAAGAGTTGTCTCTTACTCAGTGATGATGTTCATATGAAAGAAATTGCCACAACACAACGATTATAGATTTTGTTGGTACGATTATAGTCTGAGGAATAATCACGGTTATTAGGATTATTATGCATTTATTAATTTCACAACAGAAACTCACATAAACTCTTTAGATATTAAAGTGTTATTTAGTGCTGCCTTTTGAAACAGAAATAACACAGTAACAATAATACAGCACATAATAATAATACTAAAGAATAAAAAACAAATCCATCTCTTCTATTGGAATTAAAAATGTGACCTCTGCTCTGTAAACATCAGTCATTATTTCCCTTTTAAAAATAACAAATGGAAATAGATCCCAAATGTCTATGGTGTTTTCATTTTGTATAATCTTTCTACATTTCTTTTAGACCTGATGTACAGAGCTTGGAAAGATGGTGAAAGTTTTTTTTAACTTATGAATAATACTATAACAGGAATGACAAATCACAATGTTAATTAATTATTAATATAAGACTAATATTAACTTTATTTATCCCACAGAAGACACTGTTACTAATGAGAGGAATAAACTAAATTATTATTGTAATCAACTGTCATCCATACTTATTCATTTCAATAATCTTTATTCATCTGATTTTACATATGACCTGAGAAAATCATGTCTATTATTTTGGTTTGTGAGCTCGAGATCGATTTAGGAGGACAGAAACTTGTCAACGCTGCCCAGCGACTTTCATTTATAAAATAGCTTAGATACTGGATCGCTACATTATATTAATCAGCAAAGAGGGAGTAAAATTACTGTTTAAATGACTCAACTCAAATCTTCATTGTTTGTAGTGACGACGCAGATGCAGATAGACTAATTCACACACCGTCTCTCTGTGTGTCTCTCTCTGCACTTTCTCATCTCTGTCTGAAGCGGGCAGAACTAGAGCTAACGAACATCGCGTCGTGCATTAAAATACTTTATTTCACAACAAGAACCGGTTGGCTAGCCGTGCATTATCCCTTATGTAACGTATACTCTGCAATTTAAACGGCAATATTTAAATGACGCCCTGGTTATTCTTGGTGTACCCAAAATGGTCCCACACTATCAACTTCAGTCATTCTCTGGTGGAAATAAAGCTTCGCTGTTTGGTTTCTCTGTCACAGTTAATCTAGTGCGTGTAGTAGCCTCCGTGTCTCTGATAAGCACGGCATTTTAAACTGGTGCACCGCTAGTGTAACTTTTTTGTTTGTTTGTTTTGCGCAAGCTGCAACAGTTCCGTTCCCTGCAACAGAAACACTCGTTTAGCGGAACATTTACGATTAATGAACAGTGACGTTTTAAAGTTTAAAGTTTAATAGTAAAACCGGTTAATCGCTACATCCCTAATCAGCGCACGTGATTAACCGCTCACGTGATGCTCTCTAGGTGCCATTCACACAGAATGAGCTTTTGTGTTGACGCGGGCAGTGGAATAGGAAAAAAATGTGTATAGGTACAGAGATTATTGGAAAATGTATTGTTTTAAAAATGGTACGTCCAAAGAAGGGGCGGAGTCTGGCCTATAAAAAGGGAGGCCACACTCACATTTAGCACTTGTTAACCAAGTCCAATGCAGCGTGCAACCGTAGTGCCGTGAGCAAACACCCAGCAAAGAGAGTAAAGTGAGGATACCATATATATATATATTGTAGATATCTTTTCATCTTTATTTTCCATGTTTGTTGTTTCTTTGCTACTTTGTTTATTAGGGTCTCTGGTGATTACACTGCATATATCTCTTCACGCCATCACTCGTGAACTTTTGTATATATCAACGATGCTGTAAATAAACTACAACTTGCATGAAAGTGCTTTTGTGGGTAGAGCCATCATATTACATTTATTACGGACACTTTCTACGTCCCAAGCGAGTTGGTGGTTCTCGCAGTATCACACTGACCTGAACCCAATGTGGAATCTATGGGATTTTTTCAGGAGAAAGATGAGAAACAGTCGATCCAACAATACAGACGAGCTGAAGGCTCAATAGTGCCTCAGCAGTGCCACAGGCTGATCTCATGCCATACCTCACTGATGCTGGAGCTTGTGCTAAAGAGCCCCGACCACGTATTGAGTGCATACATGAACATACTTTAAAGAACTTGAACTTTTCTGTTTTGAAAATACTTGATCTTAGTAAATATTCTAATATTTTGAGATGCTGATGTTTGACTTTCATTAGCTGTAAGCTCTAATCATCAAAATGAAAACAAAACAACTGTTGAAGTGTTTACTTTACATGTAATGAATCTAAAAAATATGAAAGTTTCACTTTTTGAAATAAGTTAAAAGAAAAACTTTTTCACCATATTATAATTTTTTTTGTGATGCACCTGTACATCATAAAGACAACTTCATATATGGTGCACTTAGAATATAATTTTCTTTAATAAAGAAAAAGTTGCTTGAATCATGTTATAGTTAAATTTTCAAGTTGACTATATAGTTAAAATCGTACAACATCGAAAATTGGTCAAATGTTCTGAGAAAATCAAGATTTTTTTTTGCCATATTGCCCAGCAATATAAATAAATAAAAAAAACTTCACATTTTGAATTTTTCAATCTTTAATTATCTATTCTCTAACTGAATTAAATGAACACCTGTAGCACTGTCTATATCCCCCATCCACGGGGGATGTATATATTATATAGCACCTATATTATATGGCCAAAGGCAAACAAATGCATGCATGGCCACACACAGACCTGAAGGTGTTTATATGCTACACAACCTCGCTTGGGAGGGTTATTTTGTTCTATGATTTCTGTAGGACAGAGGTCTCGTAACGTGGTCCTGGAAAGCTGGTGTCCTGCAGAGTTCAGCCCCAACCCTTATCACACACACCTGAAACAGCTCATCTAAGCGTACGAGAAACTTTCAGGCAGGTGTTTTGAGGCAAGTTGGAGCTAAACTCTTCAGGACACCCTGCTTTAGAACAAGTAACAAGTATGGGAACATGTTGATTTTTTTACACTTATGTTGCTTGTTATTTGTAATATTTTCCATTGGCAGCCCAGTATGTGATTTTTACCCTATAATTAAAATGCTGAAAATATGAAGTTGCTATTCAGCTTATGTGACTTTATTGAAATTGTAAATATAATAGCCTACTTGAACTTGTCTTGGACTCGACAAAGATGGACTTGACTACAGCCCTACCTGTCACACAGGACATTATGATATAAAAAATTTACTATTTGAGGAAATATTGATGAATTCATCTCTTTCACTGTGTAGATGAGGAGGGGGTATATGTTCACTACTATGTTTTTGTAAAAAGCTCTTATGTAAAGGTAGTTTTTTTTTCTTATAACTATATGAGTGCCTAGCGGGTATTCTGTGATTTTTTTGTGTATTACAGTTGACCGAAAAGTTGCTTATATTTCTTATAGGAATTACACAACCATGTTAAATACAATCAGGGACATGTGACCAATGAGAACATGCTATTTGTATTAAAGACATGTATTAGACAAATGTGTACATGTTAGAATAGTTACCTGTGTCAGGGCCTGACATTTTAGGGGTGAAATGTGTATACAAATATGTTATTAAATCATAAAAACAAGCTGAGACGGGAGGATATGAGTTTCTCATAGTTCAACGTCCTCCATATGACTCAACGTGCAGATTTAATAAGATATTTTTTCCCCAAGATTTGTACAAGTGGAAAGTTTCTGAATGTTCCAGCCACAATACAGGCGCCAAGTCAACGTTAAATAAAGTACAAATGAAAATAGATCACGTGTACATAAAATAACTAATTTTATATTTATTGTATTGTTACATTTATTGTTTACATGAATTAAGAAATCAGTCCCTCGTTTTACTAAACGTGGCCACATTTTTGTTACATTTATTATTTTTGAATTAAGTTACATTAAATAGTTTTACTTAAAATAAGCGAACGGTGTATAATATTGTGCGCACAATTTAACAAAACGAGGGACAGATTGTACCGTGCAATTTACTTAAGTTAGCTAGTTTACTTAAATGATAATTTTGATTATTTTACTATTAAAAATAAGGGAACAAATTAAGACATCGTGCATGATTTACAAGGGGGACGAATTATTATACCAAGTGCACTATTTAGCGAATAGAGGATGATATAATGAATGACAAATAACGAATGATTACTGAGCGAATTATTTAATAAACCGACGAAACAAATTATTATATCCTGGGCACTATTTCGTAAAAAGCGAGGGAGAGGTTATTATTGTGCACACGAATTACTTAAACATAGGGAACGAATTATTTATTATACGTTGAGCACGATTTAGTAAAATGAGCAAAATAATGATTATATCCTGCACACTGAGAGGAAACGAATGATTATAGTGAGCACGTGATTTCAGGGCCGTACCCACCATTTGAGGTCCACGAGGTCCGGATTTTTCCAATAATAAAAGTTGTAAATAATTACCTTATATAAAATATATTTTTTGTTAAGAAAAACAAGGATAAATCCTTGTTTGCAAGGATAAACAGCCTCAGCGCCAGCGTTACAGAGCTCATCAATGTCAAAGTGTTTGTGGTGGATGGCCAATCAAATCAAAGTGTTTGTGGTGGATGGCCAATCAAATCAAAGTGTTTGTGGATGGCCAATCAAATCAAAGTAGGCGGGGCTTATGTACACAGTGTACAAACTCCAGCTCTCAGACGGTTTTGAAGTATATTTCCCATTTGACCGCTGTTTTAACATAGAAAGGTTAAACGACCGACAGAAATATTCAGGGATGTAAACTAATAAACTGTTGTCTAATTTCATGCTTAAAATAGTCTGTTATCTTGAAAAATAATTTATGCTACTGCCCACTGACGTTTGGTTTTAAACCTATATTGTTATCCAATTTATGAGCCTCAAAACATCTTAAAATCCACACATGTAGGTCAGGAAAATCAACATGTTCATGCCCCCGAACCCCCCTAATCTTTATTTTGGGACCTCTGTATTTATAAAAACCTGCGTACGGCCCTGAATGATTTAATAAACCGAGGAAACTAATTAATGTAATAAATCGCACTACTTCTTAAAAGGATGAAATTAATTATTATTGTGCACACGAATTAATAAAAAATAGGGAACGAATTATTGTAAAAGGAGCATGATTTAGTAAAATAAGGTAACGAATTCTTATTGTGTGTACAATTAACTTTTTTCTCCTGCATGACAGGCTACCGGGTTTCCATATTAGGCTACTAATTGTGGCTAGCGATTCATTTATAACTAAGAAAATTAAGATTTCAGTCTTATGCTCTCCTCCTATAGGCTGTATGACGTGTTCCCTTTAGATGATACTGGTAGCGTATGTAGCTCACAATGTGGATATTTAACTGGTAAACGGGTTGTTAACCGAAACAGTGACTCTTTTTAGAAAACGTGTAATGGAATAAAAAATTATAGATAAACACGTAATGCTATTGTTAGTCATGTCACTGTCTCTCATTCTAAACTTCAGACCGTGTTTTTCCTTTTCAAGTTTTATTGTGTTTATTTTATTTACTTGTGTTTTTTTTCTGGGAGTTAACTCTTAATTTGTAATACAATTTGAATTGGTCTTTTCATTTGTAAAACCAATATAGCAACACGAGTTCACACATAGCAACATGAAATTGGCCCCCCACCCAACGCAAAACGTCGCTAAAATGGTCTCAATCGTTTGTGCTGTAACAATTGTCATTTGTGCTGCTTTGTTTAGTTTTTTTAGATTTTAAAATGATATGTAACGATCATTCTGAGGTCACTCAGCCGCCCAGAGGTCACTCAGTTGTTTGTGCCGGTGTACCGACCAAACCATGCTACCTATCAGATTGTGCTACCAATAAGATACTTGCATTATTTTAAGGGGAAGTTTAGACTGGTAGGTGTGGACTGGTAGGGTTAGACATAAAAAAAAGAGCTGGTAGCACAATCTGACAGGAAGCATCTTTCGCTATCGATTTGTGCTACTTATCTTTTTTAATGGGCGGTAACAGTCTCAGCGGGTAGCACAAATCGTCAGTTATAATTTCGTTTGTGCTGCTTCAGTTTTTAGAATATTACTAGACATTGAATTATAGGACTTGAGGTCACTCAGCCCCCCAAACTGAAGCAACACAAACATTTTTTTTTGGGCACAAACGAAGCACAAACAAATTAGACCATGTGGGGTACATTTGGAGCATGACCTCAGAATGATCAATAAATATAATTTTAATAGCCTATCCAAATCGAAGCAGCGCAACGAAACTTTTACCTGTGCAAACGAAGCATAAACAAACGAGACTATTTGGAGTGGGCTGTGTAGGTGGCTGAGTGACCGCAGAATGAAAATTATTTATTTTCTAAAACAACTGAAGGAGCACAAACAACCATTTTTTTCGTGAATTTGGAGCATGTGGGGTTGCTGAGTGACGTCATAGTCTATATTTCAATGTCTTATATTTTAAAACCCAAGCATCACAAACAAAAATTATTACAGGCACAAACGAAGCACAAATCCTTGTGATGTCCAGCAATAGGAGCGACAGCGGCCTCTGGTGATCTGAAGAGTTCAAATGAAGAACGAAGTTTTGTTATTACCGTGAAGCTGCTTTAAAGCATTCAGTGTTAAGCCTACATATATTTCAACCCATTACAATTAAAGGAGACTTACGTATCCCAGGGTTTTAGCGTAATAAAATGATGAACAGTTTTAACGAGTTTGACTCATGGCTACATTTATTTTTCCTTGTGAAACAAGCAGTTTATATTAAAACAACATACTATTTATTTAGGACAAGTAAACTGATCAGTTGTTAAATTTAAATTACATTTGAGAGATTTTATAGCAGGCTATGCGTAATCTAGAATTCGATGAATCTCAAAATCTCAATCTGAAAATTGAGATTTTCAAAATGATTGATCGAACAATCATTTCTACCTGCAGATATTAATTTTAAAACCAATTAGGCTACTAGTCATGTACTAGCAATATCACTATAATAACGATCGCATTGGCTTTAGATGTCATAGTCCAGACCTGCAGGCTAACAATAACATTTGCCACTCACAGTAAAAAAAAGACACTATCGGTGTGACCGAGACTATAGCGAACAAACTGACATAGCTTTACAAAAACAAATCAACTTACAATCGACACGAGTGCACCTGCGTTCATGTAATCCATTCCCCACTGTTTCCACCTTTCTCTGAAACAATGAAACTGTCCGGATTTATTCATCCAGTTCATCTCCACGAAAAACTCCGTGATGCACCTGCATCTCATTAATCCGTGTGATTTCATTGCATTGCAAAAAATATACATTAGAAATCAAGTTTCACCCATCCTCTGTCGTAGGCTATATGAACTTTAAACTTTCTTATAGTGTTTCCAGTTCTGTCTCTGGCAATGTGCAATACTTCTGTCTGTGTGAAGTGTGCACTGTCTGAAAATCTTGAGTCACTTCATAAAGTCGCGCTTGTTATTCAAACGCAAGGAAACAGACAAGTCGCAGTCGTTTTAGGATGCACCCGAGAGCCAATGAGCATTGGACAGCTGTCAAGATGCTTCTGACGCGCCAATTTTTGAATATTTTGACGAGTGCGAGATCTGACAAAAAGGCAAAACAAGCAACTGAACTTCCTGAAGTTAGCATTCATGAACCACGAAAGGTAGAGTTTACATTTACATTTAGTCATTTTGCGGATGCTTTTATCCGACTTACAATTGGGGAATACATAAAGCGATTAATCTTGAAGAGACAAACAAACAGAGGAAGTGCTCGTGACACCAAGTCTCAGGCATTGTTCAAATAAATACAAGCTAGCAAGGGAAGGAGAGAAAGATGAAGATTTAGAAAAAGGGATTTTTTTTTAAGTTTAAAGGGAATCACAGTAACTACTGACACAATGGTAAGAATTAAGGGGGAAATAAAACAAAGATAAGACCATTTTACAGTATCCAAAAACGTAATATATTATAACAACAGGAAAAATGATATGACACCATAACAACTGGGGTTAGAACAGCGCTGTTCTTCTTCTTGTACGATTTAATGGTGGGTGACAAGCCAACTTATGGTGTATTACAGCAACCGAATGGACGAGTGTGAAACATTAACGGGAAGGACAGCGCTGTTAAACCCTCCCCCTCAATCTTATTGGCTGTATTTTTTTAAAGGAGCAGTTACACCAGAAACATGAGCCTGTGATTGGCAGTAACCTAAATACATACTAATGTTGTAAATGATCTTTTCAAGCATATATGTGCAATACTTTTTTCTTTGCACTGATTTATAGTGTCTAAATAACATATAATATAAAACAATTTAGAATATGATCAACAATATACTTATAAAATACAATATTACTACAACGTACTACAATACTGAGGTGCAAATATCTGCCACCTAACTACTATTTACACTTTAATAACATCTATTAAATTATATTTGCCATGATAAAACTAGCTATGGGATGTATAAAAATATGGGATATATTTTTATATGGGATATATAATCAAAGAAATTGAAGGAAAGAAACTGAAATGGAAGACATTGACAAAGACATTGAAGCAAAAAAAAAAATCTAAACTGTATTACAGCATTTATTTAACGAAGTTTACCATAGTAGACCACAAAGTCAACAATAACAGGCCGCGTTTTCAATCTAGTACAATTGACAATTAATTAGTGTTGAGTGCAAAAAAAGGAAACGTTAGCCAAGAGATAATCAGTTTTACATTATAGTCTTAAATTAGACCAAACTAAAGCTTCTGAATTACTTAAAAAGTAAATAAACATCTAAAGAAGTGATTTTACAACTAGTTTCCCGTGAAATACTGTACATGAACTAATGTGTTGCTGTATACATTTAGGAACTGGGTTCAGACATAAGCAATCAGCAAATATTGAGACACAAAAACAAGCATTTTGATATTTGTTGGTATACGCAGCATGCAAACAGAGATCTGTCGAGTCATTTATTCTCATAATTTTCTTGCTCTTTGTAAACAAGTGTAAATATGAAACATCATCACATCTGTAAAGATTGAAGAAGTCTCGCAGATAAAACATGAGCTTATTGGTGTGATTCAATCAATCTGCTCTGTTATTCCTGATCGCAGACTTCAGTAAATATTTAACTTACATGTAGACTTAAAGTTCAACTTAGTTCAATAGTGAATTGATCCAATATTTAGTAGTGTGTAACTTGTGATTTCTTACATAATAACTGCGCTTGGTTTTAACTCTTGAACAGTTGTGATGTTGTGTGTTGATCACTGATATATTTACATTTAGCAGATGCTTTTATCCAAAGTGACTTACAATTGCATTCAGGTTATACATTTTTAATCAGTATTTGTGTTCCCTGGGAACCGAACCTTTAACCTGCTAATATAATGCTCTACCACTGAGCCACACAGGAACACTGTATTTCTGTTGTTTCTCTCACTAGTTTCTGAAGGACACTGTGTCAATGATATAAACATGTTTCTCCTCATTAGTATAGTGGACAGTATCTCAGCCTGTCATGTGGATGACCTGGGTTTCGATTCCCAGACGGGGAGAGCTAGTTCTTTCGCGGGGCAGTCGTGGCTCTAATGGATAGAGCGTTGGACTTGTAACCCAAGGTTGTGGGTTCGAATCTTGGCTCCGGCAGGAAGTGTCCACGACTGAGCTGAGACCCTTGAGCAAGGCACCGAACCCCCAACTGCTCCCCGGACACCGCAGTGTCGGCTGCCCACTGCTCCAAGTGTGTGTGTGTCCACTGCTCCAGGTGTGTGTGTGTGTGTGTGTGTGTCCACTGCTCCAGGTGTGTGTGTGTGTGTGTGTGTGTGTCCACTGCTCCAAGTGTGTGTGTGTCCACTGCTCCAGGTGTGTGTGTGTGTGTGTGTACTGCTCCAGGTGTGTGTGTGTGTGTGTGTGTGTGTGTTCACTACTGTGTGTGCGCACTTTAAACACAAATCTTAATAATGTGAGGACTATTATCTAATTTTCATATTCTCTTTGGAGTGTTACAAGCCGTTTGTGAATAGATACGATCCCTGAAGTTGCAAAGACTAAAGTTTCAAAACCAAAGAGATATTCTTTATCAAAGTTAAGACTCTGCCACGCCCTCCTAAAACGGTTCATTCAAACAGGCCCCCACAGGTCTAGGCCACGATGCGGAAATATTTGCGTAAGGCGTGGTTTCAGTAACCGCAGTAGTGTTGATGCATCCATTTCCGACTTGTGGTGTTCGGCCAATCACAATGCACTGTGTCAGCTGGCCAATCAGAGCAGACTGTGCTTGTCGGAAGGAGGGACTTGAAGCGTTTGAGAGAGGCGGGGCATAGAGGACCTACAATAATGTACAGTATTTGAAGAATTATGTGTTTTTTGAACATTAAAGCATGTCAGCATATTCTCTTACACAAAATACACCAAACAATGTTCTTTAAAAAAGCATCATGACCCCTTTAAAGGGTTATTGTTTTAATATATGTAACCACTGATGGCCGATGGACTAGTTTGATTATGTATTTTATACCTTTCTGGGCCTTGGCAGTGTTTTTTACTTGGTAGTCAATGGGACAGTCACAAATCTCCTGGTTTACATCCAAAATATCTTAAATTGTGTTATGAAGACGAACAAAGCTTTTATGGGTTTGGAACGACATGGGGATAAGTGATTAAGGACAGAATTTAGATTTTGGGCTGGAGTAATCGTTTAAGCTGGGGATATTCCAAATTAAAATATTGAATGTACAATTTCATTATTAAACCTTCAATAACTCATATTCACCTTCCAGTCTCACTTTTCAAATTTGTCAACATCCAAAATATTCTTAACATGAAAAGGAAAAGTCTGAGCATTCAAAAAGGATCTTAAAGGTATATAGTTCACCCAAAAATGAAAATTATGTTATTAATTACTCACCCTCATGTTGTTCCAAACCTGTAAGACCTTCGTTCGTCTTCAGAACACAAATTAAGATATTTTGTATGAAATCCGAGGGCTTTCTGACACTCCATAGAAGGAAACTACTACTGAACTTTGACTTTGTGAATTTGCTTCTTCAGTTCAATGGATATTAGCTACTCATGCTTTTAGTGTAAAATGATTATTCATATTTTATTTGTTTCTCTGTATTTCTAGTCATGTTCACTGTGAAAGAGCTTTAAAACTAAGAATACGTAAAAGTTTGTTAGGCTGGATGACTCCGATAACAGAAACCTTTCCCATAAAATCTAGCCTAAACATAGAGCAAACTAAATCATCTCAGACAATCATGGAATGAAATCAATTTGGCAACAACAACACATATATATATATATATATAGTCTGAGTCTGAGTGAAGATATTTCATAACTAGCTGCAGAAAATCCCTCCGCCATCTTTAATGAAAGTGACTCCAGACAGATCACAAGAAAAACACTTTTTTAGAAATCACACACAGCATAAAACATTAAGAAATCACGCTCTTTATATAAAGCATGTCAAGGATTTTGTCAAAAGTAGCATTTAGATTTTGCCTACTTTCAGCTACTTTCTCCTCCTGCAGTTTGTTACCTGTTTTTCTGATGATCTGTCAGAGGAGGACCAACAGCACTGAACAAACATGTTCAGACACAGAGATGAGGATGACATGCACACAAGATACACAAATATACAGCACACACATATACACCAGAGACAAAAAATCATTTCGGATTTATACTATTGATTCGGCAGTGTTTCTCAAACTGGGGGCCACTAGATGGCACTAAAGGGGCCGCAAATAAATTCTAGAATATTAAATTATTTGTAACAATTATTTTACCTGTATGTAAGTCAGGATTGTCCTATCTGAGCTATGATGTATTTAAAAAATAATAGAGATATTTAAAAATTATATAAATTATATGCAGCACACTTTACCAAACCGTTGACGTACTAGTGAACACAACGACATGAGATGATAAATGCTAAGACATGGTTCAAGGTTTTATTCGTCACATACTCAATTATACAGAATATAATCAGTAGTGAAAAGTAAGTCAGGCCAGGTCCGCTCAATGGACAGTGTAAAATATGTAACATGACACAAGAGAATATATATAAATATAGGTAAAAATAATAAGAAAAAATAAAGAGTAAAATGTGCAATAAAATAAAATGTGCACTACAGTATACTGTGGACTTTTTCTCCGGCAGCGGCACTGGCAGACAGGCGGTCGTCGTGAAGCAGGCGTAAAGAGAGCTCTTGTCATGAAGACTCATTGAAGTATGCTGATAGGCTGATGTTAAAATACATGTGTACATTTTGCTTAGTTGTCTTCAAAATGTTTTCATTTTAGTGTGATTTGGACGGAAAAAATGATAACAATGATTATCACATAAAATATTGATAATTAATGCTCAAAATGTTCTATATAATGTTTATAAACTTGAACTAATGTGCAAACAACATTAAATGGAAAATACGCCAAAAGCCGAATGAAACAGCGCTAACTTACTCGTCTGAATTTAGGTACCGCATGGACCGTTTATCAATTCGGTCCAAAAGAAAAGAGTTAAAAAATAGATGTCTCTGTTATTTAAACTAGTGTAATGTCTGATCAGACTATGCTTACATTATCAACAGCACTGACGCGGAAAACAGGAGAAGGCTTTCAAGTTAGGAATTGCCAGCATTTACAATGGATTTACTGTAACACTGTCTGTGTTACTGTGGCAGAAATGTAGGATGTATTAAATGTATTAAAGGAGTAATGGAATATAATTACAGTTATTAAGCTACATATTTTTTTGTGTGTTTGTGTTATTTGTATTGCAGTTTTATAGAGTAGTCTATAATACAAACTAGTGCTGTCAATTGATTAAAATATTTAATAGCGATTGATTGCATGATTGTCATGAGTTAACTCGCGATTAATCACAATTAATCACACATTTGAATTTGTTCTAAATGTACCCTAATTAAAAACTGTTATTTTGAAGTTTACCTCTCGTCTCCTCGCTTCCCCTGTGTTGTATCGTGACTAAGACCTTGATTTCCAAATTAAATGCTAAATTTACTTTAATCTGAAAAAAAGGACGTTGGAGCACCGAGCAACAGTCCAGTTTATTTTTTCTCCGTAGCCCAGGTAAGATGCTTCTGACGATGTTTCTGGTTCAGAAGTGGCTTGGTAGCTCTTTTCCTGAAGATGTCTGAGCGTGGTGACTCTTGATGCACTGACTCCAGCTTCAGTTCACTTCTTGTGAAGCTCTCCCAAGTGTTTGAATCTGCTTTGCAAGTCAAGTTGCCAAGTTGCCAAGTCAGCAGTCTTCCCTATTATTGTGGTTTCAAATAACAAGAGATACCCAGAATTTACACTGTAGGGATTGTGATTTAATGAAACTCAAATGTAAATATTCTAATATTTTGAGATACTGGATTTTTAACTTTCACAAGCTGCGAGTAATCATAAGTTCAAATCAATAAAATTATATATGTATAATTTTAACTTTTGAAATTTTTGAATCTAGAATATATGAAAGTTTCACTTTTTGAAATAAGTTACAAAAAAAAGAAATTTTTCACGATATTCTTATTTTTGGAGATGCACCTGTATATTTCAGTTTGCACACAGCTTCCCTGTCAAATACACATATTTATTAAATCAAAATATCAGGGAGATGAGACTTCACCACACTCATTTTAACTTTCTATTCCACTTGTGTTTTTCTCAGCTTCCGTGGAGGTTAATGGCGGTGAACAAACTAAGCCAATGCCTCAACTTTACAGCTAATTGGACTTAAAATATAGTAAACATCCCAGACTTGAATCCAGCGTGTGTTGAAAGATCAAAACACTAACCACTGTGCTATGGAGCAGCATGGACCCAAAGTTGCAGAGAATTACAAGAGGCATGATTTGAGGATTTTACTAAAAGTCCTTCTAAATAGTAGAAGCATAGGTTTCAAAAAAGCATTAACCAAAAATTTGCATAGACTGAAGAACTCCAAGCCTGAACAAAGTTACAAACAAATGCAGGTCTTATACACACACACACACTAGCTATAACAGGCCAGGGACAGGTGATATCATTGAGCTAATAATGAGCAGGAAATCAGGAGGATGTTGTGTCACTGTCTCCCTCTGCTGGACAGACCGTGGTGTGACAGTAAACTGTGTCTGGCTAACATGCATGATTCATGAGCACTAACTAATGTAATACATTATAGCTAAAGTGAAGATAAAGGCATCATGGTTATACAGGCTAATGTACATGTACTGTACTTTACTTTATTGGAGGCAGTACAGTAAAATTTGTGTCTAAAACATTATCACAATCACCACATTTATATACAAATTAGGTGTTAACTAGGCTAATTAAAATGCGCTAATTTGCACACATTTGACAAGGCACTGCCTGTGAACAGGATAAACAAAATAAGCACACACAGACCTTTCCCATATAATGATGAGTCTTTAATCACGAGTATTTTCCCTTGAAATTAATAGTCAAGACAAGTCACTTTTATTGATATAGCGCTTTTAACAATACAAATTGTAACAAAGCACTGCACAATATCAAAATAGGAATATTGTGTCAATAATGTAAAATGACAAGATTTAACACTCAATTTTCAGCTGAATGCATTTCATTATTGAATTTAGTGATGGCATTGTCCAGCTTAGTTCAGTTTAAATAATATCTGTGCAATCAAGTCGATGATTGTGCTGAAAGTGAAGTGTCCCCAACTGAAGCAAGCCAGAGGCGACAGCGGCAAGGAACCAAAACTCCATCGGTGACAGAATGGAGAAAAACCTTGGGAGAAACCAGGCTCAGTCGGGGGCAGTTCCTCCGCCAGACGAATCAGTAGTTTGTTCCAACTGCAGCAAAGTCAGAATGTTAAGTGGTCCACTGGTTCCAGTGGTCTTTCCCGATGGATGTCTAGGTGACGAGGTCCTCACTGGAGATCTGTCTCTGGGGCTCATCTATGTGTCCTAGACTCCGCTGACGGTCAGGGCTGTAGAGGTTGTCTCCAGGTGCTGATCCTCCATTTATGGCAAAATTTTGTTAAGTCAGTATAATCGCTGATGGTTGGCTTCCTCTGAGGTCCTCAGAGGGGTTGGATTGTAGCGTGATAGAAGATTAGTTAGGTACGCAGGAGCTAAATCATTTAGGGCCTTATAGGCAAGTAATAATATTTTGTAACTGATATGGAACTTAATAGGTAGCCAGTGCAGAGACTGTAAAATTGGAGTAATATGGTCATATTTTTTTGACCTGGTAAGGACTCTAGCCGCAGCATTTTTTACTATCTGTAGCTTGTTTATTGAAGATGCAGGACAACCACCTAGCAGTGCATTACAATAGTCCAGTCTAGAGGTCATGAATGCATGAACTAACTTTTCTGCATCAGAAACACTTAACATGTTCCGTAGCTTGGAAATGTTTCTAAGATGGAAGAATGCTGTTTTGTAACATTGGAAATATGATTTTTAAAAGATAGGTTGCTGTCTAATATAACACCCAGATTTTTTACTGTAGAGGAAGTAACAGTACATCCGTCTAGTTGCAAATTGTAATCCAAGAGTTTCTGTGTACTGTTTTTAGGTCCAATAAGTAATATCTCTCTCTTATCTGAATTTAATAGGAGAAAATTATTGGTCATCCAATATTTTATATTTTTAACACACTCCCTTAGCTAAGATAATTTAGAAGTTTCATCTGGTCTTGTTGAGATATATAGTTGAGTATCATCAGCATAACAATGGAAACTAATCCCGTATTTTCTAATAATATTACCAAGGGGCAACATATATAATGAAAATAGCAGAGGACCTAGGACAGATCCTTGTGGTACTCCATACTTTACTGGTGATAATTGAGATGCATCCCCGTTTAAATAAACAAAGTGGTAGCGATCGGACAGGTAGGATCTAAACCATCTTAAAGCCTGCCCTTGAATACCTGTATAGTTTTGTAATCGATCTATGAGTATGTCATGATCTATAGTGTCGAACGCAGCACTAAGATCAAGTATAACCAGAGCCAGGTTTCAGTCAGACAGAGTACATCAAAACTATTATCTGTGATCATTTCATTTACAATAACTGCTTTGGGTGTGAGTGACCGGATGTTTAGGAGCCCAAGCTTTAAAAAAATTTACAACACAAATACAATGAGCCTTATTTGTATTTGTTGTTATATATATTTTAATATAGTCCTATATATATATATATATATATATATATATATATATATACACACAGGTACATCTAAAAATTTAATATCATGAAAAGGTCAATATTTTTGTCACTAATTTCTGAAAGTGAAACCCATGTATTATATAGATTCATTACACACAGAGTGAAATATTTCAAGCCTTTATTTCTTGAAATTTGGATGATTATAGCTTACAGATAATGAAACCCAAAATTCAGTGTCTCAGAAAAGTAGAATATTACATAAGATCAATAAAAAAGGATATATTAAACAGAAATGTCAGGCTTATGAAAAGTATGTTCATTTCTATGCACTCAATACTTGGTTGGGCCTCCTTTTGCATGAATTACTGCATCAATGCGGCGTGGCATGGAGGTGATCAGCCTGTGGCATTGCTCAGGTGTAATGAAGCCCAGGTTGCTTTGATAGCGGCCTTCAGCTCATCTGCATTGTTGGGTCTGGTGTCTCTCATCATAGACTCTCTATGAGGTTCAGGTCAGGCGAGTTTGCTGGCCAGTCAAGCACAGTAACACATGGTCATTGAAGCAGCTTTTGGTACCTTTGGCAGTGTGAGCAGGTGCCAAGTCCTGCTGGAAAATGAAATCAGCATCTCCATAAAGCTGGTCAGCAGAAGGAAGCATGAAGTTTAGTTTAGTTTGGTTTTTCGGCAAGATTGAGTTGTTTTGAGTGGATAGCTTCATTTTGACCGAATATAGGAAGTCTGGGGAATTGAGTTAGAAGTTATGGATTCGTGTTTTATGTTTTGAGAATACGAGGCATAGTTTCAAGAAATGTGTTTAAGCAATCGAGAAAAACTGCATTTTGTTTTATTGACCACAATATCATTTATATTTGTCTGAGAGGGGCACTTTTGAATAATTCTGAAAAAGAAAAATATAAAATATTAATGTATCCAAAGTTTTGACCTATTTTTTTAACATTGCCCCTGAGGAACTTTCTGCACATCCCAGTTCAGATGCCACGGAAAACACACGCTATTTTACGGATTAAAAATAAAAGAGTAATACAATATAAGGTAAGGTAGTACATAAGTGTAGAATAGCACAGTCTGTTTGCTTCTGTGCATCAATCAGAGTGTAAACAGTGAGAGATGTTGAGACAGGTGAAAAGCGTTTGGTTGACAGTGAATATTGACCTATCATGCATCCTTTTGCAGAGTCCGGCCTTGATGTAATGATTGACAGCTAGGGGGCGTGCTCGGTTCAGAATGCATAATCAAATCCACAATGACTTAAACTATATTCATCGCGGGGTATTTAATGAAAATTAAATTGAAAGATAATATATATATGTCTCAATGCATTTAAGAAAAATAAAATACATTTAAACCACCATTTTGCTACCCTTTTGCTGCACCTTTGGCTCAGAATGTGTTTTGAAATTCTCACTGCATTTTGCTACCATTATCACACGGTATCACGATGAAAATGCAATCCTAAGAGTCCTACCCCTAAGTCTAAATGCTTTTAGGAAATGGACATGGTAAACATATCTAATCAATTTGGGTAAGACATTTTCATTTTAATTTAGCAACTTATCAAACTTTAAAATGTCTTTTTTATTTGAATATAAAACTAAATTTAAATGATATAATTACATTTTCATTTTGCACTAAATGTTACACATATGAAAATGTAAATACAGAAATACATTGCCATTTTGCATATTACATTTCAAATTGAATTTAGCTACATATATGCTTCCATACAAATGAGATGTTGCATCTGTGTTCTTTAATTTGCGCGTTGTTAGTAAATCACCTGCAGAAATGTCCACGCCCATCTGCGCTGTTTTGGAATTGTGCTCTCACACTTATTTGTGCTGCTGTAAAACTGGCCCTAGGGGTGAGACACTTTCTGGCTTAAAAATGTTTGGATGTTAAGCAACTGAATTCTCAGGCCTTAGACAAAGTGTGAAGATTAGAGCCACTAGAAATGCAAATTAATTAGTTCAAACATTGTATAATATAAGAATGTTTGTTAGGTTATTTTTTTATCCTCCACTCTTATCTGACAACAGTAGGATAAAAAGCACCTTGAACTGTACATTAGCATCACTGAAATAAATAAATAGAAAGTCCCAGACTTGTCATGTTTCCCTTTTTCCATTTTTTAACAAATTCACAAATATGATTCGGTTTCTTGAACCCCTTTGACACCATACATGATCTTGGGCTCTTTTAAAATGTTAAACATCAGTCCTTGAGCCTAAGAGAATGACAGTGAAGGAGATTAAAGACTGTTGAAAATGTATTTTTGGTAACAATGGCCAGAAATAAATCCGTTAGATGGTATATCTGGTTTGAAGCATCAGTCCACGGTGTGCCGCTTTTCTAAATAGTGTATGTACAAAATCTTGAACACTATGCTTGACTAAAATTATTAAATAACAATATATTAACAACAAATATTTTACAACTATACCAGCTCAAAATTACATCTATTTTGACTCACACAACCCAATCTTGGTGCAAGCAAACCATGTTCAATTATGCCAATTGAATGGTAAATGTATGAATTCAGACCTACACATGACCTTGAGATATTTTTCCTTTATACGTTTCTCTCTCAAGTATTATTTGCTACTTTTTGTAATCTTTTTTATGAGAAAAACAGTGAGCTGTTGCAGGAAAAGTGCATGAGCCAAGTTAGGGTTAGCTCAATATGAAAATGATTTCCATTAAGCACTTCAAATAAACTCAAATACAAAGTGTACAGTTTTACACAACCTGCCCTGGATGTCATAGAGATGCATGTGTTGTTTAGTCTGACATTGGGCTTAGGATATGTTGCATCAGAAGAGAAGATAATGATTTGAATAGTATTGCTTATAGTGGCTTAAAAAAGCAAATACTTTACATCAAATAGGTGTAAATCAACTTACAGTGGTACTGCAGTTGAATTTGATAAGGAGAGGTGTGTTCTGGATTATTTGCATTCTGCTTGCTTAACCATAAAATAGCATTTGAGTTTCACATTTGAATATTTAGTGCTGATCTACCTAAATATGTAGTGGTGTCTAATGGTGGTCTAATAATTGTCTGTCACGCGTCTGTGAAGAGATGTCAATTGTATGTTTTATTAAGGCAAATTAAGGCAAAAAGTAAATGTTAAGAATGGCCAAATATTTTTATTTATTTATTGCATTTAAAAATAATTTTATTAGATTAGCGTTTTAGAACATTGAATCAGTCTTGTAAAGTAAACCAACCATCACTCTGTATTGTAACAAGGGTAGCAATACATCGCTTCATTTCATTTCATCTACATCAATTCAAATGCTTCTTGTTCTTGAATTCATGGCCTGGAGTATATTCAAATGTAACAAAAACGCAAAAGTGACCATTTAGAAGAGAAAAGATTAATATTTAAATGTGCCAACAGTGACCACACAGAGCTTAAGCTCACTGTATGCATTTGGGACTCTATTGAGTTCTGTCAGTGATGCTAATGCACAGTTATTTTGTCCTACTGGTGTCAGATAAAAGTGGACTGTGAAGGATGCAAATTAACCTAACGGGCACTCTTATCTTACACAGCGTTTGAACCACAACTATTTAATTAACATTTTAATCTTCTTCACACTTCTGTCAAAGTCTGTAGCCTAAAAGTCTTACAAATACAAATGTAGACGTTTGTTGTTGTTAGAAAGTACTTTAAGTGTTTAATCTTATTCACTGTCCTTCTCTTAGGCTCAATGAGTGATGTTTTACCTTTCAAAAGAGCCCAAGATCATGTCTGTTGACAAAGGTGTTCAAGAAAACTGCCATCATACTTGTGAATTTGTTCAAAAGGTCATTGAGAAAGTGGTTAGAGGGAGATTTCTTTTCATTTATATACACAGTTCTTTTTATATTTTACAGTTTTGTGCTACTGTTACCTGATTACAGAACAGAACAATGTACTGCCTCTTGTAATTACACATCCTTTCTTTCGGGTGTCTTATCACACATCCCATATCCCATATAAAAAGCCAACTTTCCCATCTCCAAGTGCTCATCTGGCTGTGAATGACTGACTTTTCTTACGTCTCGTCATTGCTCCTGAAAAATAATCAATACAATTCTCAGTTAAATTTAGGGGTGGAGTGAAAGGTCAATACATTCATAGCATTCATAACAGATTTAATTGCATATTCGACACTGTTTTGATACTCAACAGCAGTTTCACCAATTTAAAAAGAAATTGGTGAACACAGTTGTACAAATCCAGATATTGCTAATGGAGTGATTGTGTTTCTCGTTGTCTTTCAGCATCATTCAGATCTGACTCAAGATGCTGCTGATCATTGAAGCTCTTCTTCTCATTTCAGCTGCTCTCAAGCAGGTAAGTTTGTGCTCTAGTATGAATATTACAGTCATAAATACAGATGACTCATGATTATAATGTTGATTCAGGTTCACAGTGCTCCTACTGCAGAATCAATATTTCCATTGGATATGGCACCGAATTCTGTTGATGATCAATATCGCTACTGTAGAAATAGAATGGCAAAACTGGTAGAGACAACACTTCTACCGGCAGAGCTCAGAAACTCAAAAGAATTTAACAAGGCTTGGCAAAAAGGTAAACTCAATTCCATGGCACCAAAAGATAAACTTTCAAAGAATCATTTAATCGCCATTTATGTGTACACTGATTATCTGTACGCACAATTTAATATGGCTGACCGTAATGATAGAAAAAAATATATAGACAGGACATACAAATGGTATTCACTTCACTTTTTGTTAACAGAAGCTATACAGATATTGAACTCACAAAAGTCGAAATGCCATTTAACTTATCGTGGTGTAAATCGCAAATTTAATACGAACGTTCTGAACACAGAAGTTCGTTTTGGCTCATTTACATCTTCGTCTTTTAGTAAGAAAGTATCACAGAGTTTTTCAAACAAGTCTTGCTTTGAAATCAAAACTTGTTACGGTGCTGTTTTGACAAAATATTCTAAGTTTCCTGGTGAGGAAGAATTACTGATTCCTCCATATGAGAAGTTTAAAGTCATTGAAGTCAAGACCAAAAGTACTCATAAATATATTGAGTGTGAAACTGTGTTTGTGTTGAAAAGCAGTGGAGTAAGAAGTTATCTGAACTGTGCTCTATTCAAGTGATCTTTAAAGAAATAATTAAGAAAGGTTGTTGTTCCACGGATGGTGACACGGAAATGTTGTGACTGGCCAAACTTCTTTCATTGATTCTATGTAAAAAATATATAATAATTGTAGTATCATTGATTGAGTACACTGATATTGATGTAGTGTAAAATAACTTGCACACTGCAATGAAGATTGAAGTTTATCTCTAGAATTGTATGTTTAACATAATTCTTTATTTTCCTTTTGTCTTTTAAAAACACATGATATGACTCATACACTGTTGAAAATTCTGTTAGATGAAGAGTTCTCTACTGCAATCTACTTAATGCATTAAAATAAAACTTGAGTTAACTCTTTTCATTTGACTACCTTAACCCTCTATGGTATGCATTATGTTCTAAACATGAACATTTTATTAGATGAAATAGCTTCAATTATACAAAGCAAAACAAAACTACAAAAATAAAATAAAAAATTGTGGGGTGGGGGTATTTATGAAAACTATGCCATATGGCAACAGTGTTCAACAATGGAAAATGGCCAAAAAAGTAGTTTTTCTATTAAAGCATGATTTTATTTTCAATTGAAATGCAGATTTATTTTAGAAATTGATGCATCCAATCTTAATTTCCATCAAAATCTGCCACATCAGTGCAGAAGCTGCATTCTGAATAATTTGTAGAGGTTTGATTGTGTTTGATGGAAGTCCAGCTAGAAGAGCATTGCAGTAGTCCAGTCTAGAAATGACAAGGGCCTGGACAAGAAGTTGTGCAGCATGCTCTGTCAGAAAGGGCCTGATCTTTCTGATGTTGTGAAGTGCAAACCTGCAAGATCGAGCAGTCTTTCAGCTGGTCATTCTTTGTTCTGTTGAGCACAAAGGCAAATATTTTGAAGAATGTTGGTAAATAAAACAAAGTGTCTTGAGTATTTCTTTTTTCTCCATTCTGTCACCGATGGAGTTTTGGTTCCTTGCCGCTGTCGCCTCTGGCTTGCTTAGTTGGGGACACTTCATTTCCAGCGATATCACCAAATTGCACAGATACTATTTAAACTGAACTGAGCTGGACGATGAAATTCAATCACTGAATTCAATAATGAAATGCCTTTAACTCAAAAATTTTTCTAATTTTAATATTGTGCAGATGCTTTGACACAATTTGTATTGTTAAAAGCGCTATATAAATAAAAGTGACTTGAATTGACTTTTATTATCAATATTTCTGTCCTCCAGTTTTTCTTTTGTAATTTAAAAAATCCCTCAGACAGAAAATAAGATGAAAATGAAGATTAAAAATAATCACGAAAAAATCCCACAGACAGAAAATAAGATGAAAATGAAGATTAAAACTAATTTTAAAAATCACAAAGACAGAAAATAATGTGAAAATGAAGATTGAAATTAATCAAGGCATCAAGAGCCACCACACACAGACATGTCAAGACTTTGGCTACAGTTGTCATCAGAGGTGTTTTACCTGGGCTAAGGAGAAGAACTGGACTGTTGCCCAGTGGTCCAAAGTCCTCTTTTCAGATGAGAGCAAGTTTTGTATTTCATTTGGAAACCAAGGTCCTAGAGTCTGGAGGAAGGGTGGAGAAGCTCATAGCACAAGTTGCTTGAAGTCCAGTGTTAAGTTTCCACAGTCTGGGATGATTTGGGGTGCAATGTTATCTGCTGGAGTTGGTCCATTGTGTTTTTTGAAAACCAACGTCACTGCACCCGATGCTGATTTCATTTTCCAGCAGGATTTGGCAACTGCCCACACTGCCAAAAGCACCAAAAGTTGGTTAAATGAGCATGGTGTTGGTGTGCTTGACTGGCCAGCAAACTCACTAGACCTGAACCCCATCGAGAATATATGGAGTATTGTCAAGAGGAAAATAAGAAACAAGAGACTACAGAATGCAGATGAGCTGAAGGCCACTGTCAAAGAAACCTAGGCTTCCACACCCCTCAACAGTGCCACAAACTGATCATCTCCATGCCACACCGAACTGAGGCAGTAATTAAAGCAAAAGGAGCCCGTATCAAGTATTGAGTACATATACAGTAAATAAACTTACTTTCCAGAAGAACAACAATTCACTAAAAAAGTTTTTTTTTGTCGGTCGTACTATATGACGTATTCTAATTTGCTGAGATAATGATTTTTTTTTTTGATTTTTTTTTTTTATGTGAGCCAAAATCATCACAATTAAAAGAACCAAAGACTTATACAACTTCAGTCTGTGTGCATTGAATTTATTTAATACACAAGTTTAACAATTTGAGTTGAATTACTGAAATTCTAATTTATTGAGATGCACCTGTAAACATACCTGAAACAGTTTTAATATTTGAATTTCCCGGTGTATGCAATCTCATGCAGAACACAGGGCAGTGAAGTGAGTGAGTTTCTTCTTTTTTGGACAAATTAATTGCAGATCTGATTTGTCACGTGACAAGTTAAACTAGCATTTCCAGACTCTTGCTTCTTAGACAGATCAACATGGAAAGAAAGGCAGACTGTGAGGTGTGGACAGATATCATGAACTGTTGGAACAGGAAGACGCTGGACTTAATATACGCTTTATTAGTTAAACACTCTGACTACTTACTATGAGTACAATTTGCATGAGAGTTGAGGCAAAGGCCAAGTATGTAAAAAGTCGAGAATTGTGTATGAGCACGCTTGTACAATATCATTTGAATTTGCTGACTTAGTAAATTTAATGAATTATTACTACTTCAACATGATACTTTTCTAGGGTTCTTCCTAATGGGGCTGTGGGATATGTAAAACAAAGTTTAAGAAATATCGCATGCTCTGCAAAATGTAACTGCAGTACAGTTCAGTCAGGGTGCTCAGACCAACACAGACGTACCATTGAAGTATTTGACTTTGCAGCTTTTGGTCTTCTCTGTGTACACAAGATGGCCAAATTCAAATCCCATGACAGGCAAAGAGAAATATACACATGATGAGACAGTGTGTTAAAATAATCTGGGAACAAAATATTTGAGAGGAAGTACTGCAAGGAAAGTTATTATTAACTCATAACATAAGGAAGCAAATTGGTTATAACTAAATGTGTTCGACATTACCTGTGAAGGGTTGAACCTTTGAAGGACTTGTTCTGCCTCCTTGTCAGCTTCTTAAAGATCAGCATTGGAAGCTTCGAGTTCATGTTCCCTGTTAATTCTAGCAGCTTTCTGACAGAATTAGTTAGAATTTGATTCTGTGTTTTAAAAATAGGCCATGATGAACCACAGAAAGAGAGACAGATTCTATGTGTAAATTAATCATGGATTAAAGTTTGGAGAAATATGAAAGGAAAGGAAAAGCTGAGAGAGAGAGAGGACTACAAGAGATGGCTTCTTAAAAGAGCGGCTGTTGTTGCGGAGTATGTGATTTGCCGTAACTGCAAGACAGAAAAAAATACTGAATTATAATCACTTAAAAAACATTGTGTTTACTGTGCTTAGTAAACACATAGTATACAGTAAAAACACAGTTACTGTGGTAAACCATGGTAAGTACTGTGCTATACTGTGCTTTCAATACAAAGAGTAGACAGTAAATAGTTACTATGGTAAAATGACAAGTGCTGTGGTTACCATATGTACAAATACCACAGTAAAACTACATTTAAGGTGAAGCGTGGTATATGTTGTGGTTACTGTGCATCGCTTATGAAAATTACCCACATTAAAAAATACTATAGTAATTTATAGTAAATAGTATAGTGTATTATAGTAAGGTGTTTTATATTGTATATATTATAGTATTTACAACACTTTGTTAATAATTGATACAGCATACTGTAGTATTAACTATAGTGAACTGATAAACTGTAATAAATACTGTAGCATACTTTAGTTTTTACTACAATAAACGTATTGTAGTATAATATACCCTATAGTTGTAGAAAACTTAGTACAGTATTGGATAAAGTAATTTGTTTATATTACTGTAATTATTATATTACCACAGCAACTATAGAATTACCAAAACAAATAATTTCAAGTACTTTACTATATTATGGTTCAAAAACACTATTACTATAAAATACTATAGTATTTTTTTCATGTGGGCATGGCTACAAATTAAACCAAAGAACATGGTTGCTATAACCACAAATTAACCATGGTTTTGCAGCACTAACCATAGTTTAACCATGGTATTTGTAGTAAAACTGTGATTATGGTAATAAACACGCCTAAAAAATACTACTTTACTACAATAAAACCATTTTCGTAAGGGATTGACTATACACATGACATGGTAGAGCAACAGTTACTATGGTAAAAAAAAGCCCCGCAGTGCGGGTATAAAAGGAGAGCGCATGCAAACGCACAACAGCTTTTCGCTTCAGAGCCGAGCCTTTCAGCGAATCTCCGAGAGTGTTTGCAAGACAGCAAACGCTGTTGGTGTTACGGCGCATCAGCGGAGGTTGATGTCCAGTGCTGCTTCTGATGGCGTGCTGCAGCTTTTCATTCTGCGGTTGCGCTGCGACCTCCCCTGGGCACTTCAGCACTTATCTAAAATAGTTTTTTTTCTGAAAGAGCAATCTAAAAGAGCTCCATGAGCGACGGGTATCTTTTTAAAGATGGCTTCCCGCTCGTGTGTTTCTGAATGTGGTCATTTCCTGGCTTCATCTGACGTCACGATCAATGTCCCTCAGACTTGGGCTATCAGCATGCTGAGGCAGCGCTTGTGGATGAGTCATGTTCTTATTGCGGGAACATGACTATTGCGATGCTGCGATCTAGATACCTCCTCGCCAAATGAGGGGGTATCCCCCTTGCCATGCCCCGTTCTAGCTCCTCCGGGTTTCGGAGGGCTACCACGGCTCATGGTCAGGGTGACTTGAGGATCACAGTGAGAGCTTCTCCGTTGAGAGCGTCTCCGCGGGCCTCTCACTCCTCCAGCGCATCGCACCATCTGTTGTTCCCGGACGAGCTCGCGGGGTCCTCTGACAGGGCGGGGCCCAGCATCTCGTTCAGAGCACCAGCGGATGACAGGATGTCGATCGCTGCATCGGGGGATGAGCTAGGTTCTGGAGATGACGATTCGACTGCGCTGCTTTCGTCAGGTAGAGTGAGATCCAGAACTGACTACTATGCTTTCCCGGGGCCACTGAGAGCGTCGGGCTGCTGAGGGCGATGAAAGTCACAGCGTGGGCCCTGGGTCAGACGATGTCCACTTTAGTGGTCCAGGAACGCCACCTATGGCCGACCTTGGCGGATATAAGGGAGGCCACACTGGAAGTAGGTGAGTCTTTCAGGTTCAGCTCTCTGCCTCCTAGAACGCCTGAGCGAATACTCACATTCTACTCTTCCACAATTTCTGGCTGTTGCTCTCTCCCTTTGATAGGAGCATCTTGGATTTCAGCTACATTTGTCACATTATTTCTTGGAATGGTTAAGTTATTTTCTGATTCGGAATGTCTTTGTTGGGTATCTTACTTGTTTAAAGAACTCCCAGAGCATTGATAGGTAAGTTATCCGCTGGAGTGTCAACAGGTAAGTATTCATCTGGAGCATCGACAGGTAAGTATGTATCTGGGGCATTGACAAGTAAGTCGTTAGCTGGATTTGCTTGAGCAGTATTACCATCTGAACGTTTAGGATTAGTTGATTCTATATTCAAAGAAACATCTGAAGCTCCCTTTGATCTACAGATGTCATGAACTGAAGAGAATGGTACTGTTTCGATCAGAATATTCATTCTCTGAATCAGAGAAAGAGCTGTCATCATCAGATGGTTCAATACCAGGTCTCCTCGGTGTTCTAGGTTTAGAAGTAGGTTTGGTCAAGGTAGGACTTGAAACTTCCGATGCTGGTAAGAATCCACAAGGAAGCAAAAGGTCCCTGTGAAGTGTAAGAAGAGGACCATCCCTTGTTTCAGGACGAACTGTGTAAACAAGCAAGTCGCCAGCTCGCTTTACTACTACATACACCTCGGACTCCCACTTGTCTGCTAACTTGTGCTTACCACGCAGCTGAAGATTTCTTACCAACACACGATCATTGACTTCCAAAGATGAGTTTGTCACAAGCTTGTTAAACCTGATTTTATTCCTCTCTGCACTTTTTAATGCTCTATGGGAGGCAAGCAAATAGCTTTCTTCCAGATGAGACTTTAGATGTTTGACATATTCTGAATGGGATATCTGCGGAGTGTCCTGATTAGGCAACCCAAAGGCAAGGTCCACGGGCAGCCGAAGCTGGTGCCCAAACATTAATTAATAGGGAGTGAATCCAGTGACTTCATGCTTTGTACAGTTATAAGCATGAACTAATGGCTTGACAAAATCTCTCCACCGACTTTTGCCTTTTTCTTCTAATGTGCCAAGCATGTCCAACAGAGTCCTGTTGAAGCGTTCAACAGGATTCCCCCTTGGATGAAAAGGCGATGTTTGGATTTTCTGAATGCCTGATATTTCACAAAGTTATTTTATTGTGCGTGACTCGAAGTTAGGACCCTGGTCACTATGAAGGTGTACAGGAAACCCATAATGCACAATGAAGTGCTCCTAAAGACACTTTGCTACTGTTCTTGCCTTTTGATTGGGTGTAGGGACTGCCACAGAAAACTTAGTGAAAAAATATGTGATCACTAATATGTCTCTCGTGTTACATCTGTCTGATTCCAAGGAGAGAAAGTCCATGAAGACTAATTGTAATTGTCTGGTGGCCTGGATGTTGACCAAAGGTGCTGCTTTTTGAGGTGGGGACTTCCTTTGCACATAACGACCACATGTCCTGATTTTCTTTTCCACGTCAGCAGCCATCTTTGGCCAATAGAATTGGGCTCTTACCAGATCCAAGGTCCTCTCCATCCCCATGTGTCCTATTCTATCATGTAAACTGCTCATCACAGATGATCTTAGTTCTTCCGGGAGCACTAGCTGGTAAATAATGGAATCTTTATATTTCCATCTCCTGTAAAGTACTTAATCCTTTAACTCAAGGCGGTTCCACTTCTTTAAGAAGTACAGAAGACAAGGAAGTTCCTTCCTTACTGTTGGTGTTTTTTTTTTCTCCCAACTCCAAGTGTGACATCACATCTTGAAGAACTGGATTGACTCTTTGTTTGTCACCAAGGTCTTTTGAAAGGTGAGGCAGAACAAATGACCCATTAGAACTACCTTTATGTCCATAACAGTCAGGTACAGAATCAGAACAGAGCGAGAGAGAGCTTATTAGAGCAATACCCGGCCCAAAATCAGCTGATTGCCTAACGAAGTGCTTCTCACCGTTTGCTTGGACGACTTCATCCATGGCACTGACAGATTCCTCTGCTTTGGTAAGATGATGATGTATGAACTGTCCAATCCTTTTTCTTTTTTTTTGGGACATGGGGTTCCTCAGGAAATGGCTCTTGAGGTCGCCTTGAAAGGCTATCAGCATCAATGTTCAACTTGCCTGCCCTGTACTGCAACTTAAATGAAAAAGTGGAAAGGGCTGCAAGCCAACAATAACTAGTAGCCTCCAATATTGCAGTGGTAAGAACATGAATAAGAAACTCAACTTTGTGAGCAGGATACCTAGACTCACTGTGTGACAGCCCTCTACTCGTAAACGCAATAGCGCACATCTTGGTTCTGATACAATGCAAGTCTGGTGGTGGTTGAGGAGAGACACCCCACATGATTGTAAAGCGCTTTGGGTGTACCACAATACACAAAAAGCGCTATATAAATGCATCATTCATTCATTCATTCATTCATTCATCCAAGTCAAGTCAAGTCACCTTTATTTATATGGCACTTTTAACAATACAATTTGTAACAAAGCACTGCAATATCAAAATAGGAAAATAGTGTCAATAATGTAAAATGACAGGATTTATCACTCAATTTTCAGCTGAAATGGATTTCATTATTGAATTTAGTGATGGCATTGTCCAGCTCAGTTCAGTTTAAATAATATCTGTGCAATTAAGTCAATGATTTTGCTGGAAATGATGTGTCCCCAACTAAGCATGCCAGAGGCGACAGCGGCAAGGAACCAAAACTCCATTGGTGACAGAATGGAGAAAAAACCTTGGGAGAAACCAGGCTCAGTCGGGGGGCCAGTTCTCCTCCGGCCAGACGAACCAGTAGTTTGTTCCAACTGTATCAAAGTCCAATTTTAAGTGGTCCACTGGTTCCAGTGGTCTTTCCCCGATGGATGTCTAGGTGACGAGTTCCTCACTGGAAATCTGTCTCTGGGGTTCATCTATGTGTCCTAGACTCCGCTGACGTTCAGGGCTGTAGGGGCTGTAGAGGTTGTCTTTAGGTGTTGATCCACCATTTATGGCAAAATTTTGTTAATTCAGTATAATCGCTGATGGTTGGCTTCCTCTGTCACTCAGATCATTTAAGGGTTGATACTCAAAGCTTGTGTATTTTAGCTACCACGGGATTAATCGGCAGAAACAGAGAAACAATAGAAACAGAGAAACAATGCAGCTCCTAATCCCTTGGTGCTGGCATCTGTATAGGGGAAGTAGGGGAGTTTGGGGTCAGCAAAGCCCAAGACTGGTGCGGTAGTTAACTTTTCGGTAACGGACTGAAAAGCTTCTTCACAAAGAGTAGTCCAACGGTCTCCAAAGGGATCCTTAGAATGGCAGTATGGGCCTTTTTTGTCTGTCTTTTTACCACCTTTCTTTAATGGTGGATATCCTGAGGTAAGGTCATTGGGCGACTTCACGACCATTGAATAATCTTTAATTAACCGGTGATAGTAGCTGGAGAAGACCAAAAATGACCTGTTATTTAAGGTTCTTGGGACACTGCCAGATTTTTAAGGCTTGTATCTTTTCGGGGTCGGTCTCCACTCCCCGCTCTGACACAATATGCCCTAGATAGCAAACAGAGGTTTGACAGAATTTAAATTTCTCCAGAAACAGTTTCAGTCCGTACTCTTTGAGGCGAGACAGAATGTTCAACAGATGTCTCTCATGCTCCTCTAGAGTGTTCGAGAATATTATCAGGTCATCCAAAAAGACCAGTACTACTTTCAGATTAATATCTCGCATTCACTTCTCCATTAATCTTTGGAAAGTACTTGGTGCATTGGTCACATCTTGGGGCATACGATTGAATTCCCAAAACCCCAATGGGCAGACAAAGGCGGTTTTGGGTTTGCTACTCAACATCAATTGTTATACCCCATCACAATTGGTGGGTATAAGACAGCTGGGGTTCTAGAGATTGTAAGGCTTGACCATTGTTATATTCAATTATTGTGCTCTGATAAAACTCTGAAATGTTGTCACTAATGGTGAGGGTTCTGGCAAAAGAGCCATACGTTTTTAGGGTGTCAATTAATTCATTGTCATGCTCTGTGTTAGTCAAGCCACTCACGATCACAGAGTTTGGGATTGTAATGCCCTCTGCCTCAACAATATCCATTGTTGTGTTTTAAGAGTCAAATAAATAAACTCAATTGCACAGTAGTTCATTCTCAGCAATAGAGGGTGACACGGGAGTGAATTCTCAAACCTCTCCCGTCCCACTCCCACAAAAATTAATCTCTTCCCGACCCAATCCCAAGAATAAACTGGGGAAAAATCCCGGTCCCGTCCACTCCCGGAAGAATGACTCCCATTCCCTCCCACTCCCGTGTTGTTGTTTTTTTTTCCGCCGAAATCTGTCAGTTACAGTAAAAATATAGTACAGATCACAGCGTGCCCACCTTATTAGTTGAATAAAAACCCAAAATGTAGTTTTTTGTTATTATATTGAACTGAAAGCCATCTTATGCACAGTGTTGCACAGATTAAATTTCATGTAAATCATCCATGCTAACACACACGTCTTCTATTGTGTTTTTTTTTATATACATTTCACTCTCTATATGTAACGGATGTATGCCAGTAAGGGCTGTGTGTAAACCTCACTCGCCTGACCTCAAAAAGAAGCGCTCTAGCGGCTGTTACCTTTAGCTGCCTTGTTAGAGCGCCCACCTCCCGCTAGGAATCCCGGGTTCGCGACCCGCTCGGAGCAAGAACGAGTTGTGGTGGTGTGGACCCGGGAGGGGGTGTTACATATAGATATATTTTTCAAAGACGGAGTTTCGATGTTTCTCGCTCAAGTTCACATGAGACCTAAAGCGCATCCTGTTTGCTTAAAAGCATCACGGACTGCGTCATTCACTTAACCAGCCACACCAAAGCAAACAGGAGGAGAGCATAAAGAGAAAGGGCAACTAGAATTGAGTTCAGAATTAAAATATACAGTTTATTCATATAAAAGGTATATTTGTGTGTAAAGTTGGGTATTATTACTATTCCCGGTCCCGCCCACTCCCGATTACATTTTTCCTCTCCCATCCCAATCACGTGATTCGTATCGATTTTGTTTCCCATCCCGCGGGATTCCTGCGAGATTCCCGTGACCCGTGGGATTCCCGAAAAAATGTTAGCCTCTACTCAGCAACAGCGCTACCTCCTGGCTGGCTCGCCACAATTGTAACAGGTCTTAACTCAGTTAATATTGGACCAGACAATATTATCAGAAGACTACAAGATATGCAAAAAGAGGCGGCAGTGATGTTGAGTAATAGACAGAGGCAGAAGGGAGGTTAACCATAAATGTTTTCTTTACATTGAATCTTTAGCGTGTGTATTCTTCACCTTTTTTTCTCACATAACCATAACAACAGCAATGACCATAGAAAACACAATAACTATATGTATAAACATACCCTGGCTGCACCCTCTAAATCTTCCTTCATTTAGTAGTAATTTCAAACACAATCACTGTAATCAAGTGAACAAAAATGAAAAACAAAAAAACATTTAAATCAGTGATTTATGTTACCCACACTGAGTTCAGTTTTCAAGTTCAAAAACTGTTTCAATAAGAAAATGGATCAGTCTTAACTCCTTTAGAAGTGTTCCTGAAATGTTTCAGTCCCATAAAGTCAAAGAATCAGTCTCTGTGAACGAACTCTCTTACTTGTCTGAAGAGAAATTCTAAAGTGAGAAGAAGTGTCCTTTACTCAAGGTCCGTTATAGTTTCCGCATCAAGGTGGGTGGCTCGCCATCAATTAAAGGAATCCAATTCAGAAGAATATCCATGCAGAAAAAAACCTGGCCTGTCCATTCAAGTCCTTTTCTCTCTTTTATTTTTTTTACAGGCACTTACAACCAAAATGGCATTAGCAACTGCGAACATGCAATACACCATGCGGTCTGGCCGAGTCAACACAAGTTTTGGATTGCCCGATTAACACCTGATGATCCAAGATCTTGAAGTGACAATCTGATTCATTCAATTTATATGTATTTTTAACAGTTTATGGATTATATTCTCCCATTTTAATACTCTCACACTAGAATATGTTTCTCTGTCGCTCTGCGTCTGTCTTCTAACTGCTCGACGCTATCCATAACCAAGAGAGGCAGAGCTAACAATGCATTGCTCCGATTGGTTGTTACTCATTTCTTAAACAGTTTCAGATATACATATTTATTGATTTATGTAGAATTTATGATTTATGGATGGGCATAATGTTCTAGTCAAGCAATCTTATAAACAATATGAACAATTATTTAACCAGGGTTACAATCGCCCCTGCTGGTTCCACAGTGCTAACTCCAGCTTCATACATGCGTGACATTTTCACACCTATAGGAGGCAAAGCGTGACACTCACGCATCCTCGAGTGGACCAACATGTCTATTACACACTTTGGCGTGATACCGGGTTGGCCTTTAGGGAGTTATGCATCTTTTTGAATTACATAGGATAATGAAATAGTTTTTATTATTTATCAAATTTTTATTTGAACTATTTTGTTGTAAAGAATAGTATTTTATAGCATTTTATAAATATGTCAGTGAGGCAAGTATTTGCTGAGTTCCACTTGCAAAAGCTTCCACTTTTAGCACAACATATTTGATATTTATCACACATTTATTTTAATTTTGTATTTATATTGTGAACTGCATGAAGTTTTTTTATGTCTCAAATGGTGTTTATTTGAGATGGCTAAACTGATCAAACATATGCTCAACTCACTGTCTGGCGCTGACAGGTTGATATTAAAAAAAAAATACAGCTTCAAATATTGTGCAACAGAACCTTCTAAACACGCTAGTAAATAAAAGTTTGTAGCGTAAATAAAATAAACACACTTTCTAAAATGAAAATAGACCTAAACTACGGGGAAATACAGTCTATTAAAACGTCTGTCAATCTTTACATGATTTTTTAGCTTAGAATAATAGCTTAGACAAACTATTACTTAGCCAATTCTACAGATTATCAAACTAGCATTTTGGGTTGAGCGAGCAGAGAGGATTCTCCAGAAAGGTGCTCTCCGCTCTGAAGGAAATATGACCGCTACGCTCCCCGTTCTGCTCTACTCCGCTCACATGCTCTGGCTGCAACAGCAGCTGTGTAATGGAAGAAAGAAAGAGAGAAAGAAAGACTCGGGTCAGACGGAAAATTCTGACTCTATATTCATTCCCTTGTTTAAATTAAAAGTTCCCCCTCGGTTCGGCGGCCCCCATTCTGCCCGGGCCCATATGCACCTGCATACCTTGCATTCACAGACTTTACGCCACTGGCCTGTAGATAGGGAGTACATGTTATTGAATAATAATCTAATTATACTTTGAGATTTTTTTTTTCTCAAACAGTCTGTTGGGTAAAACTGCCAAGGGGCAATGAGCAATTACTGTAGTTATGCTGTTCTGAACATAAAATCCTTAGTTTTTCTTTAAAAATGTATTCTAACTAGTTGGTTGAATAAAAATATTTGGACTTTATATTTAAAAATGACATGTCATGTAATGAATTTAATTTCATCAGGTAGATAGTTATCTAGCCAGTTAACACATTTTCGAATGGGCTAATATAATTTTGTAATTCATAATTATTGATTATATTATACATATATATACAGTCAGGTCCATAAATATTGGGACATCGACACAATTCTAATTTTTTTGGCTCTATACACCACCACAATGGATTTCAAATGAAACGAACAAGATGTGCTTTAACTGCAGACTGTCAGCTTTAATTTGAGGGTATTTACATCCAAATCAGGTGAACGGTGTAGGAATTACAACAGTTTATGTGCCTCCCACTTGTTAAGGGACCAAAAGTAATGGGACAGAATAATAATCATAAATCAAACTTTCACTTTTTAATACTTGGTTGCAAATCCTTTGCAGTCAATTACAGTCTGAAGTCTGAAGCATAGACATCACCAGACGCTGGTTTCATCCCTGGTGATGCTCTGCCAGGCCTCTACTGCAACCGCCTTCAGTTCCTGCTTGTTCTTGAGGCATTTTCCCTTCAGTTTTGTCTTCAGCAAGTGAAATGCATGCTCAATCGGATTCAGGTCAGGTGATTGGCCATTGCATAACAGTCCACTTCTTTCCTTCAAAAACTCTTTGGTTGCTTTTGCAGTATGCTTTGGGTCATTGTCCATCTGCACTGTGAAGCGTCCAATGAGTTCTGAAGTATTTGGCTGAATATGAGCAGATAATATTGCGAAACACTTCAGAATTCATCCTGCTGCTTTTGTCAGCAGTCACATCATCAATAAATACAAGAGAACCAGTTCCACTGGAAGCCATACATGCCCACGCCATGACACTACCACCACCATGCTTCACTGATGAGGTGGTATGCTTAGGATCATGAGCAGTTCCTTTCCTTATCCATACTCTTCTCTTCCCATCACTGTGGTACAAGTTGATCTTGGTCTCATCTGTCCATAGGATGTTGTTCCAGAACTGTGAAGGCTTTTTTAGATGTCGTTTGGCAAACTCTAATCTGGCCTTCCTGTTTTTGAGGCTCACCAATGGTTTACATCTTGTGGTGAACCCTCTGTATTCACTCTGGTGAAGTCTTCTCTTGATTGTTGACTTTGACACACATACACCTACCTCCTGGAGAGTGTTCTTGATCTGGCCAACTGTTGTGAAGGGTGTTTTCTTCACCAGGGAAATAATTATTCAGTTATCCACCACAGTTGTTTTCTGTGGTCTTCCGGGTCTTTTGGTGTTGCTGAGCTCACCGGTGCATTCCTTCTTTTTAAGTATATTCCAAACAGTTGTTTTGGCAACGCGCTAATGTTTTTGCTATCTCTCTGATGGGTTTGTTTTGTTTTTTCAGCCTAATGATGGCTTGCTTCACTGATAGTGACAGCTCTTTGGATCTCATCTTGACAGTTGACAGCAACAGATTCCGAATGCAAATAGCACACTTGAAATGAACTCTGGACCTTTTATCTGCTCTTGTAATTGGGATAATGAGGAATAACAACACACCTGGCCATGGAACAGCTGAGAAGCCAATTGTCCCATTACTTTTGGTCCCTTAACAAGTGGGAGGCACATATGCAAACTGTTGTAATTCCTACACCGCTCACCTGATTTGGATGTAAATACCCTCAAATTAAAGCTGACAGTCTGCAGTTAAAGCACCTTGTTCATTTCATTTGAAATCCATTGTGGTGGTGTATAGAGCCAAAAATGTTAGAATTGTGTCGATGTCCCAATATTTATGGACCTGACTGTATATATATATATATATATATATATATATTTTTTTTTTTTTTTTTTTTTAAGCTAAAACGGCATGTACACTGATTTTACTGTAAATGTTTAAAGCACATTGCTTTGTATGACTGGGGGTCATTTTACCCCACCTGGAGCAAAATGTCCCCTTGGTACAGATTTAATTTTTTATAAAAATATAATTAAACTTGAAAACTCTATGAACTGTGATAACTTCTCAACACACTTAACTTTTGTTTCAAATAAAAAATATTACACAGTCCTTAAGGGCGGGGAATTTCCCCCCACTCTACCTTAAGCTTCATGGTGAATACTTCTACATCACTCTTGTCATCATAGAATATAGGGACAATAAAAATGTATCTTGACGTTATATAGTGGTTATTGTGGGAAGAACAGAAGTAGGCGTTTCCCCGCTCTACTCTAATACCAACATGTTGAGTCCAGCCCTCGGTTTGCCTTGGGTGAAATTAAACGACACATCGGCCATTGTTATCTTACTCATTATCATATTGATTTTCAAATAAAAGCAACAGAGCTTAAGTTAAATGTCGTTTATTAGCAACAAATCACAGTTGTGAATCACTTCTCCCTCACAGTACACAATATGACATAACATACAGTATGTAATTAGACTAATTCGAAATGTAATGTTGGGTTGAGAGAATTTGTTTAACAATGTAGATTTGGAAAAAGGCATGGATATTGTTGCAAATCACAGTAGACTACCGTTTTAATTATTGTTCAAATATAGGCCTATCAATAATCTTATTTTTAAACATTTTCCATATACCTACATTCAAAATGTATTTAATATTTAAAACACCAATCTCATAACATTATTCATGCAGTTATAATTGTTTGAAGTATCATACAATTATATCACCCGCTAGCGTATTAAAACTTAAAATTCTTTTTCCTGAATCAAATTCAATCAGCAGACAATAGAAGTTGTTGATAAAATATTAAAAGTAAAGAATGCATTTATAAAAATTAGAACATATAATCAATAATTACTCAGAGCAAATAAAAAATTAGCTAAATAAAAGTGAAAACTAATGAGATGGACCTCTCTCCAACTGACTTACAAGAAAGAATAGGTATCGGTAAGGTTTTAATGCTATAAATATTCTTACAATCTTGCTTATTAAACATATTGGAAATAACAGGAAACAATTGAACATGAACTAAGTTTCTCCAGGGAGGGATCATCTCATGTTTTTCAGGCTGCTGATTGACTTGTCACTGTGAAAACTTAAATAATGTTTCTTTTGTCATATCGCTTTGTAATTTCTGGTTAGAACAGATTTGATTATATTTTATTGCTTGATGCGCTACTGTGTCAAATCTGGTGAAGATGAATCTACTTACTGTGATTGTGTTTTGTATGACTGTGTGAAGATGAATTATTGAAACACTTCCCACATGCAGTGCAGTGATACGGTTTCTCTCAGTGTGGATCATCTCATGTATTTTCAGATGTACTGTCTGAATGAATCTCTTGTCACAGTGTGAACACTTGTAAGGTTTCTCCAGTGTGGATCCTCTTGTGTTTTTCAGATTTGATGGATTACTGAATCTCTTGTCACAGTGTGAACACTTATAAGGTTTGTCTCCAGTGTGAATCCTCTCATGTGTTTTCAGATGTGCTGTTTGATTGAATCTCTTGTCACACTGTGAACACTTAAAAGGTTTGTCTCCAGTGTGAATCCTCTCATGTGTTTTCAGATGTGCTATTTGATTGAATCTCTTGTCACACTGTGAACACTTATATGGTTTTTCTCCAGTGTGGATCATCTCATGTGTTTTCAGATGTACTGACTTATTGAATCTCTTGTTGCAGTGTGAACACTTATAAGGTTTCTCTCCAGTGTGGATCATCTCATGTATTTTCAGGTCTCCTGACTGATTGAATCTCTTGTCACAGTGTGAACACTTGTAAGGTTTCTCTCCAGTGTGGATCCTCTCATGTGTTTTCAGATGTGCTATTTGATTGAATCTCTTGTCACACTGTGAACACTTATAAGGTTTGTCTCCAGTGTGAATCCTCTCATGTGTTTTCAGATGTGCTGTTTGATTGAATCTCTTGTCACACTGTGAACACTTATATGGTTTTTCTCCAGTGTGGATCATCTCATGTTTTTTCAGTGTTGACGACACACTGAATATCTTGTCACAGTGTGAACACTTATAAGGTTTCTCTCCAGTGTGGATCCTCTCATGTGTTTTCAGATGTGATGGATGACTGAATCTCTTGTCACAGTGTGAACACTTATAAGGTTTTTCTCCAGTGTGGATCCTCTCATGTGTTTTCAGATGTGATGGATGACTGAATGTCTTGTCACAGTGTGAACACTTATAAGGTTTTTCTCTAGTGTGAATCCTCTGGTGCAGTTTTAAACAGTATGCTGCAGTAAACGTCTTTTCACACTCAAAGCACACGTAATCTCTCACACCAGTGTGCATTTTCTGATGTATTTTCAAACTTTGCAGACGTGAAAAACTCTTTACACACAAACAACATGAATGTGGCTTCTCCTTTGTATGAACTTTCTTGTGATCCTTAAGGTTTGATGAGTGAGAAACTCTTCCACACTGATCACAAGTAAACGGTTTCTCCAGTATGAACTCTCATGTGAAGCTCAAGACTTGTTTTGCATGTGATACTCTTCCCACACTGATCACAAGTGAACGGTTTCCCTCCAGTATGAACTCTCATATGAGTCTAAGATGATATTTGCATCTGAACCTCTTTCCACACTGATCACAAGTGAATGGTTTCTCTCCAGTATGAACTCTCATGTGATAATCAAGATGATATTTGTTTCTGACACTCTTTCCACACTGAGTGCAGGTGAAAGATTTCTTGTCTCTTCCTTTCATAACATCTTTCTGTTTTTGTTTTCCTCCACGTTTTACATGATTTTTGTCCTCTAATTCCCTCAATTCGTTTTTCTCATTATCTTCAATCAACTCTGAAACAAAAGTAAATATGTAAATTGTCTTTAACTCATTAAAAATATATATATAAAAAACACAATGGACATAAAATGAACCCTGATATAACAGCGGAGAGTAGACAATTGCATTACAAAAATGTTGACCATATTGCTGTAACTTTATTAATCATGCATCCTGAAACTTTCCATGAATGAGGTACATTGATCCTCAAATTATTAGTTTGCAATCAACATAAATTGAAAAAGACGATAGGTGATTGGAAAAATAGTCCAACAACACTGTCGAATCCAAAATATATAAAGATGCAATCCTGCTCTCTGTCACTACTTGCTAAATATTGAAATGTATTGTTAAAAGCACAAGCAACAGTTCGGTCCACTGACCTTCATTAGGCATAATTTATTAGTTTTAAAATATTATGGGCACAAATGTCATGTTTCTATAGGGAAAGCTATTAAATACGTTTGATCAACAACATGAAGGATGTGAGGATCCACAAATACAAACTGTGTGTTGCATCAAATGACCATACATTTGTGTTATGTTTTTCTTTTCTTTATTAATTTATATTAATTTATTCATATAATCATTTATAATAATAATTAGACATTTATGTAATTTAATGTTTGATTATTTTTTAGCATTTATATCATTTTATGATTTTTATATTTTGTATGTCTTATTTCCTAGTTTATGCATTTCCATTGTTAAACTGATGATTGTGAGGTTTAATTAACTGTTTTGTTTTAATTAATAAGAGATGATTTATGATTTCATGTTTATGGAAATTCAAGGTTTATGGGATGTTGTTGTGTTTGGTAAAACACTGCTTGGATTTGTGCTGGTCAGACAAAGTCGGAGTATTGAAACATATGCAACTAAGATTATTCAATAAGCTTTGCTCCTTTTTATCATCTTCACATCATATCCTGCTTCTGGTCTTCTCTGGCTTTGCTCATTCACCTTCTAGGTTCACACAAGACTATTAATACAGTTTTGGTATCAAACAGTACTTGATGTTAATGGATTTTAAAACTCTAGTCTACCACATCCTGGGGCCCGTTTCAATAAGGAGGTTCAACCAACTCTGAGTTTAAACTTGAACTCAGAGTTGAGTTACTCTGAGATGGGGAACTCTGAGTTTTCGGTTACAGAACAGCTGAATTGTGTTAGTTTACTCAACTCTAAGTAGGTTGACTCTGAGTTTGGCGCGTGCACCATGACTATGAAAAGTCATGATCAGCAGAGCACCGGGTTACGATTCACCATGACAACAGCTCCCGCCAAAAGACGCCAGTGTGCGATTATTCCGTCAATGCGCGTAGCTTTAACTCTTAATAACTGTCAATAACTTAATAACTGTTATAATATCGGAGGTGAAAACTGTAAATTATTGAACATATTCATTTTAATGGTATCTCACGGCCACAAAAAGTAAAAATACGGAAAAATGAACGTGCAGCAGCTAAAATGAAGTATAAAACACAATTAAATCAAGGTAAAGCTTTAAGCATGAAAGGTTCATATGTGTGGGCTTAATGACTTTACAAACATTTGACATTAAATATCATTCAATGTCTATTTCAATGCACTGCAGCTTTTTCCACATAGTCAAACACTCTTTTCACATAGTTAAATATTCTCTAATCCAACCTGTTGCATTTCTCAATTAGGGTAATACAATTAACTACTGACTTGACGACAGCAAGAAGGCAGAGGGAGAACCAGCACCACTGACAGATGAAGAGGAGGTGGTCAAGTATTGGAAGAATTCTCAAATCCAAAAGTAAAAAGAATAACTTGCTTTTGTATTAGGAAATAAAGATGATAAAAAGTGAATAATTTGTTTATTTAACAGCAGTGGAGGTGGTTACTACCCTACCCTCCATCTGGCATCCTTCCATTCCATACAGTAATTAGTTTCATTTTCAGAAGGTGCGATGATGGTGGAGATATGCTTGTCATTAATGCATCCAACCACATTACTTCCAGCCCGATCTCACGGCAATCCGTACATATTTTACGAGGTGGCTAATTCAGCGTTACTTCCAGATGTTATCAAGTGAACATCATTTATCAGATTAGCCTCATTTAAACCGATTTTTTCACCACTGACCTACAGTCCTGTGAAACTCCTCTTTGACGGATTTGTGCCCAGGACAAATGATCAGAATGAGTATGAGAGCGATGCACACTTTCCTTCAAATCTGCATACAGGACTTATAATGTGCTCTGCATCTCCGATGTTTTAAAGTGCATTTTTCCTATTTTGATTATTATCTTCCAATGGGGTAAGACATTAAACATATTCTTGTTTCCGTTTGCATTAAGATTATTTTTCTTACCCAATGGCGGACAAATTTACTTGTTTTATGTAAAATGCACTTAAAAAGGAAAATCCCCCAGGAAACAAGACTAAATATTGAAAAATTTTTCATATATAATTTTACATTTTTAGATATTTGTACTTGAAATAAGACAAAAAATACTCAGTAAGAAAATCAATTTTGCAGTTTGAATTAGGCATTTAAACCTCGCTAAAACTATAAAAAGGGAGAGGAGACCGAAAGAAACTCTGGGTTTATCAAGAAAACCTGCTCCCGACCAGGTTAGGTTCACAGAGTAAGTTACCACGGTAACTGACTCTGAGTATAAGTTACCTCTCTTTCAGAAACACACTTTCTAAAATGAAAATAGACCTAAACTATGGGCAAATACGGTCTATTAAAACGTCTGTCAATCTTTACATGATTTTTTAGCTTAGAATAATAGCTTAGACAAACTATTACTTAGCCAATTCCACAGATTATCAAACTAGCAAATTAAAAAAGGGCATTTTGGGTTGAGCGAGCAGAGAGGAATCTCCAGAAAGGTGCTCTCCGCTCTGAAGGAAATATGACCGTTCCGCTCCCGCTCTACTCCGCTCACATGCTCTGGCTGCAACAGCAGCTGTGTAATGGAAGAAAGAAAGAGAGAAAGAAAGACTCGGGTCAGACGGAAAATTCTGATAAGCTGTCAGACAAGGAACGGGCCCGTGCAAGACTCTATATTCATTCCCTTGTTTAAATTAAAAGTTCCCCCTCGGTTCGGCGGCCCCCATTCTGCCCGGGCCCATATGCACCTGCATACCTTGCATTCACAGACTTTACGCCACTGGCCTGTAGATAGGGAGTACATGTTATTTAATAATAATCTAATTATACTTTGAGATTTTTTTTTCTCAAACAGTCTGTTGGGTAAAACTGCCAAGGGGCAATGAGCAATTACTGTAGTTATGCTGTTCTGAACATAAAATCCTTAGTTTTTCTTTAAAAATGTATTCTAACTAGTTGGTTGAATACAAATATTTGGACTTTATATTTAAAAATGACATGTCATGTAATGAATTTAATTTCATCAGGTAGATAGTTATCTAGCCAGTTAACACATTTTCGAATGGGCTAATATAATTTTGTAATTCATAATTATTGATTTTATTATACATATATATATATATAACTGAACAACTCGTCGGATGTCTCGAACCGGGATTCGGTCTGTTTTAACAAACAAAGGCTACAGCCTCTAGCATCAGTATGACTAGGCGTCATTTTACCCACCTGGAGCAAAATGTCCCCTTACACACATTTAATTTTTATAAAATATAATTAAACTTGAAAACTCTATGAGCTATGATAACTTCTCAACACACTTAACTTTTGTATCAAATAAAAAAATTATTACACAGTCCGTAAGGGCAGGGAATTTCCCCCCACTCTACCTTAAGCTTCATGGTGAATACTTCTACATCACTCTTGTCATCATAGAATAAAGTGACAATAAAAATGTATCTTGACGTTATATAGTGGTTGACTCATTATCATATTGATTTTCAAATAAAAGCAACAGAGCATAAGTTAAATGTCGTTTATTAGCAACAAATCACAGTTGTGAATCACTTCTCCCTCACAGTACACAATATGACATAACATACAGTATGTAATTAGACTAATTCGAAATGTAATGTTGGGTTGAGAGAATTTGTTTAACAATGTAGATTTGGAAAAAGGCATGGATATTGTTGCAAAGCACAGTAGACTACCGTTTTAATTATTGTTCAAATATAGGCCTATCAATAATCTTATTTTTAAACATTTTCCATATACCTACATTCAAAATGTATTTAATATTTAAAACACCAATCTCATAACATTATTCATGCAGTTATAATTGTTTGAAGTATCATACAATTATATCACCCTTGCGCTGCATTAAAACTGAAATTATAAAATTACTTTTTCCTGAATCAAATTCAATCAGCAGACAATAGAAGTTGTTGATAAAATATTAAAAGTAAAGAATGTATTTATAAAAATGAGAACATATAATCAATAATTACTCAGAGCAAATTAAAAAAATAGCTAAATAAAAGTGAAAACTAATGAGATGGACCTCTCTCTCCAACTGACTTACAAGAAAGAATAGGTATCGGTAAGGTTTTAATGCTATAAATATTCGTACAATCTTGCTTATTAAACATATTGGAAATAACAGGAAACAATTGAACATAACATGAAACCCATAAATTTAAATTACATAATGAAGAAAAATGATATACAAGAATAAAAGTTTTGGACATTTTTCTTTGGGGAGGAACTCCATCTTTGAGCTGATCGGAATCGGAGTTGATTCTGCTGGTTTTGAAGATGCAGATTAACTTTATTCACTGTGAAAACTTTAAATAATGTTTCTTTGTCATATCGCTTGTAATTTCTGGTTAGAACAGATTTATCCAGATTATATTTTATTGCTTGATGCGCTACTGTGTCAAATCTGGTGAAGATGATCTACTTACTGTGATTGTGTTTTGTATGACTGTGTAGAGAAGATGAATTATTGAAACACTTCCCACATGCAGTGCAGTGATACGGTTTCTCTCAAGTGTGGATCATCTCATGTATTTTCAGATGTACTGTCTGAATGAATCTCTTGTCACAGTGTGAACACTTGTAAGGTTTCTCTCCAGTGTGGATCCTCTCGTGTTTTTTCAGATTTGATGGATTATTGAATCTCTTGTCACAGTGTGAACACTTATAAGGTTTGTCTCCAGTGTGAATCCTCTCATGTGTTTTCAGATGTGCTGTTTGATTGAATCTCTTGTCACACTGTGAACACTTATAAGGTTTGTCTCCAGTGTGAATCCTCTCATGTGTTTTCAGATGTGCTGTTTGATTGAATCTCTTGTCACACTGTGAACACTTATATGGTTTTTCTCCAGTGTGGATCATCTCATGTGTTTTCAGATGTACTGACTTATTGAATCTCTTGTTGCAGTGTGAACACTTATAAGGTTTCTCTCCAGTGTGGATCATCTCATGTATTTTCAGGTCTCCTGACTGATTGAATCTCTTGTCACAGTGTGAACACTTGTAAGGTTTCTCTCCAGTGTGGATCCTCTCATGTGTTTTCAGATGTGCTATTTGATTGAATCTCTTGTCACACTGTGAACACTTATAAGGTTTGTCTCCAGTGTGAATCCTCTCATGTGTTTTCAGATGTGCTGTTTGATTGAATCTCTTGTCACACTGTGAACACTTATATGGTTTTTCTCCAGTGTGGATCATCTCATGTTTTTTCAGTGTTGACGACACACTGAATATCTTGTCACAGTGTGAACACTTATAAGGTTTTTCTCCAGTGTGGATCATCTCATGTATTTTCAGGTCTCCTGACTGATTGAATCTCTTGTCACAGTGTGAACACTTATAAGGTTTGTCTCCAGTGTGAATCCTCTCATGTGTTTTCAGATGTGCTATTTGATTGAATCTCTTGTCACACTGTGAACACTTATATGTTTTTTCTCCAGTGTGGATCATCTCATGTGTTTTCAGATGTACTGACTTATTGAATCTCTTGTTGCAGTGTGAACACTTATAAGGTTTCTCTCCAGTGTGGATCATCTCATGTATTTTCAGGTCTCCTGACTGATTGAATCTCTTGTCACAGTGTGAACACTTGTAAGGTTTCTCTCAGTGTGGATCCTCTCATGTGTTTTTTAGATGTGCTATTTGATTGAATCTCTTGTCACACTGTGAACACTTATAAGGTTTGTCTCCAGTGTGAATCCTCTCATGTGTTTTCAGATGCTGACTTGATTGAATCTCTTGTCACACTGTGAACACTTATATGGTTTTTCTCCAGTGTGGATCATCTCATGTTTTTTCAGTGTTGACGACACACTGAATATCTTGTCACAGTGTGAACACTTATAAGGTTTTTCTCCAGTGTGGATCATCTCATGTATTTTCAGGTCTCCTGACTGATTGAATCTCCTGTTGCAGTGTGAACACTTATAAGGTTTGTCTCCAGTGTGGATCCTCTCATGTGTTTTCAGATGTGATGGATGACTGAATGTCTTGTCACAGTGTGAACACTTATAAGGTTTTTCTCTAGTGTGAATCCTCTGGTGCAGTTTTAAACAGTATGCTGCAGTAAACGTCTTTTCACACTCAAAGCACATGTAATCTCTCACACCAGTGTGCATTTTCTGATGTATTTTCAAACTTTGCAGACGTGAAAAACTCTTTACACACAAACAACATGAATGTGGCTTCTCCTTTGTATGAACTTTCTTGTGATCCTTAAGGTTTGATGAGTGTGAGAAACTCTTTCCACACTGATCACAAGTAAACGGTTTCTCTCCAGTATGAACTTTCATGTGAAGCTCAAGACTTGTTTTGCATGTGATATTCTTTCCGCACTGATCACAAGTGAACGGTTTCCCTCTAGTATGAACTCTCATATGAGTCTTAAGATGATATTTGCATCTGAAACTCTTTCCGCACTGATCACAAGTGAACGGTTTCTCTCCAGTATGAACTCTCATGTGATAATCAAGATGATATTTGTTTCTGACACACTTTCCACACTGAGTGCAGGTGAAAGATTTCTTGTCTCTTCCTTTCATAACATCATTCTGTTTGGGTTTTACTCCACGTTTTACATGATTTTTCTCTAATTCCCTCAATTCGTTTTTCTCATTATCTTCAATCAACTCTGAAACAAAAGTAAATATGTAAATTGTCTTTAACTCATTAAAAATATATATATAAAAAAATACAATGGACATAAAATGAACCCTGATATAACAGCGGAGAGTAGACAATTGCATTACAAAAATGTTGATCATATTGCTGTAACTTTATTAATCATGCATCCCTGAAACTTTCCATGAATGAGGTACACTGATCCTCAAATTATTATTTTGCAATCAACATAAATTGAAAAAGACGATAGGTGATTGGAAAAATAGTCCACACTGTAAAAAGCCCTTCAAGGGTGTTGTCTGTAGGAATTTATTTTTAAAAGTATATTTCTTCCAATAAATTGATTCCCTTTTCTTTTTAATTAATTTAAGTTTTACATAAGTAAAAAGTGTGAATGTTTTTGTAACTTATTATTACCTATCAAAAAAATTATTTTACTGACCTTCACAATAAATTGCTTCTACAAAACTCTATTTAAGTGTTTATATCCAAATTAAAACGTCACGATACGCACATGCTGCAGCAGAACAACGAGATCGTTGCTCATTGTCACCTGTACCGGACCAGTTTCGGATTTCTGTGGAGTTTTTGAGGGCTTTATACAACGTGCAACACATGTAAGTAACTATTTACATCGCATAAAGTTAGGTATTAGCCGAATGAGCATGCATTTATTGCACTATAAAATGTAAAAGCGTCGCCCAATTTCAGAGAGTAATGTTAAGTTTGTCAGATTTCAGGCGCCGCATGAGGCCTTGTCGAAGGTCTTGATATTAACATTAATCTTAAAATAAGTATCGCTAACGTTAATGTAGGATAGGTATATGTGAGCTATATTGCCAAATTATATTTCTACTTAGTTTGCGGACTTTTTTTTATAAACAACATCGTCATTTTGTTTGTTTAAGGAGTCTAATAACGTTAGCGTGAAAATAATGTGAATTATTTTGTCTCAAATCATTCGTCTTAAATGTTCTGCCTCTTTTCGAATTAGCTTGCAAAACACTAGTAGCATGGCCTCTCATCCTCGTACATGTGTCGGTGAAAAGTTACGTTAACTGCTAGGTTTGTAGTTAACGTTACTGCTGTTGTCCCTGCATGATTGAAAAAGATGAGGACATAATATATTCCTGGCGTCTCTCTCTCTGCAACGGGGTATCATGAAAACGTGTAAATATGTATACGTGTGTGTTGCCCTCTCCTCGCATTCTGTTTTGAATGAGGGTAAAAAAGTTGTTAGACTTAAAGTAGAAAGATAGGACTGGCAGCAGGCTCACACCCTGAGTGTTCATCAAAGCAGCTGTTTATGGACCTAGTCTGCTTTAACATTGTTTTATAATAAAATAAAAAAAATGTAACGCTTTAACTTAATCTGTTGATATGTTTGTCTGAAATATTTTGAAACCATTTGTTCAAGTAAAAAGATTAAATATTTATTAAATATTTATATCCTGATATTTTCATAAATAAACTCTTCTTTCATTTGTGTTGCTTCTTTAGAAGACCATCAGATCTACTGGGAGGAGCAGTTCATGGAGTAGGTAAGCTCTTTAGTAGGTGGAATTGAGGTAAATGTTTCAGAGGTTGTTGTTATCTGTCATTTAGAGGAATTAAGGTAACCAAAAGTCAGTTATTGAGAGTCAAAAAACTAAATTGGCATCCCTTTTTATTTTTTTATGACAGATGGGATGGCCTTGTAAATTATGCAGCGCTGTTGTACCAGCAAAGACTGATATTCTAAAACATTATAGACTGCATCATGGGACCTTTGGACACAGCCATGCCTTGCCATGTATACATATAGACTGCCCATGCTCTTTTAAAACTGAGACATCCAGCAGTTGACTCACTTAACTCACCTTATTATGTCAAATCTGGATTTGGTCATCATCTGAAGAATAATGAGACTAAAGTGTGCAAACTGGGACTTTCACAAGATTTCAAGCCAGACATTATTTGTAAAAGGCAGTTAACCCAACAGGAGGAGTCACTTGTTTTGAAGGATGATCACAATGATGCCAATTATCAAATTAAAGAACAGGACCAGTTGTCATCTATTCAATATGGATCATATCGTGATGGTACAGTCTATAAAGAGAATTCCTTTTATTCTGAAGAGCTAAGAATTGCACTTGTGCTGTATGTAGATGACTTTGAAATTTGTAACCCCCTGGGAACATCAAGAAAAAAGCATAAAATCACAGCTGTATACTGGGTCTTTGGCAACATCCCTCATTCATCGCGATCCACTCTTAACTCCGTATACTTGGCCCTTTTATGCAAAGCAGTTGACATCAAAAGATTTGGCTACGCTGAAGTGCTTGCTCCTTTGTTTAAAGACATTGCTATTTTGGAGCATGACGGTGTCTACATTTCCAGTGTTGGACAACATGTTAAAGGCTCTGTGTTTTCTGTAGTCGCTGATAATCTTGGGGCACATTCAATTTGTGGACTTGTGGAAAATTTTTGTGGACCATTCATTTGTAGATTTTGTCTTGGAGAGCGATCAGAATTTCAAAGAAAGGAGGTGAGGTCAGGTGCATTTCCTGCTCGTACCAAAGAGAATCATGCCACTCATTTATTGACTGTTAAAGAAAATCCTGCTTTGACACACTGTTACGGTGTAAAAAATGCTTGCCCACTTACAGAAAATCTGAGCTATTTCCACTGTGTGACTGGCTATCCACCCGATATATGGCACGACATTTTTGAAGGCATCGTTCCCTTGGAATTGGGTCTGTGCTTCAGAGTTTTTATCTCAAAGAAATATTTCACTTTCAGTGAACTTAACAGTGCCATCACACAATTTCCGTATAAATGGACTGACAAAACTGATTGTCCTCAGCCATTGCCTACAACCTTTTCCTCAAAAAAGAAGATTGGAGGAAACGCACATGAAAATTGGGCCCTCATACGACTGCTGCCATTCATTATTGGACACAGAATACCTTTGAATGATCCAGCCTGGCTTCTACTCATGTCTTTAAAAGACATTATTGAACTTGTTGTTGCCCCAGTCCACAACAAAGAAAGCGTTGCATATCTTGACTCAAAAATTTCCGAACACCGACACAGATTCCAAGAAGTATTTCCTAATGAAGGGTTAATCCCAAAGCACCACTTCTTAGAACACTATCCTACATTAATAAATGCTTTTGGACCTGTGATTGCTTTCTGGACAATGAGGTTTGAAACGAAGCACAGCCAATTTAAGCAGATCGTGAGACATACTGGCAACTTTAAGAACATTCTCCTTTCTCTGGCCACAAAGCATCAGCTTATGATAAGTCACCACCTGCATTCCACAACAGTTGTGCCTGCTCTGAGTATTGTAAGAGTCACATCAGTGCCATTAGATGTCCTGCATGTAAATGTTCAGGAATCAATCAAGCATCTGTTTCCTTGTCATTCTCAAGTACAGCTGGCTGATACAGTCACCTTCCATGGAACAAGGTACTCAAAAGGCATGATCGTGGCCTATGGTTGTACTGCGGGTCTTCCTGATTTTGCAGAGATTATTCAAATGGCCCTTTTTGGGGAAAATGTGCATTTTATTGTGAAAACACTCATGTCCTGGTATGATGAACACTATCGTGGATTTCATCTTGAGAAGACAGATCACATAACTCTTGTTGAACAACAAAACCTTAGTGATGTTTGTCCCTTGTCAGCCTATATTTTTGCAGGAAAGCTCATGGTGACGTTAAAGCGCCACATCTGTCTCCAGTGTTGAGTATGACTTTGTATAACATATATGTTTCTATTGTCTTTCTAGACATGGAACCAACAGTCAGATTCCGGGTCCTCATTGATCACGAGGTCAAAAAACTTACACTCAACAGTGGCATACCCTCAACTGTGGATGAATTGGTTGCAGCCATCAAAGAACAATTTGCCATCACCACAGAAATCAGTCTTCAGTACAAAGATGAAGAGTTTGATGACTTTTTCATCCTAATGACCACAAAGGAACTCAAAGATAAAGACAAACTGAAAGTAGTGTATGTACCACTAAACATAACACTGACCCTTGTTCCCCAGGAAAGCTCGCCTGATACCTCCAGTGTGTACTCTTTATCCGAGTCTGTGACACACTGTGACGGCTCAGATGATACTGTGATTCTGTCTCCTTCACCCTCTGAAAGGCAAAATCCATGGCCTGCTGTATTTCCAATTCCAACTCACACAACACTGAGCTGGCTTTGAGTCAAGGTAATGAGATTTATTTAAGAGATGGCACCCTACTGACATCACCCAGTGTCAAAGCGGATATCTTGGAGCGCCTGGCAGAGGCCATGTTTTGCTACACAGCGTACCCCAATGATGCCCAGAGGTCTGCAGTAGCACAGGCACTAGTAGAAAAGCATCCCTGTTTGAAGGAGCCTGGATCTTTTAATGGAATTTATGGGTGGCAACAAAGCCTGAAATACAAATGTGGAAACTATCGTACCAAACGTAAAGCATTGGGAAGCCCTGAACTCCTGATAAACTCAATGAAATACAAGATGGGAGATGACAGAAAACCTGCTAAAAACATCAAGAAACCAAAGAAGGCAGAGGGAAATTACCTGCCTCAGCACCCTTCTGGTGAAACAGACAGCAGCCTTGAGAATGTGAGGCTTGACCTAATAGAAGCCAGCAAGAAAAGGGACGTCAAAAGCATAAATGACATGATGGCCAGGACATATAGCTGGAGAAGAATGGAAGTGGTTGCCCAGTCCCCAGATGTGGCAAAATTAAAAGTAAGATGGCCTGCCCTCTTTGAACCATTCCAGGTAAATGATTTATCACTGACATGCTGCTCACTCAGTTTTTTTTAAAAGGCAAATAATAGTGAACAAGGTTGTTTATGTGATGCTAGACACACTTTTTGCTGAACACATACTGAAGTCCCACCCCACATATTTTATGGAGTATTGGATTGCATAAAAATTACAGGTTGCCAATTCTTTACACATCTTGAGTGTTCCAAATAACAGTCAAACAATTGATGTATTACAGATAAATGAAGAATTCCGAAGGTGTGCTGCAGTTCCACTAGAATCAGTGTTTATGTCCCAGCTGGACATGTTCACTCCAAAACTTCTCGACCTGTTTAATGTGAAGGGTGGAGCGGTTGGTCAACGCATCAAGAACTTGTTAATGGAACTGATACAGGTGAGGCAAAAGTGGTAACAATATTGCAGGGGCATATTAATACAATAAGTACTTTATTCTCTTGTCTTGCCTAATTGGGTGAATATTGCAAAAAAACATTTTTGTTTACAGCTCCTAATTAATTTTAAGGTTAAAAATAAAAATATATATATATATATATATAACGCTCTGTTGAATAGGTAGTACAGACCCACACTGATAATGCCATTTTATATTTGTAGTTATATTGCCTGCAAGATTCAGTTTTTCATTATTCACTTACCAACTATAGGATCCAAGTACCTCTGTGGTGAAGAAGAGAGACGTGACTCTGTGATGCCTCATTGAATACATGGGAGAGAGTGGGCAAGAGCTCATCTCTGACTACTATGTAAGTATTGCTTAAAAAGCATAGTTCGACTTTTTTGGGGGAAAAGCACTTATTCCTCAGATATCAATCTTATGTCTGTCTGAGTTTAGTACGGAGCTGTAGTTGGGGATTGGTTAGCTTGTCTTAGAACAAATACAAATACTATAATTGGGTGGAAATGGCTAGTCTGGCTCTGTCGAAAGTTCAAAAACACACCTACAAACACCCAAATGTATGTGCAGGAACCAGTGTCCAAAATTAACCTTCCAGTGGCTAGTAGACTTGATTTAAAAAATACTGTCCTATTTTTCAACTGCAGCTTCACAGAAGTAAAATCCTTGTTTTACATTAATGCAGGAGTCATAATCATCTGATGATATAACTGTAAGAGTGGCATTTTCAGATACTTTTACTTAACCACACCTATGTGTTACCAGCTGAGCCCCTCTCCCCTTTAAGGATTTAGGCCTTGGAGGTGACTTGTGTATGCGATGTAGTCTAGCAGGTTTGTTGTGGCAAGTGAGTCTCTACTGAAAGTTGTACTATGAAGCCAGTTCAACAGGCCAGGCTTTCTTTGCAGGAGCTGGCTCGACCAAACTTAAAACCTTTTGTGAACTTTTAATGTGTGATTTTATTGAAGGCTTTTAAAGATCATTCTCTGTTGCCACTTATTGTTCTGTTTATGTCTCATACAGGGAAAAACGGAGAGCAGTGTCCACGAGGACTTGAAAATGCGCAATATGCAGATATATGTCTGCCATGAACCAGATGCAGTGGGCATCATCATTGAGGGAATCCCAGTGCTTACTGATCTTGGAAATCTGGCCAGGGCATGTTGTCTGCTTCTGAGGATGACATATGCTCTGAACCTGCAGTATCCACCACAACTCTGCAAAACATTTGAGGTGTTCCAAAGACTTTTTGTGGGACTTGACACACTGCGCCCAAAGCCTTCCTCCCGATTCATGACACTAAAAAACAAACTTCTGAGTTAGTTGGTCAAATGCCAGCCTCACACTCATAAATGGCAATCTTGTTGTGTTTTTCAGAAGATTGTTGTGAATGTTAAATTGTTAATTGGCTGCAGTTCAGAAGTTCTGTTATATAAACCATTTTATGGTAAAATGTTTTAATACATACTAAGATATACTGTACTGTGCACTTACAGATTGAAGCTGAAGTCAGTTCTTTCGTGTCAAATGCCGTGATCCAGCTTCCCTGTGTTTTATTTTAATGTCCTTGTAAGGATATATGTAAGATTATGCTTTTTTTGTTTGATGTTTTTTTTTCTTCACCACTCTTGCTCGGTAGGCAGTTTAACTGAGAACAACGTAGTAGTCAAGCACAGACTTCTTCAGTTCCTGGATAAGCCTCACGCTGCTGGGAACTTGAGCTGAAGTCAGTTCTGTTATGTCAAATGCTGAGGTCAGAGGCCCTTTATTTTATTTTATTTCAATGTCAAATGTTTTAGTAGAATATGGCACAGATTGTACTTAAAACGTGTTCTTGTATTAGTTTGTTTTAATACATATGAAAAGGTACTGTGCACTAAATTCAGTCCTTTTATGTAAATCGCTCAGGTCAAGAGTCACTGTATTTTAATGTCAGTGTTAAGAGTACACAGATTGCACTTTGAAGGTGTTCTATGCTGCACTTAAAGATGAGGTCAGAAGTTTCTGTAATTTTTTATGTTAAAATGTTTACCCTTATTGTGCAGGGTTCGTACACATTTTTACCAACAAATTTCCATGACTTTTCCATGACTTTTGTGACAATTTCCATGACCTAATTTCACATTATTTTACAATAAGAATAAAAATCTGTTCAAATGATCATAGCATTTTAACTAAAATGAATGACTATTAATACTATTGTTTGCTTTTTTGTTTTAGTACAAGCTGAAACTACGCCAGATGTGAAGGTCCTTGCAGTCCGAAATTTCACATGCAAAAACACATACAAACATTTCTGACTCGGCGTGTAAGGACCTTTACTCCACACAGAGAACACATCACATCACTATTATCATTTATTTAACTCAGTTAAACGCAGGGCCAGAATTTCATTTTGGAAACTTTTCTCTTTCGCAAGTGTTTACATTAAGAAAAAAATTACAATGCTTACAAGGATACTCGCCAGCAGTGTTCGAACTATACCGTGGACTTTGGGGAGCCCATTTCTTTCATTTTTTATAACGGGGGGATTTTGTGCGCTTGCGATGGGCTTACAAAGATACATAAAAGCTACAAAAAAGATACAATTATATATATATATATAATTTCAATTTTCTAGATTTCGTTTTTTTTTTCCGCTTTTTAATGATCAAATTAAATTGTATTTATCAAAAAGCATGTCTAATGAATTAAAATCAAGAAACTTATACAATTTAACAATTTAATTTATTAAAAGTGTAACAAAAATGACGTTTAGGGCCGTATGAAATGTTGTATTTTTTTCTCACCTTATGTTTTATTGTTGCCAAATTCTGTTTTAGCTCATCTGATTATTTGAATGCATACAAAATTTTTTTTTACTCTTACAGTAGCCTTATGAATTGTTTTTTCCTCAGAAATTCTGTGTTGTGTATTTAAATTTGACTGGTTATCAGATTAAGGCATGAAACATCGAGTTAATTTATATTTTAATGAATGAAAATTAAACATTTACATGTTGAAAAATAAAGGGGTTTTAGCCTACTATTAAAAATAAAATATTTTGTGATAATGTCTTAATAAAATAAAGTTTTATTATTTTTCAACAGTAGTAGTTGACGTGTTTTTGAAGTAGAACTAAATTCACAGTTTCATTGTTTGTAGGGACAAACAGATGCAGATAATTAAAACATGCACATTTCTTCTCTTTCTCTGTCACTCTCAAAATGGGCATATTTGAGAAACAAGTCGAGTAGTTTGCTTCACTGAATATAATTGTCGGTCATTTAACATTTCTTTTCAGAAACAGTTGCCTAAACATCTTACTCGCCGCGCCTACTTTGATTTGATTTGAATTCAATTACTTTGACATTGTGCTGTTTGCCGCTGAGGCAGAGCAGACTTTTACAGCTTTTTTTGTCACCCTAACAAGAGCGCTGCGTAATCGAGGACAGCAGATGCTCATGTAGGCCTATAATTATCTTTATTGAAGTGAGTTAGGTTTAAATCGCAATCGTCAAGCATTAATTCACGATTTTTGTTGTTGCAATTTTACACATAATAATCCACGATGATCACAGTACACAAAACTGAAATTGCACGTCAAAATAACACAGTCAATATTTTTTGAGACCCACCCCCCAAAAAAATTAATTACTTTCCACAAATCATGTTTTCAGGGGAGCCCATGTATTATTAAGGGGAGCCCCTAGCTCCCCCGTAGTTCGCACCCTGCTCACCAGGATGGCCATTTTAACGTCATTTTGTGTGTAATTTTGCCGCTTAAACGCAACAAGCTGCACTTTTAGAGCCCCATATTTCAGCCTCGACTTTTAGTTTATGGCTTCGGGACAATTTTCACGTCAGACGCGGGCCGGGTATCGGGCTTGTTTTAGGATTCCTCCTCATTTTTGTATTTTAGAAATCCATCAATTATTATGGTGATGAAAAGGATTAGCCGCTCGTGGAAACAATACCGCGACTGACAAGAGCAGCTCGACCGGTCTAATAGCACACATTTGTCTAGGTTAAACGTTTAAACTAGGGGTCGACCGATTATCGGCCTGGCCGATTATCGGCGCCGATATTAAGCATTTTACCGATTATCGATATCGGCCATTTTAAAAACAGATTTGCCGATAATTTTTTTTATTTTTATTTTTTTTATGCAAACAAACATACTATTTACAGGTGACATTATTTATTGGTGACTAAATAATACAGGTACAATTATTTAATGTTTAAATGCACTATTTGGCTCGATGCAGCCTGTCTGAGCTCAACACTGTGAGAGTGAGGCGATCTCTCAATCTCTGAGAGCAATCTCCACCCACCACTCATCTGATATGTAGGGAGTCACGAGTCCGACCAATCAACGCGGAAAACTGAAGGCAGTCTCACACCGAAAGCACATGCTAACTGGAGCTGCCTCAGTGATCACGCATCAGTTGTCTCTCAAAGGTAAAGCAGCAGCAGACGCGTTGCTGAAGTTGCAAAACACCTCAATATAATCGTTGATGTCCGCGATGCGAAAAATGCGGGCGGAATCATGGAATGCAGTCATATAATGGAATTTACCGTATAACGCTGAATGTCGCGGAATGTGTCAAGTTTGGATGAATTAATCAAAAGTAGGTCAGTACACTTAAATCGACTCGCGCTATGGACTAGTATCTATAAATATTAAGCTGCAAAAACACTATTTAAATATGAATCCTGCATGTTCTGCATCTCTGTTAATGAATGACACAGACGTGCGGTTTCATTTACTGCACACATACATGAAGAGCGTGTGAAGCTCGCGGTGTTTTCAGCATAAATGAGGACATAAATACACGAACAACATCCCCAGAACTGCTCAGATAGTCACTTGATGAGCATTTGACCGTTTCATTTGAGTAAAACGATCGTCATATCATATATACATAGGCTACAGAAACCTAAAAGGTTCTCATGGCAACCTGTCAAAATATAAGTTCGGTTTAGCCGAATATATTACTGTATACGTAATACAACTACAACAATTATTACAACTTTTGTTGAGAATAATCACACAATACGCTAAATACGTTTACTTTAAGTTTTACAAAATGTTTACAGAATGCTTCTGGGTGATCTCTGTACTTATGTTATTATTAATATTACTGTTTATTTAATGTTGTTGTTATTAACAGTTTTCAGAATTAAAGACATGTTTAAAAGCATTTAAAGAACGTTTTTTTGTCAGAGCTCTTGTTATTATTAATTTTGGCATTCATTTTCATTTTTACACCAGACACGTATATCGGTTCAAAATATCGGTTATCGGTCTACTTGATCTGTAATAATCGGTATCGGTATCGGCCCTGAAAAACACATATCGGTCGACCCCTAGTTTAAACTAACATTGTGATATGCTTTTTTAAGTATTTTAAATATAGATTTTATTTTAGTCAAGAGGTGATTTAAGAAGGCTAAATTGATCAAACATAAGTCAAACTCACTGTCTGCAGCTGGCCGATTGCTCAAAAGATACTGCTAAACAAGGATTGGACTGGAGCGTATGTTTAAGGCCCGTGCAGGATTCTACTGAGGTTGTTTGGTAAAGTCAATTTGGTACTCGCAAGGCGGCTTTATACGGACGCCATTTGGACATGACTGAGTGCAGCAGAAACCGCTTCTGGAGCGTGCGAGTGCAGAACGGCTTAAAAGACGTGCAAATAAAGGCTACATTTTAGTGACAATGCAACAATGACCCGATTAGGCAGGTGACAATTCTGTCAACTGTACCAAAATGCCAGAGAAAGACTTGTATCGCACTGCAGTGCAGCTCTTTAGTGCAGACGAGATGCGCTGATTACGTGCTTTTAAGAGAAAGTCAAAGAGAGAAAACACAGCTGATGAATCCGTTTCAAATAACCGATTTGATATTCTGTGTGGATCTATTTACTCTTCAGCCTACAAGCTATAGGCTATTGAATAAATGTGTGAATATCCATCATTTTAAAGTCGAAAGCTGCGGGAAAGAGTAGAAATATGCGATATAGCCCATGCGCAATTCCGTACCGAAATTCAGGACCTGAATAAACATAATTGTATTATACAGAGATTTGTCAAATAGATTTCCATGACTTTTCCAAAACTTTCTGGGTTTATTCATTTTTCCAAAACTTTTCCAGGCCTGGAAATTGTGGTTTTAAAATTCCATGACTTTTCCAGGTTTTTCATGACCGTACGAACCCTGATTGTGTTACATTAACATTAAAATTGATTACAGAAAATTAGTGCACCCAATTGTTTGTATATGGCAGCTGTTATAGAGTAATAAACGTTGGAAACGAATACCTCTCTTTCCTTATTAATTAAAGTTATGGCAATGCTAACTAATTATTTCAAGTGGATTGAATAAATAATTTGTCTAAATTAATGAGAGTAAATTAATTAATTAAAATCAAAAAGTTTCATTTTTTATTTTAAATGTTACTTATTTTAACTAAGTATGATTTGGTCAATATTCTGCTCTTTGTCACAATGGTTAAACTCAAATGTTTTGCTTTATCTTGTAGACTCTACTTCATTTTTTAGCATACATTAAAATACATAATACTGATTTTTACCAACTCAAAATACCAAGAAGTTCACTAAACTTACAAAAAGTAGTTGGAAAATGTTGCCTTAATTTTTTTGAGTTGAATCTAAGTAACAGTTTTTACAGTGCAACAACACTGTCGAATCCAAAATATATAAAGATGCAATCCCGCTCTCTGTCACTACTTGCTAAATATTGAAATGTATTGTTAAAAGCGCAAGCAACGGTTCGGTCCACTGACCTTCATTAGGCATAAATTATTAGTTTTAAAATATTATGGGCACAAATCTCATGTTTCTATAGGGAAAGCTATTAAATACGTTTGATCAACAACATGAAGGATGTGAGGATCCACAAATACAAACTGTGTGTTGCATCAAATGACCATACATTTGTGTTATGTTTTTCTTTTCTTTATTAATTTATATTAATATAATCATTTATAATAATAATTAGCCATTTAATGTTTGATTATTTTTTTAGCATTTATATAATTTTATGATTTTTATATTTTGTATGTCTTATTTCCTTGTTTATGCATTTCCATTGTTAAACTGATGATTGTGAGGTTTAATTAACTGTTTTGTTTGAATTAATAAGATTTGATTTATGATTTCATGTTTATGGAAATTAAAGGTTTATGGGATGTTGTTGTGTTTGGTAAAACACTGCATGGATTTGTGCTGGGCAGACAAAGTCTGAGTATTGAAACATATGCAACTAAGATTATTCAATAAACTTTTCTCCTTTTATCATCTTCACATCATCTCCTGCTTCTGGTCTTCTCTGGCTTTGCTCATTCACCTTCTAGGTTCACACAAGACTATTAATACAGTTTTGGTATCAAACAGTACTTGATGTTAATGGATTTGAAAACTCTAGTCTACCACATCCAGTTCTCCAAAAAATTGTTAACAAATATTATGTTTGTGTTTTATGGCCTTATTTTAGTGACTTAAATAGTATTATTTTGTATAATGTATGCTACATTATGCTAGTAATGCTACAGTCATGCTGTCTATGTATTATAGTAGCACAATTTGTGCTGATTACAGTGCAATCAGACTTTAGTCATTAATATGTTTTGAAGATACTGAAAAAAAGCACAAATGCCAAAACTACTCCAGGGCCCAAAACCCCCTCAGACGCCAGAGGATTAATGCTTTGTACCACAAAAATGAATTACAGATGAATGAAGAATAAACACCAACCTCCTTGTTCCTCATGTTTTATTCTCCAGGTTTCTGGTTCCTCGTGTTTTATTCTCCAGGTTTCTGGTTCCTCGTGTTTTATTATGCAGAGTTCTGGTTCCTCTTGTTTTATTCTGCAGGGTTCTGGTTCCTCATGTTTTATTCTGCAGGGTTCTGGTTCCTCGTGTTTTATTCTGCAGGGTTCTGGTTCCTCGTGTTTTATTCTCCAGGGTTCTGGTTCACTCGTGTTCTCTTCATGCTCTTCTTTAACAAACATCATCTTCACAGCAGCAGATCTCAGTTCAGCTGATAATCTTCCAGATATTCCTGCTTGCTTCAAACCTTAGTCACAACTCTGAGGACGAGAATATTACTGACCTGATTCAAAAACGGCCTTTTCCTATTTACAGAAATAACATTTCTAACAGTTTGTATTAAGCCAGCATCATGACAAAACAACAGAGAGTGCGGTGAAACTAAACTTCTTCCTCTGAGGTTTAATGGTGTTTGGCAAACAAACGCATGTATTTTAGCGCCACCCGCTGGACTGGAGTGAAGCGGCAAGAGGAGGGAAATAATACGGGGGAAATTACTTAAATCAAATTACTTTTATTGTCACATCACCACAGCACATGTGCCTTGGTGAGTGAAAAATCTTGAGAGCGTGCTCCAGACAGTGTAGAAACAATTAACATATAGACAGTACATACACTATATTGCCAAAAGTATTGGGTCACCCCCTTAAATTAAAGGTTTGACTACTTTAGTAATTTCCATGAGTACAAATCTTAATGTTTACGCATATAATGATATTCTAGGGAATTGTGTGCGTCTAATTTTATAGCAACAGTTTGGACAGGAGCCTTTTCTATTCTAACATTAGAGTGTCTCTGTGTATAAGACAAGGATCAAAGAGAAATGATGATTCAGTCAGTGTGGAAGAACTTGACTGGTCTACAGAAAGCCAAGTCCTAATCCCAGCTGAACACCTCTGGTGTGACTTTAAATGCAGACCTTGAGCCAAAAATTCATCACTAAACACCAATGACTTGTACATTCACTATATGGACAAAAGTACTGGGACAACCCCTTCTTTAGAAGAGAAAAAGGCACTTCCAAACCGTGGCAACAAAGATGGAAACATAATTAATATACTTAGAAATTGTATTTCCACCTCTGTTGCAACAGTTGTGAAGTGTATGAAATTACGGTACCCATATGTACAAGTCATTGGTGTTTGGTGATTAAACCTTTCATTAGAAAGGGGTGACCCAATACTTTTGGCAAGGTTCAAGTTTTTTTATTCGTTACATACTCAATTATACAGGATATAATCAGTAGTGAAATGTAAGTCAGGTCAGGTCCGCTCAATGGACAGTGCAAAATATGTAACACAACACAATATACATAAATATAGGTACAACATTTAATAAAAGATAAAATAAAGAGTAAATTGTGCAATAAAATTAAATGTGCAATACAGTATACTGTGGACTTAATAAATAATAATATAAGCAGGGATGTGCAAGAGGAATGTGCAAACAGGTTGTACCGGGTATATACATAGCAGCAATACGGATGATGGAGAATAGTGAATATTTGAAGAGCTCTTTTCCAAAACGCTATAAATCCATTTTAATAGTTTTCATGAAAATTACATTTTTTTACCTAGACCCATACATTTTGTTAATATTCAATTTATCCTGTTAAAATGGTCTGTTGGCTCAGTCTGAACATGTTAAACAATGATTGTTAAATGAAACAACAATATTGTCGATTATAAATGCAAAGTTTATTGTTTTTTTTTTCAAAACGCTACAAATCCATCCTTATTTTTTTTATGTTGGTTTATGTCATAAAAAAAAGACATCTCGAACCCGGATTTCCGGTGTGGCAGGCGGGCGCTCTAACAAGGAACACCAAAGGCTACAGGGGCTAAAGCACCTCTTTTTGAGCTCAGGAGAGTGAAGTTTACACACCGCCTTTACTGGTATACACATCTGTTACATTGACATCCCACAGTGGGTATCAACGCGCCACCTAAGAACCTTCTTTTTTTGTTGTTTTTTGTGATTGCGTCTTCTACCCCCAGGTGTAGGTCTCACTGGCTCATCCAGGCCATCAAAAGTGTTATTAGAGTTTAAAGCACTCATTTTGAAGACTGAGCACAAACAAACGCTTCAAAGCGTCGTCATGTTGGATTGCATCGAACGAATTCTGATTGATCGAGAGGAGATATCGCATTTAGGCTAAAAACAGGTTCGGCGCTTATAGCGGTTTGGAAAAGAACTGCATCTTGCAGCACATTTTAAACAAGGAAATATAGCGATTTGGTATGAAACATTAATGGAGCAGTGAATAGGTTCAGTACACAGCAAAATGGCATGACGGACTCATTTTTAAATTTGGCGTTTATCGCGTTTTGGAAAAGAGCTCTTCATTTTACAGTTGATTAAATTGAGACTTGTAAATGTTATTAGACCGAGTTTGAGTTTAGGAGCCTGATGGCCCGAGGGAAGTAGCTCCTCCTAAGTCTCTCACGTTCAGAGAGATACAGTTGTCCTGGCACCATGATGTAAGTCTCTCTACTCACCCAAGTATGCGGTCTCATCATTGTTGGAAATGAGTCCCAGAACCACAGTATCATCAGCAAATTTAACAATAGAAGTGGAGCTGTGAGAGGACACACAGTCGTGTGTGTAGAGAGAGTAGAGCAGGGGGCTCAGGACACAGCCCTGTGGGGCTCTTATGTTCAGGGTGATGGAGTTGGAGGTGAACGCAACAATTTTCACCACTTGAGGTCTGCCGGTAAGGAAATCTTGAATCCAGTCACAGAGTGAAGAGTTTAGGCCGAGGTCTGTGAGTTTAACAGCTAGCTTGATGGGGACTATATTATTGAAAGCTGAGCTATAGTCGATGAAAAGCAGCCTTACATAGTTGCCATTTTTGCTGTCAATGTGTGTAAGGGAAGAGTGCAGGACCTGAGAGACGGCTTTGTCAGTAGACCTATTTGAGCGGTAGGCAAACTGAAGAGGGTCCAAAGTAGCAGGGATGGAGGAGCAAATATAGTGTACTTGCAGATTTTTACAGATGACAATATGCAAAGTACACATACATATACTCAGTACACACAGTGTACTATTAGACATATTTAGTTATCAATAAACATTTGTAATGATAACATATAATATATATATATTGTTATAAGGGAAACAGGTCAATTTAGCTCAAAGGGAATCATTAATGATTTTATAGGGAATTTGAACAGACTCACTGTTTCACGGCACTTCACTGAACAAGCCGTATAACAAACTCTGCACTGGATATTAAAATCCCAAAATATAGTGAAAACACTATTAAATAGCACAGTAACAAAATCGACAGATTAAGGCATTAACTTATGAGCACAAAACACAAGATATTTCTCTTTTCAATATAAACAAGACTTTATTTATAAAAATCTAAGACATGTAAACTAATCTACACAAGCATTCACACATTCACGCGTTGCAGAAAGAGAGAAAGTGAGGAAAGGATTAGATTAAGAGAATGAGAATTTGATATCCCACGTTTACAGCAATTGCATAAACCTGAACAACCATCAATCACTTATTTAACACTCGCATTGAGTTTTCAATGAGGCTAAAATCTATATTAAAATCACACCAGCTGAGCAAGAATCTGGGGGTTTGTACTTGCGTTGCTCTTGTGTTTAAAGGATTCCCTTTTGTCGTCCTTTGCAGAAAAGGGTTTCTCCGAAGTCGCTGATTGGCTTAGAGTTCAGGAGTCGTTGAAGTGGGCGTTGGTTCTTGGCTGGTTTTGCAGAGTCTTGGGCTTGTTGTCATTGGCAAACGTAACTTAGCACACAAACTCAACGGAAAGAAAATAAACTAAAGTAAAAGAATAAAAAGATGTAAAGAGACTAGGTGGCTTTTCTTCTCATCATGGTCGCAGCTGGCCTGTGGGTCAGAGCACATGGCGCTCCACGAGAGAGTTAGAGAGAGATTGTAGATGGCATTTTCCAAGAGAGAGTATTTTCAAGAGAGAAGGATTCAAGAGAGGGAGGAGAAGTGTGTCCTGGGTATTTAAACTCAGCTTTTAGACACCTCCCCCAATGGTTGCCTTGACCAATTAGATCCTATGCTGGCTCTGGGTGCTGCTTTGTTTCTCCACCCAATCAATAAGTCAACATGTCATGTTTAGTCACATTGCCCGAATTTTACATTCTCTTGCAAAGTATCCTTTTGAATGTGATTTCTATAACCAGAATATGATACATTTGACAGAGAATCACTTTGAAGAAATGTTTAAAGCTAGAATTATCACGCTCATACATAACAAACATGACATTAACCCTTAAGGCTTAAGCTAGTCAATACTAATTAAAAGCACGATAAACACAATGATTAAAACAAGGATAGTCAAATTTGTGGGTCACATACATAATATGCAGTTATGCATATAAATTATTATTTTCATTAACAATGAGAATGAAAGTCCTTTAAGATGATTCTACAGTCTTTGTGAACCCAGGAATTTCAGCCGAATCCTTTGTCCTGTTGCAGGGTGTATTCAGACGGGCTGGGGGTCTGATTTATGACTTCCTGCTGTTGTCTTGTGGAATTCGGCTCCTCATGTTTCAACCATGCTTCGATCGAATCTTGATTTGTCTGATTTGGTCCTTAATATACTACACATTATACACCATATGTACACATTCTACATTATGTACACTGATCAGTGGATGTTTTGAGTTTGAGCTCCATTAAGTCGATTATTTATTGTATATTTTCTATCTTAAAATAAATGTTATACAGCATCATTTTCGTTTCTATAACGTGTAGATATATCCCCCATCACATTGGTTGCCAGCGGTGCTGTTTCCAAACCAGGCGGTGATACAGCCGGTCAGGATGCTCTCCACAGTGCAGGTGTAGAAGGATCTGAGGATTCTGGGGCTCATTCCAAACTTCCTCAGCCGTCTCAGGAAGAAGAGACGCTGATGTGCCTTCTTCAGCACTGCATCTGTGTGAGCAGACCATGTGAGATCCTTGGTGATGTGAACGCCGAGGAACTTAAAGCTGCTCACCCGCTCCACAGGTGTCTTGTCGATGGTAATGGGTGTGTGTTCTCTGCTCTGTCTCCTGTAATCCACCACCAGCTCCTTGGTCTTGTCGATGTTGAGTGAGAGGTGGTTCTCCTGACACCATTTAGTCAGGGTACTCACCTCCTCTCTGTAGGACGTCTCATCGTTGTCGGTGATCAGGCCTATCACCATTGTGTTGTCAGCAAATTTGACCATGACGTTGGAGCTGTGTGTGGCTTTACAGCCATGTGTGTACAGGGAGTGCAGGAGAGGGCTGAGGACGCAGCCCTGAGGAGCACCAGTGTTGAGGACGAGGGGAGATGAGGTATTGTTGCCCATTCTGACCACCTGAATTCTGCCTTTCAGGAAGTCCAGGATCCAACTGCACAGAGATCTGGTTAGTCCCAGAGTCTGGAGCTTGGCAACCAGTGTGGCAGGCACTTTGGTGTTAAATGCTGAGCTGTAGTCTACGAACAGCATCCTCACATAGGTGTTCTTATTTTCCAGGTGGGAGAGAGCAGTGTGTAGGGTGAAGGCAATAGCATCGTCTGTGGAATGGCTGCTGCGGTATGCAAATTGTAGCAGATCCAGTGAGGCAGGCAGCACAGAGCAGATGTAGTCTCTGATGGGTTTCTCAAAACACTTGCTGAAAATGGGTTTCAGAGCAACGGGCCTTCAATCATTCAAGCATGTGATTTAATTTTTCTTTGGTATGGGCACAATGGTGGATTTTTTTAAACATGTGGGAACCACAGACAGAGGTTGAAAGGTTGAAAATGTCTGTAAAAACTCCGGCCAGTTGTAATGCGCATGCTCTAAGCACATAGCCTGGGATAACAAATGGACACACAACCTTGAGGATATTCACCCATCAGAAGAAGATCGGGTTACATCCGCGACAGAAATAGAGAGTGCACTCGCATCTTCTGCTGCAGCTGCAGGAGCGCTCTCTGTGTGGGCGGTGTTGTGAGCATCAAAACAAGCATAAAAATTATTAATATCGTCCGGTAGAGAGGAGGCAATGTTCACAGTAGCTTGTTTATTCCCTTTAAAACCTGTGAAGTTGTTGATGCCCTGCCACATGCTTCTTGCATTGTTGGTGTTGAATTGTTCTTCAACTTTGTTTTTATATTGTCGTTTGGCAGCTTTGATGGATTTCCTGGGATCGTAACTGGCTTGTTTTCGATCGTCAATGTTTCCGGATTTAAAGACAGATGTCCATGCTGACAAGGCTGCTCGAACATCGCTGTTAATCCATGGTCATTTTTGTCTACGTCCTCTACACACTTCCTGATGAAACACGTTACACTATCTGAATACGCCTCTATGTCATCATCAGATGTCCTAGTCCATCACATGTCCCAGTCCAAAGGTGGAGGAGTGTGTTTCATGATGAAAAAGAAATGCTGTGACCCCAGAAATATCTCCATTCTGTCGCACTCCTGCTTGCCTCATCTGGAACATCTATCCATTATCTGCCACCCATTCTATCTGCCCAGCGAGTTTTCATCTATCATTGTTACATGCTGTTTACATTCCATCACAAGCAGACACTGGCTTTGCTTTGTTTAAGCTTCACGATGTGCTCAACGGCTACATTAACAAACACCCTGACCCTGACCCTTTTATCATTGCGGGGGTCTTTAACAAAGCCAACCTCTGGTAGGTCATGCCGAAATAGAGGACCGAATGCACTGGATCATTGCTACACTTAGTTTAAACATGCCTACAATGCCTGCTCACTACCGCCTCACACCGGAATATAAACAAAGGTTCGTTCAGGAACCCCCGGTGGAGAGAGTAGTGACGCGCTGGTCCTCCCACTCAGAAGCTATGCTACAGCTATGCTACATAGCATAAAGGTCATTTAATGTGCATTGCATATGTACAAATGCATGATGATGCACTGGAAAGGTGAGGATTTATTTGTAAATTTGTGTTATGCCAAAGGCTAATAAACCAGCTATTTGTGTGTTTACTTCTAGTTTTGACGGTGCTTATGCTGGTTCCAGAATAATAAACCGATTGCACCCGTTTGAGACTATCTGCCTCATATTAAGAAGGTCAAGGGCTGCAACACTAATCCTACCCAATACCTAAACTTAACTACCTTACTAACTATTAATAAGCAGCAAATTAGGAATCTATTGAGGGAAAAGTCGTAGTTAATAGTGAATAATTGTTCCTTATTCTAAATTGTTACCGATTTAATAATAATAATTTAAAATCACATCTTTTGCACTGTTTTTCTGTTTATTACATCAGCAGCTGCATTACAGAATACATAACCCTTATCAATAAATGAGTGACATACTGTCATGTCTGGATGAAATAACAGCTAAATTCCCACAGCAGGATTCTTCTGATTCTTTGAGACCTACCAGAGAAATACCAGTACATTTTGACCTTTTGATGAGATGTATTGGTCCCCATGAAGAAACAAGCTTAAAAATCATATTCAAGTGTTTTGAAAATGTCAAACGTTTTCTGTAAGAGGTTAGGTCAGGGTGAGAAGACAGAAAATATAGTGTGTATAGTAGAAAACCCAGTATGCCTATGAAATGAGCCCATAATGATAGGGATACCAGTATATGTGTGAGTGAATAATGGACAGAAACACACTCACCTGTGTATACCAGCTCTGCTCACAGCCAACACTGAGTGTTTGATTCATTATAACAGACTGAATCACATACAGAAAACCCACAGTGCTCTCAATCTCTGCACACGACATATTGATGACGTTATACATGATTCAGTGCTGAAAAAATTATGATTTAAAACAATTGTTGCATTATGTTATTATCGTTTACTTACAATTTACACATTATTTTAAAGAAGTGAAAATGCAAAGCACCTCGTCTTAATAATCTTTCAGTTCCAAATGCTTTAAAAACTAAATAAAAATCTGGTTACACTTTACTTGAAGAGGTGTGCATAAGACTGACATGACGCTTGTCATGAATATGAAGGTTTTTATGCATGTTTTTGACAACTGTGTTTGAGATGTCTTTGTTATGGACAAGGGTTAGGTCAAATAATGTCATCTTTGCATTAAAAGTGACATAACTGAGCGAATAACACTCAATGACAGTTGTTATAAACATGCATAAAACCTTCATATATTAATGACATGTGTCATGTCAGTCTTATGCACACCTCTTCAAGTAAAGTGTTACAAAAAATCCTATTGTTTTCAACAAATCACGACTTATTAAATGAAAGCCTGTACCAAAAAACAAATATGCCATGTTTTTATGAAGAAGGTATACATTATAAAATGTGACAATTACATAGAAATATTACGTTATTAGTTCAGAGGCAGCAGAGGGCACACGGTCACAACTGAAATAATAAAAGTAAACCAAAGTGTTTTACTTGAGTAGCCTAGTAACAGCTGAAAGTGATATCCGGCCAAAGAAATGGGATTTCTTCGCTCTTTATTTAAGGATGTGGCTTTAAACATGTTTCCTAGCAATATAACATACTTCTCATATTCTGATTGTTTAAAACAACCTGAAGTGTCATTAAAAGCAAATATCCCCCCAGACATCACAACAGATTATTACTGTGATTCTTTTACAAGAGAGACGTTCTAAAATTCAAAGTTATTCCGACATTAACACAACATACAGGCCTAGGCTAAACTACCATAAAACAATAGAGCATTTATCTACAGGTTATTTTAACTGGGCAGCAGATGTAATATATACTGCCCGCAGAACAAATAAATAGACCAAATAGTCCTGTTGCATTTCCATATTTTAAATCGAAATCAAACACTAATATTAAATGATTATCTAATTTCGCAAAGAGTGTTAAATGAAAACTTGATACAGATCGGCACAAAGGAGTGCCGATCTGGATACGTCTTGGATTCACAGACGTAGCACATTCATGATTATTCATACTGTCATCAGTCCACATCAGAGATTCAGAAACCACTTCATGATTAGAGTCACAAATGTACCTTTTTACATTTAATCATCAGTTTACAATATACATATTAAAGCAAACTTATGCATCTATATTAAATATTCAGAATAGTATGTTTGTCGGACCAAGATTTATAACTTCTGGATGACAATGAAAAACTAATTAAATGAATGAATACAAATGCAATGATGTGAGATTTGATGAGTGTGCATGTGACCATCAGAAAGAGGATTTACTATCGTTTAATATCACACAAGAGACACTGAGGAATCAGTATCAACTCTGAATCCAGCGTAGATGGGTTCAGTGAATGTGGTGTTGAGTGTGTGTAGGTGTGTTAGTGTGTTTGTGTCAGAGACGCTGTAGAAGGACAGAGTGCCAGCAGACACATCCACATACACTCCTGCTCTATTAGAGGCTGAGCAGACAGCAGGTATATCAGTGCTGTTCTTATTGTGACAGATTATCACTGTGAATTCTTTTACAAGAGCAGTTCAGACTCCAGTTATTCCGACATTAACACAACATACAGGCCTAGGCTAAACTACCATAAAACCATGTTGATGCCTTTATCTACAGGTTATTTTAACTGGGCAACATGTGTAATCTAGTAACAGCGCCAGAACAGACTCTAAAACAGAACCTGTTGCATTTCATATTTTAAATCGAAATCAAACACTAATATTAAATGATTATCTAATTTCCAAAAGAGTGTTAAATGATCGTGATACAGATCGGCACAAATGAGTGCCGATCTGGATGTTTGGATTCCACGTAGCACATTCATGATTATTCATACTGTCATCAGAAGAGACACATCAGAACAACACTTCATGATTAAATGAGTCAGCAAATGTACATTTTTGACATTTAATCATCCGTGTTCACTAATATAGTGAAAGCTGTTGAACAGCATCTTTATTAAATATTCAGAATAGTATGTTTGTCCGGACCAAGATTTATAACAAAATGACAATGAAAAACCCTGTCATGAATACAACAGTGCAGATAGTGTTGTGTAAAGATTTGATGAGGTTTATCATGCATACAAGTCAAGTCAGGATTTACTATCGTTTAATATCACACAAGAGACACTGTGGAATCAGCAGTAACTCTGGAATCCAGATTTTGCTGTAAATCAGCTCTCAAGAATAGTGTGATTGTAGGTGTGTGTGTTTGTGTCAGAGGCCAACTATAGAAGGACAGAGTGCCAGCCCATCCACATACACTCCTGCTCTATTAGAGGCTGAGCAGACAGCAGGTATATTTTTGCTGATCTTATTGTGACAGACAGAGAATTCTTTATCAGAGCAGTTCAGACTCCAGGATTTGTCGAGCTTGAATCTGTCTGCACAGTCATCCCTCCTTTCCTGTTGATGCCTGTATACAGAACACTGATATTTACCGGGCCTTCCATTCAGTCTCCCATCAGTTGTAACAGACTGTATATACCAGTCAAACTCTCAAGTTCCAGGAGGGCCACAGCCCTGCAGACTTTAGCTCAATAATCTGGATACACACCTGATGATCAGCTAATCAGGTCCTTCAGGCTTATTTGAAAACAGAATGGTTTGTGTTTGCCGTGTTTGGATCCAGTGTGAAATCACAAGCATCTGAACACAAGAAGAGTGACACATCAAGAACAACACCAGTGAAGATGTCTGTGTGTGTTTACAGCTAAAGCCCAAACTGTCCTCACTCTTCACAAATGTGTTCACTAATATAGTGAAAGCTGTTGAACGGCGACTAGTGATTCGGATCTCAGTAGCAGTGCTGGTCCTAGACATCTGGACCCCAAACAAAACTCTGTGAAAAACCCTGTCAGGCCTAAAACAGTGCAGACTAGTGTTGTGTAAAGCACCAGTTATTTGTATGCATTTACAAGAAATGTAGCTTTTGTATTAATTTGCACTTTATACAATACAGATTGTTTCAAAGCAGCAGTAACCGATTCAGATTTTGCTGTAAATCAGCTCTAACAAGCCAATAGTGTGATTCTAGAGCTCAAGTCAGTTCAGTTTAGTAAAGGCCAACGTTTGATTGCCGCCAATGCACTTTCCGGCTATTGCATTTTGTCATTAACAGTGCAGTGAAGTTGGCATGCAGGCAATTTTTTGAGACCGCGCGGACGGAGCACAAGTTAAATTGGTGGTAGGCTACTGCGCATGTGTCGAGCTTGTCTGTCTGCACTCATCCACGACCAGTATGTGCCAGGCTGTGCACGAGACAGAACGCAGAAAGTGAAGTATACCCGGGCCTTAAGTGTAAAGTTCATCAGTTGTGTAGACAGACTGTATATACCAGGGGTGTCAAACTCAGTTCCAGGAGGGCCACAGCCCTGCAGACTTTAGCTCCAACCCTAATTAAACACACATGATACAGCTAATCAGGTCTTTCAGGCTTATTTGAAAACTACATGGTTTGTGTGTTAGAGCAAGGTTGAAACTAATGCTGCATTCCAGGCAGGTTTTTGAGCCAGTAAATCATGACTTCAAACCACGACTCTGTAGTGTTGCAGGCAAGTCATGCCAAACTGCCAGAGCGCAAGAATTGTGGTAGCTAGATGTAAATAAACCAGCATGGCGGACTGTACAGGGCTTATGCTCATTTACAATAATTTCTATCGCCAAAGGTGCTTACTCCCTGCTTATTTGAGGGAAACAGAGGAGGAAAAATGGCGCATAAGGCAAGAGCAGCTGTTATATATTTTATTTTAAGTTATTTGTATATTTGGAAATGTATTTTGTATTAATTTGCACTAATCCATAGGGGTGCCATTGTTGTTTCGTGGGCTATGTGACATCAGAGCGTGGAACTGGGAGTACATCGATTTGATAATATTCACGGGTGGGAAGTCCAGATGGTTTGTTTGTTCCTGTGTGTCTCATTTGTTAAGCATATGTGTAATGTGATCATCAACACTAACTGCATATAAAGGAAAACTGCATACTGTTAAATGTTGATCCAGAAAGTGGTAAAGGCCTGTGCAAGCTTTGGGAGTGCTTATAGAAGCCATCTACTGCATCTTTGCTTTGATAATATTACTGAGTATGATCCAGATGTAGTATTTGATAAAATGCGATTTTTCTCAGATTTATGCTCAAAATGTTGCTTTTTTTTATGAAACCAACTTACATTCAAGCGTTGATAAAAATAAAAAATTATTGAAGCTAGAATGGATTTTAGAAAAAAAAAAGTGTTTGAATGTAGAGGGTCTGTTCTTTATTTTGATTTAATCCATGCGCTGCTTTAATTGATGCACACAAACTAACATGCATCACTCGCGCACACACACATACACACAGAGACAGAGAGAGAGAGTGAGAGTGAGAGAGATCGTTTCAGATCGGGCGGTCCTTCGCATCCACGCCGTGCATTTAAGATTGTTTAATGCACGGCTAGCCGTTGATTATCCCTTATGTATTGCATGTTGAGATATTCATACAAAAAAATATTCTGGGGGCCATGACATTTGAGTGAAAATCAGCAAAAATGCTGCCGGTGGCTGGCAACTTTAAAAAAAAATGCTGGTGGGAAAAGAGTTAAGAGCATCGAAAGACGTGGTTATTTTAAAAACAAGCAGAAACACAGTGAGCAGCAAAATCGATACTTTTGCTAAAACACAGCAGAAAACAACAATTCTGCAAATAGAGTTACTTCTGACCGTTCAAACCAGATTTGTGACAGGACATTTTTTATCATCTACATTTAGCATTATTAATCAGCATTTTAAAAGCATTTAAAACTAAATATGAATTGTTAAAATTGGGAAAATTATTTATAAATGGCAAGGAAAGACAACAAAGTTTGAAATTACTAGTTGACTTTGTTTTCTGCTCATGATTATAGTTTTTAAATTATGTTTGTTTTAAGCAAAATATAAAAATGGCTTTAAGAGGAAAACTCTGAACCCCCAAATAATAATAGCTTTATAAAACATCTGGTCTTTTATTTTAATATTCATATCTAATTGGGATCAACGAAATATTATTTTTTAAAAGCATTACTAGTGCCTAGCTGGAAATGTGTTTTTTGTTGTTAAAGCTAAAAGAGTCGCATGACAGCTTGCGGCACAGAACAAAGATGTCTTCATTTCTTATACATCTCAATAAATTAGAATGTCGTGGAAAAGTTAATTTATTTCTGTAATTCAACTCAAATTGTGAAACTCGTGTATTAAATAAATTAAATGCACACAGACTGAAGTAGTCTAAGTCTTTGGTTCTTTTAATTGTGATGATTTTGGCTCACATTTAACATACATATCTATGGGTACAATAATGAGCATGATGTTATTGTTTACACAGTCGTCAAGGATACACAGAGAGAATGCGGGCAGCCACACCATCATTTTCAAAAGTCTCCGTTTTGGTCCGTTTACACTGAAACGCAACCCTGGAGTTTTCAAATTAAAACGGGGTCTGCCGCGTGTTCAAAAGTCTGCGTTTTCGACCTAGAAAACGCCGGAGTAGTGTAAACGACAGGCGTAACCTTAGCAAAAGTAATGCGTTTTAAAATTAAAATGCAATAGTGTAATCAGGGCCTCCGTGTGGATGAGAAGCTTTTGGAAAAGACTTGAATTGTGGACCTCTATTGTGGACAGAGAGCATTTTTAAATGAAAATGACATTTTCAAATGTATCTGAATTAATAGTCATGTGGTTTTTACCCTCACTGCATGATGTGAAAAATGTTGAGTCCAAAACAGTATTAAACATATGTATTCAAATAAATATATTTCTACATGACTCCTCTAAAGCTGAATCCACATATTACTGTTATGTTTACATTATGTAGTGATATTACTTAAATCGTCTTTGAGAGTAAAGAAGCCCCCTGATGGTGACCGGCACTGCTAACGGGTTAGTTCACCCAAAAAACGTAATTTGCGTTGTTTACGTTCAGCTTGCGCGCGCTGCATACTGAACGTAAACATCGATGATTACGTTGATTACGTTCTGGGGTTCTCTCCAAAATGGTAGAAGACGGTAGCTCAGGGAGAAGGATTGTTTAATAAATTATGTTATTATTGTATTCTTGTTGCTTCGTAAAATTACGGTTGAATGACTGATGTCACATGGACTATTTTGCCAATGTCTTTGCTACGTTTCTGGACCTGGAAACATTACTGTCTATGGAGGGTCCGAGAGCTCTCAGATTTTATCAAAATATCTTTATTTGTGTTCCGAAGAAGTCTCACGGGTTTGGAACAACACGAGGGTGAGTAATTAATGACCGAATTTTCATTTTTGGGTGAACTAACCCTTTAAAAAATACCTTATAGACCTTATTAACCTAATAGAGAAACAAGGAAAGTCTATGAGATGAGATCAGTGATACAGTCAAACAACAATCTCTGTGTGTGTGTGTGTGTGTGTGTGTGTGTGTGTGTAGACCTACACTTTCGTAGTCCTGCTGTCATCATGATCTCTCCTCCATGATCCACACTATAAACACACAAACACACAAACACACAATATAGATCTGCATCATTCACACACAAGTTCAGTATGTCAGTATTAGTGTTTGAAATACTTGAGTATCTGCAGTTTATATTTTGGATCCTCCAGTTTGTGGTTGAGCAGCTGGACTCCTGATGGTCCTGGGTGATTGTAGCTCAGATCCAGCTCTCTCAGGTGTGAGGGGTTTGAACTCAGAGCTGAAGACAAATAACCACAGCCTTCCTCTGTCACCATACAGCCAGACAACCTACAGACACACACAGTCAGATCATCTGGTGTTCCTGTGGCTCAGTGGTAGAGCATTGCGTTAGCAGCGCAAAAGGTTATGGGTTAAATTCCCAGGGAACACACATACTGACAAAACATATTTATACACTAAATGCACAGTAAGTCGCTTTGGATAAAAGTATCTGCTAAATGCATAAATCTTAAATGTAAATATGCAGACACACAGACAGATCATCTACAAACAAACAGTCAGATCATCAATAGACACACAGACAAATCATCTACAGACACACGCAGACAGATCATCTACAGTCAGATCATCTACAGACACAAAGTCAGATCATCTACAGACACACGCAGACAGATCATCTACAGTCAGATCATCTACAGACACAAAGTCAGATCATCTACAGACACACACACAAACAAACCATCTACAGACACACAGTCAGATCATCTACAGACACACACACAAACAAACAAACAGATCATCTACAGACACACACACAAACAAACCATCTACAGACACAAAGTCAGATCATCTACAGACACACACACAAACAAACCATCTACAGACACACAGTCAGATCATCTACAGACACACAGTTGGGGAATCTTCATTCCCAGCAAAATCATTGACTTGATTGCACAGATATTATTTAAACTGAAATGAGCTGGACAATGCCATCACTAAATTCCATAATGAAATGCATTCAGCTGAAAATTGAGCGTTAAATCCTGTAATTTTACATTATTGACTAAATTTGCCTATTTTGATATTGTGCAGTGCTTTGTTACAATTTGTATTGTTAAAAGCGCTATATAAATAAAGGTGACTTGACTTGACACAGACAAATCATCTACAGACACACACAGACAGATCATCTACAGGCACACACAGACATATCATCTACAGACACACTGACAGATCATCTACAGACACACACAGACAGATCTACAGACACTCAGTCAGATCCTCTACAGACACACAGTCAGATCACCTACAGACACACACACACACACAGACAGATCACCTACAGACACACACAGACAGATCTACAGACACACACAGACAGATCACCTACAGACACACTGCCAGATCCTCTACAGACACACAGTCAGATCACCTACAGACACACACAGACAGATCTACAGACACACACAGACAGATCACCTACAGACACACACAGACAGATCACCTACAGACACACAGCCAGATCACCTACAGGCACACACACACAGACCGATCTACAGACAGATCACCTACAGACACACAGACAGATCTACAGACACACACAGACATATAATCTACAGACACACTGACAGATCATCTACAGACACACACAGACAGATCTACAGACACACACAGTAAGATCATCTACAGACACACAAAGTCAGATCATCTACAGACACACACAGACAGACCATCTACAGGCACACACAGACATGTGATGTGATGTGATAAGCATGAGTTCTGGAGTGGGACACGGCGCGGCTGATATAAACACAAGCAATGACTGCCGTTATCAGTTCCAGTGGCCACACACTCGTGCAGTAATGCACAGATCAGCTCTAACGTCTGCTGTTAAAAATGAACCATCCGTTCATCATATAATCATGCTAAACTAAGAATTGGAATCATTGTAACGTGAGGATCAAATATAGGTGCGGGTGGGGGACGGACGGATAATTCGAAGCAGCGGACTCGCATGAAGTTTGAGCTCATCTGCGCATCTCTAAACTACACTGACCTGGGTCGCCATTAGCAAACAATGGAGTGCGCTCTGCTGGACAACCTAAGTAATTACACCATTTAGAAGCATTTCATCTGCATAATGGCGGTGCTCATCGTTTACTCAGGAAAAACGTCTAGATATTCTGTAAAAAAAATGGTTAATATTAGCGCCAGATTCGCCGATAACGATATATATGCGACAGGCTCATATCGGCCGATAAAATCGGCAAAATGATATATCGGTCGGGCTCTAATATCATCTACAGACACACACAGTCAGATCATCTACAGACATGTTCTTAAATACCTCAGTATCTGCAGCTGACAGTTTGGACTCTTCAATCCATCAGAAATAAACTTTACACCAGAGTCCTGCAGGTCATTGTTACTCAGATCCAGCTCTCTCAGGACAGAGTTTGATGATTGTAGAGCTGATGACAAACTCTCACAACACTGAGCAGTGAGATTACAGCCAGCAAAACTGAAAGAGAGCAGAACACACACATAAACAGTCAGATCATCTACAGACACACATTTTGACCAGCTGACTGTAAATGATCACTTATATGTTCTTAAATACCTCAGTATCTGCAGCTGACAATTTGGAATCTTCAGTCCATCAGAAATAAACTTTACACCAGAGTCCTGGAGATGATTGCTACTCAGATCCAGCTCTCTCAGGACAGAGTTTAAGGATTGTAGAGCTGAAGACACAATTTCACAATGCTGATCTGAGAGATCACAGCCAGAAAGTCTAGAAGAGATTAAAACAAATTTAAGAAATAACAAAACAATACAAATATGTACAGAAGGTTGCCAGTTTTCTGTCCTCAGGGAACAGAGGATGACATGATCTGAACATTGAATCACAATAACATGAGCTCCTGCGATTGAGATACTCTGATCATTTTAGCATTCAGATTGCTTCATATCTGAGATCAGCTGAGCTCCTGACTGTTTTTTTAGCTAATAAATATTTTAAGTTTTGCAAAAAATATGTAGCAAAGTTTTCTGAGGGTATCAAAATAAAAAAATGTGAGAGTCTCTCCTGACAGCTGTGCAGTTTAAAAAAATATATATTTATTTAGTGGATTAAATCCTTACTGCTAATTTGTTAATTTGATAAATATTTTAGTTTCCCATTGTTTGGTATCTTAGTTGCATTAGTTTGAGTCAACGTGTTCACAGGCAAAGTAACTTGCTTTGCTTTATTAACTTTATTCAACATCACAGCCATTCAAGATAAAATGAGACGTGTTGAATAAATGCTTGATATGTAGTTTAAGCTTCACAGTAAGAGACAGATGAATTAGCTGAGTCACATGTGGAAATCACATACTTAAAAAAAAATTGGGTTACTGAATTAAAAGATCCTTGAATCCCTTTACTCCACCTGCTGGTGATTTATTGAATGAGTTTCACATGTGACTGGGTTGTGTTTACTTTACTTTATTAACTATTTACTTTAGTTAATGATTAAACACTCACAGGGCTTTTCTGCAGTTGATAACAGCTGGTATCAGTCTTCTTCTTCCCTCATCTGATGTGTTGTATTTCTTGAGGTCCAGCTCATCCAGCGGCTCCTCGGTCATCTGAAGCATGTAGGAGATTGTTGAGCATTGAGCAGGAGAGAGTTTCTTCTCTGAGTCTTTGTCTGATTTCACAAACAACTGAATCTCTCTGGACAGAGTCTGATCTTTCACTTCAAGCAGACAGAGGAACAGATTGATGGATTGACCAGCTGAGAGACGATAAATAGCAAGTGCATCTTTAATCATCTCTTTAATGTACTGTGTGGTTTTCCTGATGCTCTCTGAGCTGTTCTCTGTGTGTGTCAGTAGATCCTGTAAGAGTCTCTGATTGGACTCCAGCGAGATGCCCAGCAGGAACCGCAGGAACAGATCCAGCTGCCCATTCTTACTCTGGAATGCTTTAAATACTGCTGATGTTAGTAGATCATACATAGAGACTTTACATCTGTAAGATCTGAATGCATGCAGAAAAATCTCCAGTGGCTTCTTGTTCTTTGTTAAAAAGCAGTAAAACACATAGAAAGCAGCGAGGAACTCCTGAATGCTCAGATGAATGAAGCTGTAGACTTTCCTCTGATTAATCACAGATTCCTCCTTAAAGATCTCAGTGCAAATCCCAGAATACACTGACGCATCAGTGACGTCTATGCCATCAATCAGGTCCTCCGCATAGAACATCACATTGCCCTTCATCAGCTGTTTGAAAGCCACTTCAGCAAGTTTCACAATCACTTCTCTGTTGGACTGCAGGAGTTTCTCTGGATCTCTCTCTTCATACTTCTGGTTCCTCATGTTGATCTGAATCAGTAGGAAGTGGATGTACATTTCAGTCAGAGTTTGGGGGATTTCTGCACTCAGATCTTCTTCCAGGAGCTTCTGAAGCACAGTGGATGAGATCCAGCAGAAGACAGGGATGTGGCACATGATGTGGAGGCTTCTTGTTCTTCTGATGTGTGAGATGATTCTGCTGGCTTGATGCTGATCTCTGATTCTCTTCCTGAAATATTCCTCCTTCTGAGGCTCATTGAATCCCTGAATTTCTGTCACACGGTTGATGTATTTGGAGGGGATCTGACTGGCTGCTGCTGGTCTGGAGGTGATCCAGATGAGAGCAGAGGGAAGCAGCTCTCCTTTCATGAGGTTTGACATCAACACACCTACTGATGAAGTCTCATTCACATCACAAACTTTCCGAGCCTCTGAAAATCTCAGTGTGATTCTGCTTTCATCCAGACCATCAAAGATGAGCACAACTTTACACTCCTCATAAATCTTTGAGTCCAGATCTTGAAGTTCAGGATGAAAGTCTAGCAGAAGTCTGTGAAGACTGTACTGATGATCTCGGATCAAGTTCAGCTCTCGAAATTGAAGTACAAACATGAAATCTACATCCTGATTGGCTTTTCCCTCGGCCCAGTCCAGAATGAACTTCTGAACAGAGACTGTTTTTCCGATTCCAGCGATGCCTTTAGTAAGAACAGTCTTGATCTGGTCTCTCTCCTCATATCCTGGTTCAGCTGAGGCTTTAAAGATGTCATTGCAGTAGATTGGAGTGTCTTGTGAGTGTGGTGTTCTGGCCGTTTTCTCCATCTGTAAAACCTCATGTTCTTCCTTCACTCCTTCACTCTCTCCCTCTATGATGTAGAGCTGTGTGTAGATCCTGTTTAGGAGGGTTTGATTCTCCTGGAGTTTCAGTCCCTCAAATAATCTCTCATATTTGATCTTCATGCTTGTTTTGAGCTGGTCTTTGACTCTCTGTAGTTCATCATTCACTGGTTGAACATGTTTATTTAGAGACACTGTAATGCTTGTGTTGCTCAGACAGAAGACAGAGGCAGCTCCTCCAGAGATGCTTCGCTCTCCATCTGCTTTGCTGAAATATCACAAGAAGAACAGATTAAATATATATTTTTAATAATTTTAATCATACGCTAGATTTAATTATACCACATGGAATTGATCTTACTGATATAGATATCATACCTCAAAGTGATGTTACTGACCATTTCCTTGTATCATGCATGCTGCATATTACTGATATTAAGTATATGGCTCCGCGTTATCGTCCAGGCAGAATTATTGTTCCAGATAACAAATAACCTGCCGGATTTATCTCAACTGCTCTGTGTACCCATAAATACAAATGAACTAGACAAAATTACTAGCAACATGGGAACTATCTTCTCTAATACGCTAGAAACTGTTACCCCATCAAATTAAAAAAGGTTCGAGAAAAACGTGCTGCGCCATGGTACAATAGTAATACCCATTATCTTAAGAAAGAAACTCGTATTCTTGAGCGCAAATGAAGAAAAAGTAACTTGGAAGTCTTTAGAATTGCGTGGAAAAACATTATGTCCAGCTATAGACAGGCTCTAAAAACTGCAAGGACCGAGTATATCCGCAAACTCATAGATAATCACCAAAACAATCCAAGGTTTTTATTTAGCACAGTGGCTAGATTAACAAATAAACAGATGTCACCCGATCTATATATTCCCTCACAGTTTAATAGTAATGACTTTATGAATTTCTTTACTGATAAAATAGATAATATCAGAAATACAATAACAAACGTAGATTCTACAGTGTCTATTACTTCAGCTTCATTAATCGCACCCAAAGATAAACTGTATTGCTTTACAACTATAGAACAGGATGAGCTAAATAAACTTATCACTGCATCTAAACCAACAACATGTTTATTAGATCCTGTACCCACTAAACTATTGAAAGAGTTGTTACCTGTAGCAGAAGAACCGCTTCTCAATATTATTAACTCTTCGTTATCTTTAGGTCACGTCCCAAAACCATTTAAGCTGGCGGTTATTAAGCCTCTTATTAAGAAACCAAAACTAGATCCTTGTGAACTGGCAAATTATAGATAATTTCAAATCTTCCGTTTATGTTTAACATTTTAGAAAAAGTTGTGTCTTCTCAATTGTGCTCCTTTTTGTTAAAACATTATATCTATGAAGAATTTCAGTCAGGTTTCAGGCCCCGCCATAGCACAGAAACTGCACTTGTTAAAATTACAGATGACTTTCTTCTTGCGTCAGACAAAGGCTGCATCTCGTTGCTAGTTTTACTTGATCTTAGTGCTGCGTTCGACACTATAGATCATGACATACTCATAGATCGATTACAAAACTATACATGTATTCAAGGGCAGGCTCTAAGATGGTTTAGATCCTACCTGTCCGATCGCTACCACTTTGTTTATTTAAACGGGGAGGCATCTCAATTATCACCAGTAAAGTATGGAGTACCACAAGGATCTGTCCTAGGTCCTCTGCTATTTTCATTATACATGTTGCCCCTTGGTAATATTATTAGAAAATATGGGATTAATTTCCATTGTTATGCTGATGATACTCAACTATATATCTCAACAAGACCAGATGAAACTTCTAAATTATCTTAGCTAAGGGAGTGTGTTAAAAATATAAAAGATTGGATGACCGATAATTTTCTCCTTTTAAACTCAGATAAGACAGAGATATTACTTATTGGACCTAAAAACAGTACACAGAAACTCTTGGATCACAATTTGCAACTAAACGGATGTCCTCCTGTTCCTTACTCTACAGTCATAAATCTGGGTGTTATATTAGACAGCAACCTATCTTTTGAAAATCATATTTCCCATGTTACAAAACAGCATTCTTCCATCTTAGAAACATTGCCAAGCTATGGAACATGTTAAGTGGTTCTGATGCTGAAAAGTTAGTTCATGCATTCATGACCTCTAGACTGGACTATTGTAATGCACTGCTAGGTGGTTGTCCTGCATCTTCAATAAACAAGGTTCAAGGTTTCTTTATTTATTTATAAATAAAGCTACAGATTTTACTTATTTATTTACTAAACAAGCTACAGATAGTAAAAAATGCTGTGGCTAGAGTCCTTACCAGGTCAAGAAAATATGATCATATTACTCCAATTTTACAGTCTCTGCACTGGCTATCTATTAATTTTTGTATCAATTACAAGATATTAATATTTACCTATAAGGTCCTAAATGATTTAGCTCCTAACTAATCTTCTATCATGCTACAATCCCTGGACTCTTGGTAGTACCTAGCATAGCAAAGTCCACTAAAGGAAAACTCTGGAATAGCCTTCCTGATCGGGTTCAGACACACTCTCTCTGTTTAAATCTAGATTAGACACATCTCTTTAGCCAAGCATTCATATCATGCATCTCACAATCTTGTACTGCAGGTATATTTGATCAAACGCACATTATTATGCTTTAGCTTGGGTTGAACGGATCATATTTTTTTCATATTTAATTATGTCTCTATTTGTTTCTCTATTTTTGATTAACATACCGTGGTAACTAGGAATTACACAAGCTTCAGTCTGGATCCAACTCTTAAATGATCTGAGATGACCGAACACCTGAGAAGAGATGATGCCAACCCCTCAGACAATATACAGAATAAACCAAATTTTGTCATAAATTAAATATGTATATATTAGGGGTGGGCATAGATTAATTTTTTAATCTAGATTAATCTAGATTAATTTTGGAATTAATCTAGATTAATCTAGATTAAAATGGCTCATTTGAATTCTGCGAAGGCATTCAGAATATGTGTGCTACCCAAATAATGGCTTAAAGTAAGTCTTTGAGAACGGGTTTCTCAAGCCAGGTGGTGATAGACCAGGGGCTCATCTCCTGTTTCCAAAATGCATCACAAACTGCTTGAGAAAGCTGTTCTACTATAATTCTTGATGAAAATAAACTATGTTCAATAAGATGTACTTGTGTTTACTAACTGTTTATTCAGTTAAACGTGAATTTTTGAACTGTAGGCCTACATAAGAGGTCGTGATGAACTGTTTACAGTTTCCATTGGGAAGCTTCTTAAAATACATTTTCCTGAAGCAAACCCGGCGACCTCATAGACTGCTTCCATGTAATGCACGTCACGTCTGATGTGGTAATTTCACAGTAACGTTAGGCATACACACAGGTTGAAGCAGAGTGACACGGGAGAATTCTCATATTCACATGAGACCTAAAGCATCCTGTTTGCTTAAAAGCGCAACGTTTCGTTGTTATTCTGAGTGCACACAAATAACTAGAGTCTTTACAGATTCAGAAAGATGTATTAGGCTACTTTTATCTGTATGACCAAGAATGACGGAGATTTTAAGAGCAAGTAGCGCACGAGCCTGTCCTGGAATAGCCTTCCACAAACACTTCAATAGCGCACATTTCTCTAGGTTAACATCATATTGAGCTGACCATGTAAAGTTGCTACTACATACATGTTTCAGATGAAAAGCCATATTTGAGGTTGATGAATGATAGATGAGCTTTGGATGTCCTGCCCGATTGTATTACCACATAGACCATATTAACAATCTGTCCATCACGGACTGCGAGCCTCTAGTTCAAGACTCGCTCGCCCCCTAACTAGTGCAATTCACAAGCTTCAGGTATACATCCGCTTAAATATCAGGGTGAAAGTCATCATAGCTTGCGTAGTATAGACCCAGCTCCCAACCCAACTTTGAGAATAGATTAGCATGATATTTTTTATGTCATAAGAATCTCACGTTATATTAAGTTAATATATACCACTAGTATATATATATATATTGTAGAAACTTAATTTCCTGTAAAGCTGCTTTGCAACGATTGTATCATGAAAAGCTCTATACAAATAATCTTGAATTGAAATAATCTTGAATTTAATTAAATATAATCTAAAAATAAAGGATGTATAAATTAAAATCTACATCGATAGAAATGTCAGTCTTTTATTTTCAGTATAATTTCTTGTGGTATCACAGCAGTTCACAATCAGTGAATAGAGCATATTTATACCAGATTATTGCTTGTGATTGACTGCTGATGAATTATTAGTCTTTACCTTATGGTGTGGATATTGTAACATGTTAGCTGGCTGCAAGATGCATATTTTATCTCCCTCATCTTTTTGAATGAGCATTTCAAAATAAGAGTCAGCTGTATTTTGGTTTGTTTATAATTAAAAGCCCCACGTTATGGATACAGTTTTTTTGCTTAGCTTTTTCCTGGTTAATATAGGCATTTATGGTTACACACTGTTTTTAAAGTAGGCGTATAAGTAATTACATAATTATTAAATACAGTTTAATACAGGTCTATTTAAAAATGCGTGTGCTTGTTGTATTCTAATAAATTAAATAATTTTGCTTGAACATGTCTTGTTATATCAATTAAAGAAAAACATCATTAGATATTGTCATGGAATTTCATATATACAGTGCTGCTTGAAAGCTTGTGAACCCTTTAGAATTTTCAATATTTCTGCATAAACTTGACCCAAAACATTACCAGATTTCCATATAAGTCCTGAAAGTAGACAAAGAGAACCGAATCAAACAAGTGAGAAAAAATATTTTATTTGTCATTTATTTATTGAGAAAAATGATTCAGTGTTACATATCTGTGCATTGCAAAAGTATGTGAATCTTTGCTTTCAGTATCTGGTGTGACCCCGCTTTTGCTGCAGTAACTGAAGGTAACGTTTCTTGTAAATGCTGGTTAGTCCTGCACAATAACATGTAGGAGTTTTAGCCCATTCCTTAGGGCAAAACCACTTAAACTCTGTGATGTTGGTAGGTTTCCTCCTATGAACTGCTTGCTTATGTCCTTCCACAACATTTCAATTGGATTAATGTCTGAACGTTGACTCAGCCATTCCAACACATTAACTTTGTTTTTAACCATTCTTTGGTAGAATGACTTGTATGCTTGGGGTTGTTGTCTTGCAGCATGTCCCACATTCTCTTGAGACTCAAAACTTAAACAGATGTCCTGACGTTTTCCATTACAATTTGCTGCCTGGTATAATTCAGAATTCATTGTTCCATCAATGATGACAGGCTGTCCTGGCCAAGATGCAGCAAAACAGGCCCGGACCATGACACTACCACCACCATGTTTCACAGATGGGAGAAGATTCTTAAGCTGGAATGCAGTGTGTTCTTTTCTCCGAACATAATAGCTTCTCATTTAAACCAATAAGTTCTATTTTGGTTTAATCAATCCATTAAAACCTTTCTCCAATAGTCATCTGGCTTGTCCACATGATCTTTATCAAGCAATTTTCTTTTTGGAGAACAGTGGCTTCTTGTAACTCTGCCATGCACACCATGGTTGCTCAGTGTTCTCTTGATGGTGGGCTCATGAACATTAACTTTAACCAATGTGAGAAAAGCCTTTAGTTGCTTAGAAGTTACCCTGGGAACTTTTGCAACCTCGCAGACTATTACACAATATGTTTTGGAGTGATCTTTGTTGGTCGATCACTTCTCGGGAAGGTAACAGTGGCCTTGAATTTCCTCCATATGTACGCTATCTGTCTGACTGTGGATTTGTGGAGTCAAAGCTCTTAAAGATTGTTTTGTAAACTTTTCTAGCCTGATGAGCAACATCAACTCTTTTTCCGAGGTCCTCAGTAATCTCCTTTGTTCGTGACATGATTCACTTCCACAAACATGATCAGACTTTGATAGAACCATGTTCTTTGAATAAAACAGGTCACATACAGACATTTGATAGTTATTGCACTGGCTGAAAACACCTCTACACAGATGGACTCTAACTGCTAATCCAAGAGATTCACATACTTTTGGCACTGAACACTGAATAAATAAATGACAAAGAAAATATTTCAGTGTCATTTGTTTGATTGGGTTCTCTTTCAGGACTTTAGCGAAAATCTGATTATGTTTTGGGTCATATTTATGCAGAAATATAGAAAATTCTAAAGGGTTCACAAACTTTCCAGTAGTACTGTATGTCTTACCTTTCCATTGCACTTCTAAAGTTTTTTATTGTAAGTGCATGTGTGTTTATTGTGTCAAGTCCTGTCTGTGTGCATTTAGTGTGTTTTTGACTCCCATAATTTTTATCCTCACCTGGGGTCACTGGTCACCGTATCATTACTGAAATTAAGAGGATCATGCGTGAATCTGTCACTCTTCAGAGACACACAGCTGGGATCTGCAGATGAAGATCTCTTCCTTTTCCTCCTCCCAAAGTTCCTGATAAACACACATAAATCATTTTTCCTATAGTTCTGTTTGCTGTTTCATTTATTATAAGCAGGGCTGCAACAATAACTGATAAAATCAATAATGAAAATAATCGTCAGTGAGTGTGATTATGGATTAGTCTTGTCTGAACGCTGTGCGCAGAAAGCATCCGTCACATTGCTTAGTAGTGAATATAGTAGTGAATAACTTTTTATGGACAAAACTCAAATGGAAAACTGTGGGAAAGATGCAGGACTGATCTGAAAAATCTTTCGGAGCCAGATTTACTGAACAGGGCAAATTAGCATTAGAGCACAATTCCATACAAGCGCTGATATGAGGGGGAAATTCTGTGTATGATTTAGAATCGGAATCGAATTAGCTTTATTTGCCATGTGTGCACAGACACACGATGAATGTGTTTTTTGGTACATACACTGACCAAAATTATAAATGCACCACTTTTGTTTTTGCCCCCATTTTTCATGAGCTGAACTCAAAAATTCTAAGACTATTTCCAAGAACCCAAAAGACATATTTCTCTCAAATATTGTTCACAAATCTGTCTAAATCAGTGTTAGTGAGCACTTCTTTGCCGAGATAATCCATCCACCACCATATGATTATTGCACAGGTGTGCCTTAGGCTGGCCACAATAAAAGTGGCCACAGTCGGTATCTGGTGTGACCACCATTTGCCTCATGCAGTGCAACACATCTCCTTCACATAGAGTTGATCAGGTTGTTGATTGTGGCCTGTGGAATGTTGGTCTACTGTGAAAACCGGGATTTATCCGTGAAGAGAACATCTCTCCAAAGTGTCAGATGCCATCAAATGTGAGCATTTGCCTACTTAAGTCGGTTACGACGACGAACTGCAGTCAGGTCAAGACCCCGATGAGGACGACGAGCATGCAGTTGAGCTTCCCTGAGACGGTTTCTGACAGTTTTGCAGAAATTCTTTGCTTATGCAAACCGATTGTTGCAGCAGCTGTCCGAGTGGCTGGTCTCAGACGATCTTGGAGGTGAAGATGCTGGATGTGGAGGTCCTGGGCTGGTGTGGTTACACGTGGTCTGAGGTTGTGAGGCCGGTTGGGTGTAATGCCAAATTCTCTAAAACGCCTTTGGAAAAGGCTTATGGTAGAGAAATGAACATTCAATTCACGGGCAACAGCTCTGGAGGACATTCCTGCAGTCAGCATGCTAATTGCACGCTCCCTCAAAACATGTGCCATCTGTGGCATTGTGCTGTGTGATCAAACTGCACATTTTAGAGTGGCCTTTTATTGTGGCCAGCCTAAGGCACACGTGCAATAATCATGCTGTCTAATCAGCATCTTGATATGCCACACCTGTGAGGTGGATGGATTATCTTGGCAAGGGAGAAGTGCTCACTAACAGATTTAGACAGATTTGTGAACAATATTTGAGAGAAATAGGCCTTTTGTGTACATAGAAAAAGTCTTAGATCTTTGAGCTCAGCTCATGAAAAATGGGGGCAAAAACAAAAGTGTTGCGTTTATCATTTTGGACTTTGGACCACTGAGCAACAGTCCAGTTATTTTTCTCCACAGCCCAGATAAGATGCTTCTGACATTGTCTTGGTAGCCCTTTTCCTGAAGACGTCTGAGCGTGGTGACTCTTGATGCACTGACTCCAGCTTCAGTCCGCTCCTTGTGAAGCTCTCCCAAGTGTTTGAATCAGCTTTGCTTGACTGTATTATCAAGCTAGCGGTCATCCCTGCTGCTTGTGCACCTTTTCCAACCCAAATTCCTCCTTCCAGTCAACTTTGTCTTTAATATGCTTTGATACAGCACTCTGTAAACAGGCACACCTTTCAGTAATGACCCTCTGTGACTTACCCTCTTTATGGAGGGCGTCAATGTTCGTCTTCTGGACCATTGCCAAGTCAGCAGTCTTCCTCATTATTGTGGTTTCAAAGAACAAGAGATACCCGGAATTTATACTGTAGGGATGGTCATTTATTGAAACTCAAATGTAAATATTCTAATATTTTGAAATATCATCTTCACAGATCTTAAGTGCAGGCTAACAAACGGTAGAGGGAGGGTGTTGATGGCTGTGCTGTGAAACAGTCAGAGCATGTTTGGGGTGTCAGACCAGGCTTTTCAAACCTGCTGTAGAACTCATTCAGGTCTTCAGCCAGTTGTTGATTGGCCTCAGTGCTGGAGGATAGGGTCTTGTAGCTGGTGATGGCTTTCAGGCCCTTCCACACTGATGTAGAGTCATTGCTTGAAAGCTGTTTTTTCATCTTTTAAGACTATTTTTTATTTGCCACTCTTTATCTCCCTATTTAGTGTGTATTTGGCCTGTTTTTACAAGGTTTGTCCCCAGTCCTGTAGGTGTCCTCTTTGGCCTAGCGAAACTGTTTGGGTTTTGCACTGAACCAAGGTTTGTCGTTGTTAAATGTGAAATAATTGCTGGTGGGAATACACATGTCCTCACAAAAACGGATGTAGGACGTCACAGTGTCAGTGAGCTCAACCAGATCAGTGGCTGCAGCCTCAAAAACAAAAACACTCACAATCAGTGAGGTCAAAGCAGGCTTGTAAATCCCACTCTGCTTCATTAGTCCATCTCTTTACAGTTTTTACAACAGGCTAAGCAGAATTAAGTTTCTGCTTGCAGGGCGGTAGAAGATGCTGAGTCTCAGAGCTACTGGGGACAGAGTGGTACATCCTTTAAAACAGTGCAGCAATGGTCCAGTATATTGGTGTCCTTAGTAGGGCATGTGATGCGCTGTCTGTATTTAGGCAGTTCGGGTGAGATTAGCTTCACTGAGAATGATAATGAAAGAGTCTGCATAATACTGATCTGTGTGTGTGATCTGACCGCCAACAGTTCTAGCTCGCTCACTCGCACGTCAGGAGCAGTGTACACACTCACCAGAATAAACGAGAACTCCGGCAGTGAATAAAAGGCTTACAGTTAATAAAGTCAGCTTCCAAGTTTGGCCAGAACATCTTCTTTAAAACGGTCACGTCTGTACACCATCCTTCATTGATATAAAACAATCCACAACCTCTCGTTTTCGTAAGGAGTTCGTCTGACTTATTTGCTAGGGAGTGGAGATTCACCAAATGAATGCTGGCAGCGTAGTTTCACAAGTGCACCAGCGCTCCCTCATTTGCGTCGCCTGGTGCGCTTGTACAGGATCACAGCTCCTCTGACTAAAATATCCAGTAAAGCATCTGAATGCTCAAACATCGGCAAAACTTATTTGGTGTGCTATTTATGATGTCCAGGAGTTTGTTTCTTGAAAAGCTGATCAGAAAAAAGTTGGACAGGACAAACAAACACAAATAGTACAAGTACCAAGGAACAAACACAAGTAAATTGATGAGTCCAAATCTTAGTAAATTGTGTTGCGAGATTCATTTTAATACTCTCCTCTCAAACTCCTACAAATGCGTATTCAATAAGGTGAGTTGCAAAAATAACTGGTGTCCATACATTTTCAGCGCTAATTTCCCACTGCATGCATTTAATACATTCTGACAGTAGTCTTTTAATGCCAAACAAGTATTTGCGGTGGCACAAACTGTGGCGTAAATCTGGCCCCATATGTAGATTTAGAGTTCATAATTGTGTTTTTATTTCAGCAGTTACAGTAACTGTTGGAGTAGCAAAATATAATTTATGTGTGAATGTGTGTCTCTCAAACCTTGTACAAGTTAATATGTTGTACTTTTGTTTTTTTGTTTATTTTTAATTTAGTCATATTTAGTTTTAAATGGTAAGCAATAAGTTATTTTTTGTTTAGAATGCACTGCTTATATTTTAACCTTTTTTGCACATAATGAACTACATATCCTACACAAGATTCATTCAATAATCTGATCAAACCAATAATCAGCAGATTAATCAGTTCTGAAAATATAGGTTAGCTGCAGCTCTAATTGTAAGTCAGTCTGTCGGTTCACTAACAGTGAAAACAGACTCCTCGTCTGGTTTGTGGGATCAGTGTGTGACTCCTGTCTGAATCTGCTGCTGTTGCTCAGTGTGTTTTCTCTGATTGAACATTGAATTGGCATCATGTCGTGGAGCATCTGAGAAATAATGTAATGTAATGTAATCCGGTGATTGTTCACGCTGGTCAGTGTTTATTGGTGCAGCATGAATTGACCTTAACACTGGATTATATCTCACCTGGGGTCAGAGGTCATTGGATCATTACTAAATAAAGGAGGTTTTCTCATGGATCTGTCACTCTTCAGAGACACAAAGCTGTGATCAGATGAAACTTTCCATCTCCATAAGATCCTGAGAAAACAGAAATAATTCTTTGTTTAGTTCTGTCTGCTATTTCATTTATTATAAAAACCATCCACAATGTGAGTAAATCTTCACTCTGGCAGGCTAAATAATGTCTAACATCAGCCAGTTATTAGATTTTACTCGCCAGTGTGAGAGTTTGAGAATCAGTATAGGTTTATTTTCACTTGCTGAACACTCTGACTGAGATATAAATAGGTCAATGACGTGACACCTAAATTTTTGTCCGATTGCATTTTTTTCATTTAAATATTTTTTAAATGCATAAAAAAGATACCATATATAAGAAGCACAAACTCCAGATGTAATTTTCTGCTGTTAGAAAGATGTTTATGATTTCATCTCAGAATGAAGATCTCTCATCTTTAGAGTCAGCAACAGTCCGCTCCTTGTGAAGCTCTCCCAAGTGTTTGAATCAGCTTTGCTTGACTGTATTATCAAGCTAGCGGTCATCCCTGCTGCTTGTGCACCTTTTCCAACCCAAATTCCTCCTTCCAGTCAACTTTGTCTTTAATATGCTTTGATACAGCACTCTGTAAACAGGCACACCTTTCAGTAATGACCCTCTGTGACTTACCCTCTTTATGGAGGGCGTCAATGTTCGTCTTCTGGACCATTGCCAAGTCAGCAGTCTTCCTCATTATTGTGGTTTCAAAGAACAAGAGATACCCGGAATTTATACTGTAGGGATGGTCATTTATTGAAACTCAAATGTAAATATTCTAATATTTTGAGATATCATCTTCACAGATCTTAAGTGCAGGCTAACAAACGGTAGAGGGAGGGTGTTGATGGCTGTGCTGTGAAACAGTCAGAGCATGTTTGGGGTGTCAGACCAGGCTTTTCAAACCTGCTGTAGAACTCATTCAGGTCTTCAGCCAGTTGTTGATTGGCCTCAGTGCTGGAGGATGGGGTCTTGTAGCTGGTGATGGCTTTCAGGCCCTTCCACACTGATGTAGAGTCATTGCTTGAAAGCTGTTTTTTCATCTTTTAAGAGTTTTTTTTCTTTGCCACTCTTTATCTCCCTATTTAGTGTGTATTTGGCCTGTTTTTACAAGGCTTTGTCCCCAGTCCTGTAGGTGTCCTCTTTGGCCTAGCGAAACTGTTTGGGTTTTGCACGGAACCAAGGTTTGTCGTTGTTAAATGTGAAATAATTCCTGGTGGGAATACACATGTCCTCACAGAAACGGATGTTGGACGTCACAGTGTCAGTGAGCTCAACCAGATCAGTGGCTGCAGCCTCAAAAACAAAAACACTCACAATCAGTGAGGTCAAAGCAGGCTTGTAAATCCCACTCTGCTTCATTAGTCCATCTCTTTACAGTTTTTACAACAGGCTAAGCAGAATTAAGTTTCTGCTTGCAGGGCGGTAGAAGATGCTGAGTCTCAGAGCTACTCGGGGGACAGAGTGGTAAGCATCCTTTAAAACAGTGCAGCAATGGTCCAGTATATTGGTGTCCTTAGCAGGGCATGTGATGTGCTGTCTGTATTTAGGCAGTTCGCGGGTGAGATTAGCTTCACTGAGAATGATAATGAAAGAGTCTGCATAATACTGCTCTGTGTGTGTGATCTGACCGGCCAACAGTTCTAGCGCTACGCTCACTCGCACGTCAGGAGCAGTGTACACACTCACCAGAATAAACGAGAACTCCGGCAGTGAATAAAAAGGCTTACAGTTAATAAAGTTAGCTTCCAAGTTTGGCCAGAACATCTTCTTTAAAATGGTCACATCTGTACACCAGCCTTCATTGATATAAAAACAATCCACAACCTCTCGTTTTCGTAAGGAGTTTGTCTGACTTATTTGCTAGGGAGTGGAGATTCACCAAATGAATGCTGGCAGCGTAGTTTCACGAGTGCACCAGCGCGCTCCCCTCATTTGCGTCGCCTGGTGCGCTTGTATAGGATCACAGCTCCTCTGACTAAAATATCCAGTAAAGCATCTGAATGCTCAAACATCGGCAAAACTTATTTGGTGTGCTATTTATGATGTTCAGGAGTTTGTTTCTTGAAAAGCTGATCAGAAAAAAGTTGGACAGGACAAACAAACACAAATAGTACAAGTACCAAGGAACAAACACAAGTAAATTGATGAGTCCAAATCTTAGTAAATTGTGTTGCGAGATTCATTTTAATACTCTCCTCTCAAACTCCTACAAACTCGTATTCAATAAGGTGAGTTGCAAAAATAACTGGTGTCCACACATTTCTAAGCGCTAATTTCCCACTGCATGCCTTTAATACATTCTGACAGTAGTCTTTTAATGCCAAACAAGGATTTGCGGTGGCACAAACGGTGGCGTAAATCTGGCCCCATATGTAGATTTAGAGTTCATAATTGTGTTTTTATTTCAGCAGTTACAGTAACTGTTGGAGTAGCAAAATATAATTTATGTGTGAATGTGTGTCTCTCAACCCTTGTACAAGTTAACATGTTGTGCTTTTGTTTTTTTGTTTATTTTTAATTTAGTCATATTTAGTTTTAAATGGTAAGCAATAAGTTATTTTTTGTTTAGAATGCAATGCTTATATTTTAACCTTTTTTGCACATAATGAACTACATATCCTACACAAGATTCATTCAATAATCTGATCAAACCAATAATCAGCAGATTAATCAGTTCTGAAAATATAGGTTAGCTGCAGCTCTAATTGTAAGTCAGTCTGTCGGTTCACTAACAGTGAAAACAGACTCCTCGACTGGTTTGTGGGATCAGTGTGTGACTCCTGTCTGAATCTGCTGCTGTTGCTCAGTGTGTTTTCTCTGATTGAACATTGAATTGGCATCATGTCGTGGAGCATCTGAGAAATAATGTAATGTAATGTAATCCGGTGATTGTTCACGCTGGTCAGTGTTTATTGGTGCAGCATGAATTGACCTTAACACTGGATTATATCTCACCTGGGGTCAGAGGTCATTGGATCATTACTAAATAAAGGAGGTTTTCTCATGGATCTGTCACTCTTCAGAGACACAAAGCTGTGATCAGATGAAACTTTCCATCTCCATAAGATCCTGAGAAAACAGAAATAATTCTTTGTTTAGTTCTGTCTGCTATTTCATTTATTATAAAAACCATCCACAATGTGAGTAAATCTTCACTCTGGCAGGCTAAATAATGTCTAACATCAGCCAGTTATTAGATTTTACTCGCCAGTGTGAGAGTTTGAGAATCAGTATAGCTTTATTTTCACTTGCTGAACACTCTGACTGAGATATAAATAGGTCAATGACGTGACACCTAAATTTTTGTCCGATTGCATTTTTTTCATTTAAATATTTTTTAAATGCATAAAAAAGATACCATATATAAGAAGCACAAACTCCAGATGTAATTTTCTGCTGTTAGAAAGATGTTTATGATTTCATCTCAGAATGAAGATCTCTCATCTTTAGAGTCAGCAACAGTCCGCTCCTTGTGAAGCTCTCCCAAGTGTTTGAATCAGCTTTTCTTGACTGTATTATCAAGCTAGTGGTCATCCCTGCTGCTTGTGCACCTTTTCCAACCCAAATTCCTCCTTCCAGTCAACTTTGCATTTAATATGCTTTGATACAGCACTCTGTAAACAGGCACACTTTTCAGTAATGACCCTCTCTGACTTACCCTCTTTATGGAGGGCATCAATGTTCGTCTTCTGGACCATTGCCAAGTCAGCAGTCTTCCTCATTATTGTGGTTTCAAAGAACAAGAGACACCCGGAATTTATACTGTAGGGATGGTCATTTATTGAAACTCAAATGTAAATATTCTAATATTTTGAAATATCATCTTGACAGATCTTAAGTGCAGGCTAACAAACGGTAGAGGGAGGGTGTTGATGGCTGTGCTGTGAAACAGTCAGAGCATGTTTGGGGTGTCAGACCAGGCTTTTCAAACCTGCTGTAGAACTCATTCAGGTCTTCAGCCAGTTGCTGATTGGCCTCAGTGCTGGAGGATAGGGTCTTGTAGCTGGTGATGGCTTTCAGGCCCTTCCACACTGATGTAGAGTCATTGCTTGAAAGCTGTTTTTTCATCTTTTAAGACTATTTTTTATTTGCCACTCTTTATCTCCCTATTTAGTATGTATTTGGGCCTGTTTTTACAAGGTTTGTCCCCAGTCCTGTAGGTGTCCTCTTTGGCCTAGCGAAACTGTTTGGTTTTGCACTGAACCAAGGTTTGTCGTTGTTAAATGTGAAATAATTGCTGGTGGGAATACACATGTCCTCACAAAAACGGATGTAGGACGTCACAGTGTCAGTGAGCTCAACCAGATCAGTGGCTGCAGCCTCAAAAACAAAAACACTCACAATCAGTGAGGTCAAAGCAGGCTTGTAAATCCCACTCTGCTTCATTAGTCCATCTCTTTACAGTTTTTACAACAGGCTAAGCAGAATTAAGTTTCTGCTTGCAGGGCGGTAGAAGATGCTGAGTCTCAGAGCTACTCGGGGGACAGAGTGGTACGCATCCTTTAAAACAGTGCAGCAATGGTCCAGTATATTGGTGTCCTTAGTAGGGCATGTGATGCGCTGTCTGTATTTAGGCAGTTCGCGGGTGAGATTAGCTTCACTGAGAATGATAATGAAAGAGTCTGCATAATACTGATCTGTGTGTGTGATCTGACCGGCCAACAGTTCTAGCGCTACGCTCACTCGCACGTCAGGAGCAGTGTACACACTCACCAGAATAAACGAGAACTCCGGCAGTGAATAAAAAGGCTTACAGTTAATAAAGTCAGCTTCCAAGTTTGGCCAGAACATCTTCTTTAAAACGGTCACGTCTGTACACCATCCTTCATTGATATAAAACAATCCACAACCTCTCGTTTTCGTAAGGAGTTCGTCTGACTTATTTGCTAGGGAGTGGAGATTCACCAAATGAATGCTGGCAGCGTAGTTTCACGAGTGCACCAGCGCGCTCCCCTCATTTGCGTCGCCTGGTGCGCTTGTATAGGATCACAGCTCCTCTGACTAAAATATCCAGTAAAGCATCTGAATGCTCAAACATCGGCAAAACTTATTTGGTGTGCTATTTATGATGTCCAGGAGTTTGTTTCTTGAAAAGCTGATCAGAAAAAAGTTGGACAGGACAAACAAACACAAATAGTACAAGTACCAAGGAACAAACACAAGTAAATTGATGAGTCCAAATCTTAGTAAATTGTGTTGCGAGATTCATTTTAATACTCTCCTCTCAAACTCCTACAAATGCGTATTCAATAAGGTGAGTTGCAAAAATAACTGGTGTCCACACATTTTCAGCGCTAATTTCCCACTGCATGCATTTAATACATTCTGACAGTAGTCTTTTAATGCCAAAGCAAGTATTTGCGGTGGCACAAACTGTGGCGTAAATCTGGCCCCATATGTAGATTTAGAGTTCATAATTGTGTTTTTATTTCAGCAGTTACAATAACTGTTGGAGTAGCAAAATATAATTTATGTGTGAATGTGTGTCTCTCAAACCTTGTACAAGTTAATATGTTGTACTTTTGTCTTTTTGTTTATTTTTAATTTAGTCATATTTAGTTATAAATGGTAAGTAATAAGCTATTTTTTGTTTAGAATGCACTGCTTATATTTTAACCTTTTTTGCACATAATGAACTACATATCCTACACAAGATTCATTTAATAATCTGATCAAACCAATAATCAGCAGATTAATCAGTTCTGAAAATATAGGTTAGCTGCAGCTCTAATTGTAAGTCAGTCTGTCGGTTCACTAACAGTGAAAACAGACTCCTCGTCTGGTTTGTGGGATCAGTGTGTGACTCCTGTCTGAATCTGCTGCTGTTGCTCAGTGTGTTTTCTCTAATTGAACATTGAATTGGCATCATGTTGTGGAGCATCTGAGAAATAATGTAATGTAATGTAATCCGGTGATTGTCACGCTGGTCAGTGTTTATTGGTGCAGCATGAATTGACCTTAACACTGGATTATATCTCACCTGGGGTCAGAGGTCATTGGATCATTACTAAATAAAGGAGGTTTTCTCATGGATCTGTCACTCTTCAGAGACACAAAGCTGTGATCAGATGAAACTTTCCATCTCCATAAGATCCTGTGAAAACAGAAATAATTATTTGTTTAGTTCTGTCTGCTATTTCATTTATTATAAAAACCATCCACAATGTGAGTAAATCTTCACTCTGGCAGGCTAAATAATGTCTAACATCAGCCAGTTATTAGATTTTACTCGCCAGTGTGAGAATCAGTATAGGTTTATTTTCACTTGCTGAACACTCTGACTGAGATATAAATGGGTCAATGACGTGACACCTACATTTTTGTCCGATTGCATTTTTTTCATTAATTTTTTTTAAATGCATAAAAAAGATACCATATATAAGAAGCACAAACTCCAGATGTAATTTTCTGCTGTTAGAAATATGTTTATGATTTCATCTCAGAATGAAGATCTCTCATCTTTAGAGTCTGCAACTCTAAATTGACCCTTAGCAAAGACCCACCTTTAGTTATGATCTCTACGTCAGACAAACCATCCAACAAACCATGGCTCTTTTGTGCCACACATCATGTTCTCATGCAGTGAAAAATACATGACGGAGCAAAGAAGACACTGCCAACATGCAAGACAGAGCAGGTTACTTTCGGTATAAAAAAAAAGTCTCAGAGTTCAAATTTAGTCATTTTTTTAAGAAATTCAAACAACAAATACTTTCTTGTGGCTCTTTAATGCTTTAGAAAGACCGCTGTAGCACCTGTAGCATACTAGTAATGATAACAATGTGTACCATGCTGATTTGTACAGAGGCTCAGTAAAATTGCACTTAACAAGCCTAAATAAGAGCGATCGACTGATAGCGTGCGATTACCTAGCGTGCGATTCCTCCAGGCTGAGTCATGTATTTTTGTAAAAACAGGCTGTCATGTCCAAGGAAAGCGAAATCTGTCTTAGTGTCGACGCATTGCTGGTCAGCTGAGCCTTTAAAAGTGGCGCTCAAAGTTAAAATTATTTCAACAGCGTGTTTCATTACATATCTCTTTGAATGAGTCAGCGTTTTTGAACGAGCAGTTGAATGAATGGTTTAAAGACTCACTCAAAGACAGTCTCTTACCGCCAACTTGTGGTGAAACAATGAAACTGCACTGACTGTCAACCCATCTAGAACACGCAGGTGAAATATCAACAGAAAAAGTTCAAAACTGAAATCTTCATCAGTCAGATTCGAGGATCAGAATTAACTGTTATATAGGCTAACAATATACTAACAATCTTATTGTCAGGTTTATGTTTTGTTATGTGGACCGTTATTTTGTCATTCTCTTCTGTTTACTTCACTTCCTGTTTCAACGGAATTTAGTTTTGGTTTCTGAATATATATATATATATATATATATATATATATATATATATATACAGTGGGGCAAACAAGTATTTATAGTTAGCCACCATTTGCAAGTTCTCCCCACTTAAAAAGATGAGAGAGGCCTGTAATTTTCATCATAGGTATACCTCAACTATGAGAGACAAAATAAGAAAAAAAATCCAGAAAATCACATTGTAGGATTTTTAAAGAATTTATTTGCAAATTATGGTGGAAAATAAGTATTTGGTCAATAACAAAATTTCATCTCAATACTTTGTTATATACCCTTTGTTGGCAATGACAGAGATCAAACGTTTTCTGTAAGTCTTCACAAGGTTTTCACACACTGTTGCTGGTATTTTGGCCCATTCCTCCATGCAGATCTCCTCTAGAGCAGTGATGTTTTGGGGCTGTCGCTGGGCAACACAGACTTTCAACTCCCTCCAAAGATTTTCTATGGGGTTGAGATCTGGAGACTGGCTAGGCCACTCCAGGACCTTGAAATGCTTCTTACGAAGCCACTCCTTCGTTGCCCGGGCGGTGTGTTTGGGATCATTGTCATGCTGAAAGACCCAGCCACGTTTCATCTTCAATGCCCTTGCTGATGGAAGGAGGTTTTCACCAAAATCTCACGATACATGGCCCCATTCATTCTTTCCTTTACACAGATCAGTCGTCCTGGTCCCTTTGCAGAAAAACAGCCCCAAAGCATGATGTTTCCACCCCATGCTTCACAGTAGGTATGGTGTTCTTTGGATGCAACTCAGCATTCTTTCTCCTCCAAACACGACAAGTTGAGTTTTTACCAAAAGTTCTATTTTGGTTTCATCTGACCATATGACATTCTCCCAATCCTCTTCTGGATCATCCAAATGCTCTCTAGCAAACTCAGACGGGCCTGGACATGTACTGGCTTAAGTAGGGGGACACGCCTGGCACTGCAGGATTTGAGTCCCTGGCGCAGTGTGTTACTGATGGTAGCATTTGTTACTTGGTCCCAGCTCTCTGCAGGTCATTCACTAGGTCCCCGTGGTTCTGGGATTTTTGCTCACAGTTCCTGTGATCATTTTGACCCCACGGGTGAGATCTTGTGGAGCCCCAGATCGAGGGAGATTATCAGTGGTCTTGTATGTCTTCCATTTTCTAATAATTGCTCCCACAGTTGATTTCTTCACACCAAGCTGCTTACCTATTGCAGATTCAGTCTTCCCAGCCTGGTGCAGGTCTACAATTTTGTTTCTGGTGTCCTTTGACAGCTCTTTGGTCTTGGCCATAGTGGAGTTTGGAGTGTGACTGTTTGAGGTTGTGGACAGGTGTCTTTTATACTGATAAAGAGTTCAAACAGATGCCATTAATACAGGTAACGAGTGGAGGACAGAGGAGCCTCTTAAAGAAGTTGTTACAGGTCTGTGAGAGCCAGCAATCTTGCTTGTTTGTAGGTGACCAAATACTTATTTTCCACCATAATTTGCAAATACATACTTTAAAAATCCTACAATGTGATTTTCTGGATTTTTTTTCTTATTTTGTCTCTCATAGTTGAGGTATACCTATGATGAAAATTACAGGCCTCTCTCATCTTTTTAAGTGGGAGAAATTGCACAATTGGTGGCTGACTTTTGCCCCACTGTATATGCGGTAATACCATGTAATACGGTACTCAATACCATGCTATTGAGCCTCTCAAAATTACCGCAAGGGAAATTCCTACACTGCGACAGCCCTACATAGCACAAAATAAACATGAATGAACATAAGAAGGTATCTTCTTTCAACTGTGAAAAGATGTCAATAAACACTATTTTTTTTAAGTTTAAGTCCACTGATGATAATCTAATCTCCTGTCGGATTTGTTTGTCAGACAAATATAGCAGATTTGGCATTATGATTGCTCAAATTACCTGTTAATCAAACTCAGGGAGAAAGGTCACAATTGAGCAGCCAAGGTTGGGCAAAGTTTAGATATAACTTAATAACTTAACTGCAGTTAATGCCATATGCTGAACTTTTCACACATTTTATGCAATATACAGAAAATATAAGTCCTAATACGAGGTGATATTTGACTTACAGTGATTTACAGGGGCATTTTCTTTTTACTTTGTAATGGATTTTTCTAATTTTATTAAAAGTATGTCATCTATGTCAAATTCAAACATTTATATGTATAAGCTTTTGATCATTTCTAATTTAAACAATATAATAAGACAAACAATATAATAAGTTAGCAATCACATTAAATTTGTATTAATAAAAACAAATATTTGTACTACAGGTGGCACAGAAGAACACAAAAGTGGCTTGTAGGTACGTTTAATTAGGCTCAGAAGTGGCATGAGTGCAATTAAATTAACGTTGAGATTAATGTTTTAAATATAAAATGTTAAAAATAGAAATATTAAATTATTTAAATTACTGAAATTAAATGTTAAAAATGAAACTAATACCGCCAGCAGGTGGCGGCATGTCACTAATTTTTATCACTGAATCATTCATTCAATTGATTCGTTCGAACGTCTGATTCATTCAGGATTGAAGCAAGTGACAGGCTTTATGAATGGGTAATCATGAATCACTGACTCACTCGATTCATTTAAACAAGCAATTCATTCATGAATGAAACACCACTGTGTTTGCTTTTAGAGATGCGCTGCGGCTCAGCTGTTACTTTATTTGAAACTATTTTCCTTGATGAAATGGCACAAACTCAGGCAGTAGGCTAGTGTTATATTCAGACAACGCAAGTCACTTAATATTAACTTCTTGTTTATTGAACTGTTGTATTAAATCAATGTCACATTTGCAGACTGCCTTAATTTTTAAAAGCCGTCACTCTCAGTTTATCGTGATCTGTGGACTCACAAAAAATGGTTTATAAGAGAGTGTGCGAGTGAGTTCTCTTTCACTTTAAATAAGCAAGACTCAAAAGCACATTAATCATCTTGCAGCTGTGGTGGGATGATTTTAGTGTAAACACTGGTGTCTTGTCTCCATGCAGCAAAGTTCCTTTTTGACAGGAAAATTAGTTTTTAATCCTTCAAACCCTTCTATCTCTACTACCTTTCTTAGTCAGTTTAAACTAGTCTCACTTTCAGATTTGCTGGAGATAGTTGAGCAGCTTAAACCTTCGGGCTCGTCTTTGGATATAATTCCTCCTTTTTTATTTAAGAAAATTTGTATTGACGTTGCCCCGTATCTCTTGATCATAATAAATCGCAGTTTAGAATCTGGCATTATGCCTGATTGTTTAAAGCATGCAGTAGTTTACCCATTGCTCAAAAAACACAATTTGGACTCATCAGTTGGACTCACAAATTTTAAGCCCAATTCTAATTTGCCTTTTATTTCCAAGATTATTGGAAAAAATTGTGTTTTCACAACTACAATGTTTTTTAGCTGAAAACTCAATGTTTGAAACATTTCAGTCAGGTTTTCGTAAATGCCATTCCACCGAGACTGCGCTTTTGAAGGTTCTTAATGATATTTTAATATCATGTGATTCAGGGGATTTTGCTGTCCTTGTGCTCTTAGATTTGACGGCCGCCTTCGATACAGTCGACCATGCTATTCTCATTGATTGATTAGAACATTGCATTGGTTTAAGAGGTATAGCTTTAGATTGGTTTAAATCATATCTTGCAAATAGGAGTTTTTCAGTCAAAATGGGTGAACATTACTCTAGAAATGCTTCTTTGACCTGTGGGGTTCCCCAGGGTTCTATTTTGGCTCCCCTGCTCTTTTCTCTCTATATGCTCCCTCTTGGCTCGATTTTTAGAAAACATGGTCTGTCATTTCACTGTTATGCGGATGATACTCAGGTTTATCTGCCTGTTAAACGAAACAGATGTCTCTGTGTCTGAAATCATGGGTAAAAAACCTAGGTTTCATTTTTGATGATGGCTTAAAGTTTGACCGTCAAATAAATTCAGTAGTCAAAGCTTGCTTTTTTCAGCTGCGTTTACTTTCTAAAGCAAAGCCTTTTCTGTCTTTTAAAGATTTTGAAAAAGTAATTCACGCTTTTATTTTATCTAGGCTGGACTACTGCAACTCACATTATTTTGACTTTGTGTGGGTTAAAAAGGGAGCATATTACTCCTATTCTACGCTCATTACATTGGTTGCCTGTTTGTTTTAGAGTGGATTTTAAAATTGTGCTCCAAATCAAGTTTATAAATCAAGAAATGGCTTGGCCCCTACCTATCTCCGTGAGTTACTGACTGAGTATCAACCGATTAGATCCCTTCGGTCTTCCAACCAGGATCTATTGTCCACCCCTAAGTCGAGGCTTAAGTGCAGGGGAGATCGTGCTTTCTGTATTGCTGCCCCTAGGCTTTGGAACTCCTTGCCACTCTCCATTAGACAAGCTTCTTCTGTTAATATTTTTAAGTCCAGGCTAAAGACTTTTTTATTTTCGAAAGCATATGGTTGATGGCAGAGTTGTATGATGTTATAACCTTACTGTTTGTTTGTTTGTTTGTTTGTTGTGTGTTTTTTCTGTTTTTAATGACTTACTGGAAAGCACATTGGTCGACTGAAGTTGAAATTAATTGTGCTATATAAATAAATCGTCATCATTATGCTGGAATGACAATATAGTTCCTAGCCATATCGGCCTAGAAAATCCCAACTTTTCCATTTTCCATTGGTCTTAGTACACAATGTAACTACAGAAGAGTCAAGTTTTAAATAGGAAAAATATTTAAACTCTTTGATCATTTTTGAGCAAGATGCTAATAGTCTAATCAGATTCAATGATCTATGCTAAGCACTAAAAGTGTTACTGGATTCGAAAACGGTAAAACTCATTTTTTTTACTCTTGAGGAGTTGTAAAATGAGCCTATTTTTAAAATAGTGGAGTGTTCCTTTAAATATCTATCGGTGTCATGAATGTTAACCAACAAAAAATGTTAAATAAATGTATACATGTTAAGTAAACCTACTGTATCTTAAAAATTTGGTTTAATTTGTATCTCTAGCCAAAAATGAATAGTCATCATTTATTCAAGTTTTTCCAAACTTAATCCTTGATTCAAATTTCTCATAAGCTTAACTTATTTAGTCTAAAGAGAGACGAATTAATGACTATTATTGGACTAAATCAATAATGCCTGTCAAAATTAACACTGTTACTACTACTATTACTATCTTGTAACCTGCAATAAACCTTTACTCAAACTTTATTTTATGAGATGAAGGGGGAAAATAAAATAAAATAAAATCAGCCAAACATATCGGCAAAAAAATATATAATTCAGCATCATATATCGGCTGCCCTGATTTTTTAATATTGGCATCGGCCACAGAAAAAAACATATCTGTCAACCTCTAATTATAAATGACAAAATGCTAAATGTATTGTAGTTATTAAGATTGATGTGGTTTGGAATTGGTAAAATATGATCAGAATGTCAACTTGCATAATATTGCATGCACTGTATTTGTCCTCTTCTGCTGAATGTAGTGATTGGTTGTCAAGGCAGCACACATCCAAAAACCTATTTTAAATGCAAAATTTATTTTTGTGCCCTTAAATACTTTCTTCTTTTGCGAAACAAACATTTTCTCAACAAAACTCGGTTCACGCATGTGCAAAATGCATCTTTGCACGTTTAAAATATAATCTTTCACATGCAGAATTATGGCAGAGATCTAATCCCATATTCACAGTGTGTGTGTGTGTGTGTGAAAGAGAGAGTGTGTGTGTGTGTGTGTGTACTTGAAATTTGTGCTCTGCATTTCACCCATCCAAGTATGGCTTACCATACTTAGCCAATGTCACTCACTTTCTTTCACGTAATTTTTTCACTGGATTATATCTCACCTGGGGTCAGAGGTCATTGGATCATTACTAAATACAGGAGGCTTATTCATGGATCTGTCACTCTTCAGAGACACACAGCTGTGATCAAGAGATGAATATCTCTCACTGCTCTCCATAATGAGAAACTGACTTCACACCTGCACATGGAAACACAAAAGAACAAATGACACATAATATTGTGATTAGTATTCCAGTAATTGGAGTGAAAACAAATCTTATTGCAACAAACAATGATATTCAAGAGAATGTGGAGCTTCAGACTTAACAGCTGCAACAGTTTGTGGAGGATCATTTTCTTATGAATCCATAAAGTGATGGTTTACTGACTGTAGTGGAAGAAGATTTGAAGCCCTTTGAGATGAAGAGTGATCCTCATGAGCATCGTCAGTATCTGAGCTCACTGATGCAAATGTCTTACTGAACATATTTCACTTCAGCAGCATGAGAAAAGCATGAATCCCTGTTAAGAGGCTTGATGTGTTAATGATGCTGTAATACCACGTTCACACTGCGCAATGTTCAAAGTCGTTGGATCACCGTTTTTACAATAGGAAGAATTGCCAATAACTCTCTCTGGTCCACAATCTACATTTCACAACCAAATACACGCAAGAAGTGATAAGGAAATAATGCAAGATGAGGCTGATATTGAGATCTATAAACCTATTATTACTGAGTCTGCTCACAGAACTAGGTTTAAATGTTGCCCGCATTCTCCACCATTTCCTGCAACAGATTACTCTAAGTGAGATGAACATAATTAATCATAACGGGTTATTATCAATTATATATTCATCTTCAGGAATTAACTGTAGCATTATTAGTACAATAAAATGATTTGTTTGTCCGCAGTACGGACAGTTTGAATCGTCTATTGTAGGCATCCTCAAATCTGAACCATCCCTGCAGAGTTTAGCTCTAACCCTAATCAAACACACCTGAGCATGTTAATCAGAGTCTTGAAGATCATTAGAAAATCACAGGTAGGTGAGTTTGATCAGGGTTGGAGCTAAACTCTGCGGCAGATTGGACCTCCAGGGAAAGATTTGAGGAACCCTGGTCTATTGACTCGAAGGAAAAGTATTTATCTGGCCACAAACAATAATTTCCTTACTGATACATTGCTCACCGAGCATGTAACAAGACCGGATGTTAAAGTGACCTCGTTCTGTGAGCAGCAGACACAGACCACCAAGTGTGAATACATATGGATGTTTATTAAACTACACTACAGGGGAACATCCAACATCGAACTATAAAAAAACATACATAAATTAAACATAGATGCCAACGCAAGGAAGGCATGGAGAGAGAGAGAGAGAGAGAGATCGAGCGAGCGAGAGAGAGAGAGCACGCGCTCGTGCGCAAAACAGTAGAGTGTAATGGCAGGATTTATACATAAGCTAAGTACAACCTGTTAGAACCATCAGAGAATCACATCACCTAAATTAAAAGGGGTCGAAGCCTAGAAGCGCATCTAAATAGTTAACAAGCGATTACTTGCACTGTTTTTTGTTGATGCTGAGTAAGGTGTCCTGGTGCGTGTATAATGCGTAGATTCTTGATGAATTCCTTTAGGAGTGAAAGCTTCGTTATTCCAGCCACGGGTTGATTGGTCGACAAAGTTACTGAACGTAAAACTGCCCGAAGCTCAGACTCCCCCCGAAAGGGGACCCGCAAAATTTCCAAGGTGTGTCTCCAGGGAACCAAAGTAAAGAGAAGAGCTCTCATTTTGTATGTGGGAGAAGTTTTATCTGGTTTCCCTGTAACACCCATTTTGGTTAGTTTGACCAATAACAAGGCACATAGTTTTAGCGGGAAAGTATTTCTTTGTCCCACTTGACACCTCATTTGCATGTTTTATGACTGATATGGAGACTCAGTGTAATTTTTCCCACAGTACAGTAAAAATAGCATGATGCATTTAACGATCACATGCTGTACATCATTGTTTTAGGAATAAAGAGCAGATCATTTTGATATCAAGAAAGGGATATCTAAAATATATTAAACAAGAGTTACGTTCATAAACCTGAATTATTGTGTTTAGAGCTTACTAATACGAATAACGGGTGGTAACTAGGCAAATATAATAAGGAAACATACAAACAATACATGTATATACCAGATACAGATAAACATCATGCAAGTTTTCAGACTATGAGCCATTCACACTTAAAGACTGATTATGGGAATGTAAATTTTGTATTGCAAACATGATCCTTGACTCTGAACTGCTGGTAATCATTATTCCTTGGTCTATAATATACCCGTCTCACACCTAGATACATCATCATTGCAGCTTTATTGTGCTATTGCATATGTGTGAGCATCTCGACACTTTTACATTAATTCACAGCGCAGGGGTGTTAGAATGTTCGAAAACAGTATAGGGTAAACGTACCCAAGCTCACCAAATCTACATTGAGACATTTTTAGTGTACAAGATATTGGTTTCAGTACAAAAAAGTTATGTCAAAATAAAATAGCAATCTCTCTCACAAAAATATATAATTTTATTTTAAATGACAAAAGCATTTTAAATAAGATATACATAATTAAATTCAAAAAGTCTGGCTGTGCTTAGTGGGTACATTTTTGTAGCACACCTCTGTTTCCACTAAGCTCAAATCATGTTTTATTAAAAATTATTGTTTATTTCAAGGAACATTTTTAAAAATATATATATTTTTGAAGGTTCAAAGTAAATTACAAAAAAAGCAGAACACTAAAATCAAGCAACAAGGCATTCAATTTGATCAGTTATATATTCATAGTGAAGTGTTATTTAAGCAAAAAGTTCACGTTCAGCTAAGTAACACATTCAAAAATCAAATAAAAAAAAACAATGAAACAATTAATTCATGGGGATAAACACAGAAACTAGCCTCATTATGAAGCCTCTTACTGGATGTCAATGTATCTATAGTCTCTTAAGACTGCAATACACTACATGATTTTTGCCCTGATTTTCCACAGATTTACAGTTTGAAAAAGTTTATGCTAGTTGCCAAAGATCAGAGCCAGTTTGCAGATGAGTTGACAGAATCCATAGAAAATCGACTAACTTAACTTAGTGACAACCATCAGTTTATATGTAAAGTCTGTTTATGAAGTATTTATATAGATGTTCAATGTGGAAGAGCTTAAAGAGCACACTGAGCTTAATTGGAGCAACAACAATTTTTTATAAATTTCATGTAATATTTATTACAATTATAGGATTTTGTTAAATAAATAGTCTGGGTCATGTATTAAGTTCATGCATATTTTAATATGAACAACTATTATTAACATCTATGAAATTATCCTTTTTCTTATTGATGTCACACTGAAGCAGTGTTATTTTCACAGCAGTGCACCCTTTAAGCTCACCATAAAATAATATGACATCTTTAAAAATGACAGCACTGTAAAACGTCAGACCAGCAATAATCTGTCAATTTATAAAATGATAGATGTAAAAGTATAAGCCAGTAAAGCCTATGGAGTAATATATTAGCGTAGGACAAATATTATTCAGCTAGTCAGCTAACTCTGTTCTGTAGCATCAGCGCTGTGTAGGGCTGTCACGATAACTACTTTTTGTTGTGCGATATATTGCACCAAAATTAATTGCGATAAACGATATTATTGTCATTTTAAGACCATTTTAGTTCACTGATTATATAATTACAGTATGACAATATAATAGCATAATAATGCAAGTGCACTCTTTCAAAGAACAAAGAACATTTTATTCTTAAGAATAAAAAAGTTTGCAGCATATTTTTAAAAGCTGTTTTTTCGACCGTGTTTAATGGCTGCATCTCTTTGGCTATATAGCGAGTTACGCTATCTGTGAGTGTGCGCCATTTCACGCTGTCACGTTTATATTTACACTGTCGGGAAAAGGCATCTGTAACAGATAACTGTCTGGAAGACCCCTCTCCAGCTCCAGCTGCGGTTGTTGTTCCCAGATTGAAAAACTGGGTGGGATGGTTATGTTTTAAGTGAGATTTTAGGTTAGTTGTGTTGCCTCTTTTCGTTGCCACTGTTTTTAAACAAAGTCGACATACCGGCTCATTCACGTTAATTGGCTCTCCTCTCTCATTCGGCTTAAAGCCAAAATGTTCCCACACCGGAGCTGAAGATTGCGGCTTTGAAACCAAGTCCATTGGGACTTGTTCTTCCCTAACTGGCTGTAGTTGTCACGAAACACTTTATAACGCAGTGGGTTCACGCCTTCTCTTCACCTGTCGCTGTCCGCTCTGTGTGCGTGTGTGGGGAGACGCTGCCTAAGCCCGCCTCCGCCACAGAGAGCAGACGAGATGACAGAGGTAGCGCGATCGACTAAAATGTTGGTGATATTCATTTTTATGTAAAAAATAATATAATCATTATTTTTAATTATAAAAAAATGATCAGTCGCAATATATCGCGGCACCAAAAATGATCGCGCTCATATCCATATATCGTGTGATAAATCGATATATCGACTATCGCGACAGGCCTAGCGCTGTGTCGCTAAAACTATCTTTTGGATGAATATTGATGAATGAACCATAGGCATATATTATGTTAAAGGGTTAAAAATACCATTACATTCTAACATAACATTGCAATCTAAAAACAAAAATAATTAAAGCAGAAGTTACATTTACTAAACTAAAAATGCAAATAATAAAAAAGCACAGACTATTTGAGTAATAAGGCTATTTTGATTACCCCACTACAGACACTTTAGTTAGTGCTATCATACATATACACTTACTTGTAGGTTTAAAATTCTACATAGGTCACATTTATTGTTTATTAACTACAAATATTTCAGCAAAATATATATTTTAGTCAGAATTATTGTGCTCTTATTACATTGCGCGTCTGTTTGGCATGCGGCGGCGCTCGTTCAATGAAGTCTAGGGCTGTGACGTGGCGTGGCGGACACAGCGGTGGTAATGGACCAACTACTGCCAGTGGTGCGGTGTTGTGATATATATATATAATTCTGAAACTCTAAAATAAATAAATGAGACTCAATCATCTATAGCAAACTTGCGTGTTTATTTTAACACACAGCCTGCAAAACACTCAAATAAATAATACAGTTAAATAGGAAAGTAGCCTTAAATAAGAAAGTTAAATACACCCGGTGAGCCGGTCTACCTCACGCAAACAGCGTGGCGAGAACCCATTATAATCAGTGATGCGGTCTACACCAGATGCGCGATACAACACAACAAATCCCTCACAGTAAACTGCCTCGTCCTATTTATGACGTACTGACACAAAGTTCAAATGTCCGGTAGACAGACTCAACCTGTTGTGTTGCGACGCGGCGTCCGGTTTAGACACGGTTCACTGTTCTGCCACCAAGCAAGCGGGCGCGTTAACTCCTCGTCTGCTGCACGCGCTTTCTGTGGAATAGGAATCGTGGCGTATGTTGCCACATTTCTTGTTAACATCTTCCATTTACCGCGGTCTCGTTCGTATTTGGCCAGTTTGGAGAAAGCCTCACCAATACACACCTGACCAGCCGGGCGTTTGCGATCACGTGAACTTGAAGACACTTGAACAAACGCGGATGGGTGACACGAATGGAAATGATTCCAGATCGGCAATGTAGTATTTGGTTTCCCAACAAGGTCCATCGCTCATCATGATATAAATATGCTGAATGCAGAATAAACTGTTTTCTTGCGCTCAAACCTGCCAATCTAAAGGAAACACAGTGTATGGCGTTTGAGGTTCAGTTTTTCCCACAGGATTTTGTGAGGCATGTGGCGGCAGGTGACGTCTAGTGTTTCCCACACATAGGGTGAATCATTTCTCTGTCTTACCCTTCCTTTTGTCTTACCCCCTAGCCCTTGTCCCTCGAAACCAAGTGGTGCTAGCGGGGGTGAAAAACATACCCCTATGAAATGAGACTCACTTGGTTACTGTTCGTCTTCATACATCGTTGCTAGCTGGCTGCTACGTCACCAGAGGCGACAAGTGTTGATCGCAAAACTCTCCGTCTAAAAGTGTGTGTGTCGCGATTGCGTGGGTTTTAGTGATGTTTTCTCTATTCAGAGAAATGCGGGACTGTTGTGCAAATCAGCAATGTAACGTTAGCATGGAAAAATAGCGATTTTTTAAAACGTTTCAATTAAGAACATGGTTGCAAATATATATGTGAGTTACAGGACTGTGTAGAGCACAAAACAAGACTATCGTCATTTTAAATAAATTATTTAAGCCGAAAATATTCTCTGGATGATCTGGCTGCAGTGTATTCTGGGTACCCCTTGGTTTCAAGTAAACTCGTGAAAATTCTTGGTTTTAACCCCTTCCCCTTAGCCCTACCCCTCGATCAAAACAAGAATTGGGACAGCCCTTACGCTCACGTGAATGCGCAAAACTAAGGGGAAGGGGTAAGACAGAGAATTGGGATACTTTACATTTACAACAACAAAGAAATAAAGAAAAATAATAAGAAAAGAGAAAAAAATAAAAATAACAATAAACAATTCATAAAAATAAAGCAAGAAAGCAATAAATAAATAATAACAAGATAGAAAAAGTAAGCAAGAAAATTACAGGGCAGTGATACAATCAATAGAAATGCACATTAAGACTGTATTCATAGTTCTGTTTGGGACTGACAGCAGTTGCTTACAGGTGAAAGACTTTACATGTTTTATTTATTCAGCAGATTAAAACATCTGCTTGAATACATATCTGTATATGACTGAAAAGCTGAAGTCACAAACGCACTCTAGAGCGACAGAATAAAATTAAACTCATCATGATTATATAGGAAACTCAATGTCCCGTGCTGTTCCGTTCATTCAGCACAGCTTTGAATGCGGTTGTGAATCTTGACAATGTAAAGGCATCAGTTCGGCTATATGTGCGATTCTGACAGTCCTATAATAATAATATAATGCTATATGAACACAACTCTATGAAGTGATGTTGCCATACTAGCCTTTACCTTCTGCTCTAGAGTCTTGTTTGTGTTAAACATGGCAGAAAAACAGTCTTAAGTAGGGATAACTGCAGGCTCGCGCAATGGGCGTGGCTAAAGGTGTGACGCGTCGACGCATTCTATGCTAATCGACGTATTTTTAATACTTTATGGGGTTTTAAATGATTATTTTAAGTAAACCTATTCGTGGCTTATCTCTCTTATTAACTATTTTAACAGAAATGAAGTCCCGCTCTTTATATTCTCATTCCTGCGTGATCCTTTCAAAACCGAAACTAAAAAGTCCGGCCTAACGTTAAGTGCTGACAACAACAACAAAAAACACATGAAAACCAGAATAAACTGTTTTCCATACGGACAAACGCAACTGTTTAAAACAAATGAAAGATTTAGGAAGGTAGATCTCTCAGAAACCGTAGAAAATAAAGATGATTTAAGATGTGTAATTACTGTGTAGCACTGAGATCGCTAGACGAGGCCTAATGAGCTCATTTGTGTGAATTCGACCAACATTGACATTTGTAACTGGTTTCGCCTACAGCCCGTGTGATTGTAAAGAATCCGTTAATTAATCAACTAAAAGCAGAAAGTCTAGAGCTCGATATCATTATAATCCTGAGGATGAACTTGTGCAGCTTCATCCACTTCTACATTACATGCGTCACAACTCAATACAGGTGTTAATGTTTAAATATCGGATTAGAGACGCGAAAGTCTACAATAATACGATTTTATATCAGAAACTGATAATAAACTTACCTCAATGTGATGTTTATGTAAGTTTTATTCCTGTCGAGTTATCTAGACAATGGAGTCTCCCAGTGAAGAATTCTTCTTCTGCTGCTGTTTAACGCAGAAGGGCGTTTTCCGAGATGGGTCTGACTGCAGAGCGCTGGCGAATGACGGAAGTACGTCACCTCCACTCAGTGTTGCCAAGTCCGCGGTTTTCCCTCGGATTTGGGATTCTTTAAAATCAGTTGCCGCGGGTTGTTTTTCATGTCCACGGGTTGAAGCGAACCCAATAACGTGATATTTATCCCATGCAATGCGAATTTTACCAGGGAAACCTCGCCAAAAAAACGTGAATATTATGCACATGGAGTGGGATTTTTACTGGGGGACCCCCTCGAAACACGATTGGGCTGTTTTGGGCTTCTTTTTTTCAAATAACAATAACATACAATGTTTTATCAAGAAATAACATCAAAAATGTTACAACATATAAAAAATAAACATAAAAATAAATGACAACAAGTAGCAGTTGACAGGGGGAGGTAAGTATAAAAGTTCAAAGACACAAAATATGTAAGTATACATATCAAAATCAAATAAATATTATTCTCTGATATATATATATATATATATATATATATATGCAAGGAGAGAAAATCGGCAATTAACAAGACAAAATGACTACAATGGTAGGGATGGTGAGTCCTTTTGATGGCACATCACAGTTATGGGATGAATATATCGAAATGTTGGTGTATTTTTTCCAAGCTAATGAAATTGAGGGAGCTGATAAAAAGAAAGCGGTGGTGTTGAGTGGAGTAGGGGTTTCCACATACAGTTTATTAAGAAGTTTGCTCTGCCCTGAAAAGCCAGGAGACAAGACTTATAATTAACTGGTGTCTGTCCTAAAAAGTCATTACAATCCTAAGCCAAGTGAAATTGTTCAAAGATGAAACTGTTGCTGATTTTGAAAAAGTTAGCACAGCACTGCGAGTACGGGGCTACACTTCCGCAAATGCTGCGGGACAGACTTGTATGTGGAGTAAAAGACGACCAAATGAAGAGACGGCTATCAGAAGTGGAGTTAACATTTGAGAAGGCACTTACCGTCTGCCAGGCAATGGAGTCTGCGAACAAGAACGTGAGAGATTTGCAGGGATTGTTAATGGAGGAGACAGGACAAAATGTGAAGTCACTTAAAGGAGCCACAGCAGTGCATAGAGTGTACTCAGTGGAGAAAAAGGGGCGACAAAAAGACATTGTGTGTTACAGATGCAAAGGACAACATGCGCCAGAGGAATGTAAGTTTCTGAACGAGCTCTGCCATAAATGTGGAAAACGTGGACACATAAAACGGGCATGCAAGGCAAAACAAACTGCTGTGGGGGCCAAAAGACTACATTCAAAGGACAAAGAGGAAAGAAAGGTAGAAGGACGTATCCCGTTAGAGAGGAGGAAAGTAACGAGACGGAGGACACCCTGGATATAAACACAATATATAGTGTATCCCAAGTCCAGCGGTTCTCAATTCCAGTCCTCGTGCCCCCCCGCTCTGCATATTTCGTATGTTACTCTTATCGCTTCAGATGTTTGTTCTATTCGAGCGTAAGTGCCCTAGAAGTGGACACTTGATTCCAGTGACAATAAAGAGCTACTATATTCCATTCAAAGTGCATTGAAGTGTGCAAGGCGTGAATAAAAATTTTATATATTTACAGAGGTATATGATGTCACACTTTGAAAACGTCATTTTCCGTGAAGATGTTGCTTTATGACAAATCCATGAATGAATGTACAGAATATGAAGCAAACTTCAGCGGATTTCACCTGCTCAGGGAGTAGGGAGCAATGGACCATCTGTGTAGGGAGCATGTCAATCGGAAAAACACAGTTCATGCATGGAGCGCACTTCTAACAAGCTGATTATCTGAATCAGGTGTGTTAACAAAGAGAGACATGCAAAATATGCAGAGCGGGGGGGCGCGAGGACTGGAATTGAGAACCTCTGCCCAAGTCCAACCTAAAGTGGCTCCTATCGCGCAGAAAATGAAGGTAAATGGCACTAAAGTGGACTTTGAAGTCGACACAGGTTGTGGAGTGACAATCATCTGTAAAGAACACTATTCTAAGTTGTGGAAACAAACTGACATGCCAAAATGGAGATCCTGCAGTTTGAAACTAAAGACCTACACAGGGGAAAAGATGGAAGTGCTGGGTCAAGCCACAGTAACAGCGGAAATCCAAAATGTGAGAAAAGAAATGACGATGGTCGTGGTAGATGGAGAGGGGCCTAAATTTGGGCGAGGCTGGCTGAAAGATTTCGGGATGTTACCCCAGCTGGTGAATCAAGTAAAGACAGTGCCAACACGGAAGTTAGCAGATGTGCTAGACAGACACGCAGATGTGTTTAAAGAAGAGCTGGGCCAGCTCAAAGGCACCACAGCTAAAATTCATGTCAACCCTGAGGCCCAACCACGATTCTATAAGCCCAGACGAATTCCTTTTGCCATCAAGCCCTTGGTGGAGGTTGAGCTCCAGAGACTGGTGGAAGAGAAAATCATTGAGCCAGTGCAGTTTACAGAGTGGGCAGCCCCTATAGTACCTGTTAAGAAATCAGATGGCTCTATTCGGATTTGTGGAGATTACAAACTCACAGTGAACAGGGCATCCAGTGTGGAACAATATCTTATTCCAAAAGTGGAAGATTTGTTCGCTCAGTTAGCTGGAGGCCAGAAATTTTCCAAACTGGACATGAGTCATGCGTATCAGCAAATTATGCTGGATGAAAGTGCCAAGAAATATGTCACAGTTAACACACACAAGGGGCTGTATACGTACTGCCGACTCCCTTTTGAAGTGGCATCAAGTCCAGCCATTTTCCAATGCACCATGGAGGGAATTCTCCAAAATATGAAGAACGTCGCAGTGTACTTGGATGACATATTAGTCACCGGGACAAATGAGGAGGAGCATCTGAGAAATCTGGAGGAGGTTCTGAGGAGACTAGAAACCAGTGGATTAAGACTGAAAAGGAGCAAATGTGAGTTTCTGGGAGAGGAAGTGAAATGAATTAATATATATATATATATTTAGCAGACACTTTTATCCAAAGCGACTTACAATTGCATTCAGGGTTTACATTATTAATTTTTTTAATCAGTATGTGTGTTTCCTGGGAATCGAACCCACAACCTTTTGCGCTGCTGACGCAAATGCTCTACCACTGAGGCACACAGGAACACTGGATAAGTGATATTCCTGGGCCACCGAATCAGTGCCGCAGGTGTGCAGCCGGTCACAGAAAAGGTGCAAGCGATTCAAGAAGCCCCCACTCCACAGTCGGTGAGTGAACTGAAGGCTTATCTAGGCTTGCTGAAGTACTATCATAAGTTTCTGCCTAGTCTGTCCACTGTGCTGGCGCCCTTGCACAGGTTGTTGAAGAAGGAAACAAAGTGGACGTGGGGGCGTGAGCAGGAAGAAGCCTTTGTGAAGTCAAAAGAACTGCTCCAGTCGTCTGCTTTATTAGTGCACTACGATCCTACCAAACCTCTTATCTTGGCTTGTGATGCTTCCCCATATGGGGTGGGGGCCGTGCTGTCCCACAGGATGGAAGATGGTACAGACAAACCGATAGGATTTGTATCACGGACATTAAATTCAGCAGAGAAGGATTACTCTCAATTGGACAAGGAGGGTCTGGCTGTCATTTTCAGGGTAAAGAAATTCCACACATATGTGTATGGCAGACCATTTACCATTGTGACCGATCACAAGCCCCTGATTGCACTGTTCAATGAACTCAGATAAGTGCCTCAGATGGCTTCTCCACGTATTCAAAGATGGGCAGTGACTTTGAGGGGGTATGAGTACACAATTGTGTATCGAGCGGGCCGTGAGCATCAAAATGCTGATGGGTTGAGCCGTCTGCCGCTGTCTGAAAAAGGAGTGGAGACCCCAGCGGAGGAAGAGAGAATGCTGCTGCTGGATGAAAATGATGTGTCCCTGATAAAAGCAGAGCAGGTGAAGAAATGGACTGATACAGATCCTGTTTTGGCACGAGTAAGAGAGTACGTGCTTATAGGATGGCCCAAGAGTTTGGAGGATCCAGCTTTTGGAGCATACCTTAAAAAGCAGGACGAACTCAGTGTCCAGGGAGGCTGTGTATTGTGGGGTGCACGCGTGGTGATTTCCCCCCAAGGCCGTGCAGCCATACTCAGTCTGTTACACAATGGCCACCCAGGCATAACCAGAATGAAGGGGTTGGCACGGAGTTATGTGTGGTGGCCCCAGATGGATGCTGCTGTGGAAGGAATGGTAAAAGTGTGTGCCGGATGTCAGGAGAACAGGAACACCCCTCCTTGTGCACCCTTACACCCTTGGGAGATTCCAAAGCTACCGTGGAGAAGGATCCATATTGATTATGCAGGTCCGTGTCAAGGAAAAATGTTCCTGATCCTGGTGGATGCGTACTCTAAATGTATAGAGGCGTATTCCTTGAATAACGCTACATCTGCTGTTACCATCCAGTGCCTAAGACAAAGTTTCAGCCAGCATGGATTACCAGAGATAGTGGTGTCAGATAATGGCACTTGCTTTACCAGTAAGGAGTTTCAAGAATTCATGAGCCATAACGGCATCAAGCACATAACCACAGCACCTTACCATGCGGCTTCTAATGGACTGGCTGAAAGAGCGGTGCAAACATTTAAAAGCCTTATGAAAAGAGCACAGGAGAGTCAATTGAAGCCCGGATAGCAAGAGCATTATTTAGTTATCGAATTACACCTCAGTCAACTACCGGAAAATCACCTGCAGAGCTGTTGTACAGACGTAAACTGAGGTCTACTCTAGATCTCGTTCACCCTGACTTCAGAAGTCAAGTACAAGACAAGCAAATGAAGCAGAAGTGTTACTATGACCAGCATGCCAAAGAGCGACAATTGAGTGTAGGCGATGATGTGTATACCAAGAACTTCAGCTCAGGACCTACCTGGATTCCAGGAAAAGTGCAGAAAAGGACAGGGCCTCTGTCATATACCATCAAACTTGGTAATGGCCAGGTAGTGCGCCGACACATTGATCAGGTGAGGACCAAACATGTGGTAGCACCTGCTGGAACAGCTATGGAGTTGGAGACTTCCTTGCAAGACGTGGAGGAGTTGCCATTGACTGAACCAGTTAGTCCTGCACCATCAGAGGACAGTGTTGTACAGCAGACAACTGGAATTACATCAGAGGCCACTGTATCAGAGACTGTAAAGGCAGAGGAGCAGCCTGAGCTCAGAAGGTCTACAAGAACAAGGAAGTTGCCCAGTTACTTGAAAGACTTTGCTTAGAGTAGGGGTGAGTTCTCCAGCCACAGGGCAAGAATGCATCCTGGAAATCGCTGGGATGGAGGCAGTCTCAAGTCCCTAATAGGCTATGTGATAAATTGTAAAAGAAAAAAAGAAATACAAAGGGGTTGTGAGGTTCATATAATGCTGTTGATGTATGTATGACCAAGTTGTTGAATGACTAATGTTCTCAGGGGGAAGGGAATGTAGTGAAGTATTAAGCATTCTGTAATTTGGGAGTGTCACCACTAGATGGCGTTCTCATATAGCAGGTAGCTCACACTCAGAGTCAGAAGAGTTGTTGTTGTTCTAGCATATACCAGCTCGGTGTTACAGCATACGTCATCTGTAAAATAAAGAAGCCTAAACTGCATCCCTCTGCCTCCGTATTCTGCTTCATAGAATATCACACAGTATAATTAAATAAATTAAGTAAAAATACTGTTCGTCTTCTGGACCATTGCCAAGTCAGCAGTGTTCCCCATTATTGTGGTTTCAAAGAACAAGAGATACCCGGAATTTATACTGTATGGATGGTCATTTATTGAAACTCAAATGTAAATATTCTAATATTTTGAGATGCTGAGCTGTAAACTCTAATCCTCAAAATATATATATTTTTTTTCAAATGTTTTACTTTACATGTAATGAATCTAAAATATATGAAAGTTTCACCTTTTGAAATAAGTTACAATAAAAAATGAACTTTTTCATGACGTTCTAATTTATTGAGATGCACCTGTATGTATAATGAGATAATGCTCCTAAGGAGTTATTCAACATTAAACAAGAAGAAGAAGAAGAAGAAGACCTTCAGCCATCAGTCGGGATTTATATCGCCCTCTGAAGGGCGCTTCGGAGTGAAAACAATCATGCCCGCCATGAAAGGGTCGTTCAAAACCGAAGTGCTCAAAACTGGCCACTTCAAAGGGCCCTTGAATGAAGGATTTGAAGGGTACAACTGATGGACACTTCGGCCCCATGATCCTTTGCGCTGATTCTTTGCGATGACAGTGCCTCTATGTGGGCATGGGATGATAACGCAGAAGGGCACTTCAAGAAACATTGTTTGGTCCCACTACACCTTCATCCCTTCTAAGCTGTCACTCCGGAGTAAACCCTTTGAAGGGATTACGGCCTAGAGATGAGCTCTTCTGAATGGAACACAGTGCTGGCTATGCGAGACTATTTAGATGGCAATGGTGATGCTGTATCTTGAGCAGAATTGTAGTTCAATGCTTACAGTTTTCACAGATGGATCTAAAGATCTGGAAACAGGTCGAGCTTCAGCAGCAGTATATCCCACATTAGCGAGTTAAAATTGGTAAAGGGTATCTGATCAAGTAGGAGTTTGCACAAGCGGAGATGGCAGCAATATTGTTAGCGATCAGGTGGATGGAGGATTCTCGACCAATGAATGTGCTGATATGCTCAGATTCTTAATCAGCATTATCAAGTCTAATTAGTGGGAGATCCTCAAGACAAGATATTCTGTGTTAAATTATTTCAAGTATGTACAGTGTAAATACATTGGGAAGCAAGATATGTTTCTTGTGGGTTCCAGCACATGTGGGAGTAGTTGGAAATGAGGAAGTGGATAATCTAGCAAAGTAGGCGCTGAATTATATTATATAGAAATTAATATTACACGTTGTAAAGAAGAAGTTAAGGCCTTTATTAGATCAGCTATAAAAGGCAAATAGCAAGTACAATGAAATGGGGAGGAAAGAGGAAGACATCTTTATCAGATTCAAAATAAAAGTGGTGGTGAAAGAGGAAGTCAAGGCAATAGACAAAATCATTACTAGACTTCGTCTTGGGCATCTTAATTATTCCCAGAATGAACAAACACGAGTCTGGGAATTGCAGTCTATGTGGATTAGCAGAAACTGTAGAGCATGTATTAATAAATTGCACTGCTTAAAACGAAAGGAAATGTCTGGTGGGAGAGTTAAAAGAAATCGTGATAGGAAATATTACAATTAAAAAACTGCTGAATAATGGCTTGGAAAATGATAGAGTATATAAAGCATTAATGAAATATTTAAGAAAGGTACATCTTTTAACAGGATTTAGAAGCTAATTTATTATTATTGTAAATTTTATTTTATTTAATTTTTTTGTTCGTTTTATTTATTTTTATTCAGTATATAGGCCTATACTTGTTTTCTTCTTCAGCTTAGTCTTTCTTCCTGTTCCAGCAATGATCCTCACTCCAGCTCAGTAGGTGGCAGGAATACACCTTTCTGTTTGTTTGACAACCACCAGAACAAGCCAGAAGAAGAAGAAGAAGACGAAGAAGAAGAAGAAGAAGAAGAAGAAGAAGAAGAGGAAGACTATTCAGACGCCAGCGCTTTCAGATCAATGTATTTTGGACAGAGCGGAGGAAACTCGCTTGTAGCTCGTTTTCTACACCACTACGGATGAAAAGAGGCTTCAGGTGTGTAGTAAAAACGTTTTTCTTGTGAGTTATTGATCCAGAAATGTAGAATATGTGTATATCATGCCAACTTTACCCAACTACACGAGTGTGTTTCCTCCAAGTTCATCGTTAATAGCCGCGGCGTGTACATGGATCGGTGTGTGTTTTATTCATGACGGTTAATTAACGTTACATTGATTGTGCACGTGTTTTGAAATGTATTTCTATATTGTATATGCATTAAGCAATTCCTCGTGTAAGTGCGACGGCGATCGTCTCCGACTATTCTCTTATATCCTTTTGGGAACGATGTGAAACTAATTAATTTCGCGATTTTTTTTCAACTTGAAACACGAATTACTCTAGCTTTCACAAACGCTGACTGCAGTTATGAACAGCTTGAGACAAATTGCGATTCGGCTTTAGTTTCGTTTTGGTTGCATTCAGTGTTCCTCTGGAAACCCGGATGTAACTGACTTTCTTCCGGGTTAATAACATCCGGTTTCAAAGTCTGTGAATGAGTATGAAATCTGAAGACCAAAAACCTCCCGCTTGGATTACCTGAGGTGTGAATGTGAGTATGAGTTGATACAATTAAACAAACAATAATAATACAAACACTTGTAATTATGATAAACAAGCAGATATGAATATATATCGCCCTGCTGATAGAAACCGAAAGCATCACAGAAATTCGGATGTTTTCCACTTACGTTACCATTACAAACATTATCAAACCATCAACTTTTAAAACCATAAAACAATGGTTTCCTGTGTGTTTTGGGACATACTCAATTAAGTACGAGGACCAAATCTGCATAGTAAAAATAAATAAATAACAGGAAAATAAATAAATGATAAAAACTAATATAGTACAAAAATGAATACATACATGTGGGAATAAACATAATAAATAAATACATGCATGAATAAATACATTTTATAGTAGGCTAATTAATATATTCATAAAATAATAATTTTATTATTTATTTCTGCAGGTTTGGTCCTCCATAATCAAAGTGGTTTTAACAAGCCACCCTAAAAAAGGCTAACAGTTCCCAGCAGAGTCCTACAAGGATCATTACAGTTTGTATTAAACCAAGAACATTCCCATTATAACCGGTAAAACTATTACAAATTATGTGATGGTTTCTATTCAAGCCTCCCCCCCCACCACCACCAGGGCAGACTATGCACCTCTATTTATATTCATAATCTTTATTTTGTGAACCTACCTCTTATAGATGCACGATATATCGGCCACCATATCGGTATCGGCCGATAAATTCTCACTTTTTCTGTTATCGGTATCGGCCCGATAAGAAAATTTGATATCTTTAAGCCGATAAATAATGCATTATTTCCTTCAGAGACACTTCAGATGTGCGCTGTTCGCCAATAAGATGGTTTTGAAATGCTTAAAATATGATTGAATCACTTTGAGAAGGACAATACACTTAAGTGCAACATGTGCAGAGCAAATCTGTCATAAAGGCTACATAAAATTATAATAATATTACTGTAAATTATGTTGTGTAATCTTTGTGTGCTGTGTTTTGTGCATGCGTTGAGCGCGTCCACAACGGAGCTACACCTCCATGACAGTTAAGTTTGCTTGTGCATTTGCAGCCTTTTGTGCAATTGTATGTAGTAATATCGTGTTTATTTTATGTATATCTGCTTTATCTCATATAGAATGTGTTTGGTTAATTAATAGAGCATTAATAGAGCGCTTCAGTTTGCCGTTGATCATCTTTAATAACTATGATTGGGACTGTCATGTATATAACATTCTAATGAGAACATTATTATAATAAAACGTTGTGAATTATTTGGGTTTAGTTGCCATGTTTCAGCGCGTTATTACGGGAAGCCAAGTGCGCGAGTTACACATCTGACTAGCGCATAACTTGTGCATTTCCGTATTTTTGTGCATATATAAGTTGTAATATTATGTTTATGTTTTATAAATATCTGATTCTCATATAGCCTAATTAACCCGCTATAACACGCGCTTCAGTTTACCGGTGTTCATTCAGCTTCATACAGTGCATGCAGCTCAAACAGCTATTAATTTGTTACTTTTTCAAAATCACTGAAGCATTATTAATAATAACCACCACTTTTATTTTCTCTTATTATTTTCATCAACAATATGGTTTAGTAATTAATATAACTTCATTATTGTCCATGCAGATGGCTCTTCCGTTTTATTCATCCATGGCACATGCATTTTGATTCTTTACACATGTAATGATGTTCAATGACTTGTTAGCATTAATTATACATTGTTTTATTTTATTTGTGAGACTTTTTTATGGCGAAATTTAGTAATGGGAGAGTAAAATATATTTTTTAACTTTCACTGTTCAAGCTAGGCTGCTTATGTTGACATGCCTTTTAATGATGAGACCTATTTTTTTAATCAGGCTCTCAAAAAGTATATACAAATTGATATAGATTTATCGGCCAACATATCGGTTATCGGCTTTCAAATATAAATAATTATCGGTATCGGCCAAAATTTTCATATCGGTGCATCCCTACTACCTCTGTATGATGGATTTAAGGAGTCTTTTGTTCACATCTGAAAACAGTATAAATATTAACTGTGAATTAAAATGTGAAATAATAAATATAATTTAAATGTATGATGTGAATGTGCTTAAACGCATGTCTTTTCCTTCAGGTTTGAAATACCTGCAGAATGGCGTCTGCACAGCAAACTGCTAAAGAGTACCTCGGAAACAACAGGACAAAACTGGTGACTGGCTTGAAAAACTTTCCTCTGATCATTGAGAATCTTTATCAGAAGAATGTTTTCAATGACTATGAGGTCGATGCTCTCAAAGCCGAGAGGACAGAGTTTGATAAAGCCAGAAGTATATTGGATTGGGTTATTAACAAAGGTGAGGAGGCCAGTTATGAATTCCTCCAGATTCTGGATGTCACTAAGAAGAGGACATTAGATCCTGGTTTACACCCCTGGATCAGCTGTTTTCCCTTCAGAGATGAAGATGCAGAGACCAGCTGTTTATTAGGTTGGTAGGAAAATAAAATTTTGGTGAAATATACATATTTTACAATTTGTAATGCTTGTCTTGCTATTTTAGGTACACAGCCTTGTAAAAACTACCAGACACAGCTCAAGATGAAAGCAAAACGTATCCTGAAGAACCAAAGGGGACATTTCTGTAAATATCAGGATAAGACACAAGTAAACTTCAGTTTCATACCTCTTGTTTTAGAGACCGACTCTGTGGTAAAAACTCCTCAAAGCAAAATATATTCGAAAAAGAAAAAATGCAAAAAGCTACGGCCCAAGAAGCTGAAGAGCTTACATTCCTAACGAGGAACAAGAACTGTCACCCGAGAGTCTCCTGAGATGGCAGGACAAGAGCATCCTCATCATCGGCAAACCTGGAGTAGGAAAGACTACAGTTGTCCAGGAAATGCTGCATCTTTGGACAGAGAAGTATTACAGAAAGATAGACTACATGTTTTACTTTGATGAACGTGTTTTGGCCCACAATAGTGTTGCCAGTCTGGAAGCTCTTTTGTTTGATGTGTATTCAAAACCAATGGAAAAAGACAGAAAAGAAGTGTTTCAAGATATTGAGGAAAACTCGGAGAATGTAGTCATTGTGTTTGATTGTGTGACGGATTTGAAAGAAGGTTCAGTCTTATGGAAGATCATGGACCACGATCTCCTGCCGGATGCCAAGATTGTGATCACATGCAGATCAGAGGAGGAAGATGATCCACTTTTATCTGACTGGCCGACACGGAAAGTGTATGTCCAAGGATTCAGTGAAGAGTCTATTAAAACTTACTACCAGAAGATGTTGGGTCATGATCCTGTTCTTCTAGAAGTTATTTTGAAGAATCAAGAGCTGTTCAGTCTTAGTCATGTGCCATTGTATGCATTCATGATTGCAGACTTGATTAAGTTTAAAAATGCCCCCGAATACAACCATCCACACACCGTCACAGAGATGTACATCCACATTTTCCGTCTTACTGTGAAGAAACATGGGAATAAAAAAAATGAGGAAATAGATGAATACCTGAGAGAGATCAAAGATCAGATTTATCCTCTAATGAAAAATGCATTCACTGCAACTAAGCAGAAAACCCTGAACTTTAATATCCGTGATGAGAAAAATATTTGTCATGCTTTTCTGAAAAACATCACGCTACAAGACTCAGTATCTTCTGCAGTGACATACTGTGCGTTTCTCCACAACACAATGCAGGAATTCTTCTCAGCGTTGTGGCTTCTTGGACATCCAGATGAAACTGAGGACGTACTACAGCTCTGTCAGACTGAGGAGCATAAACACATGAGACATGTTCTTCCTTTCTTATGTGGACTTCTGAGTGAACACAACACCAGACTCCTCAAGTGTCTCTTCCCAGAGGATCAGATAAAGACAACATCTGTCTGGTTCATTGAGAAGCTTTTGGACGTGTTTCTTCAACCTCAGAGTGAAGACGATGATCTTCTCTATGTGTGTCAGTGCTTGTATGAGCTCCAGTCTCCTAAAGCCTGTTTAATGTTCCTGGAGAAGATGAACCATCAGCTTGATCTAGAAGTGGATCTAGATCCTCATCAGTGTTGTGCTTTGTCTTACGTGATCGGTCAATCCAGAGACAAAGAGGTTTATCTGAATCTGGAGGACTGTAACACGACTGATGTAGGAATGAACATGATGCTCAGCTGCTCTCCAAACATCAGGTACTAGAAATCAGGACGGTTAACTAATCTAGCTGTAGTGCTTTATAGTGGACATATTATGCCCTTCTTATAAGATAAGTCTAGTGTGTCCTAAACATGTGTCTGTGAAGTGCATGCATGCATCTCACTGTAATAGGTTATGCATATTTAGCTAATCTCAAATAAGCCTCTATTTACTCCCAAGTGTGTTCAGCTTGTCTCTCTCATCTAGCACTGTGTGAATGTAGGCAGGTCAGTGAGTTATGGTTTTGTGAGTCTCTGTTGCATTTAGCTTAGTAACTACTATGCTGTATGTAGAAATAAGTTAGCATTTTGCAAAGTTATTGTTCTAAACCTAATATAAATTATTGCTGAAGAAAGACACAAAGCATGGCAACAATATATGTAAAAAATAATGTTCTGACATTTAAGGGATTGATACGTTTTTGTAATTATTCAAATCTATTTTGTTTGGTTGACCACAGTATTATTGTTGAGAGGGGCATATTTTATCAACTTTAAAAAATCTGCATTTTAAGACTTATATCTGTGAGTTACTCTGTTAAATGGGCGGCTGCAATTAACATCCAAATCTCCTAGAAATATCTTTGCATTTTCTGGTGGGCAAAGTCCTAGAAGAAAATAAGACAGTAAATGCTCTTATGTTTGATTTCTTTGTTGCAGGTTAAAGACTTGTGAAGATCCGCTGAAGCAAATCACATTCTTTGTAGACTTCTTCCATAAATCATCTCAGTGTGACTGCAAACTTATTGATGTGAGAGAACGATACAACACAGAAAAATGCAATGTCCTGCTGGATCTTTGCTCTCATGTGAAGAACTACGAGACTCAAACAGGCAGGAGTTATCTTCCAGCATTACAGTCAGTTTTCCAGTCACCTGATGTCTGGATCATAAATCTCTCAGAGAGAAAGATCTCCGTCCTCCTGGAAGTGCTGAAGCTCCAGACAGAGAAGAAACCAGTAGATCTGATCATATGTTCAGAGGAAGAGAGAGAAGTGATGAGTTTCCTTCAGTGTCTGCCCTACATCTCTCAGCTGAGGTGAGAAAATCTCTGGCTACTGGCTACTGTGACTGGATGGCGGTAAAGTTAGTTTTACGTTTGACATTCATTAAACATTCGGTTTCATAAGAATTAAACTCTCAACGCCGGTTATGTTTTGACCAGTAACTAACTCAGATAGACATAAATATATGCCCTTTACATTGCTCAAGGCTTCATTTCTAGGGAAAAAATATAATAAAATGTACCATATAAATTAAATAAACAATTTAACTACATTACATTATATTATAAAACCAATACTAAAATGTTCAGAGAAACATCCCTGTTATTGCACAAGGCTCTGTTTTTGGAATTAGCATTTTATGTGTTTTATAATAATTGTACAACTTTTTATTTGTGCAATAATACAAATCCATTAAACAACACCATTTGATTTAAAGATATCAAACCAACTGTGAAAATCTCTAAATAATATTCCCTATAATGCACACAAAGAAAGAAAGGAAAGAATCAAAATAACAGTAAATAAAGATAATAACAATGAAAGAGAGAAAATAACAATAAATACAAAATAAGAAAAGAGAGAAAAAGAAAAATAATAACTAATAAGAAAGAAAGAAAGAATTACAGGGCAGTGATAATAGAAATGCAGATTATGGCGCATACACAGTTCTGTTTGGGACTGACAGCACTTACAGGTGAGAGACTTGAAAGGCTTTATTTATTCAGTAGATTAAAACATCTGCTTGAATACATATCTGTATATGAATGAACAGCTGAAGTCATAACCGCGTTCAGGACACTAGAGACAGAATCTAAAATGGCGTCATAACACCGGGAAGTTTTATCACAGCTGAGCCCGTTTTTAAATAAATGCTCCCAGTCGAGGCTTGTCCTGTCCATCACACATTAAACAACTAACAATGATTTGTAAACGCTTTGTTGGCGAGTGCAGAGAGTGTGTTTGGTGCGCGCGCCTGAGAGCTCGTGATCGCGTTCACACTCGTCACCGCACTGACGCAGCTCCGGTTTAAGATGAACGCGGATCATTTCTCCTTCTCCGTCTCTGTGGTGCATTAAACTCATCATGATTATATAGGAAACTCGATGTCCCGTGCTGTACTGTTCATTCAGCGCAGCTTTGAATGCGGTTGTGAATCCTGACAATGTAAAGGCGTCAGTTCGGCTATAAATGCGGTTCTGACTTCTGACGGTCGTATAATAATATAATGCTCTATGAAGTGATGATGCCATACTAGCCTTTATCTTCTGCTCGAGTCTTGTTTGTGTTAAACATGGCAGAAAAACAGTCTTAAGTATGGATAGCTGCAGGCTCGCGCAATGGGCGTGGCTAAATGTGTGACGCGTCGACGCACTAAATGCTAATCAACGGATTGATTACGTCGACAAATCGCTGCAGCCCTAATAATAACAGATAACTGTTAACACTAGTCATGATGATGTGTGTCAGTCAGGGGCGTTGCCACGGGTGTGCCAGGGGACACCTAAAAACAGATGCAGAATTATTATTTTTTTAATCGTAATAAACATGGGCAGCGCAAAGGAGGGGCTAGCAGATGCTTCAGCACCCCCAAGAAAGACCAAAGCACCGCCATTGCACCCATAAGAAATGAAATAAATTAAAAACATTTTACTTATTATTATTACGCATTCATAACTCTGCATTGCAATATAACGTGACGTGATTAGCAGGCGCACTTTTCGAATTGACAGCATTTTATTAAAAAAATTGATCGGTTCCTTGTGCCAAGAAGGCCTGTCCCCGACTAAAGATTTCCCTAGTCACACATAAATTGATTAATATAATAACTTAGGCTACTAACCATCCTTTAATATATAGGCTTATAGCCTATTCCAGCTAAGCGCCGTCTAAAAACTTACAGCGGCAAAATTAGGCTAATGATTATGAATGTTGGGGGAAAGGCAAAATAAAACATTTTTATTATTCGTTAATAAACTGTTAATAAATCTCAGTCAGTGTCGGCTGAAAAGATAAAGTTGCAGAATGCGACGCTGACTTTAATAAAGAAATGCACCTTTTCATTCAGACTATGTAATTAAAGATTTTTATTTTTTGGTTCGTTCGTTCGTTCGTTTAGTAAAGTAGCCGGTTCATTGCTGTGACGCGCTCCATTTCACGGAGACTGCATGAGACGGCAGAAAGCGCATCTTGTTTATCTATTGTTTCTCTGTGTAGCCTACATAAATAAAAGCATATATATATATATATATATATATATATGAATTTGCTGTTGAATGTTGTATTTTTGAAAGTTCAATAATAATATTAAAAAAAACTTGCCGGACGGATTCATTACCCCGCTTTGTTCCGGGACCTCACAATTTACAGATTAAGCAGTGCTTACAATATTTGTTAATTTAAAATGTAATTCAATTTTTTTATTATTTTCAAAAAAAAAAATAATAATAACATAATTGAGGCATTCAAAGCCAAACCACGCCGTTTCGCCCTTTGAGCAGCTGCAGGCACCATTAAATGTACTGTGCTATGTTGTTGGCGATCCTGAATGTAATGTATACAAAATATTTTACTGCTTTCTCTAATGTGTCTTGCAAGACATCTATTCAAGATTGTTTATTGCACCAAAATTTATTTCAAAGGAAAATTATATGTAGGCCCATGTACAGTTTAAGTCACCATTGCAGGATGTGCAAAATGTTAATGATTTAATAAAAGGAGGGATTATTTAAAAGCATTTTGTTTTTATTTAGTAGAGCAGCTACAGCTGTTTTTACATAATAGATTTTTACATAGGCTAGTCACTGAAGTCAATGATTATTCTTTGATAAAGTAAATGTGCTTTGCTCACTATAATTTGTTCGTTGTTTGAATAACCGTGGAAATGCGGTGTTATAATTAGAAACTTAAAATGTATTTTTATTAAACCTGTGATCATCAGGTTAAATAGGAGTTTAGTCTTATTAAAATATGTGACATAAATTGTACTTGCCTAAAAGAGGTTTATGATGTGTGTAGTTAATGATTAAGCTACAGTGAGCGCGTTTGACTAGAGCGCAGTTAAAGAGCTGTTGTAGGTTATACTGTAGGTGATTGTCGGTGACCCTCTTGAGCAAGAAAGCTTCGGAAAATGGAAAAAAACAACAACAACAAAAATATAGCTGCAAGCAGCGATAACCAGGGTTCAAGAATTTTAAGGCCTAAGGTGGTATGCTTTTAGGGTCTAGGCCAACATAGATGGATGCATAGCTGACAGTGAAACTGGTCGAAAATGGACAATAGGCTCACAGAAACACACACACACGCACACACTTTGTTGCAGATATAAAATAGTGATTTTCAAAGACATCCAAAACGGAGAATCAGGGGCGCGGGAACAGGGGGTGCTGAGGGTGCTGCAGCACCCCTGTTTTTCTGTGGGCAACTGTAAACTGTTGTGAATAAAAAAAATATATAGGCTATAAGGTTGCTCCGATGTTTATAACATTTGGTTTACATTGGTTATTTTGCTATCTATTTCTATGTGATCGACATATTTACCATTTGCCCAATAATTGAACAGTTGTAAGAATTAATGTTATCAAAGTTATTAAACTGATGCAGGGCTATTTGATGCACGCGTCGCATCCTGCCAAATCACGCACGCAGCACTGCCAATGCTTGCTTTTATGTTTGTGAATGTTATGTTTGTGTTGGGGGATCTGTAGGTTGTGGCTTAAAAGCGGAACATGGAAACAACATGGATGTACTGGAAGAAAAAAAAACTTCTTTTTTTTTGTTCTCAGCGATATGAGTCTTTCCCTTCTCCCCAAACAGCTTATAGCTACCTATTAAAATAGTTCAGTTTTGTATGTAATGGAAAAGTGATTAGACTATGTTTCGTTTTTTTTTCAAAAGTTAATTTAGAAAAACCTTGGGAGCATTTTGTGTTAGATTAAATGTTTTTTTCTTCTTTAAGCAACGACCAAGCGGCCAGCATCAGAGTTGATCGCCTATGTGTTTGATTAATTTAGCCTTATCAAATCATCACGACTAAAATAAAATCGATAGATAGGCCTATAAACAGTTCAAGCATATCACCGTGTTAGTTTAAATGTTTAACCTATATAAATGTGCAATATCCGACACTTTGTGTGGAGAGTGGAAGCTGAAGCGAGCTTTACAGGACATGGAGGATTTTTTTCTTACAGTAAAAACAACTTAAAACAACTTAAAATAAATTACCTTTAAAATAATAAAGGTAAGAGTAATATATCATTTGGAACTGTAAAGGGTCTATGCATTCACTATGAATGCATGTGCATTCACAATATAGGAAAACTTTCTGCCGGTTTTGAACGAGAGCGCTTCAATGATGAACCGAAACTCAGCAACTCGAAACTGGCTCAGAGATATGATAAATATATCTATAGTAAGCTTTAAAATACTATTTTAAAACGAAATAATTCAAAGCAAAAACTCTTCATTAGCCTATGTAATCCGTTAAGATGCATATATTTCTCTCTGCTCGTCCAATGAGGAGATGGCGAGTCATTTTTCCCCGTCACCTCACCATCTAAAATATACAAATAAGGGAAAGCCTAAAACAGGCCCGATTATAATTTGCGTTTTATTTTATAATTGTATTCAATAATAAAAAAAAAGTATGTAAATCTTTGTCCTTGAAAATTAAAGAATTTGCTACAATGCAATTTTGTCTGACTGATAGGCCTAGTAAATTATTTATTGGCCTATCTTTTTAATCCATGCAGCAAATGCTTTAAAAACAGCTTTAAAATTACTTTATTGCATTCCAGATGCTTTTAAAATAACTTTTCAATATAAATTTTAAGGGTTTTTAAGCTTGAATGTAAAACATTGTTATGAATTCATTGTAGCCATTCCCATTTGTAAAATAGCTAATTGCTGTCTAACACGATCTCATGAAAGTGCGTAGGCTATAGCACGATTTTCTGTTTCTATTTGGCGTAATATTTATATGCAGACATTGACTACACCCACACACACACAGCACCCCCTACATAAAACACCTTCCCGCGCCCCTGCGGAGAATAGGTTAACAGACACATGTAGCCTACACAAAAATGAAATGGTTAATGTAACCCCCCCCCCCGACACGGGTCGCACCAACTCACCGAACGGGCGAACCCGGGACTCCAGCGCGGGAGGCCGGCGCTCTAACAAGGAACGCCAAAGGCTACAACAGCCTTTAGCGTCAGTCGCTAGAGCGCCTCTTTTGAGGTCAGGGGAGTGAGGTTTACACATACATCCGTTACACTAACATATTAATACCCAATAAGCATGCTTTTATTTTTTTTTATTTTTTTGCACATTAATCTGACAATAAATGTGGCACTCCCAGTTTTTCTGATGCACATCCAGAGTCTCCTTTCTGGCTACGCTCCTGGTGTCAGTCATCAATATGAGATTATATTCACATTCTCTATCATTTACATAAATCATTTAATGATTAATAATTGCATTCAATGTATTATCGTAGAAATAAAAGCAATTTAAGATATTTTGGGTGAAAACCGGAGACTTGTGATTGTCCCGTTGACTGCACAGTAAATTACACAGAAAAGTATGAAAAACATCATCAAAATAGTCCATCTGCTGTCAGTGGTTCAATTTCAATTTTATGAAGTGACGAGAATACTTTTTGTAAGCAAAGAAAATAAAAATAATGACATTTATTCAACAATTTGTCTCCTCTCTGTCTCTCTGTGTCAGCGTAGCGCCATTTTGGAGAGCATTCGATGGACACAAAGTCAGTGTTGCCAGATCGGGTTGACGATTTCCAGCCCAAAAGCTCACCAAAACCCGCCCACTTCAACAAAAACCAGCCCAAAATTTTAACTGCCAAAATAATGTGATATGATTTTATTACCATGTCAATCAAGATTAATAAGGACCATTTTTATCTCCTCAAAATAAAATAATGATGAAAAAAAGGTAATAAATAAAAATAAATTTCACAGGAACATGGATCAAAACAGGGCAAATGCGTTAAAGACAGTCAGAAAATATGCTTAAAATGACCAGGAACCTTTTCAAAATGGCAATCAAGAAATTAACTGATAACCCCCGGGGGAACACATGCATCATTTTCAATGTCCACAGTAAGAAAAAGCTAATTTTTGTGCAAAAAAAGTGCACAATAAAGTGATCAGAAAGCAATGTTAATTCACACCCACAACAGCCAAACATGTGTTATTCATTGATACATACTGTATGATAATCTGACAGCTAAAATAATAATAACAATGAACAACAATGCGCTTACCTTTCTCTTGTGCTTTATCTTCAGACAGCACGTATTTCATGAAGTAAACATTTTAGAACATAATGCAGAACTTAGCACAGTCAAAACTGTTCAAGTCCAGCAGCTGTCAATGCCAAGTATACAAGAGTTTGGACGGTTTAAAAGATGTTCTGATGCAGGACAGCATTGTATAGTCCCATATTCAGTTTAGATTTTTATTAAATCATTCAACTGTTCTCTTATTTCAGTTACAATTACATTTAGAAGTCTTCTTTCATTTAATCCACGTTGTGAGATTTGAGTTACTCTTAGATTCTTTATCCTGTAACTTATATTTAAGCCACTTTGCCATGAATCACTTAACTTAAATAAAATGAAAGAGTAAATATATAGCTGCACATTTAAATTTAGCCGTTTACAGCGCCAAACCCAATCACTCACGAGTCATCACATCTCACCAACATAAAAGATGGTAAATTGATTGACAAGTCTCTGTTAAAATAAAACAAAAAGGGTTGCGTTAAGGAAAAATGAGTTGATGACTGCACTAAACATTATTTTGCTGTGATACTTTGAGCTCGAGCATATTAAGATAACGTGACTAAGATAAAAGTGAAAAAAAAGCAGCTGATTGGGCGGTTTTTAGTTTTTTAAAAGCAGCCCAAATTTGGTCTACCCACCCAATGCGTTATTCTCCGGTCCAAACCGATCAAAAGAAGCCCAATTGGGTGGCAACCCACCCAATCTGGCAACACTGCACAAAGTGCGGACGCTATTCTCTGTCATCAGTAATGCATGGATACGCTGTTTCCGTTCAAATCAAAGCGTAAATAAATGTACAATACCTATCCATGCATTACCCATCTTCCTCCTTCATACCCACAGACTGCACAAATAACATCCCATTGCTCTGCATTTCAGCTAAAACATTATCAAATTAGATCCCTGGGTCTTCTTCTTGAATTATTATTTGTGTCTGATGTGAAGTAGTGTATTATGTGATGTAAGTTGTCTCAAATTAATGAAGTGTTTGGTTCTTGATTGTGTATTATCAGGTTCTGGTACATTTATAATAAAGAAGAAAGGATGTCTTCAGTCAGATATCTGCTGAATCTCTGTGTTGCTGCTGTAGAAACTGACAAAGATACAGGAACAAGATTCTCGACTCTGCTGTCATCTGTGTGCAGCTACAAAACCTTCCCTTTTAATAAAGATTATTATAATAATCATGTTCAGAGTGATTTCCTGCTGGATCTTTGCTCTCATGTGAAGAACTACGAGACTCAAACAGGCAGGAGTTATCTTCCAGCATTACAGTCAGTTTTCCAGTCACCTGATGTCTGGATCATATATCTCTCAGAGAGAAAGATCTCCGTCCTCCTGGAAGTGCTGAAGCTCCAGACAGAGAAGAAACCAGTAGATCTGATCAGATGTTCAGAGGAAGAGAGAGAAGTGATGAGTTTCCTTCAGTGTCTGACCTACATCTCTCAGCTGAGGTTGGTCTTTGTGTTGTGACACTCATATATTGTCTTGTCTTTGTTTAAGCGTGGCTTTTGAGTCCCCAGGTGTTCATTTACTTCACCTGTCCTCCCTCATTATCCTTCTCGTTTGTGTCCTTCTGTTCTCTGTTGTACAGAGCCTTGTGCAATAACAGGGATGTTTTTCTGAACATTTTATTGTTAGTTTTATTGTGTAATGTTGTAAAATTGTTTAATTAATTTATATGGTTAGTTATTATTAATTTATTCCCTAAAAATTAAGCCTTGAGCAATGTAAAGGGCATATATTTATGTCTATCTGAGTTAGTTACTGGTCAAAACATAACCGGCGTTGAGAGTTTAATTCTTATGAAACCGAATGTTTAATGAATGTCAAACGTAAAACTAACTTTACCGCCGTTGTGACTCGATGATGACCGGTGTCTTGTCGGTGGTCATTAGTGTCGTGATCAGCACTAATGCTGTTTTATCAGTCAGTGTTTATCAGCGCAGCGGTCAAAAAAACAGGACAAGGGAGGTCACGTACGGGACAAATCAATTAGACCAAAATACGGGACGACCCGGCTAATACGGGACGACCCGGCTAATACGGGATGACCCGGCTAATACAGGACGACCCGGCTAATACGGGACGACCCGGCTAATACGGGACGACCCGGCTAATACAGGACGACCCGGCTAATACGGGACGCCCCGGCTAATACGGGAGGACCCGGCTAATAGAGGAAGACCCGGCTAATATGGGACGACCGGGACGGTTGGCAACCCTAGTTTCAGTGTTAGCTATAGAGTGATGCTTTCTGACCATTCACTGCATCTGATCTCATTTTTATGTGTGTCAGTCATCAATATGAGATTATATTCATATTCTCTATCATTTAATTGATGAGTTTTCAAATTGTGTGATGCACTTCCCCAGAGCCAGAGCATGTCTGGAGATGTACACAGAGGGGTACAAATAAATAATTAATGATTAATAATTGCATTCAATGTAATAATGTTAGCGCAAGCGGCTCTTGCGGGAGCGACGAGGCGCAGAGGATTCAGCAGCCTTCCTCCAACAGTTATGTTCACAATTTTATGTACACTGCGTGTGTGGGGCTGTGACTGGATGGCGGTAAAGTTAGTTTTACGTTTGACATTCATTAAACATTCGGTTTCATAAGAATTAAACTCTTAACGCCGGTTATGTTTTGAGCAGTAACTAACTCAGATAGACATAAATATATGCCCTTTACATTGCACAAGGCTTACTTTCTAGGGAAAAAAATAATACAAATTAAATAAACAATTTAACTACATTACATTATATTATAAAACCAATAATAAAATGTTCAGAAAAAACATCCCTGTTATTGCACAAGGCTCTGTTTTTGGAATTAGCATTTTATGTGTTTTATAATAATTGTACAACTTTTTATTGGTGCAATAATACAAATACATTAAACAACACTATTTGATTTAAAGATATCAAACCAACTGTGAAAATCTCTAAATAATATTTATTCCCTATAATGCACACAAAGAAAGGAAAGAAACAAAATAACAGTAAATAAAGAAAGATAATAACAAGAAAAGAGAGAAAAATAAAAGTTAGTAAAAAAAAAAAATGAAAGAAAGAAAATAAAAAATAAAAATAAGAAAAGAGAGAAAAATTAATATAATTAATAAAAAAGAAAAATAATAACTAATAAGAAAGAAAGAAAGAATTACAGGGCAGTGATAATAGAAATGCAGATTATGGCGCATACACAGTTCTGTTTGGGACTGAAAGCACTTACAGGTGAGAGACTTGAAAGGCTTTATTTATTCAGTAGATTAAAACATCTGCTTGAATACATATCTGTATATGAATGATCAGCTGAAGTCACAACAGCGTTCAGGACCAGTGTTGCCAGATTGGGTGGGTTGCCGCCCAATTGGGCTTCTTTTGATCGGCTTGGACCGGAGAATAACGCATTGGGCGGGTAGACCAAATTTGGGCTGCTTTTAAAAAAATTAAAACCGCCCAATCAGCTGCTTTTTTCTTCGCTTTTATCTTAGTTATGTTATCTTAATATGCTCGAGCTCAAAGTATCACATCAAAATAATGTTTAGTGCAGTCATCAACTCATTTTTCCTTAACGCAACCCTTTTGGTTCATTTTAACAGAGACTTGTCAATCAATTTACCATCTTTTATGTTGGTGAGATGTGATGACTCGTGAGTGATTGGGTTTTGGCACTGTAAAGGGCAAAATTTAAATGTGCAGCTATATATTTACTCTTTCATTTTATTTAAGTTAAGTGATTCATTGCAAAGTGGCTTAAATATAAGTTACAGGATAAAGAATCTAAGAGTAACTCAAATCTCTAGCGTGGATTAAATGAAAGAAGACTTCTAAATGTAATTGTAACTGAAATAAGAGAACAGTTGAATGATTTAATAAAAATCTAAACTGAATATGGGACTATACAATGCTGTCCTGCATCAGAACATCTTTTAAACCGTCCAAACTCTTGTATACTTGGCATTGACAGCTGCTGGACTTGAACAGTTTTGACTGTTGCTAAGTTCTGCATTATGTTCTAAAATGTTTACTTCATGAAATACGTGCTGTCTGAAGATAAAGCACAAGAGAAAGGTAAGCGCATTGTTGTTAATTGTTATTATTATTTTAGCTGTCAGATTATCATACAGTATGTATCAATGAATAACACATGTTTGGCTGTTGTGGGTGTGAATTAACATTGCTTTCTGATCACTTTATTGTGCACTTTTTTTTTGCACAAAAATGAGCTTTTTCCTACTGTGGACATTGAAAATGATGCATGTGTTCCCCCGGGGGTTATCAGTTAATTTCTTGATTGCCATTTTGAAAAGGTTCCTGGTAATTTTAAGCATATTTTCTGACTGTCTTTAACGCATTTGCCCTGTTTTGATCTATGTTCCTGTGAAATTTATTTATCTTTATTACCTTTTTTTCATCTTTATTTTGAGGAGATAAAAATGGTCCTTATTAATCTTGATTGACATGGTAATAAAATCATATCACATTATTTTGGCAGTTAAAATTTTGGGCTGGTTTTTGTTGAAGTGGGCGGGTTTTGGTGAGCTTTTGGGCTGGAAATCGTCAACCCGATCTGGCAACACTGTTCAGGACACGAGAGAGACAGAATCAAAAATGGCGTCATAACACCGGGAAGTTTTATCACAGCTGAGCCCATTTTTAAATAAATGCTCCCAGTCGAGGCTTGTCCTGTCCATCACACATTAAACAACTAACAATGATTTTAAACGCTTTGTTGGCGAGTGCAGAGAGCGTGTTTGGTGCGCGCGTCTGAGAGCTCGCGATCGCGTTCACACTCGTCACAGCACTGACGCAGCTCCGGTTTAAGATGAACGCGGATCATTTCTCCTTCTCCGTCTCTGTGGTGCATTAAACCCGTCATGATTATATAGGAAACTCAATGTCCCGTGCTGTTCCGTTCATTCAGCGCAGCTTTGAATGCGGTTGTGAATCCTGACAATGTAAAGGCGTCAGTTCGGCTATAAATGCGGACTTCTGACGGTCGTATAATAATAAAATGCTCTATGAAGTGATGATGCCGTACTAGCCTTTACCTTCTGCTCTAGAAAATTGTTTGTGTTAAACATGGCAGAAAAACAGTCTTAAGTAGGGATAGCTGCAGGCTCGCGCAATGGGCGTGGCTAAAGGTGTGACGCGTCGACGCACTAAATGCTAATCAATGTATTTTTATAATTGACGTAATGGATGATGTCGACAAATCGCTGCAGCCCTAATAATAACAGATAACTGTTAACACTAGTCATGATGATGTGTGTCAGTCATCAATATGAGATTATATTCACATTCTCTATCATTTACATAAATCATTTAATGATTAATAATTGCATTCAATGTATTATCGTAGAAAAAAAGGAAAGAGAAGCATGTTTTTGAGCAAGAGACATCGTCGTGTTTCTGCTCTTCTGTGATCAGATTAGGGATGCGGTATTTATTATATTTCAAACGGTACGATATCATAATTGTGCATAATTCGGTATTTCATACGCTGCTGTTCTGAAGTTCACCTGTAGATGACAGTGCTTCTCAAATTGCTGCGCATCCGGTAAATGTGACACCAGAACAAGTGAACAACACGATGTGTTTAACAGATTAAACTATTAATGCGCCTGAAACAAATGAAGAGAACAGTAGAAGTGAAATATGGCATTACTTTGCGCACAAAACAGATGATAAAGGTGAACGAACTGACCACAGGAGGCAAGATATCTAACATCTAATCTGGCTAAGCATTGGTCGCTTGCTCATCCTGATCTTTTACGAGAATTAGAGATCGACAGATTAGTAAGCGCATCATAAATTCATAATTTTAAGATTTATTCACAACTTTTTTGAGTGTTTTAAAGGCATTCCGCTTAAATGTTTAATTCAATGGTGGTCAGACGTGCACTTTTTCTGAGCTCGTACACCTGAAGAGCGCGCACGGAAAAGCCTGCCTAACAGCGCCTGATAACTGAACCAAGTTATCTTTTGAGCCAATACTGTCAAAACACAACAAGGTTTATGTATAGACTCAGTTGGTTATGTCTAAAAGTAAAGTAAACAGCCGAGACAAACGGATGCGTGCCTGGATATTATGGCGCTTTTCCACTGCATGGTACGGTACGGTTCGGCACGGCTCGGTAAGGTTCGGGTCGGTTTGCGTTTCCACTGCAGTTTAGTACCGCTATAGATTGGGCGGGATTATTTACGCGTCGTTATAATTGCGCTGCCTCTACTGCCGTGACATCATCGTAAACGCGCCACAAACAAACTCACAACAAAGAAAGGAGACGGAATAGTGTTCTTCATTCTCGGCATGTGGATGTTTTTAACAGCAATAGAGAGGTCTGTGAGACTGCTTGGGATTTACCCCCAGCAGCAGAGACTGGTGGCAGTGCCACGGGTTGTAGAGGAGGGCAGGGATGTTCGTGCAGGTGTGCTGCGTTACTTGATTAAGTTAGTTAACTACTCATGTAGCGTGTTCTGTAAAGTGAATTATAAATAAACGTTTGAATATTTAAAAATGTACAATGTATCCCTTGTTTTTTTTATTCATGTGATGGTTTTTATAATCGTGGTATTAATCATTTGTCTTTTTCAAGAGGTGCATTACGTGCTCATACAATAATACATATTTAATATAGTCTGGAGGTACACTTATTCGGTCAGATTGTTTTTAATTGAAGCAAAACACAGATACAGAGGTAAAAATATAAACAGAAAACATACTCTGAAAATATAGCAAGTTAAAAAGTATATACATAAGGCTTTTTCCTTTGGCGTCGTGCCATCAAGCTCTCACTGGATCCGCTCCTCGGCTATCAACGAGAGGAACGTCTGAACTTCCTCAACAGACAATGAAACAGATAATTTGTGGTTGATGCAAAAATGTGCGTTTGTTTAAACAGAAGTTGCGTCCGATCCTCCGCTGGCTGTGCTGATTTAAATCTAGCGGGTAGGGCTGTAGAGGAGGGTCTCGTGTCGCAAGTTCAGTGACGCAGTAATGACGATTCTCTCCGGCCAATCAGTGATCAACAGAGTTTACACGTCACGTTTTGGTAACGGTACGGTTCGCTTGGAACCTCGGCTGAGGTGGTACTAAAAAAGTACCAGGTACCAGGTACCAGGTACAGTACCCAGGGGAAATCCCCCCAAAAGTGAACCGTACCGAACCGTACCGTGCCGTACCATGCAGTGGAAAGCGCCAATAGATACGTGCAGGCAGGGCTCTAGAGTGCGACCAATTTGGTCGCCACGTGCACTAATTTCTCTCGGGTGCGACTAACAAAATCCCAGGGGCGCACTGGTGCGTCAGCCATTCGAGAAAAGAAAAAGTATCCAGCGACTCAGAAACTCTGTGGTTCAAAAGACCCCGTTAGGCTTATATCGTGGTCTAAACCAATCAGAGATAGTGAAGGCGGACCCCCTCTGATTGGCCGTGGTCCAGATATCCTGTATGTGTGTGTGCGTTGACAAATGCGTCACGTGTGCTACCGCAGTCAGACAGAGAGAAAGAGGTGAGTAGTAGAAATGCGTGCAGTGTTGCTAACTTAGCGACATTTAGCGCCTTTGTAGACCCCCATAGCAACTTTTTGTTTTCCAAAAAGCAACTAGTGACAAATCGAGTCTCTCAGAGTGTCTCTGTGATCGCCGCAAGCGCGAGATCAGCGCTTTCTCTGCATCTGCTCTGTTCAGCGAGAGGAGCCCGTTCAGTTAAAACAGATATTATTGCTTCTCTAAATGTACATGCAAATATAGAAGAAATCACAGCACAGGAATTGTCTTGTCTTATATTGTGTCTTATTTGATTTCATCAGACAACGGCTCAATACAATTATACATTAGTATTTTTGTGCAGACTAGCTTCTTGGAAAGGAGAGCTGGTTATGAATTCTTAAAGGGGCGTGTTTCAGTCATTATTTCATATTTATCCTGTTGACTGACAACATAAACAGTCAAATATATAAAGTAAAACAGTTTTATTGAGAATTTGGCTGCATTAAAATACAGTATGAGTACAGAGAGACGATTAGACAGAACAGAACAGTTATTTTTTTCTTTACTTTACTTTGTCATTTAGCAGACGCTTTTATCCAAAGCGGCTTACAAATAAGAAGTAACTAAAATTAAAAGTTAAAACTATACATATTATATACACACATTTAAGAAGATAAAGACATGAAATAAACATGACAAATGCATACAACATTTCAAAACTAAACATTTAAATGAAAATAAAGCTAAAAAATCAAAATATTAAATCAAGAAAAGGTATGAGTATAAAATGCTTCTAACATAACACTAAAGGCCTAAGTATACTTCCTTTTGCATAGTAAGAATTGGTTATAAAAACTGTAAATACTTATTTTTTTCATTATGTTTAGTGCAATTATTTAGTAGTCTGTGGTGGGATGGGGCGCAGGATTGTTTTATGGGTTTAAGGGGGGGTTGAGAAGCACTGCACTAGAGCATCCCTTCGTTCAGACACAGTGGAAGATCTGATAAGAATCAGTGTAGAGGGGCCAAGTCTGGAAGATTCTGATGCTAGAGAGAGTGTGGCCAGCTGGTTTAGCCGAGGCCAAAGATCAAGAAGGCTAAACTACAGGAGTTGGCCATCCGAGGGGCATATGACTGCAATGGAGGATAGTCCATAAGACATTGAGCCATGAGATGTTCAGTTTGACGCCCTTAAAACACTTAATTTAGATTTTATTTATCTTGAGATGTTTTAAGTTTAAATCTCTGCTCAGTGAAGCACTTTAAGCACCAACACTTTTTCAGTAAGTTACCTTTCTTGTAGAATTGTGCTTCAAATAAAGAACTTTATGTAGACCAGATTGTTAGTTAGTTGTTTTACTAGTCAATATTGCCTATATAAAAATTTGGGTGCACCTAACTTTTGTGCCAGTGCACCTAAGAAAAAAAGTTAGGCGCACCAGTGCACCCAGTGCAAAAAGTTAGTCTAGAGCCCTGGCAGGTCTTAAAGGGACATAAATAATCATGTCCAGATTTCAGTAAATTATTAATTTCAGTCTGTAGTTTGTTTCAAGACACGATCTCTCTTGTATTCTGTGATTGTTTCAGAGCAAATGAACTGTTTCTTATCAAATTAATTAATCGTATATAAATATAGATAGATAGATAGATAGATAGATAGATAGATAGATAGATAGATAGATAGATAGATAGATAGATACACACTCACAAAAACAGGTCGGATCAAATGATTTATTAAGTTAAATTTTGTCGGTGATAGTCACTTAACATTTTTCAGGTGTTTAAGGAGTTTGTAATAGAGATATGCCTGTTGTTCAAGGATGCAGTTACTGCACAAAAAATGTAAGACACAAATTGTATTTTTCTATTCTTCTAATGCGGGGGTCACCAACCTTTTTAAGCCCAGGATCCGTGACCTCGCCCTTTATTAAAGTCAAGATCTGCATATTGAAGAATTGATAGGAAAATACATCCCATTTTATACTTACAATTTGAGACCTTTTATTTATTATTTTGATCGTGACCGATTCAGTATCACAAATAACATCCTATTGCTCTGCATTTCAGCTAAACATTATAACATTTTATCTCTGGGTCTTGTTGAATTATTGTTGAATTATCACAGTCCTCCTCTACCTAGTATTCTGCTCGCTAATGTCCAATCCTTGGAGAATAAGATGGACGATCTTAGAGCCAGGATTAGTTTCCAACGGGACATTAGGGACTGCAACATCTTTTGTTTGACTGAAACATGGCTCACGCCGACGGTCCCGGACACCGCTGTAATGCCGTCTGATAACTTCTCTGTTTTACGGATGGACAGAACAGCCAAGGCCGGTAAAAACAAAGGTGGTGGAGTGTGTTTCATGATTAACAGGAAATGGTGTGACCCCAGGAATATCTCCATTCTGTCGCGTTCCTGCTCGCCGCATCTAGAACACCTCTCCATTATATGCCGCCCATTCTATCTGCCCCGGGAATTTTCATCAATCGTCAGTACTTCGGTCTACATTCCACCACAGGCTGACACTAGCTTGGCTCTGTCCAAACTCCACGATGAGCTCAGCGGATATAACAACAAACATCCTGACGCTGCCTTCATCATCGCCGGGGACTTTAACAAAGCCAACCTCAAGAAAGTCTTGCCGAACTTTCATCAGCATATATCCTGTCCAACCAGAGGACTGAATACACTCGATCATTGCTACACTCCGCTCAAAAATGCCTACAAAGCCCACTCACTGCGGCTTTTGGCAAATCAGATCATGCCGCCATTTTCCTCTCGAATATAAACAAAGGATCGCTCATGAACCGCCGGTGGAGAGGGAAGTGACGCTGGTCCTCCCACTCTGAAGCTATGCTACAGGCGTCTCTTGATGACGCCGACTGGGACATGTTCCGGGCGAGTTCATCTGGCGCCAGCGAATTCACGGATGTAGCATTAAGCTTCAGAACACGCTTAACCGAACAGGCCACTGAAACGGTAACAATAAGGACTTTTTCTAATCAGAAACCGTGGGTGGACAGATCAATCCGTGTTGCGGTTAACCATCGTACTGCCGCATACAACGCTGGTCTGTTGTCAGGAAACATGAGCGAGTACAAGGCATCGTGTTATGCTCTCCGACGTGCAATAAGAGCCGCTAAGCGCCGGTACAGAGAGAGAATTGAGTCACATTTCCAGCTCAATGACTCTCGACGCATGTGGCAGGGACTGAAGACCATTTGTTCCTCTGGAAATAACTCCTCCGCAGAGGTGAGAGCAGATCCGTTGCTGGCCGAAGAGCTAAACAGCTTCTATGGCCGCTTTGAATGTAATGGCGGCGCGACTCTGCCGAGCAGCGCGTCAGAAAGCAGCAGACAGAGCAGCGATGATTATGCTATCACCTTTTCAGAGGACGACGTTCGGAGAGAACTAAGGAGAGTGAACGTAAGGAAAGCAGCAGGACCTGATGGGATTACTGGCCACGTTCTGAGGTCCTGTGCTGATCAGCTTGCTGGTTTGTTTACGTCCATCTTTAATGAGTCCCTCGCTACCTCTGTTGTTCCCACCTCCTTTAAAAAATCTGTTATAATCCCTGTGCCTAAGAACAGTAAACCCTCTTGCCTGAATGACTATCGTCCAGTTGCCCTCACATCGACAGTCATGAAGGTTTTTGAGAGACTTTTACATTTACATTTACATTTAGTCATTTAGCAGACGCTTTTATCCAAAGCGACTTACAATTGGGAGTACATAAAGCGATTAATCTTGAAGAGGCAAACATACAGAGGAAGTGCCAATAACACCAAGTCTCAGGCATTGTTCAAATAAGTACAAGCTAGCAAGGGAAGGAGAGAAAGATAAAGAGAAAGATGAAGATTTTGAAAAGTGAAAGTTCTTTTTTTTTTTTTATGTAGTCAAGTAGAGTTGAAAGAGATGAGTTTTCAGTTGTTGCTTGAAAATTGACAGGGATCCAGCATTCCGGATGGGGGTGGGAAGATCATTCCACCGGCCAGGAACGGTGAAAGAGAATGTTCTGGAGAGTGATTTTGAGCCTCTCTGTGATGGTACCACGAGGCGCTCACTAGCAGATCTCAGACTTCTAGAGGGGATGTAAATTCGTAATAGTGAGTGGAAGTAGGTGGGTGCTGAGCCTGTGGTTGTTCTATATGCAAGCATCAGTGTCTTGAACTGGATGCGAGCTGCAACTGGTAGCCAGTGCAAGGAGACAAAGAGAGGTGTAACATGGTCTCTTTTGGGCTCGTTGAAGACCAGTCGTGCCGCTGCATTCTGAATCATTTGTAGAGGTTTGATTGTGTTTGATGGAAGTCCAGCTAGAAGAGCATTGCAGTAGTCCAGTGTAACACAATGTCAACCTGAAGACACACACAGACAATTCAACCCAGCAACAAATGTGAATTATTCCTCAAGTTCCCCCTCTCTGCAAAAGGGAGAAGGTCAACTGATCCCATCACTAACGCTCGTGCAAAGGTACGGACGGCTCCGGGAATGGCTCTGGACGCCGTCAAGTCTACATTCCAGAGCATAGTTCAAACCCCCCCATTTAACACAAAGCAGGATTCTTCTCCATCGGACAGACCAAGGAAAACCAAACTCCTTGCCTTTTTGTTTTCACGTATAACTATTACAACTATCTACACAAATAAATATATGGATATTTAATGTGTACTCTTTCCCTCATAGGCATGATGTGATGATTTCGAGTGCCAATGATTTAGGACAATGTGGGAATTTGTAATCATGCTTTAAGCGATATAAACTGTAATGTGTGTATTATTGCGGTGTTTGATCCCTAAAGAAAGCTAGCCTCAGATGTGATAGACTGTGTTGATGACCGTTAAATTTTAATACCCTGCATAATTATACATGTATAAAGATTGATAAGGTTATCCTTCCCAAAAGTGAAGAGATATCACATCACCTAAAATTCCAGCCCAGCAAGCCTGGACATGGGCGGGGCTCCGCCCCATACGGACAATCGGATTCGACAAGCCGCCCGTGGGGAGGGGCAAGTCGGACTGTTGAAAAACAACGTGCGAATCACAAATCGCTCTCTTGGCTCTTGACTCTCGTGGCTCTTGGCTTGAACATCTCTTGAACATCTCTGGAGCAGCGCTCGTAACTTTGCTGGTACTTCTTCGCTGCTGCCTGCTCGCTGGCTATTACCGAACTCTGACCTCGACACCGACTAAACCAACCATCTAGTCGAAGGCGAAGGATAGAAGGCACAACATCAAAGAACAACGAACTGAACGCCTACAGACGATAGGAAAGCTTTCTGTGACGTCACGCGGCAGCATCCACATCTCTCGTGTTTTCCACACGAGAGCACCCGAAGAAGCCCGAACCACCCACGTGGCCTCCGAGGACAAAGACCAGAGCAACGCATTTGAAGGAAACAAAACCAACATCCAGCCTGCTTCAACAATGAAAGAAAGTACCTCTAACTAAATCTATATTGCTGATTGAACTGGTAAAATCTGATCTGAGAGCAGTAACAGAGTAAAGGCATCTGTCGTGATCTTTTTCCGGTCGAGTCAATCGTTAAAATAGCTAAAAGGGCTAATTTTAACTTTAGGAGTTTACTCACCAAAATCCCTTATGCATGTGTATGTGTGTATGTTTGAGTATTATTAGTTAATCCATTTATGTTAGAATAGCTGTATTACGAATAAACCTTGTTTCATTTTATAAAGAATTGTCTCTGGAATATGATTAGAAGTTTTTTTCCTTATTGCCATAAAAGAGAAAGCTACCTAAGCTCGATTTCGACAGGATATGCTGAGGTTAGTGTTCGGTGGACGTTCACTTAATACAGTATAAATAAGTTAAATATTAATATTACTTTTAACCAAGCAATATTGAATATTTAATAACTAATTCCCGGAGCTGAAATAATAGCTCTATATTAAACTTTTATTACAAATGGTGGAGAATGCGGGCATTAAAGAATTAATCTGAAAATCAAACCAGAGACAAAAGGGTATTTCTCACTTTTTATCCGGAAAAACTGAGTAAATACAGGAAAAGCGGTTATTTGTGGTATTGCATTCTTGTTGGTAAAACACAGTGCGTTTGAATGAAAGAGAGGGTATTTGTTTAACTCGAGTTTGTGAGAAGAAACTGCAGTAAATAATTAAAAGTCGCTCTAAAGCGCATAAAAGAGACAAATGAGCGTGTTCCTCGTTTGCTCTGATTGAAGGCCTGTATAGTTTGATTTGTAAGTGCGCGTCCCACTTTCAAACTCGGCTATAATGTTACTCTCCCGGCTGTAGGAATTTTTAAAGTAGCTATTTAAGTAATTCTCAGCCATTATTTAATTTCACGCGAGTGAGATTCAACGAACGTCGCTTAGACAAAGGAGTGACCATTCGGTTTAAAGAAGGGAGAAGAAATTTTGCAATCGATTTAATTGTTCGTGGGTGCTGTCCAAACAGACAGATATTCGCATAATAGCCCGCCGAGGCTTTGATAATTTATAAGTAACCCGTAGATAAATGTATCTCGTCCTGAACGAGTGAGATTGTATGTGCTATAGAGATTCACCTCTGAAAAAGGCTTGTTGGTTGAGGCGTGAACAGGTTTACACGCATAGCGGGTGTGAGTCACCATAGCAACCTGTGTGAGCTACCCTGGTGAGCTTAGCCAGGAAGTTTTCAGAGGCTAGATCCGGAGCAGTTTACTAGTGGAGATTCAGCCACGTTTAAATGAATAGCACTAGATACAAGCTAACTGAAACAAAGAAGTTTTAGCATCATAGCAAAGGCAATATGGTTTGCCTTACGGCTGTGATTAGCACATAGCATTTAAAGAGTTTGCATATGAGTGAATGAAAGGGGTGGGTGTGAAAAGCCACTCACATTTTCCGCTTGCTCTCTCTCCTCTATTTTCCCAGTTAACAGACTAACATATGTTGATAAGCTGGCTGTGTTAATGTTATACCCATTTATCTGTCTGACATTTTCACAGGTTGGTTTAATATACTGTTGATTATATGGTGAGTTTGATCTCATTCAATTATAATGGCTTTTATGATTTTAAAACACATCAATGGATAAGCGCTATTGTTAGGAATTTTTAATTGTTAGTTGAATGTCACAATTGATTACAAATTAATTTTGAATTAATTTCATTTAACAAAATTATTTCAATTCCTGCTTCCAGCAACAACAGTATCCATTTATTAATCATAAACGCTCTTATAATTCGACCACCATAGTGAAACCTTAATTATCAAGAGGGCCAGAAATTTTTAATTTTGTTTACAAGTAATCAGGATACAAATTAATTTGGTTTGATGTTAATGATAATGAGGAATGATCCGCTTCCGGCGCTGCATTGTACAGTCGACGTTAGGGATGGCTCCGCTCAATTTGTGCTTTTATATACTTTTTACGTATTTTTACTTTCTCTTTTACACGCATAACGCCTGCACTATTTATATACGACAGAAGAACACTTTTGGACATTGGACACCACTGCACTAACCTGCTTCAGGACACTTTATCCACGGATCCAGCGTGGCCATTGGAGATACTTGACCACCGGTTAACAAAACGCCTCAATAATCCCAGGCGGCGAAGGAAACACCATGAGACGCGCTGAATACGTAACAGACTGAGGAAAAGGGCACACAGTCCTCCTCTACCGAGTATTCTGCTCGCTAATGTACAATCCTTGGAGAATAAGATGGACGATCTTAGAGCCAGGATTAGTTTCCAACGGGACATCAGAGACTGTAACATCCTCTGTTTGACGAAACATGGCTCACGCCTCAGTCCCGGACAACGCTGTAACGCCGTCTGATAACTTCTGTTTTACGGATGGACAGAACAGCCGAGGCTGGAAAACCAAGGGTGGTGGAGTGTGTTTCATGATCAACAAGAAATGGTGTGACCCCAGGAATATCTCCATTCTGTCGCGTTCCTGCTCGGCTCATCTGGAGCATCTCTCCATTATCTGCCCATTCTACCTCCCGAGTTTACATCGATCATCATCACTGCCGTATATACCACCACAAGCAGATACTAGCGTGGCTTTGTCCTCACTTCACGACGAGCTCAGCGGCTATATCAACAAGCACCCTGACGCTGCCGCCATCATAGCTGGGGACTTTAACAAAGCCAACCTCAGAAAAGTCATGCCAAACTTTCACCAACATATATCCTGTCCAACCAGAGGACTGAATACACTGGATCATTGCTACACCCAGTTTAAGAATGCCTACAAAGCTCGTTTCCTGCCGGCGCAAATCAGACCACGGCCATATTTCTCACACGGAATATAAACAACGGATCGCTCAGAGACCCCCGGTGGAGAGGAAGTGACGCGCTGGTCCGCCCACTCTGAAGCTATGCTGCAGGCGTCTCTTGATGACGCCGACTGGGACATGTTGCGAGTTCAACTGACGCCAGCGATTGGATGTAGCAGTAAGCTTCGTAAACACGCTAACCGAGCAAGCCACGAAACAGTAACAATAAGGACATTCTCCAATCAGAAACCGTGGGTGGACAGATCTATCCGTGATGCGGTTAATCAACGCACTGCCGCATACAATGCCGGTCTTTTGTCGGGGAACATGAGCGAATACAAAACAGCGTGTTATGCTCTCCGTGCAATAAGAGCCGCTCGCCGGTACAGGGAGAGAATTGAGTCACATTTCCAGCTCAATGACTCCTGGACGCATGTGGCAGGGACTGAAGACCATCTGTTCCTCTGGAAATAACTCTTCCCGCGGAGGTGAGAGCAGATCCGTTGCTGGCCGAGGAGCTAAACACTTTCTACGGTCGCTTTGAATGTATGCGTTAATGGCGGCGATCCTGCCGATCAACGCGTCAGGAAGCAGCAGACAGAGCAGCGATGTTTGTGCTATCACCTTTTCAGAGGATGACGCGTTCGGAGGGAACTAAAGAGTGAGCGTAAGGAAAGCAGCAGGACCTGATGGGATTACTGGCGCGTTCTGAGGTCCTGTGCTGATCAGCTTGCTGGTTTGTTTACTTCCATCTTTAATGAGTCACTTGCTACCTCTGTTGTTCCCACCTCCTTTAAAAATCTGTCATAATCCCTGTGCCTAAGAACAGTAAACCCTCTTGCCTGAATGACTACCGTCCAGTTGCCCTCACATCGACAGTCATGAAGGTTTTGAGAGACTCTTAAAGAAACACATTTGCTCCTCCATCCCTGCTACTTTGGACCCTCTTCAGTTTGCCTATCGGCCAAATAGGTCTACTGATGATGCCATCTCCCAGGTACTGCACTCCTTCCTCACTCACATCGACAGCAAGAATGGCAACTATGTCAGGCTGCTATTCATCGACTATAGCTCAGCTTTCAACACTATAGTCCCCACCAAGCTTGCTGTCAAACTATCAGACCTCGGCCTAAACACTTCACTCTGTGACTGGATCCAAGATTTCCTCACCGCCAGACCACAAGTGGTGAAAGTCGGCCAGTTCACCTCCAACTCCATCACCCTGAATGTAGGAGCCCCACAGGGCTGTGTCCTGAGCCCCTGCTATACTCTCTCTACACCCACGACTGCGTGTCCTCACACAGCTCCACTTCCATTGTTAAATTTGCTGGACGATACTGTGGTTCTGGGCCTCGTTTCCAACAATGATGAGGCCGCATACCTGGATGAGGTGGAGAGACTTACATCATGGTGCCAGGACAACTGTCTCTCTCTGAACGTGAGCAAAACCAAAGAGCTGATTGTAGACTTCAGGAAGAGACAGCTGCAGCCCCACACTCCTCTTATGATCAGCGGGACCCCTGTGGAGAGGGTGAGCAGCTTCAAGTACCTCGTAAACATCTCCGAGGACCTGACATGGACTGCACACATCCAAACACAGGTCAAGAAAGCCAGGCAAAGGCTGTACCATCTGACAGCTGAGAAAATTCAGGGTCTCACCAGCTATCCTGAAAACTTTCTATTCAGGGGCCATAGAAAGTGTACTGACTCAGTGCATCTCAGTGTGGTATAATAATGCCACAAACCAGGACTGCAAAGCTCTGCAGAGAGTTGTGCGCTTAGCTGAGCGCATCTCAGGGTCTACTCTCCTCTCTGCAGGACATCTACCTCAAAGCGTTGCAAAAGCAGAACTGCAAAAATCATCAAGGACTCGAATCACCCCGGTAACCATCTTTTCATTTTACTGCCATCTGGCAGGCGCTACAGGAGCATGTTGGCTAAAACTGAAAGACTGCGGAGGAGTTTCTTCCCCCAGGCCATCAGGCTCCTAAACTCAGTCTCATAACAGCATAACATCCACAGGACTCAATTTAATAAACTGTAATCACAACCATTATTCCCCATCATCCACACTGCTGCTATGTGTACATCCCGGTACAACCTATTTGCACATTCTCATGCACTGCACACTTTATCTCATTGCACATCTTACCCCTTATTTTATTTCATTATTTGTTTTACTTCATTCTCACCATATTTGTATATATATATACTCTCGTGTTTTTGTTTCATAGTTTTTATTGCTTTTATGTTATTTTTATTTTATTATCATGTTTTATTTTTCTTTCTTGCACTTTCCATTGAGCGGACCTGTCCTGACTAACATTTCACTACCTATTATACCCTGTATGATTGTGTATGTGACAAATAATAAAGAACCTTGAACCTTGGAATGAGTAAGTTGTAAATTATTTTAATTACTATTATAGGAATCCGAAACTAGTGATTTGGAAGCTGTAAATTAATTTGATAATTAATTATGAATTCGAAAATTCTAATTACATTTAATAATTAATTACACTTCCCGTTTACATTGTGCAACAATATTGGTTTGTCAACTCAATGGCAGATTGCATTTGTAAATTCCAATCCTAAGTGAATCCTATTAATTTTAATTATAACATCATAAATTTTAATTAGAAACCAAATTCTAATTTTTAATTCTAATTTCAGACTTCATCTCCTTAGGGGATCTGATTAACTCAAATTAAGTTAAAATTAAATGAGGTCCTCTTTACTTAGGCCTGAGAGTAGATAGTGCTCCCCCTAGTGTTGTGTTGGAGAAGTGACAGTGACACCATACAATCAAAGTCACTTCTCACCAATCTGGAGCATAAACGTAACCTTCTAATTAGAAAACCCCAAAAGGGAATTAAGGTTTCCTCAACCTAGGTCAGTTTGTTTACCTTGTAAACAGCCAAACCAACCTAAGTGTATCACTCAACAGCACCACCTTGTGCCAACGTATTAGTTTTAAATCTTGGGAATAAATCTTAATCTCTTTTCTTTTCTCCCTGTTACTAACTTCCAATTTGACTTGTTTGCTTAAGACTTGGCCAGGGGAAGATCACGAATAGAGCGAAATGTCACAATTGAACAGATGTTTGTGAAACTTGAGAACTACATTCAAAACTGTTTACCATTTACCTCTATTGTGAAATCCTATCCCCCAGGTTAAAGCAGGTGCAATGAGAAGATAGACATCGGCAAAAGTTTTAACACGCGTGACACACGCTGACCAGCGTCATGTATAAAATCCTGCCATTAAGGGACAAGTACTGTCATTGCTGTTATTTTCCTCCATCAAGGAAAAATTTGAAATAGCAATACCAGTCTTATTACAAAGAGAAAATCTCTACAATCCTCTGATTAGAAGCGCCCTTCTAAATCAGACTTAACAAAGCGAAAAGAAGAAAATCTGCTATTAAAAAGAGACCTGTTTAGTGCTATTGTCCTTGTGTACCCATTCTGTGTGTGTGTTTTCTTTCTCTGCTTCACAGCTGGGCTGCCCTTATGTGTGCCCAATAATTTATCTGCAGAGACTACAATTAGAAGCACCTGCCAGAGGACCACAAACACAGAGACACAATCAACACTAGCATACACTACACTCTGCACATTTACACCCCTGTTTGTTTTGTTTTGTGTTTTGTTTCTGCTTTGTTTCCTATTCAAGGTCCGTGTCAGTTCGGTCCAAGATCTCCCTGACCCGAACATGTCTCACAAAACAGAACATGTCGGTCACTGGGAAGGACTTGAAATGTGGCTAAGTGTTACAACAGACAGCATACTCCCTAAAGCTGCTGAAGCACTCCAACATCAGACACAGGATCAACTAGATGACAACATCGCAAGCATTATGAGACAAGACCCAAGTCAAAACTACAGTCACAAAGAATTAGCCAAGATCACCGGTTCTTTAAGCCACACACTCATCGCCACCCTCAAACTGAGCGACAAGCACGCCGCTGCGCCAGCAGGAGCTGACAAGCGCCCAACGACGCATAGAGCAGCTGGAACGTGAAGCTCAGGTGCGACAGGAAGGGACCGATGAGGTGGAGCAGGCACTGAGGAGGAGACCAACAGGCTAAAGAGACTCTAGAAGCTACCAGCCACGAAATGCAGCAGCTCAAAGAGGACTTCGCTGATCGTGCAGACAAGCTACAGTATGCAGAGAAGCTACTGGAGAAGGCAAAGACTGACTTCAGGGACAAAAACAGCAGAATCAAGGCCCTCAAGTTCATTTGGCTGAGTCAAGGAATGAGATCAGCCGCCTAACACGACAGCTCGACTACGTCACAGAGGAGTCTGAAAGTCTCCAAGAGGAACTCAGGCATGCTTATGAACTACGCCGTGAGCCGTCAAGTACAGGCGTGCACCAACGGCACCCCGTCAAGCAGGACTGGATCACCTGTTCATAGACCGACACGTGAACCGAAGATAGAGGGATGGTGTTAAAACATTCACCAGCGCCCGTCGGAAGAACGCTATATCACGACGGAACCAAAAGAATCTGCTGCAGCCAGCCGCAGGTCAGTGCACGGCTTGGACCTTAAAGATCTTGACAAGCTCGCCCGAAACATCGGAAAATTCAACCCCAGCTTGCCAAACAGCCAAAATGTCCAAGCTTATCTGCAAGATATTGATTTCCATCTGGAAATGCGACCTAATGTTACGGACAAAGATAAACTATACTTACTTGAGCGACATCCAGTCCTGAAGTGCGCAGCTTCCTTGACCGGCAGCCTGTTAACACAAAGACTGACTATCAACGGCTTCAAAAGGCCCTCATTAAAGAGTTTGCTGACCCTGAGTCCGATCAAGGCTTAGTGGCTGCCCTGGAGGCAGACAAGGACGTCACGACACTCCTCAAGCTTACTACAGTCGACTCAGACAAGCATATTTTGGAACTCGTAATCTGAATCTGACATGGAAGAGGAACTGAACTTTAAAACTCTCTTCCTGAGGAACCTTCATCCTGGCATAAGCCACCATCTTGGCGTCTCGCATGCCCACGAACCATGAACATTCAGCAGTTGCGAGACTTGGTGCAAAAAGCCTACGGCAAACAAAAGATGGCCTCAGAAAAGAGCGCAAAACCCCAGCAGTTCTTGATTTCAACACTCAACACCAAGAACTGGCGCTGGAGGGCACCCAACGCCAAGACGGCTAAGCCACCACACAGGAGTGGAATGCACCCCGTCCAACAGAGAACGAGACTCACACGCTGGAACCCGACCTAAACAGAGGTATGACCGATGGGATGGACCACGTGGGCGTCAACGCTCACCTGGACGACACTGGGATAAGTCATGGGACCAAGCAAGGCCTCAGGAGGCAATGGGAGAGATCGCGGAACCCAAGAGAGCAACGCTCATGGGAATCCAATGGAAACTCCAACGGCGACAGACTCACCCTAAGGCGACCAGCCCAAGGAATCGACGAAGGAATTCACCAAGGTTCCAAAGTGACCAAGCTCCAACTGAGTCCATACAAGAACGAAAAACACCACCGCACTTCGACTCACAGAAGATGATGGAAATGATGATGAAAGGAGTTCTTTCAACGAAAAGAGGAAGATAAGAAGTGGGAAAAGAAAGGAAACCCGGATTCAGCCTGACTAGCTGACGGACGAGAAAGCAGCGACAAGACAAACGAATCAGCCACAGGAAACAGCACCGCCTCACCTCAGTCTCCGAGTACAATAAACACCTTGACTTCAGATGGACATGAAGCCCCACCTGAAAATCCAGCAACAAAGTTAAACACTAACTCAGCACCCAATACTCCAAATTCCAGCAGCGGTCAGCAGACACCTGCTGGTGAAAATCCTCAAGTTCCTGAAAGCGCTGTCTTAGTCATCTGCCACTCCTCCGAAGAACGCCAGGTCAGCCCTGACATCCTAAATATTTCCTCCCAAACTCCAGTTCCTCAACTCCTAGGCGATCTCATTGAAAAGGGTATAGCAAGAAAGTTTTACCTCTCCATCATCATCGACGACACATCAGAGTCGAAGCCCTTCTGGACACAGGAGCCGACATCACTCTAATGTCTACAGAACTTCTCAAAGAAGTCCAAGAATTAACGAAGAGGACTAATGGCACCCTCAAGCTCCAAAGGTGCGAACTAAAGCGTACAAGCATACTCTCACACGGGCTTACAACTAAAACATGTGGCCCCAATCCATCTAACAGTGGGACCCATGGACTTCGTCCATCCCGTGTCAACACGATGTCAACACTCAACACGTGCTCCTCATTGGAAAAGATTTGCTTAATCGTTTTGAACCCCTAATAGACTTCAAGCACCTAAAGATTTGGACACAAGTCCGTGAGCCTCTGCCTTACAAGTCATTAGACTCCAATGAGTCACAGTGTCAAGTCACAGACACTACCCCTAAGTCAATGACCGATGAAGCAGTAACAGAGCCCAGGTCTGGGCCGAGCACAAACGCCAACGACCCTCTCCTCTGCTCGCTGCACGAGCCTGAACCAAACACAGGCCTCCTTCAAATCATGACTGCGATAGAGGTTCATGGCACGTCAGTGTCCGAGGCAGCACTAGCCCTATGGGCAGAGAACTCAGCCATCAGCCTGAAGCTATTCAAAACATTGAAGCAGAGCTGTCAAAGTCTACCACATGTCACTAAGCACAGCCGTTACCCTCTCAGTCCCTGGTCGACAACCATGGCCACCTCCAAGATCATCTGCGCTCTGGACATACGATGGAACAACAGACAGCTGAGTCACTACTTCCTCGTCATTCCAGACCTGCCGCGACATCTACATTGGAGCGGATATCATGGTTCGACTCAATGCTCACATTGACACTGTAAACAACATCATATGGGCTCCCCTGTCACACCAACTGACAACTTCAGTCAATCTCAAGAACCTCCAATCCGGTCAAACCATGCCGGACGCATGCGCTATGATTACGGAACAAGGAGCCACAATACCTGCCTACAGCAAAAGTGTCAGTGTCCGCCTCAACATGCGACCTGGCCAAACTCTCAACAGTAAGCTGAGCTTCTTCCAACCTTCCAGAACCTGCCTAAAGCTCGGACTGACTCTGGAAGCTACACCTCTCATTGAAGTGTCATCTCGTGCGATATATGTGTTGTTCAATAACTGTATGGCCCAAGACATCCACGTTCCAAAAGCCAGCCACCTGGGATGGCTCATCAACCAGGCATTCCATGACTTTGAACTGATGGTACCTGTCATAGGCCCCATACCAGCCCAACTAATGTCAGATGGATACAATGACACTATAACATTCACAAAACCTCATGAAGTCATTGCCATCATCTCAATCCTGCCAGTGTCCAGAGAAAGCGTCTGCCGGTCAGAACTAAGGGATGACACTCACCTCACTGTCTACGCTGTCTCAACCCAGCCTGCGACAGAACCACCTACACGGGTGATCAGCGGGGCCCAAAGCCCCTTTAATGACTTAACTGCAGAAGAACCCTACGCCGGGTTCAATACTCAAATGCAACAGATCTTGAGTGACGCGGATGCCCTCCACAACGAAGTGGAGCGCCAAGGACTCAAAGAGGTTCTGCTGAAGTACAAGGACTCTTTCGCAAAGGACTCTCTAGATTGTGGATTGACAAACATCCACACGGTGCGCATACCGACAAACCCAAATGAACCACCCACCTTTGTGCGACAGTACAAGATTCCGATAGCGTCATATGAGCCAGTGCAAGAAATTGTTGACTCCATGCTGGAAAAGGGGTCATCCGGCCCTGTAACAGTACATATTCTGCCCGATATGGCCAGTCCTAAAACCCAACGGCAAATGGCGGCCCACTATCGACTACCGCAAGTTGAATCAGCAAGTACCATTGTCACGATGGCCTATGACCCAGTTGGACCAAGAAATACCAAAAATCAAAGGCTCGACGATCCTGTCCACATTGGGCGTCGCCTCCGGGTTTTGGGCGATCCCTGTCCATCCCGGACGACCAACATAAGCTGGCATTCACTTTCGGCAACCGACAGTACACCTTCACGGTGTCCCTTTGGCTATGCCAATTCACCGGCAGAATTTAACATTTTCCTTAACAAAGCATGCCCTGGACGCCAGAGTCCGAGGCAACCTCGTCTACGTGAGACGACGTCTTAATGAAAAGTTCAAGTGTGGAAGACCACCTCAAAGAAATCGACCATGTCCTAACCAGCTGACAACAGCGGGGCTAAAATCGCCCTTCACAAAGGACAATGGTGCAAAACCAAGGTGAATTATGTTGGACTGCTCGTCGGAAGAAAGCGGCATTGAGCCACAATCTAACCGTGCCCAAGCAATCCAAAACATAAAAACACCAACTAACGCTCTGAGCTGCGAAGCTTTCTGGGAGTGTGCAATTACTCACGACAGTTCATCGAAAACTACGCTGACATCGCACGACCACTAACTTCCCTCCTGAAAAGGACGAACCTTTTGTTTGGACGAAGGCCCAGGACACAGCTATGAGCCAGCTCAAACAGTGCCTGCGCTCTGCTCCATGCCTCGCCTACCCAGACCCAGGAAGGAATTCTATCTGGACGGGATTCTCTGACCAGTGCCTCAGTGCGGGTCTATACCAGCTCCATGATAAGGACAAAGTGGTCGCTTATGCCAGCAAAACGCTGCTTCCCCAGAATGCAAATATTCACACTGCGAAAAAGCTTTACTTTGCACTGTGGGGCATTCAGCGTTTCTCTAATTACATCGGTGCACAGAAAGTCATCGAAACTTGCCACCAGCCAGTTACCTTCCTCAACAGTCAACGAATCAGAGATGGCGTGGTAACCAACGCACGCATAGCTACCTGGCTAATGACACTCCAAGGACGGGATGTGGAGGCAAGATATGCCCAGAACTACAAATCCTCACTGGGAAGCGGGCTTGCGGCATGCCAAAACTGTTCAACGGACACGCTGGACACCTCAGCAGAGCCAAAAGAACTGCCACGACCAGCGACAAATCATCGGTACTTGAGGAGAATGTGTGTACAGGAATGCCCACAGCATATGTCGATGGCTGCTCATACAATCGCGAGGGCAAGTTACAAGCGGGAGCGGGTGTGGTCTGGCTCAACAATGACCCGTGCCCACCGCAGCAACTCAAACTTGGCCCACAATCATCACAATATGCAGAAATAGCAGCCATCCTCATCACACTACAAGTGGCTGCAACCCACAAAATCAGAGAACTCCTCATCTGTACCGATTCGAACTATGCCCGTCTAAGTTTCATATGCCATCTAACTGGATGGAAGGAATGGATTCAAGACAGCTAACAACAAGCCTGTCAAGCACCAGGAACTCTTCCAAGCAAGCGCCATCGTCACTGAACACGACATGGTCGTTTATTGGAAAAAGGTCAGAGGTCATTCACGTCAACCAGGACAAGACAAAGACTTAAATGACCAAACCGATGCCCTCGCCAAAGCAGGGGCATTACAGGGAGAGTCCTGGACAGTTCATGCCATCCCACCCCACCCTACTGTGGCAGCGGTGACCCGCCGCCAAAGTGCCACGAATGGGCACACACCTGCCTCCTCCCACATCTCCCTGTCGCCTCAGTTCGCTGCTGAAGACCTCCTCACCCTCCAACATACGGACTCAGCAATACAGTCCATTGTAGCACACCTGTCCGACCCCTTGGAAAATTCCATTTCCACCTCGGACCTACAAACATCCTTCGACCTCCGCACGCTCCATTCGATCAAGCACATGCTGCACCTACGAGACGGTGTCCTCACGTATGTCCCTGAGCCACCCACTGCTCCAAGGCTCGTAGTCCCTCATGGCCAAGGGGATGATGTTGACACACGCACCACGATGCACCATGCGCAGGGACACCACGGAGTCAAGGCCACCTATGAAACACTCAAGCAGGTAGCATACTGGCCTGGCATGCAGCAAGGCGTAGCAGAATACGTTAAAGGATGCCTGGTGTGTTGCCAGTTCCAACCGGCAAATCCAAACCACCGAGCACCACTGCAAAGGAAAGGAATGACCTTCCATGGTCGGACCTCCAAATAGACTGGGTAGGACCCTACCACGGTCAACGCTGGGCAACAAATACTTCCTCACCGTGATCTGTGAATTCACAAAATGGATAGAGTGCCTCCCAGCTCCCAACGATACAGCAGAAACAACAGCCTGTCTGTTAATGAACCATATCTTCTCAAGATTCGGACTGCCTTTAAGGGTCAACTCGGACCGCATGAACCCACTTCACCGCTGAAATTATGCAACGTATGGAAACTCCTGGGCATACAGGCCAAACTCCACATAAGCCATCACCCAATTTCCTCCGGTCAAGTGGAGCAGGCTAACAGAACAGTGGTCAGCATGTTAAAAAATACGTAGCCACCAATCAAAAGGATTGGGACGTTAAACTCCCTCTGGTACTGATGGCCGCTCGAGCCACACCCCATCAATCTACCGGAATACCCCGTTCACAATGATGACAGGGAGAAACATGACGCTACCACTACACCTGCTGTACCAACCTGGTGACCTGAACCTCGTCACGCCTACAACACTCACCAGTACCTGGAAGAGTTACATCAGCACCTGAGAACAACTTTCGCCTTGGCGCAACAGCAGCTACAGAAGTGCGGAAGGCCGAAAAGCCTACTACGACCAAAAGGCCTCTCACCATGAGCTCAATGTCGGAGATCAAGTGTGGTACTACAGTTTCGCCCGACCAAGGCCGAATGCTCCCCATCACCTGTCAAAGAAGTTCCTACCTCACTGGACAGGACCCCATGAGATTGTAGACAAGCTCTCACCTGTTGCCTATCGAATCAAAATCAGACAAGGGCGCAGCGAGCCAGTCCTTGATGGGTCCATCGAAACCAGATAAAGAGGCCCCTGGGCTCCAGCCGACATGGAAAGGGGAAGATCAAGACCCACTGACACAGACCGACAACCATAGCACCACACAAGCATTAGTATTGATCATGTTAGGAAAACATATAGCAACCATGCTTAGACACAACCCATATTCTCTCCTCCACAGCACTGCTAGGACCAATCTAGTAGCGAGGAGTTACCCTCAAAAAATGTTTTTTTTTTCTTTGTTTTTGCTTGATTTTGATTTTGAATTTTTGTCTTAAATTTTTTTTGTTTTGTTGTTTGGTTTCTTTCCTTCGTGTCTCACTTTGTGTTTTTCCTTTCCTCACTCTTACTTTGAACCCCCTTAACCAATCCTTGAATACAGGTCCTGAAAGTGAGATCGACCTCCGTCAATAAGGTCGTCGTAAGAACTGGTGTTAACCGATCGAAACAATCCGCCAAAGTATGATCGTCACCGCTAATTATGCCTCTTTCTGTTCAATCACCAGGAAGATGCTCCGATTCGCCGCCCTGTGTCTCTGCGTGATTGGGGCCATGCCCCAGCCAGAAGTGGCAGCGCCCGGACCAGCCTCCGGGATCGTACTCCGAACAGCCAGGGTTATTAATAACGAACTGTAAAACCTACACCCAAAAGGTGTATGTTAGACTAGATCCCGCGATGTTTACAGAGTTCACACCCTCCCAGTCACCCAAACCTCTTGGGCTGGAGCCCGTTGGACTCGAAGTCCTTGCCCACGCCCAAGCAGATGTGAACCACATGCTGCACCAATTACAAAAATTAACTGTAACCCAAGCTGACCTCAGCGGGTACAATCGGCGCCCAAGCGGTTTCTGGGGCCCTGTTGGGGCTGCTGCGGCTGTAGGAACTCTGTTCAACATTGGCATGAATACTGCTAACGCCGTTAATCTAGCTACTGTTAGGCGACATGTGGGTGAAATCCAGGCCGAAATGCCTGAGATACGACAACAGCTCCTAGTTCAGAGCCACGCCCTACAGACTTCGGAAAATCCCTGAATGGCACGATCACAGTTCTAAACACATAGTAGCCTCCTAAACCAAACTATCAAGTCCATTAATAAACTATTCTCAGTAGTGCAAGGCGATTTAGCCCAAACGCAACTCCTAACTATGCTCATGGCCGACATGCTACGCCAGTGAGTTCCTCAATTGATAGCCTAGCCATGGGTAGGATTCCACATTACCTGATACCCCTTAGCCTTGTCCAGAACATCTTAACTCGGCCACCATGGGCCCCACTAGCCCCATTCAAACCCATCTCGCCTTTTCCTGGGTAGCGCCATTCCCTTGTACGTGACCCGGAAGCAGGCGACCTGGCGTTCTTCTCAGTTTGCCTATTATCGATGCGAATAATATTTATCGGCTTAAAGATGTTGTGAATGTGGGATTTTGGCAAGGAACACCTATGTCAAAATCCACACTCCCGAGGTCGTCGCGTATCACGATAGCAACGAACAGTTGTACTTGGCCCCAAACCTAAAGATGTGTACGCTCACTAAAGACATTCACTTCCTCTGCCCGAGTAAACCGTTCATCGCGATAATACAGAGGGCATCTGTGGCTTAGAAGCCATGAGACCCTACGCTAGCCAGCTGCCCGACGCAACACCACGTTCTCAGGTTGAGGTAACACAAGCGAAATTGTCGGAAACCAATGGCTGGTTAACACTCCAGCCCGAACGGCTACCCTCACATATGATCAACACGACACGCTTTCGCGCATTAGTCTGCCTAACCAAACTTTATGGATCACGGTCCCTAAGGGCTCGATCCTCCATATTGACGAACTAGCATTGTATCACCTCACCGACGAGTATCAGGCGAAATCGAAATCTCACCCTTCTTCAAGCAGCATTCCTTTGTCCTCGATCCAGAATTGGAAGAAAGGATCAAGGAGGAAGGAACGCAGCTTATTGATCTGACACCGGTTCAACACAGCTTTAGAAGCTATCGCTTCCGCCGCCGCGCGCCAATTATTCGGTCCTGGTCTGCCGCTGACACGGCACTTTGTATCTCTACTATCGTAGGATATGTCGTGACCTTGACACTGGCCTTCCTCCTACACAAGCGAGTGAACGTCGTTCAAGAGTCTCTCAACAAATGCACGTCAGGCGTCCCTCGCCTTTTTCGACGTGACAATCTCGACCAAGAATCCGAACCCGAGAATGTGACCGACCTGATTGAGATCCTGCCCATACCGTCTCGTCAAAACCCCGACAATTAAACCAGTCAAAATGACCCAATTGTCAATAATGCTAAACAAGGTAGCCCTATGTATTCTCAAGTTTCTAACCTGTTCCTTCCCAAATTACCCTGCACCAGGTTTCAGTCAGTGATAGAGATCTCGTTGGTGTCTTGTGTGTGTCCATTCTCTCTGCCTCTTGTTCCAGTGCCTGAAGATGTTCCATCGGGTACATCTCCACATAAAAGGGGATGTGTAACACAATGTCAACCTGAAGACACACACAGACAATTCAACCCAGCAACAAATGTGAATTATTCCTCAAGTCCCCTCTCTGCAAAGGGAGAAGGTCAACTGATCCCATCACTAACGCTCGTGCAAAGTGCAGACGGCTCCGGGAATGGCTCTGGACGCCGTCAAGTCTACATTCCAGAGCATAGTTCAAACCCCCCCATTTAACACAAAGCAGGATTCTTCTCCATCGGACAGACCAAGGAAAACCAAACTCCTTGCCTTTTTGTTTTCACGTATAACTATTACAACTATCTACACAAATAAATATATGGATATTTAATGTGTACTCTTTCCCTCATAGGCATGATGTGATGATTTCGAGTGCCAATGATTTAGGACAATGTGGGAATTTTTAATCATGCTTTAAACGATATAAACTGTAATGTGTGTATTATTATGCGGTGTTTGATCCCTAAAGAAAGCTAGCCTCAGATGTGATAGACTGTGTTGATGACCGTTAAATTTTAATACCCTGCATAATTATACATGTATAAAGATCGATAAGGTTATCCTTCCCAAAAGTGAAGAGATATCACATCACCTAAAATTCCAGCCCAGCAAGCCTGGACATGGGCGGGCTCCGGGACAATCGGATTCGACAAGCCGCCCGTGGGAGGGGCAAGTCGGACTGTTGAAAACAACGCATAATCACAAATCGCTCTCTTGGCTCTTGACTCTCGTGGCTCTTGGCTTGAACATCTCTTGAACATCTCTGGAGCAGCGCCGTAACTTTGCTGGTACTTCTTGCCGCCTGCTCGCTTATTACCCGAACTCTGACCTCGACACCGACTAAACCAACCATCTAGGCGAAGGATGAAGGCACAACATCAAAGAACAACGAACTGAGCGCCTACAGGCGATGGGAAAGCTTTCTGTGGCGTCACGCGGCAGCATCCACATCTCTCGTGTTTTCCACACGAGAGCACCCGAGAAGCCGAACCACCCACGTGGCCTCCGAGGACAAAGACCAGAGCAACGCATTTGAAGGAAACAAAACCAACATCCAGCCTGCTTCAACAACGAAAGCAAGTACCTCTAACTAAATCTATATTGCTGATTGAACTGGTAAAATCTGATCTGAGAGCAGTAACAGAGTAAAGGCATCTGTCGTGATCTTTTTCCGGTCGAGTCAAGCGTTAAAATTTTAGGGCTAATTTTAACTTTAGGATTTTACTCACCAAAATCCCTTATGCATGTGTATGTGTGTATGTTTGAGTATTATTAGTTAATCCATTTATGTTAGAATAGCTGTATTACGAATAAACCTTGTTTCATTTTATAAATAATTGTCTCTGGAATATGATTTGAAGTTTTTCCTTATTGCCATAAAGAGAAAGCTACCTAAGCTCGATTTCGACAGGATATGCTGAGGTTAGTGTTCGTGGACGCTCACTTAATACAGTATAAATAAGTTAAATATTAATATTACTTTTAACCAAGCAATATTGAATATTTAATAACTAATTCCCGGAGCTGAAATAATAGCTCTATATTAAACTTTTATTACACCAGTCTAGAAATGACAAGGGCCTGGACAAGAAGTTGTGCAGCATGCTCTGTCAGAAAGGGCCTGATCTTTCTGATGTTGTGTAGTGCAAACCTGCAAGATCGAGCAGTCTTTGCAATGTGCTCTTTGAAGGTCAGCTGGTCATCGAAGATTACACCAAGATTTCTGACCGAAGCTGATGGGGTAATTGTTGATGAACCTAACTGAAATCGTGAAATCATGCTGTAGAGTTGGAGTTGCAGGGAAGACAAGAAGCTCAGTCTTTGCCAGGTTGAGCTGTAGATGGTGTTCTTTCATCCATACCGAGATGTCCGCCAGGCAGCCTGAGATCCGTGCAGCTACCGTTGGATCATCTGGTCGAAATGAGAGATAGAGCTGTGTGTCATCAGCATAGAAATGGTAGGAGAAGTCATGTGCCTGTATGATGGGAGCCAGTGATGTAATGTATGTGGAGAAGAGGAGGGGTCCAAGAACCGAGCCCTGATGTGCTTTGGATACCTCCCCGCCCCAGGCCACCCTGAAAGACCGACCAGTGAGATAGGATTCAAACCAGCGAAGTGGAATCCCAGTGATATCCAGTGATGAGAGGGTGGACAGGAGGATCTGATGATTGACAGTGTCAAAAGCGGCAGACAGATCCAGCAGAATGAGGACTGATGATTTGGAATCGGCTTTTGCAATTCGCAGGGCTTCAGTGACCGATAGTAGCGCAGTCTCAGTTGAATGGCCACTCCTGAAACCTGACTGTTTAGCATCCAGTTTGTGGTTCTGTGAAAGAAACAATGAAACCTGGTTAAAGACAACTCGTTCGAGTGTTTTGGCAATGAATGGAAGAAGAGAGACAGGTCTGTAGTTTTCTAAAAGAGAAGTGTTTAATGTAGGTTTTTTGAGCAGTGGGGTTACTCGAGCCTGCTTGAATGCAGTGGGGAAGATGCCTGTGAGGAGAGATGTGTTGATAATGTGTGTGAGTGCTGGTAAGAGTGCGGGAGAGATTGCTTGGAGAAGGTGTGAGGGGATAGGGTCTAGAGGACATGTTGTAGGATGGCTGGAGTGGAGAAGTTTGGATACTTCCGCCTCAGTGAGGGGACAGAAGGAGAAGATGGGAGTTTGAGCAGTGGATCTAGTTGGTTGGGGGTCCTGTATGAGTGGAGGTGAAAACTGACTACTGATTGTTTTAGTTTTGTTTGTAAAAAAAGTTGCAAAGTCATCAGCTGTTATAGGCGTGGTGGGAGGTGGTGGAGGGGACAGAGGAGAGAATTAAATGTTCTAAAGAGATTACGATATCTGGAGCATTGTTGATCTTGTTATGGAAATGTGACGATTTGGCAGTGTGGACTTCAGCAGAGAAAGATGAAAGAAACGATTGATACATACTCAGGTCCGACTCGTTGGATTTTCGCCATTTTCTCTCTGCCGAGTCTGGTCCGATGTTCACGAAGAACATCAGATAACCAGGGGTTAGAAGGGGCAGTTCTGGCCTGGAGGAGAGAGGACAAATGTCATCTAGACAAGTGGTTAAAGTAGAGCATAAAGTATCAGTAGCAGCATTCACATCCAGAGATGAGAAATGGGTAGGTGAGGGAAGAGAGGAGGATACTACAGAGAAAAGATGTGAGGGAGAAAGGGAGCGAGGTTTCGCCTAAAAGTAACCCGGGGGTTGGTGGCACCGGGTAGCAAAGTGTAATGTGATTTTAATGAAGAAATGGTCAGAGATATGTAGTGGTTGTACCAGAATGTTATCTGCAGTACAATCGCGTGTGTAAATTAAATCAAGTTGGTTGCCTGATTTGTGAGTGCTAGTAGTGGTAAGGCGTTTGAGATCAAATGAAGCTAGGAGCGAATGAAAGTCTGTAGCATAAGGCTTTTCTAGATGAATGTTGAAATCACCAAAAACTAAGAGTGGAGTTGCATCCTCCATGAAAGAGGACAGCAACTCATCCAGCTCCTCTAGGAAGGGGGCTAGAATTTGGCCAGGGGGACGGTAGATTACCACAATCTGGAGTTTTATAGGAGCCATGACAGTAATCGCATGAGATTCAAATGACTTGTAATTGCATAGGGGCGAGTGGGTTGAGTATTTCCAATTATTTGAAATGAGCAGACCAGTGCCCCCACCCCGGCCAACCTGACGTGGGGTGTGAGAGAAAGAGAAATTGTTAGAGAGGGCAGCTGGGGTTGCTGAGTCTTCTGGACGAATCCAGGTCTCAGTCAAGCCCAAGATGCTGAGAGTGGATTGTAAAGAAAAAGTGGAAATTAAGTCTGCTTTGTTGACAGCTGACTGACAATTCCAGAGAGCCATAGAGAAAGAAAGAGGTGTAGTAGAAGATGTAGAGATGGGGTGCAGGTTAGCAGGATTACTTTGCCGTCTGCGTTGTTGCTCGGTGTCGTTGCTCGGGTAAAGTCGCGCAGGAAAAAGTCGATTGTCTTTACACTTGTAATGAAACCAGTTTAATATTAATATAGAGCTATTGTTTCAGCTCCGGGAATTAGTTATTAAATATTTAATATTGCTTGATTAAAGTCATATTAATATTTAACCTACAGTTTACACCTTATTAAGTGCTTGTCCAGCAATCACTAAAAGGTACATTCTGTTAATCTCAATTACAATCTCGCTTCCATTCCCCGTGGCCCCGGTAACAATAAACGAGATTAATAATTTCTCAAGTTTGAGCTAGGTTGCGTTATCTTTGGGCAAATAAGGATGAAAATACTTCAAATCACATTCCAGAGACACTTCTTTATAAAATGGAAAAGGTTTATTCGTGAATATTGCTATTCTAACATAAATGGATTACCTAATAAAGCACAAACATACACACACACACACACGAGAGTTTTGAGGTTAACTGTGGAAAGAATTACCGCTCTTTCTATTTCATAACTTAACTAACCAGGAAAAGATCACGAACTTTGTTTGGTGTCACGTGATCAGTTCGGGCTCCTTGTTGCTCTCGTGTGGAGACTTGAAACTGCTGCGTGACGCCACCGGAAGCTCTCCTCTGCCGCCGTTGAATTCGCTTGCTCCGTTCACGGCTTTGGCACAGTCTTAGACTTCCTCCATGGTTGGTTCCGAGGTGAGCGCCCAGCCGGACTGATCCCTGTATTAAAACTCTTACCAGGTTTACACATTTATAATATCGCCACATTTGTTATCTTAAGGATTTATACATTTTTGCAACCATTCATAAAAGTCTAAACACTGCAACCTACACATTCCAGGTTAAAGCACGATTAGAAATCAGCCCACGTTTTCCTAAATAATTCATATTCCACAAGCATATGAGAGGAAGAGTACACATTAATATCCATAGTTCTTGTGTAGATGAATTATTATCATGAAATGAATGTGTCTCTTGGAAATCTTCTAGTGGCCACTTCTCTTTGTTCTGTGACCGAACGAAATCGCGCGCTTTTGCGCTGAGGTGGAGGGGGCTTTAGAGGGCTGCTGAGTCTTTAGCTGCCCTCCCCCTTTTGGTGCCGTGTAGAGTTGAATTCCTGCCGATATACGTTACATATCCCCCTTGGGCTTGGTGATGTTCCCTGATGGAACCTCGTCAAGGCCCTGGAACAAGAGGCAGGAAGAACAGGCACATACAAGACACAAACATCATTCCTATCACTGACTAAAGCCTGGTGCAGGGTAATTTGGGAAGGAACAGGTTAGAAACTTGAGAAGACATAGGGATGCATTGTTTATCATATTATTGACAATTGGGTCATTTTTGACTGTTTTAATTGTCAGGGGCTCGACGAGGCGGTATAGGCATGATCTCAGTCAGGTTGGTCAAATTCTCGGGTTCGGGTTCTAGGTCGGGATTACCACGCCGAAAAAGGCGAGGGACGCCTGAGCGTGCATTTGTTGAGAGACTCTTGAGCGACGCTTTCACTCGCTTGTGTAGGAGGAAGGCCAGTGTCAAAGTCACAACATATCCTACGATAGTAGAGATACAAAGCGCCGTGTCAGCGGCAGACCAGGACCGAATAATTGGCGCGCCGGCGGGCGGAAGGCGAGCGATAGCTTCTAGCGCTGTCAGCCGGTGTCAATTCAATAAGAGATTTCGATTTCAACCTGATATTCATCGTCGTGAGGTGATACAATGCTAACTCGTCAATATGGAGGATCGCGCCCTTCGGGACAGTGATCCATAACGTTTGGCAAATTAATGCGCGTAGTGGTGTCGTGTTAATCGCATGTGAGGGTGGCTGTTCGTGCTGGGGTATTGACCAGCCATCGGTTTCTGATGATTTCGCTGCTACCTCAACTTGAGAACGTAGTGTTGTTTCAAGGGCACTAGTGTCGGGTTTAATGGATTCTAAACCACGGATGCCCTGGTATTATCGCTCACGCAGAGTTTACTCGGGTAGGGGAGTGAATGTCCTAAGTGAGCGTGCCCATCTTTAAGTTTGGGGCCGGATACAACTGTTCGTTGTTATCGAATACGCAGCGACTTTAGGAGTGTGGATTTTGACATAGGTTTTCCCTTGCCGTAATCCCACATTCACAACGTCTTTGAGCCGGTAAACATTATTAACGCCGATAATGGGCAAACTAAAAGCAACTAAATCACCTGTTTCCGGGTTTGCGATATGGGAATAGCGCCACCGGGAAAGGGGCGAGATGGGTTTGATGAGACTAGCGGGGCCCGAGTGGCCTTACAACGCTTGAACAAGGCTAAGAGGTATCGTGTAGCACGGAATCCTATTCATGGCTACGTTGTCAATCGAGGAACTTACATCGTGTATCATGTCGTTCATGATTTTGGCGGGTGGCCTTGATCGGTCGACAGCGGTTCTCACAGTGAATTACAGCGACTTTACTGACGGAAGTCGATCTCAATTTCAGGACCTGGATTCAAGGTTTGGTTAAGGGGTTCAAAGTGAAAGAGAGGAAAGGAAACACAAAGTGAGACACGAGATAAAGAAACCAAACGATAAAGTAAATTTAAAAAAAAATTAAAAACTAAAAAAAATTTTAAAAAAAGATTATAATTTTTTTTTTATATAATAATAAAAAAAAAATTGAGAGTAACTCCTCTCTACTAGATTGGTCCTAGCAGTGCTGCGGAGGAGAGAATATGGGTTGTGTCTAAGCATGGTTGCTATATGTTTTCCTAAAATGACAATACGTATGCTTGTGTGGTGCATATGGTTGTCGGTCTGTGTCAGTCGGTTTGATCTTCCCCCTTTTCCTGTCGGTGGTTTGGATTTGCCGGTTGGCACTGGCAACCCATCATGGTGCATTGTGTGCGTGTGTCAGCATACTCCCCTCTGGCCGTGAGGTACTACGAGCTGTGGCGCAGTGAGTGGCTCAGGGACATGGTGGACACCGTCTTGCAGATGCAGCATGTAGTCGACAGAGTGGAGCTCGCGGAGCTCGGAGGATGTGTTCAGGTCCGTATAGGAAATGGAATGTTCATATGGGTTTGACATGTGAGCTGTCATGGTTCAAAGTGACGAATCCGCATGTGAGGGTGAGGAGATCGTCAGCAGCGAACTGAGGTGGTATGGTAATGCAGGAGGGCAGGGTGTGCTCGCCAGTGGCGTGCTGGCGGCGGGTTACTGCTGCCACTGTAGGGTTGGGTGGGAGGGCATGAAAGGTCCAGGACTCTTCATGTGATGCACCTGCTGTGGTGAGGGCATCGTTTTGGTCATTTGAGGGGCTGGAGTTTGGGAGGAAACGTTTAGGATGTCAGACCTGATCTGGTGTTCTCTGGAGGAATGGCAGGTGACTGAGACAGCACTTTCAGGAACTTGAGGAGTTTCATCAGCAGGTGTTTGTTGGACGCTGCTGTGATTTGGAGTATTGGGTGTTGAGTTAGTGTTTAACTCTGTTGCTGGGTTTTCAGGTGGGGTTTCATGTCCATCTGAAGTCAGGGTGTTTACTGTTCTCTGAGAGTGGGGTGAAGCAGTGCTGTCTTCTACGGCTGATTTGTTCAGCTTGTCACTGCCGTTTCGTCTGACAGCTAGTCAGGCTGAATCTGGTTCCTCTTTCTTTTCCCACTTCCGGTCCTCCTCTTTTCGTTGGAAGAACTCTTTCACCATCATTTCCATCAGCTTCTGTGAGTCAAAATGCGGTGGTGTTTCTTGTTCTTGTGTGGATTCGGTTTGAACTCGGTCAGTTTGGAATCTTGGTGACTTCTTTCGTCGATTCCTTGGGCTGACTGCTCCAGGGTGAGTTTGTCGCTTTCCCTTGGAGTTTCCATACGAGCTTGGCTGGTTCCACGATCTGTCCCATGGGCTCTCATGAGGCCCTGCTTGGTCCCATGACTTATCCCAGTGTCGTCCAGGTGAGCGTTGACGTCCACGCGGTCCATCCCATCAGTCATACCTCTGTTTAGGTCGGGTGTCAGCGTGTGAGTATCGTTCTCTGTTGGACGGGGGTGCATTCCACTTTCTGTGTGGTGGCTTAGCTGTCTTGGCGTTGGGTGCCCTCTAGAGCCAGTTCATGGTGTTGCGTGTTGAAATCAAGAACTGCTGGGGTTTTTGCGCTCTTTCTGAGGCCATCTTTTGTTTGTAGTAGGCCTTTTGCACCAAGTCTCGCAACTGCTGAGTGTTCATCGTTCGTGGACATGCGAACGCCAAGATGGTGGCTTATGCCAGGATGAAGGTTTCTTAGGAAGAGGGTTTTAAAGTTCAGTTCATCTTCCATGTCAGAATCATTAGTTCCAAAATATACTTGTCTGAGTCGACTGTAGTAAGCTTGAGGAGGTTCGTGGACGTCCTTGTCTCGCCTCCAGGGCAGCCACTAAGCCTTGATCGGACTCAGGGTCGGCGAACTCTTTAATGAGGGCTTTTCGCAGCCGTTGATAATCAGTCTTTGTGTTAACAGGCTGCCGGTCCAGGAAGCTGCGTACTTCAGGACTGGATGTCGTTCGGAGTAAATAGAGTTTATCTTTGTCCGTAACGTTAGGTCGCATTTCCAGATGGAAATCAATATCTTGCAGATACGCTTGGACCGTTTGGCTGTTTGGCACGCTGGGGTTGAATTTGCCAACGTTCCGGGCGAGCTTGTCAAGGTCTTTTAGGTCCAAGCCGTGCGACGATCTGCGGCTGGCTGCAGCAGATTCTTCTGGTTCTGTCGTGATATAAAGTTCTTCAGACGGCGCTGATGTACTGTTTTAACACCACCCCCTTATGTTCCCCTTATGTCTTATGTTCACGTGTCAGTCCAGGCACAGGTGACTTGGTCCTGCTTGGCAGGGGTGCGGTTGGTGCACGTCCTGTCCTTGACGGCTCATGGCGTAGTTCGTAAGCGTGCTTGAGTTCCTCTTGGAAACTTTCAGACTCCTCTGTGACGTAGTCAAGCTGTTGTGTTAGGCGGCTGATCTCGTTTCTTGATTCAGCCAAATGAGCTTCGAGGGCCTTGATTCTGCTGTTTTTGTCCCTGAAGTCAGTCTTTGCCTTCTCTAGTAGCTTCTCTGCATACTGTAGCTTGTCTGCACGATCAGCGAAGTCCTCTTTGAGTTGCTGCATTTCGTGGCTGGTAGCTGCTAGAGTCTCTTTTAGCCTGTTGATCTCCTCCTCGGCGCCTTGCTCCACCTCATTGGTCCCTTCCTGTCGTTCACGTTCCAGCTGCTCTATGCGCTCGCTTGTCAGCTCCTGCTGGCGTTGTGCGGCGTGCTTGTCGCTCAGTTTGAGGGTGGCGATGAGTGTGTGACTTAAGCTTGAGGTGATCTTGGCTAATTCTTTGTGATTGTAGTTTTGACTTGGGTCTTGTCTCATGATGCTTGTGATGTTGTCATCTAGTTGGTCCTGTGTCTGATGTTGGAGTGCTTCAGCAGCTTTAGGGAGGATGCTGTTTGTTGTAGCACTTAGCCACATTTCCAGTCCTTCCCAGTGACCGACATGTTCTGTTTTGTGAGACATGTTCTGGCGGGTGATGGGGATCTTGGACCGAACTGACACAGACCTTGACTAGGAAACAAAGCAAAAACAAAACACAAACAGGGGTGTAAATGTGCACAGTGTAGTGTATGCTAGTGTTGAGTGTGATTCTGTTTCTGTGGTCCTCTGTGGGGTGCGTGTAATTTGCAGCTTCTGCGTGAAATTGAGCCCACGAGAGGCAGCACAGCTGGGAAACAGAAAGAAAAGCACACTGACAGAATGAGTACACAGGGACAATAACACTAGACAGATCTCTCTTTTAATAGCAGATTCTCTTCGCTTTGTTAAGTCTGATTTAGAAGGGCGCTTCTAATCAGGGGATTGTAGCGAGTTTTCTCTTTTGTAATAAGACTGGTATTGCTATTCCAATTTTCTCCTTGATGGAGGAAAACAACAGCAATGACAGTACTTGTCCCTTAATGGCAGGATTTTACACCGCAACGCTGGTCAGCGTATGTCGCGCATGTTTAAAATTTTGCCGATGTCTATCTTCTCATTGCACCTGTTTTAACTGGGAGAGGTAGGATTTCACAATAGAGGGTAAATGATAAACAGTTTGAATGCAGTTCTCAAGTTTCATAAACATCTGTTCAATTGTGACATTTCGCCTATTCGTGATCTTCCCCGGCCAAGTCTTAAGCAAACAAGTCAAATTAGAAGTTAGTAACAGGGAGAAAAGAAAAAGAAATTAAGATTTATTCCCAAGATTTAAAACTAATACGTTGGCACAAGGTGGTGCTGTTGAGTCGCTATGCTAAGGTTGCGTTTTATGCTCCAGATTGGTGAGAAGTGGCTTTGATTGTATGGTGTCACTGTCACTTCTCCAACACAACATTAGGGGGGAGCACTATCTACTCTCAGGCCTGAGTAAAGAGGACTTTATTTAATTTTAACTTAACAAAATAATTTTAATAAAATTATTATTAATTTTATTTGAGTTAATCAGATCACCTAAGGAAATGAAGTATGGCCTACAGATAGAGCCAGACTTGTATTAAGTCTGAAATTAGAATTAAAAATTAGAATTTGGTTTCTAATTAAAATTTATGATGTTATAATTAAAATTAATAGGATTCACTTAGGATTAGAATTTACAAATGCAATCTGCAATTGAGTTGACAAACCAATATTGTTGCAAAATGTAAACAGGAAGTGTAATTAATTATTAAATGTAATAAGAATTTTCCAATTCATAATTAATTATTAAATTAATTTACAGCTTCTAAATCACTAGTTTTGGGTTCCCATAATAGTAATTAAAATAATTTTCAACTTACTCATTCCTCATTGTCATTAACATCAAAAAGAAATTGTTTTTCTTTAATAATTAATCTGTCCTAATTACTTGTAAATGAAATAAATTTCTGGCCCTCTTGATAATACTTACGGTTTTATTGTAGTGGTCAAATTATAAGAGCGTTTATGGTTCATAAATGGATACTGTTGTTGCTGGAAGCAGGAATTGAAATAATTTTATTAAATGAAATTAATTCAAAATTAATTTGTAATCAATTGTGACATTCAATTAACAATTAAAAATTCCTAACAATAGCGCTTATCCATTGATGTGTTTTAAAATCATAAAAGCCATTATAATTGAATGAGATCAAACTCACCATATTATCAAGGTACTGAGATAATAATGACTTATCTTCTAATAAACCTACCAACTATTCAACTACAAAACGTAAAATTTTAATCAACAGTATATTAAACCAACCTGTGAAAATGTCAGACAGATAAATGGGTATAACATTAACACAGCCAGTCTATTACATACGTTAGTCTTTTAAATGGGAAAATAGAGAGAGAAAGGGAATTAGTGTTAGCTGTGAACCATGTTTCCACACACACACTGCATTCAAGCTTTAAATGCTATGTGCTAATCGCTAGCCGTAATGCTACCAGCATGGCTAAAGCTTCTTTGTTTCAGTTAGCTTATATCGCGCTAGTGCTATTAGCCTACATTTCACTTTTGATTATACCCTGTATAATTTATCATGTGACAAATAAAGAAACCTTGAACCCCTTGAACCTTGAACTATTAGCTTACACGTGGCTAAATCTCCACGTGGCTAAACTGGTCGCTATGGCAACTCAGTGCCTGTAGGAAAAAAGGAAAATGTGCTCCACGCTTCAGATTAAACAAGCATTGGTCAGATTTGAATCTTTACAACACATAATCTCACTCGTTTAGGGCGAGATAAATTTATCTACGGGTTACTTATAAACCATCAAAGCCTCGGCGGGCTATTATGCGAATATTTGTCTGTTCAGACAGCACACATAAGAAAAACAATTCAATCGATTGCAAAATTTCTCCCCTTTTCAAACCGCCTGGTCACTCCTTCGTCTGAGCACCGTGCGTTTGAATTTCACTCATGTGAGATCAAATAATGGCTGAGAATTACTTAAATAGCTACTTTAATATCCTACAGCCGGGAGTCACGTGGCTGGGTTTGCAGTGGAACACGCACTAACAAAACATTACCACAAAGGCCTTAAGGGAGGGGCAACAAGGAACACGCTCGTTCGCCTCTCCTGCGCTGTATAGCGACTTTTTATTAATTATTTACTGCAGTTTAATTTCTTCTCAACGAGCTCGAGTTAACAGTTACAATCTATTTCATTCAAAACGCACTGTGTTTCACAAACAAGAATGCAATATCACAAATAACCGTTTGTTTCTCTATATTTACTCAATTCTTCCGGATAAAAGTGAGAAATATTTCTATTGTCTCTGGTTTGATTTATCAGATTTAAATCTTTAATGCCCGCATTCTCCACCATTCTGTAATGAAACCAGTTTAATATTAATATAGAGCTATTGTTTCAGCTCCGGGAATTAGTTATTAAATATTTAATATTGCTTGATTAAAGTCATATTAATATTTAACCTACAGTTTACTAAGTGCTTGTCCAGCAATCACTAAAAGGTACATTCTGTTAATCTCAATTACAATCTCGCTTCCATTCCCCGTGGCCCCGGTAACAATAAACGAGATTAATAATTTCTCAAGTTTGAGCTAGGTTGCGTTATCTTTGGGCAAATAAGGATGAAAATACTTCAAATCACATTCCAGAGACACTTCTTTATAAAATGGAAAAGGTTTATTCGTGATATTGCTATTCTAACATAAATGGATTACCTAATAAAGCACAAACATACACACACACACATACGAGAGTTTTGAGGTTAACTGTGGAAAGAATTACCGTTCTTTCTATTTCATAACTTAACTAACCAGGAAAAGATCACGAACAAATCTTTGCTTTGTTACTGCATTCAGATCATATTTTACCAGTTCAGTCAGGATTAGGAATGCTTAGTTTGTACTTGCTTGTGTTGGTTTAAAGCAGGCTGGAGGTTCTTGGCTTCGTTTTCCCGCGTGAGTTCAGTTCTTTGTTTCGGGTGTCACGTGATCAGTTCGGGCTCCTTCGGTTGCTCTCGTGTGGAGACTTGAAACTGCTGCGTGACGTCACCGGGAAGCTCTCCTCTGCCGTCGTTGAATTCGTTGCTCCGTTACGGCTTTGGCACAGTCTTAGACTTCCTCCGATGGTTGGTTCCGAGGTGAGCGTCCAGCGGACCGGTAGCGTTGAGGCGCAGTTGCAGCAGAAGCGTAGCTTCGACGAGCTCCACAGAGTTCAAGAGAGTCAAGAGAGAAAAGCGCGCGACTTTCGCCGCCGCTTTAAACTGTCAGGGTTTGGACCTCGCCCACAGGCGGCTGGTCCAATCAGAGCGTCGATGCGGACGGAGCCCCGCCTGCACGGCTGCTCTTGCAAGGCATTTTCATGTGACGAATAACTTTTGATCCCTGTATTAAAACTCTGTTAAACCAGGTTTACACATTTATAATATCGCCACATTCGTTATCTTACGGATTTATACATTTTTGCAACCATTCATAAAAGTCTAAACACTGCAACCTACACATTCCAGGTTAAAGCACGATTAGAAATCAGCCCACGTTTTCCTAAATAATTCATATTCCACAAGCATATGAGAGGAAGAGTACACATTAATATCCATATAGTTCTTGTGTAGATGAATTATTATCATGAAATTAATGTGTCTCTTGGAAATCTTCTAGTGGCCACTTCTCTTTGTTCTGTGACCGAACGAAATCGCGCGCTTTTGCGCTGAGGTGGAGGGGGCTTTAGAGGGCTGCTGAGTCTTTAGCTGCCCTCCCCCTTTTGGTGCCTTGTAGAGTTGAATTCCTGCCGATATACGTTACACACTCGTCTGTCTTCACACGAGGATGCTGAACGCTTCCGCAGACGCTTCCGCGTCAGTCTCGGACATCAAATGAATACACAGTCTAATTAAGAGAATAGAGTGAAAACAGCTGTGAACGGCTTCTGATTAGCCCAGCCAATAGACTAACAGAATGCTAATAGATGAAACTAACACCTTGCCCACTGCTCCAGGTGTGTGTGTACTTGGATGGGTCAAATGTAGAGAACAAAATTTCACTGCTGGTTATACTCTGTATAATTATGTATGTATAAAAAAATAATAATCAAAACCGATATTATTTTTTTACAAAACCGATTATGGTAAAATGCTTAAATATCGGGAAAAATATCGGTAAACCGATATATCGGTCATTCTCTAGTTATTTTTTTAGGGCTCGCGGGCGTCATCACTATGGAGAGAGACATAAATCGACGTTTGTGAATTTGCGACAGTTAAATTACTGATATATCTCATTGGTCTCCTTGATGAAAATAAACACAGCAGTAGGATCAAGAAAAATAAATAGAGATGCAAAGCTTAACCTTAATCAGGATGTCTTTATTGTACACATTTTTCTGTTATTTTTGGGAGCTAAAGATCTACCCGATTAATCGAATGCCATTGTCATGTGCATCTTGTCAGTAAAGGCGGTTCTGTGATTAGTAGTAAATCACCATCACATGCTTTCAGACTGAGCAGCATTTACTACTAGGGTGACCGTTCATATCACT
>CM050415.1:41241067-41302393 GCA_027564155.1 Gymnocypris eckloni scoliostomus
ACCATTCACATTTTCTTCTGAAATGTACATTCTAGTTCTTCTTCTTCTTCTTCCACTTTTTTTTCGCTACTCCTCTCCGCAGTTTTGTCACAGAGCCATGAATGAGGTGTCAAACGTGCGGCCTAATCGGGAATGGTGTGCTATGACTTTTATAAGCGATCGGGGGTACGATGTTCGCCCCAGGGGCAAATAATCGCCCAAAAAGTCCCATTGACAATGCATTGGGCAAACTTTGGCGGGTCGTAGCTCAGAGCGAGAATTTCGTAGAAACTTATGAATCACCACACTTGAAGAGGCTGGCAGGCTCTGTAAGACCATACCTCAAAATGGGGTAAAAGTTGCACCCCTGGGGGGCAGGAGCGTCCCAAAATTTGCCCCATTGACTTTCAATGGTGTAGGACGGCCCATGAAATGGGCCGTCCCATAGAAACCGCTATTCAATTGAACATAACTCTGGATCACAGTGTCATAGAGACAAGGGGGCGGGCTCATTTGACTCAGACGACCAATCAGCATCTCAGGATCATTGTGAAGCTATCAAGCCACGCCCCTAGCAACCATTTAGAGCACCTTAGCAACACGTCCCATAGACTTCCATTGAAAGAGATCAAAGGGATATCTCAGGATAGAAGTGTCATAGAAACAAGGGGGCGGGCTCATTTGACTCAGACGACCAATCAGCATCTCAGGATCATTGTGAAGCTATCAAGCCACGCCCCTAGCAACCATTTAGAGCACCTTAGCAACACGTCCCATAGACTTCCATTGAAAGAGATCAAAGGGATATCTCAGGATAGAAGTGTCATAGAAACATGAGGGTGGGCTCGTTTGACTCGGGGCAGCAAGCAGCCAATCCTGAATCACCTCAACACTCACTGGCCACGCCCTAGCAACCATTGTCGAGCACCTTAGCAACCAAAATTCACAGAGGAATATCTTCCATTCTGAATGTCACAGAGGCGTGGGAGTTGGTTTATATCATTCATACTGACAAGAAGCCTTTGGAGTATCGTGATTGCTAGCTGCCAAGCCACTCCCTAGCAACCAAACAGAGTACCCTAGCAACCGTTTTGCAAGACCTATATCTCTGCATCAGAACATCGTATAGAGATGGGGTTGGTTTATACATTCACACTGACTTTGGAGCTTCATGATTGGCAGCTGCCAAGCCACTCCCTAGCAACCAAACAGAGTACCCTAGCAACCGTTTTGCAAGACCAATATCTCTGCATCAGAACATCGTATAGAGATTGGGGTTGGCTCTTTTGACTCATGCTAGCAAACAGGACTTGCTACATGCTACACATGCTAGCAGTGAATAGCTACATGCTAATAGCGCTTAGCTAAGTGCTAAATCATGCCAATAAAATGCTACAAACTCCATAGTAACCATCTGTGACAACTACCAACCACCTAGTAACAACATAGCAACCACTCAGATTACCCTAAATGCTAATCATGCTAACAACATGCTAGCAACATGCTAATCATGCTAGCAACATGCTAGCAACATGCTAATCATGCTAAAATCATGCTAGCAACATGCTAATCATGCTAGTAACATGCTAGCAACATGCTAATCATGCTAGCAACATGCTAGTCACATGCTAACAACATGCTAAAAACATGCTAATCACGCTAAAATCATGCTAGCAACATGCTAGCAACATGCTAGAAACATGCTAATCACGCTAGCAACATGCTAGCAACAAGCTAATAATGCTAAAATCATGCTAGCATCATGCTAGCAACATGCTAGCAACATGCTAATCACGCTAGCAACATGCTAGCAACATGCTAATCACGCTAGCAACATGCTAGCAACATGCTAATCATGCTAGCAACATGCTAGCAACATGCTAATAATGCTAGCAACATGCTAGCAACATGCTAACAACATGCTAATCATGCTAGCAACATGCTAGCAACATGCTAATCATGCTAGCAACATGCTAGCAACATGCTAATCACGCTAGCAACATGCTAGCAACATGCTAATCACGCTAGCAACATGCTAGCAACATGTTAATCATGCTAGCAACATGCTAGCAACATGCTAATAATGCTAGTAACATGCTAATCATGCTAGCAACATGCCAACATGCTAATCATGCTGCAACATGCTAGCAACATGCTAATCATGCAGCAACATGCTGCAACATGATAATCATGCTAGCAACATGCTAACAACATGCTAATCACGATAGCAACATGCAAAGCAACATGCTAATAATGCTAGCAACATGCCAGCAACATGTTAATCATCTAGCAACATGCTAGCAACATGTTAATCACGCCAGCAACATGCTAAAGAACATGCTAATAATGCAAACTCATGCTAGCATCATGCTAGCAACATGCTAGCAACATGCTAATCATGCTAATCACGCTAGCAACATGCTAATCATGCTAGCAACATGCTAGCAACATGCTTATAATGCTAGCAACATGCTAATCATGCTAGCAACATGCTAGCAACATGCTAGCAACATGCTAATCATGCTAGCAACATGCTAGCAACATGCTAGCAACATGCTAATCACGCTAAAATCATGCTAACAACATGCTAATCATGCTAACAACATGCTAATCATGCTAACGACATGTTAAAATCATGCTAGCAACATGCTAGAATCACGCAGCAACATGCTAGCAAAATGCTAATCATGCTAACAACATGCTAAAATCATACTTAAAATCATTAATCATGCTAGCAACATGATAATATCATGCTAATCATAGTCACTAGTATCTGTCCAGCGCGAGTTTTGCCACTGCAAGCACCATTTCACATTTTCTTCTGGAAATGTACATTCTAGTTATTATTCTTCTTCTGGACAAAACTTCGGTTCGCTACTCCTCCAGGACCGTTCGTCACAGACCCATGAAAGAGGCGTCAAATCGTGCAGCTTATTGGGGAAAGGTGTGCTATATCTTTTCTAAGCGATCGGGTGCATGATAATCGTACAGGGGCGAAAAATCGCCCAAAATTTCCCATTGACAATGCATGGGGCAAATTTTGGCGGGTCGTAGCTCAGAGCGAGAATTTCGTAGAAACTTATGAATCACAACATTTGAAGAGGCTATCAAGCTGTGCGAGAACATACCACGCAATGGGGTATAAGTTGTACCCCTGGGGGGCAAGAGCGCCCCAAAGTTGCCCCATTGACTTACTATGGTGAGGGACGGCCCATTTCATGGGTGGGGTATCCTACACCATAGAAACGGCTTTTCAATTGAACATAACTCTGGATCACAGTGTCATAGAGACAAGGGGGCAGGCTCATTTGACTCAGACGACCAATCAGCATCTCAGGATCATTGTGAAGCTATCAAGCCACGCCCCTAGCAACCATTTAGAGCACCTTAGCAACACGTCCCATAGACTTCCATTGAAAGAGATCAAAGGGATATCTCAGGATAGAAGTGTCATAGAAACATGAGGGTGGGCTCGTTTGACTCGGGGCAGCAAGCAGCCAATCCTGAATCACCTCAACACTCACTGGCCACGCCCTAGCAACCATTGTCGAGCACCTTAGCAACCAAAATTCACAGAGGAATATCTTCCATTCTGAATGTCACAGAGGCGTGGGAGTTGGTTTATATCATTCATACTGACAAGAAGCTTTTGAGTATCGTGATTGCTAGCTGCCAAGCCACTCCTAGCAACCAAACAGAGTACCCTAGCAACGTTTTGCAAGACCTATATCTCTGCATCAGAACATCGATAGAGATGGGGTTGGTTTATACATTCACACTGACTTTGGAGCTTCATGATTGGCAGCTGCCAAGCCACTCCCTAGCAACCAAACAGAGTACCCTAGCAACTGTTTTTCAAGACCAATATCTCTGCATCAGAACATCGTATAGAGATGGGGGTTGGCTCTTTTGACTCATGCTAGCAAACAGGACTTGCTACATGCTACACATGCTAGCAGTGAATAGCTACATGCTAATAGCGCTTAGCTAAGTGCTAAATCATGCCAATAAAATGCTACAAACTCCATAATAACCATCTGTGACAACTACCAACCACCTAGTAACACCATAGCGACCACCCAGAACACCCTAGCAACCGCCTAGCAACGCCCTAGCAACCACCTAGCAACACCCTAGCAACCACCCAGAACACCCTAGCAACCGCCTAGCAACCACCCAGAACACCCTAGCAACCACCCAGAACACCCTAGCAACCACCTAGCAACACCCTAGCAACCACCCAGAACACCCTAGCAACCGCCTAGCAACCACCCAGAACACCCTAGCAACCACCTAGCAACCACCCAGAACACCATAGCAACCACCTAGCAACACCCTAGCAACCACCCAGAACACCCTAGCAACCACCTAGCAACCACCCAGAACACCCTAGCAACCACCCAGAACATCCTAGCAACCGCCTAGCAACGCCCTAGCAACCACCCAGAACACCATAGCAACCGCCTAGCAACACCCTAGCAACCACCCAGAACACCCTAGCAACCGCCTAGCAACCACCTAGAGCACCCTAGCAACTGCCTAGCAACGCCCTAGCAACCACCCAGAAATCCCGCACAGACATGGTTGTTGGCTCGTATTCAATCATGTACATTACCCTAGCAACCGGGTGGTGTTTTTTGCCACTGCAAGCTCCACTCACATTTTCTTCAGGAAATGTACATTCTAGTTATTATTATTCTTCTGAGACTAAATTTCTGACTGCTACTCCTCCTAGAGCTTTTACTCTACAGACTCCAAACTCAGACCAAATCTTCAGACTGATCTCGCGGGGTGTGCTATATCTTTTCTAAGCGATCGGGTTTATGCTAATCGTACAATTAGCGAAAAACCGCGCAAAAAAACGCATCGACAATGCATGGCGGCAAACTTCGACGGGTTGTAGCGCAGAGCGAGAATTTCGTAGAAACTTGTGAATCACAACATTTGAAGAGGCTATCAAGCTGAGCGAGATCATACCCCGCAGTGGGGTATAAGTTTTACCCCTGGGGCGCAAGAGCCCCCCAAAATTGTCCCATAGACTTACATGGTGAGGGGACGGCCCATGAAATAGCATATAGGTTGAAACTTTTTACATAGGAAATGATCTATTGACTCTTTCTATCTATCTACTGACTCATGCTAGCAACATGCTAATCGCGCTAGCAACATGCTATCAACATGCTAATCATGCTAAAATCATGCTAGCAACATGCTAATCATGCTAAAATCACGCTAGCGACATGCTAGCAACATGCTAATCATGCTAGCAAAATGCTAACAACATGCTAGCAACATGCTAATCATGCATCTATCTATCTATCTATCTATCTATCTATCTATCTATCTATCTATCTATCTATCTATCTATCTATCTATCTATCTACTGACTCTATCTATCTATCTATCTATCTATCTATGACTCTATCTATCTATCTATCTACTGACTCTATCTATCTATCTATCTATCTATCTATCTATCTATCTATCTATCTATCTATCTATCTATCTATCTATCTATCTATCTACTGACTATCTATCTATCTATCTATCTATCTATCTATCTATCTATCTATCTATCTATCTATCTATCTATCTATCTATCTATCTATCTATCTATCTATCTATCTATCTATCTATCTATCTATCTATCTATCTATGCTAGCAACATGCTACTCATGCTAAAATCATGCTAGCAACATGCTAATTATGCTGGCAACATGCTAGCAACATGCTAATCATGCTAAAATCATGCTAGCAACATGCTAATTATGCTAGCAACATGCTAGCAACATGCTAATCATGCTAAAATCACACTAGCAAAATGCTAGCAACATGCTAATCATGCTAAAATCATGCTAGCAACATGCTAGCAACATGCTAATCATGCTAAAAACATGCTAGCAACATGCTAATCACGCTAGCAACATGCTAGCAACATGCTAATCATGTTAAAATCATGCTAGCAACATGCTAATCACGCTAGCAACATGCTAATCATGCTAAAATCATGCTAGCAACATGCTAATCAATGCTAGCAACATGCTTTGTAACATGCTTAATCATCTAAAAACATGCTCAAGAACATGCTAATCATGTTAAAATCATCTAGCAACATGCTAGCAACATGCTAATCACGCCAGCAACATGCCAAAGAACATGCTCGCAACATGCTAATCATGCCAAGCAACATGCTAACCACATCTTAATCATGCTAGCAACATCTTTAGCAACATGCTAATCATGTTAAAATCATGCTAGAAAAATGCTAATCACACTAGCAACATGCTAGCAACATGCTAATCACGCTAGCAACATGCTAGCAACATGCTAAAATCATGCTAGCAACATGCAAATCACGCTAGCAACATGCTAATCATGTTAAAATCATGCTAGCAACATGCTAGCCACATGCTAATCATGCTAGCAACATGCTAGAAACATGATAATCATGCTAGCAACATGCTAGCCATATGCTAATCATGCTAAAAACAAGCTAGCTACAATGCTAAACACGCTAGCAATATGCTAATCATGCTAAAATCATGCTTGCAACATGTTAATCACGCTAGCAACATGCTAGCAACATGCTAATCATGCTAAAATCATGCTAGCAACATGCTAATCACGCTAGCAACATGCTAGCCATATGCTAATCATGCTAAAAACAAGCTAGCTACAATGTTAAACACGCCAAGACATGCTAATAATGCTAAAATCATGCTTGCAACATGTTAGCAAAACATGCTAATCACGCTAACATGCTAGCAACATGCTAATCATCTTGCCAACATGCTAATCATGCTAGCAACATGCAGCAACATGCTAATCACGCTAGCAACATCGGCAACATGCTTAACAAACATGCTAATCATGCTAAAATCATGCTAAGCAACATGTTAATCATCTTAAGAACATGCTAACAACATGCTACTCATGCTAGCAACATGCTGCAACATGCTTAATCACGTTAGCAACATCTTTGCAACATCTTAATCACGTTAGCAACATGCTAGCAACTTGCTAACAACTTGCTAGCAACATGCTAACAACATGCTAATCATGCTAGCAACATGCTAGCAACATGATAATCACGCTAGCAACATGCTAGCAACATGCTAATCATGCTAACAACATGCTAATCACACTAAAATAATGCTAGCAACATGCTAGCCACATGCTAATCATGCTAGCAACATGTTAGAAACATGCTAATCACGCTAGCAACATGCTAGCAACATGCTAATAATGCTAAAATCATGCTAGCAACATGCTAATCAAGCTAGCAACATGCTAGCAAAATGCTAATCACGCTAGCAACATGCTAACAACATGCTAATCATGCTAGCAACATGCTAGCAACATGCTAAAATCATGCTAGCAACATGCTAATCATGCTAGCAAAATGCTAGCAACATGCTAATCACGCTAGCAACATGCTAGCAACATGCTAATCATGCTAAAATCATGGTAACGACATGCTAGCAACATGCTTATCATGCTAACAACATGTTAGCAACATGCTAATCATGCTAGCAACATGCTAGCAACATGCTAATCATGCTAGCAACATGCTAATCATGTTAAAATCATGCCAGCGACATGCTAGCAACATGCTAATCACGCTAGCAACATGCTAATCATGCTAAAATCATGCTAGCGACATGCTAGCAACATGCTAATCATGCTAACAACATGCTAATCATGCTAGCAAGATGCTAATCATGCTAAAATCATGCTAATCATGCTAGCAACATGGTAGCAACATGCTAATCTAACTTATTCGCTAGTTTTAAAACTTAAACTTAAAACTTTTAAAACTTAAACTTTTAAACTTAAACTTTTTAAACTATTAGAACTTAAACTTTTAAAACTTTTAAAACTTTTAAAACTTAAACTTATAAAACTTTTAAAACTTTTTTAAACTTTCCAAACTTCTTTAAGCTTTTTAAAACTGTCTGGTCCGGCTTTCGCAAGCCAACTTAAAGTTTGTCTCGACAAACTTTTTTATCTAGTTGTAATGATATTGTTGCTCTGTGCTGCTGTTGTTATAGATATGTATGGATTTACCTGTTCTCGTAAACCCTGTTCGGACGGGATTAGTTTAAAAGGGTAGATGGAGTAATGTAGTGTTTTACACCTCAAGACATCTGTAATATTAATGGCCAATTCACACAGGATAAGAAATCTCTGTAAAACTACCACAAGTGTGAGGGGTAACTCGATCTGTGCTTCGCTGTCACCTGCTTATCGTCATGTGCATCATGTACATTGTTTTCTGACATCTTCGTTCAACCGGACCTAACTGTTTATATCCAATCAGAATGTTACTTAATTAATCGTATTTAAATATATGTAGATAGATAGATAGATACACACTCACACAAACAGGTCGGATCAAATGATTTATTAAGTTAAATTTTGTCGGTGATAGTCACTTAACATTTTTCAGGTGTGTTTAAGGAGTTTGTAATAGAGATATGCCTGTTGTTCAAGGATGCAGTTACTGCACAAAAAATGTAAGACACAAATTGTATTTTTCTATTCTTCTAATGCGGGGGTCACCAACCTTTTTAAGCCCAGGATCCGTGACCTCGACCTTTATTAAAGTCAAGATCTCATATTGAAGAATTGATAGGAAAATACATCCCATTTTATACTTACAATTTGAGACCTTTTATTTATTATTTTGATCGTGACCGATTCAGTATCACAAATAACATCCTATTGCTCTGCATTTCAGCTAAACATTATAACATTTTATCTCTGAGTCTTGTTGAATTATTTGTGTCTGATGTGAAGCTGTATATTACAGTTGTCTTAAATTAATGAAGTGTTTGGTTCTTGATTGTGTATTATCAGGTTTGGGGACATTGGTGATAAAGAAAGAAGGATGTCTTCAGTCAGATATCTGCTGAATCTCTGTGTTGCTGCTGTAGAAACTGACAAAGATACAGGAACAAGATTCTCGACTCTGCTGTCATCTGTGTGCAGCTACAAAACCTTCCCTTTTAATAAAGATAGCCATGTTCAGAGTGATTTCCTGCTGGATCTTTGCTCTCATGTGAAGAACTACGAGACTCAAACAGGCAGGAGTTATCTTCCAGCATTACAGTCAGTTTTCCAGTCACCTGATGTCTGGATCATAAATCTCTCAGAGAGAAAGATCTCCGTCCTCCTGGAAGTGCTGAAGCTCCAGACAGAGAAGAAACCAGTAGATCTGATCATATGTTCAGAGGAAGAGAGAGAAGTGATGGGTTTCCTTCAGTGTCTGCCCTACATCTCACAGCTGAGGTGAGAAAATCTCTGTCTACTTACAGTTATTGTGAAATATGATTTCTTCATAAGCTGGAGCATGTTTTCTGGTCTTAATGAGTGTCTTTAGATTAGAGTCTGTGTTGTGTTTCAGTGTTAGCTATAGAGTGATGCTTTCTGACCATTCACTGCATCTGATCTCATTTTTGTGTCCGCGGCTAAATCTAAGAGCAGTTTTTGTGCAGGGTGAGATACAGCTGGCCATCAGAGTCAATACTCATCATATCTGTAGATGTTTGAACACAAATTATGGGTGTATTTATGGGGTGTCCTTATAGATTCAACCATCAGATGCTACCAGAGTACATGTGCTAAATGATGTATCTGATAATAACAGATAACTGTTAACACTAGTCATGATGATGTGTGTCAGTCATCAATATGAGATTATATTCATATTCTCTATCATTTAATTGAGGAGTTTTCAAAGTGTGTGATGCACTTCCCCAGAGCCAGAGCATGTCCGGAGATGTACACAGAGGTACAAATAAATAATTAATGATTAATAATTGCATTCAATGTATTAATGTTAGCGCAAGCGGCTCTTGCGGGAGCGACGAGGCGCAGAGGATTCAGCAGCCTTCCTCAACAGTTATGTTCACAATTGTATGTACACTGCGTGGTGGGGGGGCGGCTGTGACTGGATGGCGGTAAAGTTAGTTTCACGTTTGACATTCATTAAACATTCGGTCTCATAAGAATTAAACTCTTAACGCCGGTTATGTTTTGACCAGTAACTAACTCAGACATAAATATATGCCCTTTACATTGCTCAAGGCTTCATTTTAAGATATCAAACCAACTGTGAAAATCTCTAAATAATATTTATTCCCTATAATGCACACAAAGAAGAAGGAAAGAATCAAAATAACAGTAAATAATAACAAGAAAATAGAGGGAAAATAAAAAGTTAATAAAAATAAAAATGAGAGAAAGAAAATAACAATAAATACAAAATAAGAAAAGAGAGAAAAATAATAAGAAAGAAAGAAAGAATTACAGGGCAGTGATAATAGAAATGCAGATTATGGGGCATTCACGGTTCTGTTTGGGACTGACAGCACTTACAGGTGAGAGACTTGAAAGGCTTTATTTATTCAGTAGATTAAAACATCTGCTTGAATACATATCTGTATATGAATGAACAGCTGAAGTCATAACCGCGTTCAGGACACGAGAGAGACAGAATCAAAAATGGCGTCATAACACCGGGAAGTTTTATCACAGCTGAGCCCGTTTTTAAATAAATGCTCCCAGTCGAGGCTTGTCCTGTCCATCACACATTAAACAACTAACAATGATTTTAAACGCTTTGTTGGCGAGTGCAGAGAGCGCGATTGGTGCGCGCGTCTGAGAGCTCGCGATCGCGGCCCCACTCGTCATAGCACTGACGCAGCTCCGGTTTAAGATGAATGCGGATCATTTCTCCTTCTCCGTCTCTGTGGGTGCATTAAACTCATCATGATTATATAGGAAACTCGATGTCCCGTGCTGTTCCGGTCATTCAGCGCAGCTTTGAATGCGGTTGTGAATCCTGACAATGTAAAGGCGTCAGTTCGGCTATAAATGCGGACTTCTGACGGTCGTATTATAATATAATGCTCTATGAAGTGATGATGCCATACTAGCCTTTACCTTCTGCTCTAGAGACTTGTTTGTGTTAAACATGGCAGAAAAACAGTCTTAAGTAGGGATAGCTGCAGGCTCGCGCAATGGGCGTGGCTAAATGTGTGACGCGTCGACGCACTAAATGCTAATCAATGTATTTTTATAATTGACGTAATGGATGACGTCGACAAATCGCTGCAGCCCTAATAATAACAGACAACTGTTAACACTAGTCATGATGATGTGTGTCAGTCATCAATATGAGATTATATTCACATTCTCTATCATTTACATAAATCATTTAATGATTAATAATTGCATTCAATGTATTATCGTAAAAAAGAAGATTTTGGATGAAAACCGGAGACTTGTGATTGTCCCGTTGACTGCACAGTAAATTACAGCAAAGTATGAAAAACATCATCAAAATAGTCCATCTGCCATCAGTGGTTCAATCTCAATTTTATGAAGTGACGAGAATACTTTTTGTAAGCAAAGAAAATAAAAATAATGACATTTATTCAACAATTTGTCTCCTCTCTGTCTCTCTGTGTCAGCGTAGCGCCATTTTGGAGAGCATTCGATGGACACAAAGTCAGTGTTGCCAGATCGGGTTGACGATTTCCAGCCCAAAAGCTCACCAAAACCCGCCCACTTCAACAAAAAACAGCCCAAAATGTTAACTGCCAAAATAATGTGATATGATTTTATTACCATGTCAATCAAGATTAATAAGGACCATTTTTATCTCCTCAAAATAAAATAATTATGAAAAAAAGGTAATAAATATAAATTCATTTCACAGGAACATGGATCAAAACAGGGCAAATGCGTTAAAGACAGTCAGAAAATATGCTTAAAATGACCAGGAACCTTTTCAAAATGGCAATCAAGAAATTAACTGATAACCCCCGGGGGAACACATGCATCATTTTCAATGTCCACAGTAAGAAAAAGCTCATTTTTGTGCAAAAAAGTGCACAATAAAGTGATCAGAAAGCAATGTTAATTCACACCCACAACAGCCAAACATGTGTTATTCATGTATGATAATCTGACAGCAAAAATAAAATAATAATAACAATTAACAACAATGCAACCTTTCTCTTGTGCTTTATCTTCAGACAGAACTACAGCACGTATTTCATGAAGTAAACATTTTAGAACATAATGCAGAACTTAGCACAGTCAAAACTGTTCAAGTCCAGCAGCTGTCAATGCCAAGTATAAAAGTTTGGACGGTTTAAAAGATGTTCTGGTGCAGGACAGCATTGTATAGTCCCATGTTCAGTTTAGATTTTTATTAAATCATTCAACTGTTCTCTTATTTCAGTTACAATTACATTTAGAAGTCTTCTTTCATTTAATCCACGTTGTGAGATTTGAGTTACTCTTAGATTCTTTATCGTGTAACTTATATTTAAGCCACTTTGCCATGAATCACTTAACTTAAATAAAATGAAAGAGTAAATATATAGCTGCACATTTAAATTTAGCCCTTTACAGCGCCTCACGAGTCATCACATCTCACCAACATAAAAGATGGTACATTGATTGACAAGTCTCTGTTAAAATAAACCAAAAAGGGTTGCGTTAAGGAAAAATGAGTTGATGACTGCACTACACATTATTTTGCTGTGATACTTTGAGCGAGTATATTAAGATAACGTGACTAAGATACAAGTGAAGAAAAAGCAGCTGATTGGTTTTTTAGTTTTTTAAAAGCAGCCCAGATTTGGTCTACCCGCCCAATGCGTTATTCTCCGGTCTCCTCTCTGTCTCTCTGTGTCAGCGTAGCGCCATTTTGGAGAGTATTCGATGGACACAAAGTGCGGACGCTATTCTCTGTCATCAGTAATGCATGGATACGCTGTTTCCGTTCAAATCAAAGCGTAAATAAATGTACAATACGTATCCATGCGTTACCCATCTTCCTCCTTCATACCCACAGACTGCACAAATGACATCCCATTGCTCTGCATTTCAGCTAAACATTATAACATTTTATCTCTGGGTCTTCTTGAATTATTTGTGTCTGATGTGAAGTAGTGTATTACAGTTGTCTCAAATTAATGAAGTGTTTGGTTCTTGATTGTGTATTATCAGGTTTGGGGACATTGGTGATAAAGAAAGAAGGATGTCTTCAGTCAGATATCTGCTGAATCTCTGTGTTGCTGCTGTAGAAACTGACAAAGATACAGGAACAAGATTCTCGACTCTGCTGTCATCTGTGTGCAGCTACAAAACCTTCCCTTTTAATAAAGATTATTATAATAATCATGTTCAGAGTGATTTCCTGCTGGATCTTTACTCTCATGTGAAGAACTACGAGACTCAAACAGGCAGGAGTTATCTTCCAGCATTACAGTCAGTTTTCCAGTCACCTGATGTCTGGATCATAAATCTCTCAGAGAGAAAGATCTCCGTCCTCCTGGAAGTGCTGAAGCTCCAGACAGAGAAGAAACCAGTAGATCTGATCAGATGTTCAGAGGAAGAGAGAGAAGTGATGAGTTTCCTTCAGTGTCTGCCCTACATCTCTCAGCTGGGGTGAGAAAATCTCTGGCTACTTACAGTTATTGTGAAATATGATTTCTTCATAAGCTGGAGCATGTTTTCTGGTCTTAATGAGTGTCTTTAGATTAGAGTCTGTGTTGTGTTTCAGTGTTAACTATAGAGTGATGCTTTCTGACCATTCACTGCATCTGATCTCATTTCTGTGTCCGCGGCTAAATCTAAGAGCAGTTTTTGTGCAGGGTGAGATACAGCTGGCCATCAGAGTCAATACTCATCATATCTGTAGATGTTTGAACACAAATTATGGGTGTATTTATGGGGTGTCCTTATAGATTCAACCATCAGATGCTACCAGAGTACATGTGCTAAATGATGTATCTGATAATAACAGATAACTGTTAACACTAGTCATGATGATGTGTGTCAGTCATCAATATGAGATTATATTCACATTCTCTATCATTTACATAAATCATTTAATGATTAATAATTGCATTCAATGTATTATCGTAGAAATAAAAGCAAAAAGAAGCAGGTTTTTGAGCAAGAGACATCATCGTGTTTCTGCTCTTCTGTGATCAGATTAGGGATGCGGTATTTATTATATTTCAAACGGTACGATATCATAATTTAGCATAATTCGGTATTTCATACGCTGCTGTTCTGAAGTTCACCTGTAGATGGCAGTGCTTCTCAAATTGCTGCGCATCCGGTAAATATGACACCAGAACAAGTGAACAACACGATGTGTTTAACAGATTAAACTATTAATGCGCCTGAAACAAATGAAGGAAACAGTAGAAGTGAAATATGGCATTACTTTGCACACAAAACAGATGATAAAGGTGAATGAACTGACCACAGGAGGCAAGATATCTAACATCTAATCTGGATAAGCATTGGTCGCTTGCTCATCCTGATCTTTTCAGACAATTAGAGATCGACAGGTTAGTAAGCGCATCATAAATTCATAATTGTAAGCTTTATTCACAACTTTTTTGTGTGTTTTAAAGGCTTTCCGCTTAAATGTTTCATTCAACGGTGGTCAGACGTGCACTTTTTCTGAGCTCGTACACCTGAAGAGCGCGCACGGAAAAGCCTGCCTAACAGCGCCTGATAACTGAACCAAGTTATCTTTTGAGCCAAAACTGTCAAAACACAACAAGGTTTATGTATAGACTCAGTTGAGTTTGTCTAAAAGTAAAGTAAACAGCCGAGACAAACGGATGCGTGCCTGGATATTAGATACGTGCAGGTCTTAAAGGGACAGAAATAATCGTGTCCAGATTTCAGTAAATGATTAATTTCAGTCTGTAGTTTGTTTCAAGACACGATCTCTCTTGTATTCTGTGATTGTTTCAGAGCAGATGAACTGTTTCTCATCATGCTGTGAAATACAGACTGAACAACGACTAAAACATATTCTGAAAGTAATTGTAATGATATTGTTGCTCTGTGCTGCTGTTGTTATAGATATGTATGGATTTATCTGTTCTCGTAAACCCTATTCGGATGCGATTAGTTTAAAAGGGTAGATGGAGTAATGTAATGTTTTACACCTCAAGACATCTGTAATATTAATGGCCAATTCACACAGGATAAGAAATCTCTGTAAAACTACCACAAGTGTGAGGGGTAACTCGATCTGTGCTTCGCTGTCACCTGCTTATCATCATGTGCATCATGTACGATGCGTACTGACATCTTCGTTCAACCGGACCTAACTGTTTATATCCAATCAGAATGTTCCTTAATTAATCGTATTTAAATATATATAGATGATAGATAGATAGATAGACACAAAAATAGTCGGATCAAACGATTTATTAAGTTAAATTTTGTCGGTGATAGTTACTTAACATTTTTCAGGTGTGTTTAAGGAGTTTGTAATAGAGATATGCCTGTTGTTCAAGGATGCAGTTACTGCACAAAAAATGTAAGACGCAAATTGTATTTTTCTATTCTTCTAATGCGGGGGTTACCAACCTTTTTAAGCCCAGGATCCGTGACCTCGACCTTTATTAAAGTCAAGATCTCATATTGAAGAATTGATAGGAAAATACATCCCATTTTATACTTACAATTTGAGACCTTTTATTTATTATTTTGATCGTGACCGATTCAGTATCACAAATAACATCCTATTGCTCTACATTTCAGCTAAACATTATAACATTTTATCTCTGAGTCTTGTTGAATTATTTGTGTCTGATGTGAAGCTGTATATTACAGTTGTCTCAAATTAATGAAGTGTTTGGTTCTTGATTGTGTATTATCAGGTTTGGGGGCATTGGTAATAAAGAAAGAAGGATGTCTTCAGTCAGATATCTGCTGAATCTCTGTGTTGCTGCTGTAGAAACTGACAAAGATACAGGAACAAGATTCTCGACTCTGCTGTCATCTGTGTGCAGCTACAAAACCTTCCCTTTTAATAAAGATTATTATATTAATCATGTTCAGAGAGAGTTCCTGCTGGATCTTTGCTCTCATGTGATGAACTACGAGACTCAAACAGGCAGGAGTTATCTTCCAGCATTACAGTCAGTTTTCCAGTCACCTGATGAATGGATGATAAATCTCTCAGAGAGAAAGATCTCCGTCCTCCTGGAAGTGCTGAAGCTCCAGACAGAGAAGAAACCAGTAGAGCTGATCAGATGTTCAGAGGAAGAGAGAGAAGTGATGAGTTTCCTTCAGTGTCTGCCCTACATCTCTCAGCTGAGGTTGGTCTTTGTGTTGTGACACTCATATATTGTCTTGTCTTTGTTTAATCGTGTCTTTTGAGTCCCCAGGTGTTCATTTACCTCACCTGTCCTCCCTCATTATCCTTCTCGTTTGTGTCCTTCTGTTCTGTGTCTGATTGGGTTCACTCTTGGGTTCTCGCTGCATGTTTTGATCTGCCTTGCCTTCAGTTGCTTTAGTCCACACAGTCCATTCAACCAAAACTTGACACAAAGTTTTTGTTATCTGTGTTGTTTTTTATGTTTCATTCCACTGTTAATCTGTGTCATTCCGCAATAAAAAAATTATGTTTTTTTGTTACAAATTTGAACATGTTTAATGAGTCTTTTAGAATTGGCTCATACAATGCAATGTATTATCAATTTCTTTTTCCAACTGTATAATGGGTCATGTTAAGTTATTCAGTGATTTTAATCAAGTATGTATTGTCTTTTTCAGGTGTTCTGAGAAGTTTAAGTTAACTCTAGTTAAAGCGGTCCAGTTAAGAGATAATCCACAGCTGGTGACTTCACTGTTTGAGGTTCTTGACTTCTCCCTCAGTTTGGAAAGTCCTTTACCCAGCAAATCCTGCAGGTCTGTGGGGAGTTTCTTACGCTTCTCTTCTGACAGACTCAACCTCACTCTAAAACCTAAAGCCGTCTCTGTCAGAGGAACACGGCTTCTCTTCAGACACATCACAAACATAGACGCACTCAGGTACAGACAGCATTATAAATGAACTTAAAGGCACAATATGTACGTTTCACTGCTAGCTCATTTATTTAAACAATAACAGATCTGTAGCTGGATGATACAGCGACAGAGAGTGGAATCATGGGATCCCAGCAAGCATATGCATGCTTTAGCCGTTCAAATTTCATTTTTGGGTGAACTATCCCTTTAAGACAATACAAAATGATAAAAATACAAAACAAATGACAAAATAAAATATTAGAAATACAATACACCTAAACATAAATATTATTATAAAACAATATGGAATGTTTAACAACTTAAGATAATAAAATATTTTAAATAAGATATTTAAAAGAAAATAGTGCATTTTATCACACTTAACATTAAAAACATTACAATAAAAAAAAGATTAACCCTTTTGTTGGTTTTCTTATTTGAAGAAATAAAATGTAAAACACATTTTTGAAAATGCTTCCCAACTGCATTCCTCAAGTCCAACTCTGTTGCTGCCGGGAAGTTGGTATAAAACTATAAAAAAAAATAGCTTAAGAAAAATAGAAAAAAAAGATAGAGAATTGGTGGGTTTTTGTTAAAATTGAGCCAAAAGCATCACAATTAAAATAACAAAAGACTTAAACTACTTCAGTCTGTGTGCATTGAATTTATTTAATACACGAGTGTCACAATTTGAGTTGAATTACTGAAATAAACAAACTTTTCCATGACATTATAATTTATTGAGATGCATCTGTACACTAATTGTGTTCGGGAGTCATTCTATTTTGCTTGGATGCCTACTAAAAACAAAAATTAGATGTGTGTGTGTGTATATATATATATATTGTGTGTATATATTGTGTCAGTGTATCAACATTCAGTGTTAAAAAAGAGAGAAGCTTTCTCATAATTTCTGAGTTGTATATAAAAGCTCTAATGACAGAGAACAGTGCAGTTTTTTTTCAATGCCTCGTTCTGCAGCGGACCACCCCCCCTTCATGTTGAATTTGGACATTTTTTAAAACCCTAAAATATATTACAGATTGAGGTGGTTCTCTGTCTCTGCCTCCAAAATTGTCTGGCACAACTTATAACAACACTGTGATAGCTGCTGTAACTAAAAAGTAGCCTAGTACACACATTAACCTCAAATGTATATGGAATAATAAAATCACCCCTACCACTTTTTATTACATAGTGTTCTGTTTGTACTGTTTAGGTTTTAATGCTGCATTGCACATCTGAAGGATTTTCACTATTTTAATACTGCTGCAAACTTATTTACATTTAGTACATTTAGGCCACGTACACACTACAGCTTAAATGCGGTTGTCACTCCTGAAACTTGCAGTGTGTACGTGTCCTTAGTCGATTAGCAGACGCGTTTATCCAACTAAAGCTAAAACTTTATAAATACTACATATACACATTTGAAAAATAAAGACATTAAATAAAAATGACAAATGCATAGAACAAAATTTCAAAAACAACATTTAAATGAAAAATAAAGCTAAAAAGAACAGAACTAGAGAATATTAATAATGATTCATTAATTCTCTTCATTAATAATGAAGAGAATATTAATAATGATTCTAACATAACACTAAGCCAAACACCAAAAAACAACTACATACGTGTATGTACAACCACACACACACACATATATATATATATACACATATATATACACATTTAGAAATTCAATATATATATATATATTTCATTTCCATTAAGTTTGTTGAAGTATTAAAATAACTCAAATTAAACAAAAATTAAACTTAAAAAAGACATGTACAGACGTAATAAATTCAGACAGTGGGGGGGTGATGCCATTGACATTTGACAAAAAGACACAGACCCTTTCACTGGTTAAAAATCTTATTTGTCTGGATTTAAGCATTGTTTTATACATGTAGCATAGTGTAAGCACACAGTTTACAAAATATTTTATTGCAAAAATCTTAGGTATTGTGCCTTTAACATTTCAAATGCAAATCTTTTTTGTTTATTTCTTTTCTAGATTGTGATTTGCATGTATTTACATGTGTGTGTGTGTGTGTTTTTTGTTTGTTTGTTTTTTCAGGCTGAGTGGTTATATGGTGGTGAGAGTAGTGCAAGCATTGAGGTTTATGAACATTCAAGCTCCCATCACTGTTAATGAACTCACACTTGATCTGAATGAAACAGCAGTCCGAGAGGAATCTGTCCAGCATCCTGAGCAGCTTGGCCATTCTTCTGAGACTCTGGACTGTCCAGTGTTTGAACTTGACTCAATATAAGATGCAGTCTGTTTCTGTGTGTGTCCTACTGTGTCACCAGGGACCAGTGACTCTCAGGTCTGACTATAGGACACATTTCAAGTGTTTGATATTATATCTGCAATAACAATATACAAATATAATAAACTCTTTGTGTGTGTGTGTGTGTGTGTGTGTGTGTATGTGTAGATTGTCCAACGAGACTCTCCGGAAGCTGGTTGAATGTGTCTATGGAGCTCAGGAAGAGGAACTGACTCGATGCTTTCTGCAGAAAGTGGATGGAGATCTGACCTCCTGTTCCTTAAACTGGGAAGAGCTTCATTATTTCCTGCGGCACAGAGTTCAACAAATCACTGTGGACCTCAGAAAGAGCAACATTCAATGCAGAATCAGTGAAATTCTACCATTTCTGAACATGATTCAGTTTAAACGGTAAACAAGTAGTTTCATAAAAATGTAAAATGTATTACTTTTTTGTCTGCATAAAAACATAAACTTAATAGTATGATTAAGAAATACAGCAATTTAATAACAATAAATATGATGTGTCTGTACAGGATGAGCTCTGCTTTCATGCTGAGTGCAATCAGAGAGATCTATGAGTCCGGCTCTGCTGGGTTTGTGTCCAGTCTGTTGAGTTCAGTGGAGAACTACATTAATCTGCAGAGCAGAGATCTGGATTCTGTTCACTGTGCGGCCCTGCGCTTCACACTACAGCACTGCACTGCAGCTTCACTCAACCTGCTCTGGACCTCCATACCAGAGGAAGAGCTGGAGAGCATTCTGCCTCTCTTCACACATCTCTCCCACCTCAGGTCTCACTGCTTTCCTCTCGATCTCTATTATTCAGTTTTTCTGTCTCAGGTCTACTGTGTGTTACAATCAGTAGCTTTCTGGGTGATGTCTACAACAAGCCTTGAAGTAGCATTGAATTATGTTTAACCAGTTAAAGTAATATTGATTTATTGGTAGTATTTTAATAATAATATTATTAATGTTATTAAATATGTATTAGTTATTGGTTTGCATTACGTTACCTCTGAAAACACTGTAATTTAAGAAACACAGTCATTTAAAAATCGACTTCATTAAAAAATGCATCGCAGATAACTTGTAAACCCTCAACTAGGAGTCATGAAATACCAGGTCTATCAAAACTTCTTTCATTTTTTTGGCCTCCGGTTCTTTTCAAAGTACTGTGGCTTCTTTGTCTTTATACTTTATTTGCGACTATGCTAAATTGCGCTGCACTTGATATATTGTATATTGCGTTAATGAGATGTTGTATTCTTTAATTTGCGTGTTGTTTGTAAATCACCTGCAGAAATTTCCACAGCCAACAGCGCTGTTTTGGAATTGCGCTCTCGCATTAATTTGAAACATTTCGACTCTATTCTCGAAACATTTCCACTTTATACTCAAAACATTTCCACTTTATTCTCGAAACATTTCGACTCTATTCTCGAACATTTCGACTTTATTCTCGAAACATTTCGACTCTATTCTCGAAACATTTCAACTTTATTCTCGAAACATTTCGACTTTATTCTCAAAACATTTTGACTTTATTCTCGAAACATTTCAACTTTATTCTCGAAACATTTCGACTCTATTCTCGAAACATTTCAACTTTATTCTCGAAACATTTCAACTTTATTCTCGAAACATTTCGACTCTATTCTCGAAACATTTCAACTTTATTCTCGAAACATTTCGACTTTATTCTCGAAACATTTCGACTTTATTCTCGAAACATTTCCACTTTATACTCGAAACATTTCAACTTTATTCTCGAAACATTTCGACTTTATTCTCAAAACATTTTGACTTTATTCTCGAAACATTTCAACTTTATTCTCGAAACATTTCGACTCTATTCTCGAAACATTTCAACTTTATTCTCGAAACATTTCGACTCTATTCTCGAAACATTTCAACTTTATTCTCGAAACATTTCAACTTTATTCTCGAAACATTTCGACTCTATTCTCGAAACATTTTGACTTTACACTCGAAACATTTCCACTTTATTCTCGTTATATTTCCACTTTATACTCAAAACATTTCCACTTTATACTTGAAACATTTCCACTTTATACTCGAAACATTTCCACTTTATACTCAAAACATTTCCACTTTATACTTGAAACATTTCCACTTTGTACTCGAAACATTTCCACTTTATACTCGAAACATTTCCACTTTATTCTCGTTATATTTCCACTTTATTCTCGAAACATTTCCACTTTATACTCGAAACATTTCCACTTTATACTCGAAATAGTTCCACTGTTACTGATGTTACAGACTCTGTCCTGATCTAGTGTTCGTCTGTGTTCAGTGTTGACGGGCTGCTGTTGCTGATGTTACAGACTCTGTCCTGATCTAGTGTTCGTCTGTGTTCAGTGTTGACGGGCTGCTGTTACTGATGTTACAGAATCTGTCCTGATCTAGTGTCCGTCTGTGTTCAGTGTTGACGGGCTGCTGTTACTGATGTTACAGAATCTGTCCTGATCTAGTGTTCGTCTGTGTTCAGTGTTGACGGGCTGCTGTTACTGATGTTACAGAATCTGTCCTGATCTAGTGTTCATCTGTGTTCAGTGTTGACGGGCTGCTGCTACTGATGTTACAGAATCTGTCCTGATCTAGTGTTCGTCTGTGTTCAGTGTTGACGGGCTGCTGTTGCTGATGTTACAGAATCTGTCCTGATCTAGTGTTCGTCTGTGTTCAGTGTTGACGGGCTGCTGCTACTGATGTTACAGAATCTGTCCTGATCTAGTGTTCATCTGTGTTCAGTGTTGACGGGCTGCTGTTGCTGATGTTACAGAATCTGTCCTGATCTAGTGTTCGTCTGTGTTCAGTGTTGACGGGCTGCTGTTACTGATGTTACAGAATCTGTCCTGATCTAGTGTTCGTCTGTGTTCAGTGTTGACGGGCTGCTGTTGCTGATGTTACAGAATCTGTCCTGATCTAGTGTTCGTCTGTGTTCAGTGTTGACGGGCTGCTGTTACTGATGTTACAGAATCTGTCCTGATCTAGTGTCCGTCTGTGTTCAGTGTTGACGGGCTGCTGTTACTGATGTTACAGAATCTGTCCTGATCTAGTGTTCGTCTGTGTTCAGTGTTGACGAGCTGCTGTTACAGAATCTGTCCTGATCTAGTGTCCGTCTGTGTTCAGTGTTGACGGGCTGCTGTTACTGATGTTACAGAATCTGTCCTGATCTAGTGTTCGTCTGTGTTGAGTGTTGATGGGCTGCTGTTACTGATGTTACAGAATCTGTCCTGATCTAATGTTCGTCTGTGTTCAGTGTTGACGGGCTGCTGTTACTGATGTTACAGAATCTGTCCTGATCTAGTGTTTGTCTGTGTTCAGTTTTGACGGGCTGCTGTTACTGATGTTACAGACTCTGTCCTGATCTAGTGATTGTCTGTGTTCAGTGTTGACGGGCTGCTGTTACTGATGTTACAGACTCTGTCCTGATCTAGTGTTTGTCTGTGTTCAGTGTTGACGGGCTGCTGTTACTGATGTTACAGACTCTGTCCTGATCTAGTGTTTGTCTGTGTTCAGTGTTGACGGGCTGCTGTTACTGATGTTACAGAATCTGTCCTGATCTAGTGCCCGTCTGTGTTCAGTGTTGACAGGCTGCTGCTGCTGAAGATGCTTCACTGCTGCAGTGTCTCTGATGTCCAGCAGGAGGCAGCAGCGGTTCTGCTTTCTGTCCTTCAGCACAAGCTGGACTTCTCCTCCCGCTCTTCTCTGGATCTGACAACAAAATCTGACCGCTGACGACTGTGATGTCCAGAGTTACAGCTGGAATGGATCAGCTGTTCCCAGTGCTACATTCTGTTCATCTCTGGTGAGAAACACCAACAGATCACATTCACACACAGATCCAATATAAAAGCATTCAGTATATATAAAGCATCTCTTGCTCTCTGTCTTTCAGCTGTGATAAACGTCTGCTGCTTCAGTTTCTGGCTCATGTGAGGCCTGAGGAAGCCCAGTCTCTTTCTGGAGCTCTGGGTGAAGAGCTGGATCTCAGTCAGACTCAGCTGGATCTGCAGGTCTGTAGAGGTCTGGAGCTGATTCTGGAATATTCTGAAGGACTGACAGAACTGGATCTGAGTCACTGCTGTCTCACCGATCACAGCCTGGATCTGCTGCTCCCAAACCTCCACAAAGCACAAATCATTGAGTGAGTGACTGAATAAAATCACAGTGTACATTCCTCACGTATAATGTGATAGTTTTACATTCCTGATTCATTTGTTTGATCTCAGTTTCAGTGGCAATAGCATCACTGACGCTGGGGCTGAGAAAATCTACATGATCGTCACTCGCAACAGTAACATAAAGACAGTAAGGTGTGTGTCTGAGTGTCACAATGTAGCCCAAAGTTATTTAAACTTAATAAATTACAAAATGTGTTAAATTTTATTTATTTATTATTAAAGAACACGTTCATTCTCTCATGCATTCATCATATCACACCAGTCATCCAGTAATTTATACAACTAAATTTAAGCAAAGCTTTAGGATCAAAAGCTTTTTAGTTGTGAACAAAAATCTGTTAAGTGTGTTCAAATTTGAAAGGATAGTTTATATTGTCATGTGCGACAGAGTGAAAATCATTTATGATGTTATGTGTGTGTTTCATTTACTTGTATTCATTTATCAGATGCTTTCATCCAAAGTGACTCACAGATGAGGAATACAGGCAGTGGGTTGTAGCTAATATCAGTGTGTGTTTGTATCTGTAGGCTCTTCAACAACAGAATTGAATCCAGAGAGCTCTTCAGGACAGACCCACGATTTGAGATCTGGTGATATAAACTCTCTCTGAAATCAACAAACAGCTGAAATAATGAATGCAGATCTAGAGAGATGAGACTCATGATAATGTAACGGGTGTAAATACATCCCAGATATGAATCAAGCCACCAGATCATAAATCATATTCATGTTTTATCATCACCTTCAATCATAATCAACAGTTATATTAACAGTGATTTGTAAAATGTCTTTCCCCTTCACCACTTAACAGTATTAGTGTCATGCAGGGCAGTTCTGAATGTTTTCTTTAAGATTCAAGATGTTATTCGTCACATACACAATTATACAGAATATAACCAGCAGTGAAATGTACGTTTTTTGCTTTTAAGTTTCATCTCTTTATTCATTTTCTGTTTAGTTTTTTTTTGTATTGCTAGTTTTATAGTTTCAGTTTATTTGCTTTTTATTGTAGTTGTATTATTTTAGCACTGACAAAGTTAATCTACTTACCGCAATCATTCAAAAATCGTGCATCAGCGTTAAATTTCTCTTTCTAGTTTAGTGCTATTATGTAATCAGCATAATCTGAATAGACTGTGAAGTGTTTTGTATCTTTTATTTAATTACATACTAAAACACCTAAAAAGAGCAATCTGCATGTAAAAATACTGGCATACATTTTCACGAATGCTATAAAATGCTTCTGGTAGCATATATTTCTAGAAAAATGTTGCATGCGTTGACCGCTTGCTGTTTCAATATCAGTGTCTCTCCAGTAGAGGACAGCAATGATTTATTAATACCAAGAGCCGGGATGATCCACAGCCTGGGACTGAAATGTTTAGCTAGTTTTGCGGGAGGATCAGAATCACTTTTTATTTTGTATTCCTGCTGTATAAAATATTATGGTACTAAAGCAGGAAATATCACAGTGATATTACAGATGTTTACTGTCATGTTTGATACTGTTTTTCAGATTTATTTTTAAATTAATATATGGATATGGTCACAAACTGTTAAATTGTCACTGTAGTGAATTGAAATAAAATCTGTATTCTGTATATCTGTATGAAATATGCATATTCATGTGTTATCCGACATGCATTCATTTAGAAAACAATGTTTTACTTTTCTTAATGTTCAGTCATTTTTAAAAATGTTTAATGATAATCATGATCTATAATATTTGATGCTTTATTTCTCCTTGTGCACAATGGATTTAGTCACCAGACAGTGAGTTTCTGTCTGAATTCAAAGATACTGAACTCTGTTTGTCTGATTTCAGCAGTGTTTTTGAGCAGTATTCGAATCTGGAGATATAGAGATGCGAGCGGGTGAGAGGGATGATTACGGTACTGGCTCCAATCACAGCTGGATGATGAATGTGTCTCTATGACAAGGAATCTCAGTATGACTGAGTGCTTACAGAACATACAAGCATCTCAACATCTTTTAGAAAGAGAGAAGAGAGAGAGATGAGCAGCTGTCTTTGTGTTTGTGTTCAATATTACACTTCAATGATGTTTGTTTCGAAAAGAGAAGCGGTTTCTAATATCTCTGCACTACACAGCAACGTATACATTAATTACTGTCCTGTCCATAGACTGAGTGCTTTTCTTGTGTTTTTGTGTGAATTTAAATATAAACATTATATTAAGATATCAGATGAAAATAGATCTGAAGATATTCACTGTTGGTTTACATACATGGCCTACAAGAGACGATTCAATTGCATTTGAATTAATGTTTGTGAAAAAGTCATTATACACATTTATTAACATTACACATTAAATTAGTGAATGTAAAAATTAATAATACACATATTTGAATCGAATGAGCAATAATGATACACGATCAACTCTAGCCTAATTATATTCAGTGTAGATTTCATATATACTGGAGATTGAGTGATATATGCCTATATGTTGTTGTGAAATGATATATAAAGTAATATTCAGATATTAAATGACATACAGTGTAATCATATGGACCATCAATGAAATACCTGCTTTATTCACTATTGGTTATTATACAGCAACCATCAATCTTTTCAGACTAGTTTTAACCGGTCATGGCCATCCTCTTCATCCACCCTCAAAAACTGCATCTGACCAATAAACTGTGAAGAAAGAGATGTGAAGCAAACCTGTGTGTGTGTGTGTGTGTGTGTGTGTGTGTGTGTGTGTGTGTGTGTGCGTGTGCGTGTGTGTGCGTGTGCGTGTGCGTGCGTGTGTCTCTTTCTTCTCATGTTGCTTTGCGTGAAGAGGATCTGAAGCAGAAATGGGAAAATATGAACTGAATAATTATTTTTAGTACAATTATCTTTACTACAGTAATCAACAAGCCTGGATATACTGTATTACACACAGTTCTTGTTTAAATGCATTTGTTGCAGTAAAGATGACTCATCAAATAGCCTTTTGATGCTTTCAACATGTTTATCCCTCACATGTCATTATTCAGCGTTCAATCTGAGCTTCACAATCTCTGGCCTGATTTGGTCATTATTAAAAAGAAAGATGAGATGTTTTGTAAGTAATTCAGTGGTGAATTGTGTTTCCGTCAAGAAAATAATAATTGATTTTTCGTGATCTTTACTGTTTTTATTTTATTGTTTCAGCACAACAACCCAGTTTGATTAGTAAACCTTTGCTTTTTAAATGTGCTATACACAATATTGTTCAACGGTTTGTGATCAGTCAGATTTTTAAGTTTTTATCTCTCTCTCTCTCTTCTGCTTTTCAAAGCTACATATTCTACACATTAAAAACAACAATATTGTGAAATATGTGTACAATATGAAATAACACCTTTTTTATTTTAATATACTTGAAAGCAAAATGTATTCCTGTGATTCAAAGCTGTATTTTCAGCATCATTACTCCAGTCTTTAGTGTCACACGATCTTCAGAAATCATAATAATATGCTGATTTATTATCAATGTTAGAAACACTGATATATACAAAATGCATGAATATTATATATTTAGCTTAATTGAATACAAAAACGTGTTTAGTCTAATGTGTGCAACTTATTCTGCCTCAGTGTGAGACAGTGGTCTGTCACTGTTAAAATAAACCTACCATTAACATTATAGACTGATTATTTCTTGTTCAGTGGGCAAATGTACAAAATCAGCAGGGATTTTTGTTAAATGTGAGCCAAAATCATCACAATTAAAAGAACCAAAGATTTAAACTACTTCAGTCTGTGTGCATTGAATTTATTTAATAGTTGAATTACTGAAATAAATGAACTTTTCCACGACATTCTAATCTATTGAGATGCACCTGAACAAAAACTCAGGTCTGAATGAACTTGTTTTCGTCACGTGCTCATCTGCTGTTAAGTCAGCAAACACACAGCAATGTACTCGCTGAAAACAGGGCAGAAACGAGCTATTGTTACACAAACAGCCTGTGTGAAGTGTATTTTACAGCTGTTTAAATATGATTTGAGAAATGAGATCTGCTCAGCTCTCCTCAGAAGACTCGCTGCGGCTTCGTCTGAAAGACTCTTTGTTCACGGTTCTTCCTGAAAATGATCTCAGACAGACTTCTGAGGCAGAATAACACTTTAATGATCGACAACAACAGAGCTTTAATAAGAAAAACTATATTTAATTAGGCTACCACTGTTGTGGAAAATTTCTACGTCTGTTTTTATATGTGAGACCGAGTGAAAAACACAGACGCTCTGTTGTGAGAAAGACAGAAGACAATACATTGTTGTCTGAAAAAAGATGAACTGAAGAATGATTTGTATTACAGTAATCTTAGTAATCTTAATTAATATATTTATTAATTTAAGCTAAACGTAATATTAATGCATATGCAATTGTGAAACTGTGCAAAAATAAACAAATAAATAAAAATAGTGTGTTTATTTACTGCAACAATGCATTTAAGCAAGAGTTGTCTCTAAAATAAGTAACACTTTTAAAGTGTGAGACTTTGTAAAGCTGTTGACATGTTAGATGCATCATGAGAGAGTCTCCTGATCAAACTGCAGCCGCTGCCGGAAGTGATTCTCTGAGAGCAGAAGCTGTGTCTGTGCTCTGTGTGGATCCTATCAGCCATTAAACTCTCTCGCTGCTCAAAAGTATTAAACTCTCCTTTCAGGTCCAAACCTGATCGGTTATCAGTCAGCAAACAGCTGATATGATCATATATGACTGTCCCTGTGTGAAGTCTGGATGTGTCTTTTCTGCCGCTCTCCGTTTTTACTTTCACTTTCGCAGGAGACGTGCTGATTGGTTCCTTCTGCTGTCAATCATCCACGAGAGGCGGGATGAACATCAGATCACAAAATCAGGTTTAAAACCACATTTACTGAAACAAACATTTATTTGCTAAATTTGCATTTTTTTATTTGCTAAGTAACTTTAAACAGAAATCGTTAGTAATCTTTTGACATAGATTTTAGCCCGACTCTAAAGAGCGATTACTTATTTATTTTTCAGAACAAAATTGTCTTAAATTTGACAGAGTAGTTTTATAATGTCTAAATATAAATATGAAATGTTGTACCATCTAGTGTCTTTAGTTGATTCGTTGCTCTGGGTGTCAGTAAAGCTTCACTAAAGTCTCGCTGTGAATGAAAACTGATTCTGAAGAAGAAATGACATACAAACTATTTGATTTGACCTCAAACATGAATATATCTGTCTTCTGTAGATCTGCCTTAGAGCTGAAATTAAAGTAAATATATGAACATAGATTGCTGTTTATTGCTGTGAAGCTGCTATGAATATTTAGCCTACTTCAATAAATAAATACATGATAATGTCATCTGTGTAACTGATATAAACTGAAAATAAGAAAGGGAAAAAATATGATATTACATACTTATGTTAAATTGGTAAAGATTACATTTCTCTGGAATAACTAGGCTATGTAAATGTCAATTAGCCTGAGAATATGAATCTTAATATTGCCTCCAGTTGGTCAGGTAAGATAAACATTATTTATTTATTTAGGTCCAATAAAACACTTGTTAACACAACAGTCTCAGAATAATACAGTATGTATCTGTATACACATGAGAATTACTGTAATGTGTCGTATAATACTTAAAATAACAGCTGCATTGTTATTTTTTACAGATATTGTTAGTTAAATGTGATGTTTGTCATTTCTGTGAAATGTGAAGTTTGTCATTAAATCAGCACAAAAGAAGACAAACTTACTGATTAAACAGAAATATTATGAAAAAACTTTATTTTATAATACTTTATATGCATGGATGTGCATGTTAGAATTACTTTACACAGCTGTGTATGCAGTTTTGACAGACACGCATAATACACATAATACAGTAATGCTGAAAAATGACATCAAATTTGTATAAAACATGATCAATTGTCAGCTCGACAGAGGCACTTCGAGTAATAATATTACTTACAATATAATATTATTTGCATGAATAAATCTCTGACAGAGACTATCAGCTGTGTGCATAGTTAATAAGCACGAGGTCAACCCTCCTTACTCTTAGCTTAAGACTTCTCTCTATTCCTTAGTTTGTCTCAGCAGCTCTGTGAATAGGTTTTGAGAGAAAACTCTCAGCTAAAACTTTTACTGCTCTTTAGGAGAACTCTTAGTATCAAGAAGATCAAATGAAACACTACTGACTCAGACCCCTCTCTCGTCCGCACTCATGCTGGGGAAATGTACTATGATTGATGTTTAGTTTTTTAAGGGAAATGTAATATTTAATAAGAGGTGTCTCACTGTAGGAGACATGATTTTCTTTCGCACCACTAGAGGGTGAATAATGTTTTCATGCTCTCAGTCTCATCTCAGATCTGTGCACCGAAGAAGGTCATACAAACTTTGATGGACTTGAAAGGATAGTTCTTTATTTGTGTATTTCTCAGTGGACTGATCTGCGGGAGGAAAAGCTGTTCGTGGATTTCTCTGTGGATTATTGTCTTATGTTCCTGTACATTACTGTCGCAGTCGAAGTGAATAGGAGGTACATTTCTGTCCAGTCCACATTCTCAACATATCTGTCATTTTTATCGTAACGCATCTCTCTGAAAATGTAATTTAATATATTCTGTTTGTATGATAGAGGTGGTGAAGCTGATGTGTGTGTGTGTTTCCCAAGTTCATCGTTAAGAGCCGCGGCGTGTACGTGGATCATTCGTTTGTTTGCACTTGTTCTGAAATATATCTGCACATTTTATGTGTATTAAGGCATTTCTCGCGTGTAATTGCGACGAGCTCAACCCAACCCGATATCCTTGTGGGAATGATGTGAAACGAATTCATTTCGTGAATTTTTCAACTTGAAAAACGACTTCCTCTTGCTTTCACAAACTTTAACCGCCGATATGAACCACGCGAATCAGTTTTAGTTTCGTTTTGGTAGCGTTCAGTTTTCGGATGAGGAACCCGGATGGAACTGCGTTTTTTATTTATTTATTTATTTTCACCAAAAACCTTTAACATGTATTTATCTGAGGTGTGAATGTGAGTTTGAAATCTGAGTTTAAAATAATGATAATACAAAATAAAACTGTAACGTGTGCTTGCGAGTGTTCTGATAAACAAGCACATATCGCCACTGAATTAACAATAGAAACCATCAGAGAAATTATAATGGTTTCCACTACAAATACATTACAAACATTACACACCATCAACTTTCAAAATCGTTAAAAATGGTTTCCTGTTGCTTTTAGGACATATTCATTGAGTGTTTTTTTCAAACCAGCAATAAAAGGCTAAAAATGACGAGTAGAGACCTGCAGGAACCTACCTCTGTACGATGAATTTAGGCTAGTGAATTTAGGGAGTCTAAAATAGTATACAATATTGAATGTGAATTAAAGTGTGAAATAATATAATTTAAATGTGCTTAAACGCATGTCTTTACTTCAGGTTTGAAATGCCTGCAGAATGGCGTCTGCACAGCAAACTGCTAAAGAGTACCTCAGAAACAACAGGAAAAAACTGGTGACTCAAATGAAAAACTTTCCTCTGATCGTTGAGCTTCTTTGTCAGAAGAAGGTTTTCAATGACTATGAGGTCGATGATCTCAAAGCCGAGAGGACAGAGTTTGATAAAGCCAGAAGTATATTGGATTGGGTTATTAACAAAGGTGAGGAGGCCAGTTATGAATTCCTCCAGATTCTGGATGTCACTAAGAAGAGGACATTAGATCCTGGTTTACACCCCTGGATCAGCTGTTTTCCCTTCAAAGATGAAGATGCAGAGACCAGCTGTTTATTAGGTTGGTAGGAAAATAACATTTTGGTGAAATATACACATTTTACAATTTGTAATACTTTTCTTGTTATTTTAGGTACACAGCCTTGTAAAAACTACCAGACACAGCTCAAAGAGAAAGCAAAACGTATCCTGAAGAACCAAAGGGGACATTTCTGTAAATATCAGAATAATACACAAGTAAACTTCAGTTTCATACCTCTTGTTTTAGAGACCGACTCTGTGGTAAAAACTCCTCAAAGCAAAATATATTCGAAAAAGAAAAAATGCAAAAAGCTAACGTGGAAGATTTGTTCGCTCAGTTAGCTGGAGGCCAGAAATTTTCCAAACTGGACATGAGTCATGCGTATCAGCAAATTATGCTGGATGAAAGTGCCAAGAAATATGTCACAGTTAGCACACACAAGGGGCTGTATACGTACTGCCGCCTCCCTTTTGGAGTGGCATCATTCCAGCCATTTTCCAACACACCATGGAGGGAATTCTCCAAAATATGAAGCAAGTCGCAGTGTACTTGGATGACATATTAGTCACCGGGACAAATGAGGAGGAGCATCTGAGAAATCTGGAGGAGGTTCTGAGGAGACTAGAAACCAGTGGATGAAGACTGAAAAGGAGAAAATGTGAGTTTCTGGGAGAGGAAGTGAAAATGAATTAATATATATATTTAGCAGACACTTTTATCCAAAGCGACTTACAATTGCATTCAGGGTTTACATTATTATTTTTTAACCAGTATGTGTGTTCCCTGGGAATAGAACCCACAACCTTTTGCGCTGCTGACGCAATGCTCTACCACTGAGCCACACAGGAACACTGGATAAGTGATATTCCTGGGCCACCGAATCAGTGCCGCAGGTGTGCAGCCGGTCACAGAAAAGGTGCAAGCGATTCAAGAAGCCCCCACTCCACAGTCGGTGAGTGAACTGAAGGCTTATCTAGGCTTGCTGAACTACTATCATAAGTTTCTGCCTAGTCTGTCCACTGTGCTGGCGCCCTTGCACAGGTTGTTGAAGAAGGAAACAAAGTGGACGTGGGGGCGTGAGCAGGAAGAAGCCTTTGTGAAGTCAAAAGAACTGCTCCAGTCGTCTGCTTTATTAGTGCACTACGATCCTACCAAACCTCTTATCTTGGCTTGTGATGCTTCCCCATATGGGGAGGGGGCCGTGCTGTCCCACAGGATGGAAGATGGTACAGACAAACCGATAGGATTCGTATCACGGACATTAAATTCAGCAGAGAAGGATTACTCTCAATTGGACAAGGAGGGTCTGGCTGTCATTTCCGGGGTAAAGAAATTCCACACATATGTGTATGGCAGACCATTTACCATTGTGACCAATCACAAGCCCCTGATTGCACTGTTCAATGAACTCAGATAAGTGCCTCAGATGGCTTCTCCACGTATTCAAAGATGGGCAGTGACTTTGGGGGGGTATGAGTACACAATTGTGTATCGAGCAGGCCGTGAGCATCAAAATGCTGATGGGTTGAGCCGTCTGCCGCTGTCTGAAAAAGGAGTGGAGACTCCAGCGGAGGAAGAGAGAGTGCTGCTGCTGGATGAAAATGATGTGTCCCTGATAAAAGCAGAGCAGGTGAAGAAATGGACTGATACAGATCCTGTTTTGGCACGAGTAAGAGAGTACGTGCTTAGAGGATAGCCCAAGAGTTTGGAGGATCCAGCTTTTGGAGCATACCTTAAAGAGCAGGACAGGCTCAGTGTCCAGGGAGGCTGTGTATTGTGGGGTGCACGCGTGGTGATTCCCCCCCAAGGCCGTGCAGCCATACTCAGTCTGTTACACAATGACCACCCAGGCATAACCAGAATGAAGGGGTTGGCACAGAGTTATGTGTGGTGGCCCCAGATGGATGCTGCTGTGGAAGGAATGGTAAAAGTGTGTGCCGGATGTCAGGAGAACAGGAACACCCCTGATTGTGCACCCTTACACCCTTGGGAGATTCCAAAGCTACCGTGGAGAAGGATCCATATTGATTATGCAGGTCCATGTCAAGGAAAAAAATTCCTGATCCTGGTGGATGTGTACTCTAAATGTATAGAGGCAAATTCCTTGAATAACGCTACATCTGCTGTTATCATCCTGTGCCTGAGACAAAGTTTCAGCCAGCATGGATTACCAGAGATAGTGGTGTCAGATAATGGCACTTGCTTTACCAGTAAGGAGTTTCAATAATTCATGAGCCATAACGGCATCAAGCACATAACCACAGCACCTTACCATGTGGCTTCTAATGGACTGGCTGAAAGAGCGGTGCAAACATTTAAAAGCCTTATGAAAAAGAGCACAGGAGAATCAATTGAAGCCTGGATAGCAAGAGCATTATTTAGTTATCGAATTACACCTCAGTCGACTACTGGAAAATCACCTGCAGAGCTGTTGTACAGACGTAAACTGAGGTCTACTCTAGATCTCGTTCACCCTGACTTCAGAAGTCAAGTACAAGACAAGCAAATGAAGCAGAAGTGTTACCATGAGCAGCATGCCAAAGAGCGACAATTGAGTGTAGGTGATGATGTGTATACCAAGAACTTCAGCTCAGGACCTACCTGGATTCCAGGAAAAGTGCAGAAAAGGACGGGGCCTCTGTCATATACCATCAAAATTGGTAATGGCCAGGTAGTGCGCCGACACATTGATCAGGTGAGGACCAAACATGTGGTAGCACCTGCTGGAACAGCTATGGAGTTGGAGACTTCCTTGCAAGACGTGGAGGAGTTGCCATTGACTGAACCAGTTAGTCCTGCACCATCAGAGGACAGTGTTGTACAGCAGACAACTGGAATTACATCAGAGGCCACTGTATCAGAGACTGTAAAGGCAGAGGAGCAGCCTGAGCTCAGAAGGTCTACAAGAACAAGGAAGTTGCCCAGTTACTTGAAAGACTTTGCTTAGAGTAGGGGTGAGTTCTCCAGCCACAGGGCAAGAATGCATCCTGGAAATCGCTGGGATGGAGGCAGTCTACCCGAAGTCCCTAGCTTAGGCTATGTGATAAATTGTAAAAAGAAAAAAAGAAATACAAAGGGGTTGTGAGGTTCATATAATGCTGTTGATGTATGTATGACCAAGTTGTTGAATGACTAATGTTCTCAGGGGGAAGGGAATGTAGTGAAGTATTAAGCATTCTGTAATTTGGGAGTGTCACCACTAGATGGCGTTCTCATATAGCAGGTAGCTCACACTCAGAGTCAGAAGAGTTGTTGTTGTTCTAGCATATACCAGCTCGGTGTTACAGCATACGTCATCTGTAAAATAAAGAAGCCTAAACTGCATCCCTCTGCCTCCGTATTCTGCTTCATAGAATATCACACAGTATAATTAAATAAATTAAGTAAAAATACTGTTCGTCTTCTGGACCATTGCCAAGTCAGCAGTGTTCCCCATTATTGTGGTTTCAAAGAACAAGAGATACCCGGAATTTATACTGTATGGATGGTCATTTATTGAAACTCAAATGTAAATATTCTAATATTTTGAGATGCTGATTTTTGACTTTCATGAGCTGTAAACTCTAATCCTCAAAATATATATAATGTTTTACTTTACATGTAATGAATCTAAAATATATGAAAGTTTCACCTTTTGAAATAAGTTACAATAAAAAATGAACTTTTTCATGACGTTCTAATTTATTGAGATGCACCTGTATGTATAATGCGATAATGCTCCTAAGGAGTTATTCAACATTAAACAAGAAGAAGAAGAAGAAGAAGACCTTCAGCCATCAGTCGGGATTTATATCGCCCTCTGAAGGGCGCTTCGGAGTGAAAACAATCATGCCCGCCATGAAAGGGTCGTTCCAAACCGAAGTGCTCAAAACTGGCCACTTCAAAGGGCCCTTCGGAATGAAGGATTTCGAAGGGTACAACTGATGGACACTTCGGCCCCATGATCCTTTGCGCTGATTCTTTGCATGATGACAGTGCCTCCATGTGGGCATGGGATGATAACGCAGAAGGGCACTTCAAGAAACAGTTGTTTGGTCCCCTACACCCTTCATCCCTTCTAAGCTGTCACTCCGGAGGTAAACCCTTTGAAGGGATTACGGCCTAGAGATGAGCTCTTCTGAATGGAACACAGTGCTGGCTATGCGAGACTATTTAGATGGCAATGGTGATGCTGTATCTTGAGCAGAATTGTAGTTCAATGCTTACAGTTTTCACAGATGGATCTAAAGATCTGGAAACAGGTCGAGCTTCAGCAGCAGTATATCCCACATTAGCGAGTTAAAATTGGTAAAAGGGTATCTGATCAAGTAGGAGTTTGCACAACGGAGATGGCAGCAATATTGTTAGCTATCAGGTGGATGGAGGATTCTCGACCAATGAATGTGCTGATATGCTCAGATTCTTAATCAGCATTATCAAGTCTAATTAGTGGGAGATCCTCAAGACAAGATATTCTGTGTTAAATTATTTCAAGTATGTACAGTGTAAATACATTGGGAAGCAAGATATGTTTCTTGTGGGTTCCAGCACATGTGGGAGTAGTTGGAAATGAGGAAGTGGATAATCTAGCAAAGTAGGCGCTGAATTATATTATATAGAAATGAATATTACACTTTGTAAAGAAGAAGTTAAGGCCTTTATTAGATCAGCTATAAAAGGCAAATAGCAAGTACAATAAAATGGGGAGTAAAGAGGAAGACATCTTTATCAGATTCAAAATAAAAGTGGTGGTGAAAGAGGAAGTCAAGACAATCATTACTAGACTTCGTCTTGGGTATGCAGCTCTTAATTATTCCCAGAATGAACAAACACGAGTCTGGGAATTGCAGTCTATGTGGATTAGCAGAAACTGTAGAGCATGTATTAATAAATTGCACTGCTTATTAAAACGAAAGGAAATGTCTGGTGGGAGAGTTAAAAGAAATGTGGATAGGAAATATTACAATTAAAAAACTGCTGAATAATGGCTTGGAAAATGATAGAGTATATAAAGCATTAATGAAATATTTAAGAAAGGTACATCTGTTTAACAGGATTTAGAAGCTCATTTATTATTATTGTAATTTTTATTTTATTTAATTTTTTTATTCGTTTTATTTATTTTTATTTAGTATATATACTTTTTTTCTTCTTCAGCTTAGTCTTTCTTCCTGTTCCAGCAATGATCCTCACTCCAGCTCAGTAGGTGGCAGGAATACACCTTTCTGTTTGTTTGCCAACCACCAGAACAAGCCAGGAGAAGAGGAAGAAGAAGAAGAAGAAGAAGAAGAAGAAGAGGAAGAGGAAGAAGAGGAGGAAGAAGAAGAAGCGCCAGCGCTTTCAGATCAATGTATTTTGGACAGAGCGGAGGAAACTCGCTTGTAGCTCGTTTTCTACACCACTACGGATGAAAAGAGGCTTCATGTGTGTAGTAAAAACGTTTTTCTTGTGAGTTATTGATTCAGAAAAGTTGAATATGTGTATATCATGCCAACTTTACCCAACTACACGAGTGTGTTTCCTCCAAGTTCATCGTTAATAGCCGCGGCGTGTACATGGATCGGTGTGTGTTTTATTCATGACGGTTAATTAACGTTACATTGATTGTGCACGTGTTTTGAAATGTATTTCTATATTGTATATGCATTAAGCAATTCCTCGTGTAAGTGCGACGAGCTCAACCCGATCGTCTCCGACTATTCTCTTATATCCTTTTGGGAACGATGTGAAACTAATTAATTTCGCGATTTTTTTCAACTTGAAACACGAATTACTCTAGCTTTCACAAACGCTGACTGCAGTTATGAACAGCTTGAGACAAATTGCAATTCGGCTTTAGTTTCGTTTTGGTTGCATTCAGTGTTCCTCTGGAAACCCGGATGTAACTGACTTTCTTCCGGGTTAATAACATCCGGTTTCAAAGTCTGTGAATGAGTATGAAATCTGAAGACCAAAAACCTCCCGCTTGGATTACCTGAGGTGTGAATGTGAGTATGAGTTGATACAATTAAACAAACAATAATAATACAAACACTTGTAATTATGATAAACAAGCAGATATGAATATATATCTCCCTGCTGAAAGAAACCGAAAGCATCACAGAAATTCGGATGTTTTCCACTAACGTTACCATTACAAACATTATCAAATCATCAACTTTTAAAACCATAAAACAATGGTTTCCTGTGTGTTTTGGGACATACTCAATTAAGTACGAGGACCAAATCTGCATAGTAAAAATAAAGAAATAACAGGAAAATAAATGACTTGATAAAAACTAATATAGTACAAAAATGAATACATACATGTGGGAATAAACATAATAAATAAATACATGCATGAATAAATACATTTTATAGTAGGTTAATTAATATATTCATAAAATAAGTATAAACATATGAAATAAGTGAATAATAAATTACAAAATAATAAATAAATGAAAAGGGTGATACAAATAAATAAATTCAGGATACATTTTTAATTCAAATTAAGTAAATTTGTTTTTATCAAGCTATTTTTTTCCTTTTATTTATTTATTTTGTATTTTTATTCTAACATTTTATAATTTGTATAATTGTATTATTTATTTCTGCAGGTTTGGTCCTCCATAATCAAAGTGGTTTTAACAAGCCACCCTGAAAAGGCAAAAAATTCCCAGCAGAGACCAGTTTGTATTAAACCAAGAACATTCCCATTATAACCGGTAAAACCATTACAAATTATTTGATGGTTTCTATTCAAGCCTCCCCCCCCACCACCACCAGGGCAGACTATGCACCTCTATTTATATTCATAATCTTTATTTTGTGAACCTACCTCTTAAGGATGCACGATATATCGGCCACTATATCGGTATCAGCTGATAAATGTTCATTTTCTCTGTTATCGGTCATCGGCCTGATAAGAAAATTTGGCAGATATCTTTAAGCCGATAAATAATGCATTATTTCCTTCATAGATACTTCAGATGTGCAGTGTTTGCCATGATGGCTTTGAAATGCTTAAAATATGATTGAATCACTTTGAGAAGGACAATACACTTAAGTGCAACATGTGCAGAGCAAATCTGTCATAAAGGCTACATAAAATTATAATAATAACATTACTGTAAATGACGTTGTGTAATCTTTGTGTGCTGTGTTTTGTGCATGCGTTGAGCGCATCCACATCGGAGCTACAACTCCATGACAGTTAAGTTCGCAGCCTTTTGTGCAATTGTATGTCGTAATATCGTGTTTATTTTATGTATATCTGCTTTATCTCATATAGAATGTGTTTGGTTAATTAATAGAGCGTTAATAGAGCGCTTCAGTTTGCCGTTGATCATCTTTAATAACTATGATTGGGACTGTCATGTATATAACATTCTAATGAGAACATTATTATAATAAAACGTTGTGAATTATTTGGGTTTAGTTGCCGTGTTTCAGCGCGTTGTTACGGGAAGCCAAGTGCGCGAGTTACACATCTGACTAGCACATAACTTGTGCATTTCAGTATTTTTGTGCATATATAAGTTGTAATATTATGTTTATGTTTTATAAATATCTGATTCTCATATAGCCTAATTAACCCGCTATAACACGCGCTTCAGTTTACCGGTGTTCATTCAGCTTCATACAGCGCACGCAGCTCAAACAGCTATTAATTTGTTACTTTGTCAAAATCACTGAAGCATTATTAATAATAACCACCACTTTTATTTTCTCTTATTATTTTCATCAACAATATGGTTTAGTAATTAATATAACTTCATTATTGTCCATGCAGGCTTCTCTTCCGTTTTATTCATCCATGGCACATGCATTTTGATTCTTTACACATGTAATGATGTCCAATGACGTGTTAGCATTAATTATACATTGTTTTATTTTATTTGTGAGACTTTTTTATGGCGAAATTTGATAATGGGAGAGTAAAATATATTTTTTTAAACTTTCACTGTTCAAGCTAGGCTGCTTATGTTGACATGCCTTTTAATGATGAGACCTATTTTTTTAATCAGGCTCTCAAAAAGTATATACAAATTGATATAGATTTATCCGCTTTCAAAAATAAATAATTATCGGTATCGGCCAAAATGTTCATATCGGTGCATCCCTACTACCTCTGTATGATGGATTTAAGGAGTCTTTTATTCACATCTGAAAACAGTATAAATATTAACTGTGAATTAAAATGTGAAATAATAAATATAATTTAAATGTATGATGTGAATGTGCTTAAACGCATGTCTTTTACTTCAGGTTTGAAATGCCTGCAGAATGGCGTCTGCACAGCAAACTGCTAAAGAGTACCTCAGAAACAACTGGAAAAAACTGGTGACTGGCTTGAAAAACTTTCCTCTGATCGTTGAGAATCTTTATCAGAAGAAGGTTTTCAATGACTATGAGGTCGATGAGCTCAAAGCCGAGAGGACAGAGTTTGATAAAGCCAGAAGTATATTGGATTGGGTTATTAAGAAAGGTGAGGAGGCCAGTTATGAATTCCTCCAGATTCTGGATGTCACTAAGAAGAGGACATTAGATCCTGGTTTACACCCCTGGATCAGCTGTTTTCCCTTCAAAGATGAAGATGCAGAGACCAGCTGTTTATTTGGTTGGTAGAGTAATGAAAGACCATTTTGGTGAAATTAACACTATTTAAATATATTTATTTTATGCTGTTGTTGCTATTTTAGGTACAAAGCCTTGCCAAATCTACCAGACATGGCTCAAGATGAAAGCAAAACGTATCCTGAAGAACCAAAGGAATTGTTTCTGTAAATATCATGATGATAAGACACAAGTAAACTTCAGTTTCATACCTCTTGTTTTAAAGACTGACTCTGTCATTAAAACGCTATGCAAAATAAAACTGAAAAACAAAAAATGCAAAAAGCTACGGCCCAAGAAGCTGAGAGCTTACATTCCTACCGAGGAACAAGAACTGTCACCTGAGAGTCTCCTGAGATGGCAGGACAAGAGCATCCTCATCATCGGCAAACCTGGAGTAGGAAAGACTACAGTTGTCCAGGAAATGCTGCATCTTTGGGCAGAGAAGGATGGCAGAGAGATAAACTACATGTTTTACTTTGATGAACGTGTTTTGGCCCACAATAGTGTTGCCAGTCTGGAAGCTCTTTTGTTTGATGTGTATTCAAAACCAATGGAAAAAGACAGAAAAGAAGTGTTTCAAGATATTGAGGAAAACTCGGAGAATGTAGTCATTGTGTTTGATTGTGTGACGGATTTGAAAGAAGGTTCAGTCTTATGGAAGATCATGGACCACGATCTCCTGCCGGATGCCAAGATTGTGATCACATGCAGATCAGAGGAGGAAGATGATCCACTTTTATCTGACTGGCCGACACGGAAAGTGTATGTCCAAGGATTCAGTGAAGAGTCTATTAAAACTTACTATCAGAAGATGTTGGGTCAGGATCCTGTTCTTCTAGAAGTTATTTTGAAGAATCAAGAGCTGTTCAGTCTTAGTCATGTGCCATTGTATGCATTCATGATTGTAGACGTGATTAAGTTTAAAAATGCCCCCGTATGCAACCATCCACACACCGTCACAGAGATGTACATCCACATTTTCCGTCTTACTGTGAAGAAACATGGGAATAAAAATAATAAGCAAACAGATAACTACCTGAGAGAGATCAAAGATCAGATTCGTCCCTTGATGGAAAATGCTTTTAATGCAACTAAGCAGAAAACCCTGAACTTTAATATCCGTGATGAGACAGACATTTGTCATGCTTTTCTGAAAATGATCACAACAACAGACTCGCCAACATCTGCAACAACATACTGTGCGTTTCTCCACAACACAATGCAGGAATTCTTCTCAGCGTTGTGGCTTCTTGGACATCCAGATGAAACTGAGGACGTACTACAGCTCTGTCAGACTGAGGAGCATAAACACATGAGACATGTTCTTCCTTTCTTATGTGGACTTCTGAGTGAACACAACACCAGACTCCTCAAGTGTCTCTTCCCAGAGGATCAGATAAATGAAACATCTGTCTGGTTCAGTGAGAAGCTTTTGGACGTGTTTCTTCAACCTCAGAGTGAAGACGATGATCTTCTCTATGTGTGTCAGTGCTTGTATGAGCTCCAGTCTCCTAAAGCCTGTTTAATGTTCCTGGAGAAGATGAACCATCAGCTTGATCTAGAAGTGGATCTAGATCCTCATCAGTGTTGTGCTTTGTCTTACGTGATCGGTCAATCCAGAGATAAAGAGGTTTATCTGAATCTGGAGGACTGTAACACGACTGATGTAGGAATGAACATGATGCTCAGCTGCTCTCCAAACATCAGGTACTAGAAATCAGGACGGTTAACTAATCTAGCTGTAGTGTTTTATAGTGGACCCTTCTTATAAGATAAGTCTAGTGTGTCCTAAACGTGTCTGTGAAGTGCATGCATGCATCTCACTGTAATAGGTTATGCATATTTAGCTAATCTCAAATAAGCCTCTATTTACTCTCGTGTGTTCAGCTTGTCTCTCTCATCTAGCACTGTGTGAATGTAGGCAGGTCAGTGAGTTATGGTTTTGTGAGTCTCTGTTGCATTTATCTTAGTAACTACTATGCTGTATGTAGAAATAAGTTAGCATTTTGCAAAGTTATTGTTCTAAACTTAATATAAATTATTGCTGAAGAAAGACACAAAGCATGGCAACAATATATGTAAAAAATTGATACGTTTTTGTAATTATTCAAATCTATTTTGTTTGGTTGACCACAGTATTATTGTTGAGAGGGGCATATTTTATCAACTTAAAAAATCTGCATTTTAAGACTTATATCTGTGAGTTACTCTGTTAAATTGACGGCTGCAATTAACATCCATATCCCCTAGAAATATCTTTGCATGTTCTGGTGGGCATAGTCCTAGAAGAAAATAAAACAGTACATGCTCTTATGTTTGATTTCTTTGTTGCAGGTTAAAGACTTGTGAAGATCCGCTGAAGCAAATCACATTCTTTGTAGACTTCTTCCATAAATCACCTCAGTGTGACTGCAAACTTATTGATGTGAGAGAACGATACAACACAGAAAAATGCAATGTCCTGCTGGATCTTTGCTCTCATGTGAAGAACTACGAGACTCAAACAGGCAGGAGTTATCTTCCAGCATTACAGTCAGTTTTCCAGTCACCTGATGTCTGGATCATAAATCTCTCAGAGAGAAAGATCTCTGTCCTCCTGGAAGTGCTGAAGCTCCAGACAGAGAAGAAACCAGTATATCTGATCATATGTTCAGAGGAAGAGAGAGAAGTGATGAGTTTCCTTCAGTGTCTGCCCTACATCTCTCAGCTGGGGTGAGACAATATCTGGCTACTTACAGTTATTGTGAAATATGATTTCTTCATAAGATGGAAAATGTTTTCTGGTCTTAATGAGTGTCTTTAGATTAGAGTCTGTGTTGTGTTTCAGTGTTAACTATAGAGTGATGCTTTCTGACCATTCACTACATCTGATCTCATTTTTGTGTCCGCGGCTAAATCTAAGAGCAGTTTTTGTGCAGGGTGAGATACAGCTGGCCATCAGAGTCAATACTCATCATATCTGTAGATGTTTGAACACAAATTATGGGTGTATTTATGGGGTGTCCTTATAGATTCAACCATCAGATGCTACCAGAGTACATGTGCTAAATGATGTATCTGATAATAACAGATAACTGTTAACACTAGTCATGATGATGTCAGTAGATCAATGTGATTAATTATACTTATATTCTCTATCATTTAATTGAGTCAACATCCAGTTAGTCCTGATGAGCACCACATTTGTCAGGTGTTTAAGGAGTTTGTAGAGATATATGTTGTTCAAGGATGCAGTTACTGCACAAAAAACCTTTCATAACTTTTGCGTTCTCTCGTAAAGATATTTGCATTCCCTTACAAAACATGTTCATCCTCTTGCAAAGTCATTGTGTTCTCTCACAAAACTAGTTGAGTTCAGACAAACATTGCTGTTTACTTCACAGCTTGCAGTGGTTCATACAGCTCTGTATGTTCACAATGTAGCAGTTCAGAGAGTTTTATTTTGGACTTGGACTCGTTTATAAAGAAACACTGATCGTAGGAGACATCTTGAAGTGCTACTTGCTGAAAGGACCTGAAGAAATCCCAGAAGGTGCTCTTTGGTTGGGTTTGAAGCCACTATTATAAGAAAGGAACCCAAGGCACTTCTTCTGGTCCAAAAAAGTTACAAAGCCTTTATTCCCATTATGACCATTACAATAAAAGCATTAAAAATGACTAAAACACTGCACACTGATGACACTCTGAGAAAGACTGAAATGCACCAGTGTGCAGTGTTTTAGTCATTATTATATTATATTATTACTTAATCGCAATATTTATGTAAAATACAAGATTAGTTTTATACCTCTTGGTATACATACTGTATATAATTGTGCTAATATTTGCTTCTGTGATGAATTTGTTATTAATGTGATGAGATCCCGTGGCACGAGATGAACTAATTTTCTACAGTAGCGATCAAAAGAAAAGTATCGTAACACTTGTATTGTAATGTTTATCATCTTCCACTAGGATGTGGCGACAACCGTTTAAAACATGTATTTGACATTGAATCATTCATTCAGTGAAACAAGTCTTTATGAAGTGAGACACTGACTCCTTTTATTTTTTTTATAAAAATAAATAAGCGCCGTGTTTAAATAAAATAAAAATCAGCAAATACTGTGGAACCAAATAAATGAGAAACTAATGTTTTTTTTTTAACATCACATAGATCAGAGATGCCCAATATATCGCTCGCGAAGGCAATGCTGGAAGATCGCGCTTTAGGTCAGTGTTTCTCAACCAGGGGGGCGAGAGATAAAACTACAATATAATATATGCACTAATATTATGAATCGCCTGTTAAGTCATGTAAAAAAATATATAGCCTATACTTAAATAAATAACAGTACCACCTCTCTACATATTCTGTGTTTCGGAGCAGCACATGTTTCTCATCGTGTGTAATACAGACTGAACGGCGGCTCAGAACAGCTGTATGAGCAAACTACAGCTCTCGCTGGATAAAAGAAGCCAGTGTCACACTAGTACACAAGTTTTGATGGTCGACTATTGTAATCAGGGTAAAGATGATTACAGTGACATGATCGTGCATTAGGTGCGCGTTAGGTCCATTATAAATGATGCGCAAAACGAACCGTGTATGTGCGCTCTCGGTCACTCTAACATCATATTTCTGCTTGAATACAGTGAGTGTTTTATAACGGATGCTCGCGTGTGTTGGAGAGGTTTGTGAGGATCAGTGGTGTTCATACGGGCACCAGACGCTCCAAACAGCTTGTTCTTAATGGAGAAGTCAACAGGCTTAAAACGGACGCTTTTACATTTGGTTTTGAAACTCTTCCGCATCTTGTCTTGTCTTTCGCTACAATGTAGGGGTGAATTAAACTTCTACTCCAATGTATCTCGGACGACTAGGGATTGATAAGATCTAAGTCCTCACCCCCTAGTACAATAAATTCCTGTACTTTTTCTTTTAATAAGTATGTTTTATCTCCCTTGTTAATTATGCATTTGTCTTTTGTAGCAGCGACTGATAAGGATTGAGGCTCTGGAATCTAATCACATACACCACGGTAGCTACCCAGAGTATAATTGTGTTTCTCAACCCCTCTACCAGCCCACAAGACAGTAGAAATGCCCCTACTCCAAGATAACAGTAGTTTTACCCTTATTTCCTAAGGCTTATAAAAGAATAAACTAAAATAGTAAAATAGTCATGAAATAAACTCTTTGATTTACTTCTATTATAATTCACCAAGAAATGTACAAAAAAAATAAAAACAGTTTTGTTCAGATTCAAACTTGGTTCAGTTTCCTTTCAACAATAATACTCAAACAAAAATTAAAAATAACAGTCCTAACAGAATGCTCAAATGATACTCAGTTCACTCAAAAGTACATTACAGATGAGTCATTCCACATTAGATACCTTTCATTTCAATTCACTTGCCTGTGTGAAATTCACAATACCAGAGTTAAAGTTTACCTCACAGTAGGACTGGACTGGCACTGGAGTGTTCAGATATGGCTAGGTATTCAAATAAAACAAACAGTCGTCAGTTCAAAACAAAGTCTCTTCCTTTTCCTTTTAGAAAGAATACGGTAATTCTGAATCGTTCACTCCAACCAACTCAGTTCTTAGTTCTCAAGTCCTTCCAAAAACAAATAATGTTTAAGTCTCTAATCGAAAATACTGCAAAATGTCCAAAAATAAACTATGAAAAATAGAGAGAAATATATTGTTAAAAGAAAAGCGTCAATGTGTCCGCAATGCCGTTCGCATCCACACTGTCATGCACATAGACTTAATCTTACTCTAGTGGACTGTGTACGAAATATCCAGCCTGCTGCTGAGTTTTTCGAGATTGTGCAAATGCTCTACAATTTTTTTTCTGGGTCAGTGGTCCATGACATTCAAGGGCGCTTCAGACCAGCTCCAGTCACCCAATCTGGACATATCTGATCCAATCTGTCATCACAGCACTATCCAAAAAGCGTTCAGAGGAATACTGGAGCGACATACAAAACCTGCAAATGAACTGTGTGGCAAGGTTGGCCTAGCATCGGGAGCACACCACCACAAAGGAGAGATGCCCGACAAAGCCAGCGACTGAATGACTTTATCATCGAGGCTCCTATAAACCGCGCTCACAGCTCTAATGATGATCTGCGCACTGACTGCTTTTATCAAGTTGTTGACAGGCTGGTCAGTGAATTGACGAGACGCTTCTCAAAGATGCCGACGATGTGTTGACGGGGTCTCAGCCCCAGCCCACAACACAAGTCATTCTTAGACAAGAAGTGTCTATTGCCCATGGCACAGTTTTACGGTATCACTGAAGAAAATTTAAACGCAGAGATGCACCAAGTCCGCGCCTGCTTGAAAGAAAAACAAATCAAGGACACTCGATTAAAACACTTCTGAATTGTTGTTACTTATGGAACCATATAAAGATGCGTTTATGGACTTGCACAAACTCATCTTGATATCCCTGACACTTCCTGTGACATCTGTCATGTGAGAGATCTTTTCTCCGGCGCTTGAAAACATATCTGAGAAGCAACTGTGGGGATGCCCGGAACAGCGACTTGGCCATCAATACAAGAAGCGAAGGCTTTGTAAGTTCAGCGCATCATTGATGCTTTTGCCGTCAACCACAACAACCGTCGCATTGTCCTAGTTTGAGATTGTAAATAGTAAGTGATCGTTGTCAAAGCTTTTTTGAATACTGATCTTTCCACAGTGCTATGGGTGCATTTTGATATTGCCCTTGAACAATTCTGAAATGTTGTTGTCACAATGAAGACGGGAGGATTCAGTTGCGGAAAATAGAAGGTTTATTACAGAAGTAAACACTGAGAGAAAACTACGGTGGAGCTCTCCGTAGAGAGGCAGCAGGGAAGCAATGGGCACGAGACTCCGCCTCGAGTCCAGGAAGGCAGCAGGGCTCAGGAATCGTGGAACCAGGAAACAGGAACGGACGAAATCGACAACACGGCAAACACTGCAAGGATCTGACAAGGGAGACAAGTGTGACAGGATCTGATATAGTTATGGTAATGACTCTCAGCTGGAGCGAATCAGCCTCAATTACACACACCCACAGACACCTGCTCACACACACGCACAAGCACACACACAAGACACGGTGAGGATGGGACTGGGAACCCATGAACCGTGACTGCCTCTTCTCGAAGCGCCCGGGCCAACTTGGGCCCCAGCCGACCTTACCTGTTGATTGTAATCATCAAAAGGGAGTGATCCAATATGTCCTGGCCGGAACCCAACTTCTCTCTCCGGACCGTAACCTTCCCAGTCCACCAAGTATTGAAATCCTCGTCCCTCACAGTTATTTCCACAGTCGCCCCAGTAGTCGACAAAACTCTCTCCAAAATTTGGACACGAATTGGGGACCCCTGTCGGAAACCACCCTGCCGGGAGGCCATGAATGCAGGTAAGACGTGATTAACTACAGTAGCCGCTGTCTCCTTGGCTGAGGGCAATTTGGCAAGGAATAAAATGAACCGGTCCATCAAGGTTAAACAACGGGGCATACCCAGGGAGGGTGGGAGGGCAGTGACGAAATCTAGCGCGATATGGGACCAGGGTCTCGAAGGACTGACACCTCAAGTAACCCTCTGAGGTCGATTGGAAGTCTTACCCCGAGCACAGACTGAGCAGGCCAAAACAAACTCTCGAATATCATGCGAGCCATGGCCCGCCACCAGAATCGTTGTTTAACCAAAAACATGGTGCGACCGATTCCTGGATGACAAGCCACGTTGGAACAGTGACCCCATTGGATGACGTTGGACCGTAACCTCTCCGGCACAAACAACCGGCCCGTTGGGCATCCGGGCGGCATTACCCTTCCAAGGCCGCAGTGACCTTGATTCGATCTCCCAAGTGACTGCAGAGACAACCAATCTCTCAGGTATGATGCACTCGGGAGACACCGGGCGTGTCCGAAATATCAAAATCGTGACAAGGCATCGGGTTTGATGTTTTTAGAACCCGGCCGATAGGAGATGGAAAAATCAAGAGGCCCCTAGTGCCCACTGAGCCTGCCTGGAGTTAAGACGTTTAGCGGACTGAATATATTCAAGATTCTTATGGTCGGTCCAAACTACTAAAGGAACCCCGAACCCTCTAACCAGTGACGCCATTCCTCCAATGCTAGCTTGAGCCAACAACTCTCTGTTACCGATGTCGAATTGCGTCGATGGTACAGTCGATGGGGAAAAACGTGCAGGGATGCACCTTGTCGTCGAGGTGGCCCGCTGGATAGCACTGCACCTACACCTCTGATGCGTCGACCTCCACCACGAACTGGTGTGTGGGATCAGGGGCCCGGAGAATGGGTGCGAAACGGCGGCCTCTGAGTTTGGTAAATGCGGCCTCGGCCGATTCGACCACCTGAACGTGCGCCTCGGTGGAGGTCAAGGCAGTCATAGCTAGGTGGCTGAAATATAATAAACGGTAAAAGCGAACCCCAGAAACCTCAGCAGGGCCTTGTGAGGATCAGTGGTGTTCCAATTTACCACAGCCTTAACCCTGTCAGGATCCATGCAACTCCTCCGAATGGACACTATGAAACCCAAGAAAGGAACCGACTGTGCATGGAGTCGAAACTTCTCCGCCTTGACAAAAGCCCATTCTCTAACAACCTCTGGAGCACTCGCCTCTTGAACATGTTCTGTGAGAAGAAGAAAAATCAATATGTCATCCAGGTAGACATATATGAACTGATCGACCATATCTCTCAACACGTCATTGACGAGTACCTGGAAGACGGAGAGTTAGAGAGCCTGAAAGGCATAACCAAATACTCAAAATGCCCTCTGGGGTATTAATAAGTATGTCTTCCACTCATCCCCCTCTGTTAACCAAATGATAGGCGCTTTCTGAGATCTAACTTGAAGATGGATGCTCTGCAACCTCTCGAAGCTGAAGACATCAACGGCAAAGGATAAGTATTCTTTACCGTGATGTTGTTCAACCTCTAGTCCCACAAGACAGAGAACCATCCTTCGTGAAAAAATCCTGCCACCAGGAGAAGAAGAGGCGGATGAAAGTAAAATGTCAGAGAAATCAGAAATATATTTCTCCATGGCCCTTTCCGGGACAGAAAGCCAGTATAATCTTTAGGTGGAGACATACCTGGTACTAACACTATAGCACAGTTAGGGACGATGAGGAGGGAGAGAAGCGGCCCTGGACTTACTGAACACCTCCTTCAGGTTGAAATACTCCTCGGCACGTACATTAGACAGGCTCCCATCTCATCCTGCAACACAGAAACAGAAACCCAGCAGACAATTCACAAGACATAGAGGCTCTACCCCACTCCGAGGACTGACCCCAATCCACCCGAGGATTGTGCTGAGTGAGCCAGGGTGACCAAACACCGGGCCAGAGGTGAATGGGTGACAACGTGATGGTCTCTGGTGGTTGCCTGAGAAAGACGATGATGGGTACAGTGGAGAGACTGATCTGGGAAGTGACTGTCCATTGAGAGCACTGACTAAGATCTTGTGACGGAGGGAAACCAATAATGTGAAGGAGTTGTGCCAGGAAATGTCCACCAGCCTCGGCTCGAGTGTCTAGCAGCCGTCTCATCCACACTGTCATGCAATAGACTCACCGGGAGGAGGTAGTGGATGAGGCCTTGTTGAGATACCCCACCCGACAGTAGCCTCAGACCTACTGTCGGGCCTGATCTTTACGGGCAACTCACCAGGAAATGGCCATGACCGCAGCAGTATAAACATAGTCCCTCATCCTCCGACGATCTCTCTTCTCCCGGAGAGCCGAGCTCTACCCACCTGCATGGGTTGAAACACGACAGTGACTGACCGTATCTGCGTGTCGGAAAGGATATCTCGGTTAGCCGGCCATCCAAGATCGGCGTTGCTGAAGCCGTGCATCCACGCAAGGCCAGATCCACAAGTTCGCCCAACCCGTGAGGTAACTCCACCACATCGATCTCCCGTTGGATACGGTCAGCCCATGCAGGAACATGTCCCACCAAATTTGCCTTCAGCTCCACTCACAGCCGCCAGGGTCCTGAACTGATGGATAATCGGAAACGGACTGCTCTGGCGGATCGGCCAGCATGCGCGCTGTCTCGCACCACCACTATCAAACACCCTCCTCATCTCCTGAGAGGACGAGGAACAACATGGATGGCAATTCTCCCACACCGTTCCCCACAATGCTGCCTAGCACAGAACAGCACTAGTGCCACCTTGGAAGCCTCCGTGGACAAAGCCAGTGGCTGGAGCAAGAAAACAGAGAACACTCAGAAACGCTCTACAGAGGTTAGATGATCTCCGCATACACCTGGGAGTCTAGGTTCGTGCTGAGGGCTGTTGTTCCGGGGATGGAAAAGTTTGGCAGTGTGGGTGGCAGTGGGTGATCTTAATAATTGTACCTGGGTGATGAGCAACACCTGCTACTAACGCCTGCACAGCTCATCCGGTGTTCAACATATTCTCCTCCTGGAGATCCACAGGCGTTGTTGCGGCTAACAGTTCCTGCAACCACGAGTCTCCGCTGAATCCATGAGGATTGGTCAGATCCTTCTGTCACATTGAAGACAAATCGGATCGGATTCAGTTAAAAATAGAAGGTTTATTACAGAAGTAAACACTAAGAGAAAACTTTATGGAGCTCTGCACAAAGGCAGAGACACTTGAGGAAGCAATGGGCAGACGAGATCTCCGCTTGTTCCGAGTCCAGGAAGGCAGCAGGGCTCAGGAATCGCAACCAGGAAACAGGAACGGACAAATCGGCGACCCGAACACGGCAAACACTGCAAGGGTCTGACAAGGGAGACAGCGTGACAGGATCTGATATAGCCCACGGTAATGACTCTCAGCTGGAGCGAATCAGCCTCACTCACACACACCCACAGACACCTGCTCACACACACGCACACGCACTCACACAAGACACGGTGAGGATGGGACCGGGAACCCATGAACCGTGACAGTTGTTCAAATGTCAATATGCAAAATCTTCAAGAATATTTGATTGAATGCTGAATATTGTGCTTGTTTAATTTAATAAAATTAAATCTCTTAGATTGTGATTAATAAAATAATTTAATATAAAAAATTGAGTAGCCAAGTTTTGCTCATATTTATTGATAGTAGACCGATTAATAATGTGTGTGTAGATAGATAGATATAGATAGATAGATAGATGGATATAGATAGATACATAGATAACAAAAGATTGGCTTTTTACTCCTCAAATAAAATGTTAAAACAGGTCTATAATTATACAATGAATTATAGACCTATTATTAACACTGCAGTCATCAATAAAAATCAACGAAATAATAAGCTTTAGCCTATCTTAAGCACCGACTTAAAAAAAAACAACCTGTTTAACACGAAATAGCTTTGCTTCTCTTTTTCACTATGTACAGGCCACGAGAAATATTAAGGAATAAATTAAAACAGCTAGGTATACCGCTATCAGTATATGTTGAAGTAGATTCGTCTCTGAGAGAATATGCGCGTCAAATGCCGAAAGCTTACTCCGTTATACCGTTTTACTTTTCACTTTCTCTAATTTACTGAGATTAAGACGTTCACCGGCATAACTCTTGGGCAAAATTTTCACGTTGCTGATGTAATATCCATTGGCTCGCCTTCACGGTTTAAAACAGAAATATTTCCAAGTTTGCGACATTAACATGTATATATAAAATTGCGCAGCTCCCCTGGTCAGTGATCTAGCACCCCCTCAGCACCTGCCTTCAAAATTCGCTGGCGCCGCCCCTGTTCCTGATCTACCACAGACGCACAGTCCAGTTTCTCAGTGATCAAACTCCGTAAAAACTCACGACAGCAAAAAAACTCGATCCACAGCACAAGCTCGGTCCAGCTTCTCTTCAGCTCACTTCGACGCTTGTCTAATGCTGTTCATATATCGCTCTCTCGATCGCTCACCACAGCTCACTTCTTTTTCTCCTCTCGCGCTTCTCTCGCTCACATTCTTTTCCGGTTCCCGTAAAAAAACTTAAATATAAAAGTCTTTGAATACCTCCACATAGAGATCTGCGTGGGACTGTTTGAGAGCTGTTTATTATATCTGATAGCCTGCTCTGAGCATCGTTGCACATGCTTTGCTCAGACCTCACAAATAAAACGAAGCACTGGTTCATTCATGCAGCGCGCGCATAACGGTCCGAGTGCAGGCTGTACCGGTGCTCGATAAGAATAAAGCGCAGATATACTGTTCTGAAAGGACGTCAGCAACGGGATAATGTTAGACTGCCCGCTCCCCTTCAAATGGCACCAGAGTTACCGACCGTTACCGCATTGTATTCGGGAAATTAATCCCTCAGCACAAGAAATCTGGTCGGGACAAACGCAGCAATGCAGACCTATAGACTGCTGTGATGCACGGCTCTCGATTGATCGGTGTGTTGCATTGAGCAGCAGCGTTCAGTTTTAATTGTAGTGTCCTCTAACTGAACAAAATTATTTTTATTACTATAAAAAATCTAAACGACGGTGAGGGATGGTGCCATGGTGGGCAAGTGACGTAACGGTGTTGCGCTTAACAATAACTGTCTGTCATCACCGTCTACCACGGCAAGCCTAATATATATATATATATATATAAATATATATATTTTTAAAGAGTCAAGCAATGAACATTTTGTCAAGCCTAATATTTTTTGTATTGATTAATTTATAAAGACTCAAGAATGAACATTTTGTCAGAACTACTATTATTAATTAGTTTAATTGTTATTATTAGTTGATCAAAATGCACCTACATTTATTAAAAAACTGATTTTCAATTTATCCAGAATCGTACAGCTCTAGTTTACTCTAGTTTATGTTGTTTATTAGCCTACTGCATATTATTCATAAAAAAATAAGTTCAATTTCAAAAATTTCATTCAAAAAAGTATAAAAATCTCTCTCGTGTAATGGCCATAGTGTCTCGTGTCTCACACCCTAATAATGGCCAGTACGTGTCGTGTAGATGGATACAATTATGTAAATAAATTTGACTATTTAAAACTGAGTACAATTAATGTGGATCTATTGAACTGGGTTATATTGAGTACTGATTGTGTCAGTTATTTTAGATTAAAATGAGGTATTATTTAATTACCCCTCTCAAATGTGGCACTTCTGCTTTGCTGGGTCTCATAAACGTCATCTTTTACCGTCCCTTCAATAATAAGACTTGAGTTCAGTGTCAGTCTGTGTTGAATCTGATGCCTTTATTTAAGGTTTGTACCGTTATCAAAAGTGTAAATTAATTGCTGACATATAAAGTTTAATTTAAAAAGTGTTTAATGTGAGCTGAAAACCAGAAACAAAACAGTTTATTGTTATTTTGCATTATTTAATCACATCCTCGCTGTAATATGTTCTGTGAATATCTGTTTATGCACATTTCTCATTTTCATTTTGTTACAGATTCTCTTATCAGAGTGAAAGTGTTGTAAGAACATTTCTTTGGAGTCTCTTCATTAAAGCAGCAGAGATTGAGACACAGACAGGAGAGCAGATGCTGAAACTGTTAACATCAGTCTGCACCAGATCTTCTGAATATGAATGGACTTTCATATTTTATGATACTGATTTCCTGCTGGATCTTTACTCTCATGTGAAGAACTACGAGACTCAAACAGGCAGGAGTTATCTTCCAGCATTACAGTCAGTTTTCCAGTCACCTGATGAATGGATCATAGATCTCTCAGAGAGAAAGATCTCCGTCCTCCTGGAAGTGCTGAAGCTCCAGACAGAGAAGAAAACAGTAGAGCTTTTGATATGTTCAGAGGAAGAGAGAGAAGTGATGAGTTTCCTTCAGTGTCTGCCCTACATCTCTCAGCTGAGGTGAGAAAATCTCTGGCTACTTACAGTTATTGTGAAATATGATTTCTTCATAAGCTGAAGCATGTTTTCTGGTCTTAATGAGTGTCTTTAGATTAGAGTCTGTGTTGTGTTTCAGTGTTAACTATAGAGTGATGCTTTCTGACCATTCACTGCATCTGATCTCATTTTGTGTCCTAAATCTAAGAGCAGTTTTTGTGCAGGGTGAGATACAGCTGGCCATCAGAGTCAATACTCATCATATCTGTAGATGTTTGAACATGATGTATCTGATAATAACAGATAACTGTAGACAAATTCAACATAATACTTTCAAATGCATAGACACTAATCCAATCAACCTAGCGATTCCACGTCTGGGCCAGGGAGCCAGGAAGATAGACACTAATCCAATCAACCTAACGATTCCACGTCTGGGCCAGGGAGCCAGGAAGATAGACACTAATCCAATCAACCTAACGAATCAACGTCTGGGCCAAGGGTTCTTTGAATCTCTGCCAATCAACATGACTTGATTGAGACAAAGCACAGTTATACATTGAGTCAGGGATAAGAATCTAAATTAAACATTTAAATACAATTTGTAATCCCACACAGTAGATCAATGTGATTAATTATACTTATATTCTCTATCATTTAATTGAGTCAACATCCAGTTAGTCCTGATGAGCACCACATTTTTCAGGTGTTTAATGAGTTTGTAGAGATGTTGTTCAAGGATGCAGTTACTGCACAAAAAACCTTTCGTAACTTTTCGTTCTCTCGTAAAGATATTGGCATTCCCTTACAAAACATGTCCATCCTCTTGCAAAGTCATTGTGTTCTCTTACAAAACTAGTTGAGTTCAGACAAACATTGCTGTTTACTTCAAAGCTTGCAGTGGTTCATACAGCTCTGTATGTTCACAATGTAGCAGTTCAGAGAGTTTTATTTTGGACTTGGACTCGTGTATAAAGAAATACTGATCGTAGGAGACATCTTGAAGTGCTACTTGCTGAAAGGACCTGAAGAAATCCCAGAAGGTGCTCTTTGGTTGGGTTTAAAGCCACTATTATAAGAAAGGAACCCAAGGCACTTCTTCTGGTCCAAAAAAGTTACAAAGCCTTTATTCCCATTATGACCATTACAATAAAAGCATTAAAAATGACTAAAACACTGCACACTGATGACACTCTGACAAAAACTGAAATGCATCAGTGTTTTAGTCATTATTATATTATATTATTACTTAATCGCAATATTTATGTAAAATACAAGATTAGTTTTATACCTCTTGGTATACATACTGTATATAATAGCCTATCTGCGTTCTACAATGGACCAAGACCGATCGTGCATCTGGCACTCATATCAATAGAGCACGCAGTTGCACGATCCACACCCGTTAATGAAATGTTAGAAAAATGGGCATGAAAAGACGTGTTCAAATGAAATTGTGTGTTACCTTTTATATCTGAAAAGTTTAGGAGAAGAAACTCTTAATTTTGCTGGCTAACAGTTCTTTTTAATGTAGCCATAATACTGCAGAGTTAAAACTTCTGTTCCGCTATTCTTGTTGTGGTGTTTATAGCCGCTTTTATGGGTTTTTAAATGTATTTATTGTTAGATTTTAATATCGTACTAATAATAGAAAGGAAACCTGTTACAAATAATTTTAACTGTTAAAAATTATTTTTGTAATGATGATTAAAAAACAATGAAATAAATAATAAGGGTTGTATAGAAGACTAGTTAAAACTGCAAGCATGGTTAGATTTGTATTAAAGTTAGCTAAAACTGAAACTAAAATTAAAACCTTAAAAACATTTTCGTTACTTGAAATTAAATATTTCAATATTATTTGAAATAATATAAATGTTAAGTAATAAAACATTTAATTTTCTTATTCGGTGTCTTTCAATTTCTTATTAAATGTCAAACACACACGGACACACACATTTCAGGAAGAAGGGGGCCGACATTTCTGTCTTGCATACCCCCTTTAAAACTCTTCATTGCGCCCCTGTGTGTGTGTGTGTGCATGTGTGCGTGCACACCAAACGCGCTCTCTGGACTCGCTAACAAAGCGTTTAAAGTCATTGTTAGTTGTTTAACTGTGTGATGGATGGGACAAGCCTCGACTGTCAGCTGTGATAAAACTTCCCGGTGTTATGACGCCATTATTTATTCTGTCGCTCTCGTGTCCTGAACGCGGTTATGACTTCAGCTGTTCATTCATATATGTACATTATGTACTGATAGTTTAAATAAAGAATTCATCAACTTATGAGAAAATAATAAATATATTAATTGAAAAATAATCGATAGATTAGTCGACAATAAAAATAATCGTCATGCAGCCCTACAGCAGATTTAAATAACAGAAGTACTGGGATAAAAGTTTATAGTTTGTGTATAAACACTAATTGTCTACAGTAGCGATCAAAAGGAAAGTATCGTAACACTTGTATTGTAATGTTTATCATCTTCCACTAGGATGTGGCGACAACCGTTTAAAACATGTATTTGACATTGAATCATTCATTCAGTGAAACAAGTCTTTATGAAGTGAGACACTGACTCCTTTTATTTTTGTATTTTTTTGTTCATATATATATATTTTTAAAGACTCAAGCAATGAACATTTTGTCAGAACCACTAGTAAATTAGGTTATTTTGTGTGAGAATCGTGATCTCCAATTTATTAAATAAAACTGATTCTCAATTTATCCAGAATCGTGCAGCTCTAGTTTACATGTTGTTTATTAGCCTACTGCATATTATTCATAAAAAAAAAAAGTTTAATTTCATAAATTATTAGTTGATTTCAAAATGCACCTACATTTTTTGCATTTTGTGTTTTTCAGTTGAATGAAAGACTATTTATAAGTGTCTCGCTCACCCCTAATGGCCAGTACCGTCACACCCCTAATGGCCAGTACGTGTCTCGTCACACCCCTAATGGCCAGTACGTGTCTCGTCACACCCTAATGGCCAGTACGCATCTCGTCACACCCCTAATGGCCAGTGTGTCTCTCACACCCCTAATGGCCAGTACGTGTCTCCTAATGGCCAGTACGTGTCTGGTCACACCTAATGGCCAGTACGTGTCTCGTCACACCCTAATGGCCAGTACGTCTCCACACCCCTAATGGCCAGTACGTGTCTCGTCACACCCCTAATGGCCAGTACGTGTCTCGTCACACCCCTAATGGCCAGTACGTGTCTCGTCACACCCCTAATGGCCAGTACGTGTCTCGTCACACCCCTAATGGCCAGTACGTGTCGTGTAGATGGATACAATTATGTAAATAAATTTGACTATTTAAAACTGAGTACAATTTATGTGGATCTATTGAACTGGGTTATATTGAGTACTGATTGTGTCAGTTGTTTTAGATTAAAATTAGGTATTATTTAATTACCTCTCTCAAATGTGGCACTTCTGCTTTGCTGGGTCTCATAAACGTCTTCTTTTACCGTCCATTCAATAATAAGACTTGAGTTCAGTGTCAGTCTGTGTTGAATCTGATGCCTTTATTTAAGGTTTGTACCGTTATCAAAAGTGTAAATTAATTGCTGACATTTAAAGTTTAATTTAAAAAGTGTTTAATGTGAGCTGAAAACCAGAAACAAAACAGTTTATTGTTATTTTGCATTATTTAATCACATCCTCGCTGTAATATGTTCTGTGAATATCTGTTTATGCACATTTCTCATTTCCATTTTGTTACAGATTCTCTAATCAGAGTGAAAGTGTTGTAAGCAGATTTCTTCTGAGTCTCTTCATTAAAGCAGCAGAGATTGAGACACAGACAGGAGAGCAGATGCTGAAACTGTTAACATCAGTCTGCACCAGATCTTCTGAATATGAATGGACTGAAATATTTGATGATACTGATTTCCTGCTGGATCTTTACTCTCATGTGAAGAACTACGAGACTCAAACAGGCAGGAGTTATCTTCCAGCATTACAGTCAGTTTTCCAGTCACCTGATGAATGAGAGAAAGATCTCCCTCCTGGAAGTGCTAGACAGAGAAGAAACCAGTAGATCTGATCAGATGTTCAGAGGAAGAGAGAGAAGTGATGAGTTTCCTTCAGTGTCTGCCCCACATCTCTCAGCTGAGGTTGGTCTTTGTGTTGTGACACTCATATATTGTCTTGTCTTTGTTTAATCGTGTCTTTTGAGTCCCCAGGTGTTCATTTACCTCACCTGTCCTCCCTCATTATCCTTCTCGTTTGTGTCCTTCTGTTCTCTGTTGTACAGAGCCTTGAGCAATAACAGGGATGTTTTTCTGAACATTTTATTATTGGTTTTATTGTGTAATGTTGTAAAATTGTTTAATTAATTTATATGGTTAATTATTATACATTTTTCCCTAAAAAGTAAGCCTTGTGCAATGTAAAGGTCATATATTTATATCTATCTGAGTTAGTTACTGGTCAAAACATAACCGGCGTTGAGAGTTTAATTCTTATGAAACCGAATGTTTAATGAATGTCAAACGTGAAACTAACTTTACCGCCGTTGTGACTCGATGATGACCGGTGTCTTGTTGGTGGTCATTAGTGTCGTGATCAGCTCTAATGCTGTTTTATCAGTCAGTGTTTATCAGAGCAGCGGTTAAAAAAACAGGACAAGGGAGGTCATGTACGGGACAAATCAATTAGACCAAAATATAGGGCGACCCGGCTAATACGGGAAGACCCGGCTAAGACCAGCCAACAGGAATATGTATCTGACCCGCTGATCACGTCTGGGGCGCACCCAGCACTAACGACCCGGCTGTCTCGCTAGGACGCTAATACGACAGCGAAACGCTGTCTGGGGCGAGGACTCTGTCGGGAAGACCCGGCTAATACGACCCGGCACACCGCCACAGCTGTCACAGAGATGACGGATCAGGTTGTCTCCGAGATGACCCGGCTTAATACGAGATGACCCGGCTAATGGAAGACCGGCTACGGCACCGGCTAATACGAGACGACCCGGTTCACGACGACCAGCTAATATGACGATCCAGCTAATACGGGAAGACCCGGCTAATATGGGACGACCCGGCTAATACGGGACGGTTGGCAATCCTAGTTTCAGTGTTAGCTATAGAGTGATGCTTTCTGACCATTCACTGCATCTGATCTCATTTTTGTGTCCGTGGCTAAATCTAAGAGCAGTTTTTGTGCAGGGTGAGATACAGCTGGCCATCAGAGTCAATACTCATCATATCTGTAGATGTTTGAACACAAATTATGGGTGTATTTATGGGGTGTCCTTATAGATTCAACCATCAGATGCTACCAGAGTACATGTGCTAAATGATGTATCTGATAATAACAGATAACTGTTAACACTAGTCATGATGATGTGTGTCAGTCATCAATATGATTAATTATATTCATATTCTCTATCATTTAATTGAGGAGTTTTCAAAGTGTGTGATGCACTTCCCCAGAGCCAGAGCATGTCCGGAGATGTACACAGAGGGGTACAAATAAATAATTAATGATTAATAATTGCATTCAATGTATGATCGTGGAAATAAAAGCAAAAAGAAGCAGGTTTTTGAGCAAGAGACATCATGATGTTTCTGCTCTTCTGTGATCAGATCATTTTAAACTGATAAACTCCTGGACAGTTTATAGTCAAGGATCCAGTAAACGAATGCATTCAAGCAGTCAGATTAAAACATCAGAGATGGTGCAGAAAATACTGACTCGTGTCCAGATTTCAGTAAATGATTAATTTCAGTCTGTAGTTTGTTTCAAGACACGATCTCTCTTGTATTCTGTGATTGTTTCAGAGCAGATGAACTGTTTCTCATCATGCTGTGAAATACAGACTGAACAACGACTAAAACATATTCTGAAAGTAATTGTAACAATTTAAGATATTTTGGATGAAAACCGGAGGCTTGTGACTGTCCCGTTGACTGCACAGTAAATTACAGCAAAGTATGAAAAACATCGTCAAAATAGTCCATCTGCCGTCAGTGGTTCAATCTCAGTTTTATGAAGTGACGAGAATACTTTTTGTAAGCAAAGAAAATAAAAATAATGACATTTATTCAACAATTTGTCTCCTCTCTGTCTCTCTGTGTCAGCGTAGCGCCATTTTGGAGAGCATTCGATGGACACAAAGTGCGGACGCTATTCTCTGTCATCAGTAACGCATGGATACACTGTTTCCGTTCAAATCAAAGCGTAAATAAATGTACAATACGTATCCATGCGTTACCCATCTTCCTCCTTCATACCCACAGACTGCACAAATGACATCCCATTGCTCTGCATTTCAGCTAAAACATTATCAAATTAGATCCCTGGGTCTTCTTGAATTATTTATTTGTGTCTGATGTGAAGCTGTATATTACAGTTGTCTCAAATTAATGAAGTGTTTGGTTCTTGATTGTGTATTATCAGGTTCTGGGACATTGATGATAAAGAAAGAAGGATGTCTTCAGTCAGATATCTGCTGAATCTCTGTGTTGCTGCTGTAGAAACTGACAAAGATACAGGAACAAGATTCTCGACTCTGCTGTCATCTGTGTGCAGCTACAAAACCTTCCCTTTTAATAAAGATTATTATAATATTGATGATCAGAGAGATTTCCTGCTGGATCTTTACTCTCATGTGAAGAACTACGAGACTCAAACAGGCAGGAGTTATCTTCCAGCATTACAGTCAGTTTTCCAGTCACCTGATGTCTGGATCATAAATCTCTCAGAGAGAAAGATCTCCGTCCTCCTGGAAGTGCTGAAGCTCCAGACAGAGAAGAAACCAGTAGATCTGAGAAGATGTTCAGAGGAAGAGAGAGAAGTGATGAGTTTCCTTCAGTGTCTGCCCTACATCTCTCAGCTGAGGTGAGAAAATCTCTGTCTACTTACAGTTATTGTGAAATATGATTTCTTCATAAGCTGGAGCATGTTTTCTGGTCTTAATGAGTGTCTTTAGATTAGAGTCTGTGTTGTGTTTCAGTGTTAGCTATAGAGTGATGCTTTCTGACCATTCACTGCATCTGATCTCATTTCTGTGTCATGACTAAATCTAAGAGCAGTTTTGTGCAGGGTGAGATACAGCTGGCCATCAGAGTCAATACTCATCATATCTGTAGATGTTTGAACACAAATTATGGGTGTATTTATGGGGTGTCCTTATAGATTCAACCATCAGATGCTACCAGAGTACATGTGCTAAATGATGTATCTGATAATAACAGATAACTGTTAACACTAGTCATGATGATGTGTGTCAGTCATCAATATGAGATTATATTCACATTCTCTATCATTTACATAAATCATTTAATGATTAATAATTGCATTCAATGTATTATCGTAGAAATAAAAGCAAAAGAAGCAGGTTTTTGAGCAAGAGACATCATCGTGTTTCTGCTCTTCTGTGATCAGATTAGGGATGCGGTATTTATTATATTTCAAACGGTACGATATCATAATTTTGCATAATTCGGTATTTCATACGCTGCTGTTCTGAAGTTCACCTGTAGATGGCAGTGCTTCTCAAATTGCTGCGCATCCGGTAAATGTGACACCAGAACAAGTGAACAACACGATGTGTTTAACAGATTAAACTATTAATGCGCCTGAAACAAATGAAGAGAACAGTAGAAGTGAAATATGGCATTACTTTGCACACAAAACAGATGATAAAGGTGAACGAACTGACCACAGGAGGCAAGATATCTAACATCTAATCTGGCTAAGCATTGGTCGCTTGCTCATCCTGATCTTTTCAGAGAATTAGAGATCGACAGGTTAGTAAGCGCATCATAAATTCATAATTGTAAGATTTATTCACAACTTTTTTGAGTGTTTTAAAGGCTTTCCGCTTAAATGTTTCATTCAACGATGTTCAGACGTGCACTTTTTCTGAGCTC